>JAKSZU010000008.1:33045141-34245141 GCA_026018925.1 Tupaia tana
CTTTAAGATCCAAAGCCAGCCTCAGGGAACACTTTGTAAAGTAAAGCACCAAAATACTTCTACATCTGTTTCCTAATACTTAAGTTATTCTTTATGGTTTGGAAACTTAAACATCACAGATCAATTGTCTAAAATTTTCTCTAGCAACTAAACTGATACCTCCAGAAGCAACTCTGAAGGCTTTGTTGACATGCTTAATATCATCACTGTGAATTAAAACAAAAACAATAAACTAAAACCAAACAAAACCTAAAACCATTAGTCACACAAATACCCAATAGACCAAGCAAAAGTAATAGAAACTCTAGTGTATCTAAGCTCAAGAACTTGTGATAAAGTGCCATAGATAGCTCCTTAACTTTGAAGCATTCTTTTTGTTTCTGTGTGAATAAATACACTTTTTTATTATTAATATTGGCTTAGAAAAAAATGACATAGCTAACATGTGTAATTATATTGAATAGATAATTATTATTCTCAGTCTGAAAAATAGGCATAATACGAGTTTCTAAAATATCTGGAATTAATTGGATAAATGTATAAAATTCAAGGTGGGCTTTGGTAATAATGCTTATATTGTTTGGAGCTAAAGAACATCCGATTTTTAAAGAAGTGGAATAATAGTAGCAATGTGTAATCTATGTTTGAAATGCCTTAATTTGTTTTTTCTTACATTAATCTTCAGTTAAATCGAGATGGACATTTTTGAAGATCTTTTAAAGTTTTACATTTAAAAAATTTTATTTCTTGAACAAAAGAGCATGTGTGTGTGTGTGTGCATCTGTGTGTGTGAGAGAGATAGAGTCCTTCAACAGGGTCTCCTCATACCAACAATCTACTTACCTCAGCCTGTTAGCTAATTGGGATCTTGAGAGCTTGCACACCCAGTGTGTTTCAGGTCAACTTGGGAGCTAAACCCATGCCAGGTCATGTGGCTTCCAGCATTGTAGATTAGTACCCCACCTGTGCTACCAAGGCTGGGCTGCAATATACTACAATATATTTCTTTTTTGGATCCAACTAGTTTAGTGAGGAGGAAAAAATATTATTCGAATCGGAGTTAAAACAATGAAATGAAGTAGAACATGATATACATTTAAGTTTTCTAAACTGTTTAAGCTATTTTTTCTTTGGAAGATAAGAAAATAAAAAAATTGGGACCAGCAGTTAACATAATGGCTGTCACTGGACTCCCATATAGTCAATCGCAGTTCGAATCCCAGAACCAGTGGCTTAAACTCACGCTGGGCGCATTTGCATGTATGCCCAAAATCCCGAGAGGAGAATGGAGGAGAAGGGATTGTGGCATGGCCATCTCCCCTGGGGGGTAATTTCTTGCTTTCTGTCTCGCTATCTCTTTCTGTCTTTCTGGTGAGTGCACTCTCCCTGTAGCAAAAGTCTCTCTCAAAAAAGAAAGAAAGGAAGAAAGGAAGAAAGGAAGAAAGGAAGAAAGGAAGAAAGGAAGAAAGGAAGAAAGAAAGAAAGAAAGAAAGAAAGAAAGAAAGAAAGAAAGAAAGAAAGAAAGAAAGAAAATTAAAAAGAGCGTCCTTTCATCTCTTTAATGTCCCTCATATATTTCCCAAACATCTCCCATTTGATTAGGTTCTTGAGAGAAGGAATCATGTACTATTGCTTTTAGCATGCTAACCTTAGTGTATTGGCTTTGGTACAGCCAAATCCAAAGTTTTAAGTAAATCCTAATAACACAGAGACTGAGACTATCTGGAAAGCAGAGGTTCTTAGGGGAAATGAAGTACAGTTGGTCTCTGGAGTACTTTGACACCGTAAGTGATCTTTTTAAAGTCAATAAATGTTGTTTACTGATGAGCAGCACACAAAAAGAATAGAAATACACAACATAATGTCTGAAAGGTGAATGATGTATGAGTGTGAGTGTGGGTGTACATGTGTGTGATAAGCAAACCTTGCCTTTTAATTGAATGTAATAGTACATTAAATTCACAGCTTATGAGATGTGATAAAAATAAAATTTTCCTTTTAATTTGCTACTAACTCTTTAAAAACCTAGCCTCAAAATGATCTTAAGTTTCCAATTAAAGTCCCAAGTCAGAAATCCTAATGTACCCAGTTCAAAAAATTAACTAATGTTTTATTTTATTCTTAGTTATACACAATGCTTTCTCTCTCCTCTAAGCCATGATAAGGCCTACAGCTAGAAATTTCTTTCTAGAAGGAGGAGTATTCAGTGTTGACTGTCAGTGTTTACTTCTTCTCAAGTGGGAGGAGGCAGAAGAGGCCAGAAGATAAAAAAAGGTATTCTTACTTTCTGGGTGGCTTCCCATTCCTTGAGATTGAGAGTTGGATAACATTTCCCCTTAAGAGGATATTTATGGGAAAGTTAGAGTCCCTAGGGAACGCTGCAACATTTTTGCCTCCATCCCAGTCTCACCATTGTTTACCCTTAAGTTCCCTTTATAGTCCAGGCTCTTTTTCAGAACAGTATTTGAGTATGTAGTAGAGGTCATTAATGCTACTATCTCTATTCTACTGTTTTCAGGAGTAATTCTGGCCCCAATTAGTTTTAGAGAGCATACATCATGTACTTTGTATGGACCGATAGAAACTCCCTCACAAAAGGTGATGGTTAATTCTTTTTGTCAATTTGGGCTAAAGAATGCCCAGATAGCTGATCAGACATTACTTCTAATAGTGTCTGTAAGTATATTTTCAGAAGAAATTGTTATTTGAATCAGTGGACTGAGTAAAGAAGTTTCACTCTCATCATTGTGGATAGGCATCAATCAATCTATTGAGAGCTCAAATGGGGAAAAAAAAAAGCCAGAGGAAAGGTGAATTTACTTTTTTCCTTCTTCAGCTTATCTATCTTCTGCTTGCAAGCATGAAAGCTCTTGGTGTTTAAGACTTCAAACTTGAACTGCTTTACCTCATCAGCCTCTCTGGTTCTCAAACTTGTGAATAACTCATTGTGGAGCTTTTTAATTTCCATAGTTACAGGAATAAAATTCTATAATAAATATTTTAACATATTTTTATATAACCTATGGATTCTTTTTTTCTTAAGAACTTTGATGACTACACAGGCATCAAGGTAAATGATATAATATTCCTGAATGTGCCTAACTTTGGAGAGAAAAATAGCAGCATTATTTTTCTCCCCCCAGAAATACATCTCTATAATTTTCTCTATCAACTATACTCTTCTACTTCCTGATCTAACCAGTGTTCTAGAAGTCTAAGAGTTGTAAATTCTGCATTTCAAAATCTATTGTATGTTCATTTTCTTCCCCACAGGATCTTCTATTTTACCTTCTGTTACAGCTTTGTTGTAGGTGTAAAAGAGGAGTAAAATTAGGTTGGTAAGTATCTTGAAGTCAAACCAAATTATTTGGTCAAGTTTCTAAGAGAGTGAAAGTATTTCATCCAAAAAAAATTATGTGAAAAAAAGTTGAAAAAATTTCATTCATTGATGTGGTCAGTAAGTTTGGAACTGGTCTTTTGCCTTCCCTCTCTACTTCCCTCCTCAGGTGATTTCCAAACAAACCAATAGATTTAAAGAGAAAATTTTAAAAATTTCTCCTGAAGACTAAATGTTGAACAACCAGAAGATTTAAAATTGGATTTGTGTTGGGAGGAAAATGAATGTTATGATAACAGTTAACAAATAAGACAGTGCTTACAGAAAAAAGTAGAAGGGAAGAATGAGAACAATATAAGAGAACAATACATATATTTATTTAGTAGTAAACAAAATGACACTAAAAACAGAATTTTATTTTACCTTCATGCGCTAGATGGATGTGATTGTGTTTTAACCAACATAAGGGGAAGAAACATCATTTTTGCAGATGATGAAGAAAACTGTGTTGGCATATGAAACTCAGAGAGCTTGCAGTATATGCCAGGTAGAGATGCTCCACTCATCCTTGAAATAGTGAATTCTCTGATTTTCTTACTATAATGAACATTTTATATATCTAACTTTACAGTTTCTTGACTGTCCTCTAATAGAGAATTCTGTCCTTAGAGTCACCTATTCAAGATAAGTTTTATTTCATCTAGAAAACTGTGTGATCGTTAGAAACTATTTCAGTCTTTGGTGTCCTAGTCTGGTAGCATAGCTAAAACAGAATACTTGATTATGGATGATTTATAGAGAAAATATATATTTGGTTTATAATTCTGATGGCTGGAAAGTTAAAAGATAGGAAACCAGTATCTGGAAAGTCTATAATTCTAAGTCATAACATGGCCAATGGAGACAGAGAAGAAAATGGGTGTATGTAGAGAGAGCAACTGCAGGCAGCCATCTTATTTTTATAACTACCCATTCTTTCCATAACTAATTTCTTTCCTTGAGAGAAATAATTCACTCTTTCCTGCAAGATGAAATGGTGTTAATGTATTCATATGGGCCATATTCCCAAGATTCAAGCACCCCCACTAGTCTACTCCCTAAAGGCCCCACCGCCTCTCAACACCATTATATCAGAGACCAAGTTTTCAGCACGTGAAACTTTGGAGGACAAAACACATCCAAATTATAGCAGTTATCTAGCTCCAATCACAGAAATTAAGTATGCTGGTGGCCTTGTTCTATGGAAGGATACCGAATGGTTCATGACTATAATTTTGTGCATAAGAAATTTCTTTCTAATAATAATAAATGCCTTTATATCAAAGAGTGATAAATCCCCTGCTATGGGAAATGTTAAATTTTAAATTTTATGTGGATGACTATTTAACAAGCATGTTAATCAAGGCACTCAAGCATCTGATAAGTGGTTGGCTTCCAATATCTCAATTCTGCAATATGCAATATTGTGTTTGTATGACTCTTCTTAGTCATGTTTTTACTGGGTCATCAGAAAAGTCATGACATGTTTTTCTATGCAAAAATGGGTCATGAGTTCTCTGAAAACCTGCTAGTTCTTAGCCAAACGTCCACAAACAAGGAAAACCATTACTGATTGCTAAGTTTCCATTGTCTAAATTTCATCTTTTCCTTTGTTCTCTGAGCTCACTTCTATACCTTCATCCACAAAACAAACAGGAAATAAGTAAATCTACAAACACATCAAAAGATAATATTCTAGTGCCCTATTTTACTTGTCTGCAGGCAGCAGTATGTTCACCCAATAACAGACTAGAAATGGGACTTCTCTCTGTCACCCCCTTCCTTCTAACGATCTAAGCTTTCACACTGCCTGAATCGCAGGGTCTATCCTGCCCAACATTTGTCAGCAGCTTTATCTTTCATGTGAAATTCGAGATCATCCTCATGACGTATACAACCCTTCATGTTCTGATCTTGGTCGACCACTACAGCATCATCTTATGCCAATTTTCCTGTTATGGTTTATTTTCTGCCAACAAGAAACAACTTATAACTCTTGAGACTTGCACCAATGGGTCACATATCTATGCCTAGAATACATTGCCCCTCCCCATGTTTATTTATTTAACTTTATCAGGGAGAGATACCCTGGACAGAGTATTACCGCTCTGTGGTCCTCCCCACAGCCTCTCAGCCCCCCAGTCTCACAGTGCTTTCTTGTGTGGCTCCATTTTCACACAGTGGCATCCCACCATCTGCACCACTGCGCTTGGACCTGGTTTCTTTCCAGTTTGAAAAAAAAAAAAAATCCTTCTAAATTCAAACCTTGATCAATTTTCCAACCTTGTTTATAATTTTTCTCGAATGATGTTTTTATTCTACTTTAACTTATAATAAATCATCAATTGCGACAAATATATAAATATCTGTTTGCCTACAAGTAGTGATACCTTTTAAAGTTTACTTATTTACTTATTCCACGGGCGAGAGACAGAAAGCGAGAAAGACAGCACTTCCAATAGGATTTGATAATACATTCCAATCCCAGTCTCAGTTAACCACAAGCAAGCACATGCTCAGAGTACTCAAGGAGGTCTCTGGACTTGAACAAGAAAACATTCGAAGTATGATTGCTTCACAGACCATAGCATTTTATCACTACACCATCATCTGGTCCCCAGAGATGAACACTCTTAAAGAAATATGTAGAAATATTCTCTCTCTGTACATATATATATGTGATATATGTAAAATATATATATGTAAAATGGATTCACATCATAAATATCAATTTTCTAGTACTTGTGCAAAGAAAATGAAAACAAAATAGGTTAACCTAAATTTAATAAGTATTTAACCCAATGCATTAAAAGATGATTATTTAAAAATATAATCAATACAAAATTATAAATGTCAGAGGTGTTAAGAAGAGGCTGGATGAAAAATGTATTGTCATTGAAAAATATCCATAAGTAATGACTCACTGAAGCACAGCCATGCTTATTCATGTGCATACTTTCTGTGGCAAATTTCTTGCTAAATACAGGACAGTCAATTAGTTTTAAGAAAGCATATATCCAGAGAGACTTGGAGGATTTACCATGTAGACCTTTACAGAGGAATTTTGCTGACCTCTTCTCTGGAGGATTAGCTCTCCAAGCACTGTGATCACTCCTTGGTTATCTTTGCTAGCATTCAGCACATGGCTGACATGCAAAGGGGACTCAATAGTTTCACAATAGGATGTAATTTATGAATTCAACTGAGCAAGAATAGAGTGAACAACTACTAGCCTAAAACATGCACTGTTGACCTAGAATCCTATCTTAGATCCTCCTAGTCAGGAGGACTGAGTTGCTAGAACAGAGAAGTGATAAAACATAGTCAAGAACAGAGAAGCTCAATTCAGATAGATCTGGACCCAAGAACCAGCTTTGTCCCATCTGTATTCTTGGATATTTTACCAAAAACCTTTAACTTTCTCTTTAAGTATCTGTGAAATGTGGCAAAAGAGTGATTATCTCACAAGATAGTTGTTAAAATTAAATAAAATGATGCATATACTAATTTAGTATGGTGGCTGAAGCATGGCTGCATTTTCAAAAGATGTTACTACTTTTGCTACATACAACTAAAATCTTCTAACTTAATTTGCTTCTTTTCTATTGTTTAGTCACTGCTTTGGAAGGAAGTAATACTTTAATTAACATGGTTTATAAAACTGTATCAAAGTTTTTGTTCATTTGGGCAAATATTATAACAGCTATATGTTAAAAATATTTTGGATACCAAAACACATTACTATAGCATTGCAATTACATGAGCTTATAAACAAATTTGAATACACACTCTGTATGGAAATAAGAGAAAAAAGGAAAAAGAGTTATTAATAGATAAAGTATGTTAAGTAAATATAGCTTGAAAAGCTTTAATAATTGTGAGAATCAGAAACACACATGTTTAAGTAATATATTGTATAGTGTTACCTTTGATAATAAAATATTTTTAAAAACACATTAGAATCAGTAATTCGAATATTTCAAAGTAATAATTTGAATAATTCTAAATTAGTCATTTTAAATAAATTATGCTTAAATGTCATAATATATTGCTATGTTTAATATTATAAAAGCATTTAAATCAAATTGTTCTATTTATTTCCCTTGTTGAAATGTTAACATTGCTGAAAATAATTCTTTGGACAGTTATGTTTAATTTAGGTTTTATGACTCCTCAGAGTGAAGAAAGGAAGAGCGTTGTAATTTTCTATACATGGAGGATCATTTGCTATGGTAAACTGGATAAATGCTTGTGCTACCTCATGGGAGTAGGATAGAAAAGAGTAGCTGGGTCTATTCTGCTGAGACGCTAAGGTCTCCGTATTCTTTCAAAATCATTGGCCTTCGAGGAATCATGAATTGCTGAGGTAGAACAATTCTTACTCCTCTTTATCTCTCATCTTCTGCCTTTGAAATCAACTGGAGTTGCATACTTGGAAACAGCACAAAGGGTGAGGCTGGAAATAAAAATATGGTCTAGGATTTGTGATACTCAAGTGATTCCGACTCATTTCTCCAATAGCTGCAGTTCTGAAATATGTTAGACTTATTGCTGATATATTGCAGTTCATAGTGCTCTAATTCATTTTGCAGAAGTAATCCTGCCCAGTCCTACCATTACTCTTTTAAGGAGATCTTATGCTTTGATACCATTGGAAATAACTCATTGTTAAGTTCATAATACCTGATTTTATCAAATTATGCAAATACAAAAAGTGTCTAGGCCTTCCTTGTGAACAAAATGAAGTGGTTAAAACTCCCGAGATGTGCATGCTCATATGTGATATAAATGCACCTTCAACCAGCCAAGCCTTCCCTTGCTTTCCTTTAAGCAGTTTTTGTAATTCCACATATTTCTTTCCTGACTTTAAATTCAGAATAATGAAGTCCCTTAGCTTCTTTGTTCAGTATAAAACAAAATACACTTATACTTTCTTATAAGTAAAATTGATGTTCTGAAATGTTCTTAGCTCCTATGTAAATTTTTTGATGTACCACACATGTTGGTATTATTTTCCTGAGAGACAGCATGGTCTGTGTTTACTACAATTGCTTCGTAAGTATATATTAATTTTGGTTTATATTCATAAATTCTTCATCATCAATTATAAGAATTTTTGTCTTTATTGATTTAAAAATTAAATTTCAACTACAAGTATTGTATGCTCTGAAAAAATACACGAGGAATCTAGAAAATAGTTATCACTTTGTGATATTTTGCAATGAATTATGATTATCGCTGAAATTGATATTCTGATATTGATTTTTTTCTTTTAATTCATAACAATGTTCTGAGTTATTTAGGTTTCTTTTCTGCATTGAAAATAAATCTAAACCTGTTTAATATTGTTTATTTATTTCTTCCATGGGAGAAAGAGAGAGATAGAAAGAAAGAGATAGAGCAGATGGCACCTTTGACAGGGCCTTCACCCCACGATCCACCCCCCACCTCAGCCAGCCAGGATCATGGGCATTTGTATGTGGACCCAGCATATATAGACAAACATCAAGGTATGAACCTGGGACCTTCCTAGGTGTTTCCAGTTGTGTTACCTCTGAGCCATTGTCTGGCCCATAGGATCTAAACTTTTGAATCATTTATAACAATAAAATGGTTACAAACAACAAAAATAAAATCATTATATCGCTCTGTTTCCTAGGGATTAGTGGCTTTCTTCTGGGAAAAATTCATATGGGGAACCTGCAGATGAGGTAATGGTTATGTTGCTGAACTCCTACATAGTCAACTGTGATTTGAGTCCCGGACCTGGTGGCTTAAAACTCACACCAGGCATGTGTGCGTGCATGCCCAAAATCCTGAGAAGAGACTGGAGAAGTGATTGTGGTGTGGCCATCTACCCTGGGGGATGATTTCTTGCTTTTTGTCTTTCTGTCTCTCTGGCAAGTATGTGCTTCCTATAGCAAAAATCTCTCTCTAAAAAGAGAAAAAAAAATCAGGTAGGTTCAAAGAAGAGAAGTCAACTGTTTATAATACAAAGGGAAAGAAGACAAAGTGTCCAAAATTTAGCTTTAATCTAATATTACTTATAACACATAATGAGTGTTGTATTTTTATAAATAATTTCAGATTAAAATATGCTCTGTAGATTATTCTAAAGCTATCTTCATGAAATCAAGCATTTGATTTAAGTGGAAAATTATTAATCAGTTTAAGTTCAAAACAATATAATTGTTTGTATTCTTCAGACTCTAGTTACATGTTGATAGTCTCTTATTTTAAGTCAAACTACTATCACTAATCACAGAAGAACAAAGATATGTCCAAATTTTGAAGGAACATGGGTATCCCAAAGCTCAGATAATGAATTTTAGCATTCTCTGGAGAAAAGCCTTTCCTGTATGTAGTCTGGCAATATTCCAAGATTTCTTTTTAAAAGTAACTCCATATGTGTACTGAACATAAGCTAGTGATGTTTTAAATCAACTGGAAAGAGAGGCAGTTCTTTTCAATATTTTTTTCTGAGCATAACTTTGAAGTGCAGCTTTTGGGGATTATGAAGGTTTGGGTTACCTGCTGAATGAAGGCATGGAAAATTATTTGAAAGTACTCTTTTTAAAAAATGTACTTTAAACTTATGAAATATCACCTGTGGTTAAGAGGAGGTATGCAATTCAAAGCATTTTTTTTTTCAACCTGAAGAGAAAGAGTAAATTTTAAATTGAGATTATGTTTTCCAACTTTTCTATGGCTAGAAGATCATAATCAAAAGTTTGTGGTTCACTTATTTAAAAGGCAAAATATGATGGGGATGAGTAAATGCTATTAAATTAGAGAAAATATGGGTAAATTTATAATGAGTTAGGCACTGTGAGCAAAACTGAACCAAAGACCACTGCTTACTCTAATGATTGTTTCACAGCAGGTTTTTTAAAGTGATTTCATTTCAAATAAATTCAACTTGTGTCTATTTCTCTAGAATCTGTTTTGAATTTATTTGATGTATTCAAAGATGAGATGAGATTACACACACACACACACACACACACACACACCTATTATCGGCAATATCTTTAGCTAGAAAAGTTGCTGGAGTTGATACATTTATATAATGTAAATATAAAGTGAAATCTATTTGAATAGACTTTTTTTTTTTTTTTTTTTTTTTTTTTTTTACTAAGCAAAGGGCCTATTCTAATGCATCTTATTTACATCATGAAAGAGATTTTTGTCAAAACTATCACAGACATACCAGTTACAGTTGAAAGTTGTCAAATAGCATTTTGGAAAGTTTTGAATATCTGTGTGGCATTTTCCCTTTAGTATACAAAACGTTTGATTATAACCAAATGAAAAATTGCAGCATCTTTTGTTTACCAGCAATATATCAATGTTTACAAAAATATGAAAACTTCTGATGCTTATAAAAGTAAATTATAAAATCTAGACCATGACATGATTGTTGAGGCAACCCAATTCCACATGGTGAACAGTGAGATTTGAATCCTGGATCTGGAGATTTGAAAACTGTACCAGGAGTCTGTTTAGGTGAGTCCCAAACCCCAAAAGGAGAGATGGAGGAGAAGGTATTACAGCATGACCATCCCTCATGGGGAGGCTTTTTCATGACCATCCCTCATGGGGAAGCTTTTTCACTTCCCTTCTCTCTGTGTCTCTCTCTGGGGATCCACACAGTCCTCTAGCAAAGCATAAAATAAAATAAAAATCATGCTTCTTCAAAAATATTAAGAAAATACTTCAGAAACCCATTTACAAATGAACACTTATAAAAACATAAAATATTTTTAGTTGGTACATTTTAAATGTAAATATGTCATGGTCGAAAACTTATGGTAAAATTGTTACATTCACTAGAATAGATGTTGCATTAAAATCAATAAATATTTACCACCTGTGCTTCCTATGTAGATTACACTGTTCTAAAAGCTGAGAATAGAGAGAAACATTGGGTCTTTGGAAAAGTCAGAACATATTTTTGCATATAAAAGCACAGCAAAGTATATTGCATATTTAGATTGATAAGTGTTATGGAGAAAAAAATATTGCTGTGAAGGAAACTATAATACTTTGGATGCGTTATGTGTGGGAAGTTGCTGAAATCTGAGATATGGAGACTAGAAAGCATCTGCCATTTGATTGAGCAATTCCACTCCTGTATAACTACCCAAAGGATAAGAGAACATTGAATCAGAAAAGTGCTTGCATATCTATGCTTATTGTGGCATTATTCACAATTGCTAAGACACGGAACCAACCCAGATGTCCTCAAGTAGATGAATGGGTTGAAAAAGTATGGCACATACACATATACTCTATGGAATACAACTCATCTATAAAAAATAACAAGATCCTGTATTTGATAGAAAGTGGAAAAATATTGAGAATTACTGCTGAGTGAAGCAAGCCAGGCTATGAAAGAGAGACACTGTATGCCCCTACTTAACATATATCACTGTCACACTCTATGGTGGAAACTGAAAGATTAAAGGATACAGAAGCATGGAAAATAATTAAGGATACTGAATACGGTGTGGGATGAGGGTGGAAGAAGGGAAAGAATATGAGGAAAGAAATGAAGGAGAAAAATCAGAGGAAAGAAATTTATGGGACACAGATATGGACTATTATCTGTTGATGATAATGTGTATAGTATACTCAGCTGGACTGGTGTGATGTACATTCATGTTGGGTAAATTCACTTTACAAGCTAAGTGATGTTTAGGGATGGAACGTATAAAATAAACTTTTAAAAAGTTAAAAAAATAAACATCTTTAATAGATAAATCTTATTTAAAAAAATAACTCTAAGATGGCTTCTGAGCAGAGTTAAGGGTTTCAGGGAGTGGTTATTGACCACACCTGGAGCAGAGTCCCCATCCTAGGTACACACAAGGGAATGTTTCTGTTGCATTCTATAAGCAGAGTGGCAGGCTATCTGGCTTCCCTTTATGAACAAGGGTGAAAGAAGTTAAAGGAGAATAAAGGGTGCCAAAGGCAAGATCCTGCCATTGAAGGCCATGTAAGGGCTTTGGACTTTCAGTAGAATGAACTGGAGAATTTTCAGCCGAGGAGTGACATTACGTGAGCTGGGTTGAGAAGATCACTGAAATTTTGGGAAAGACTGTACGTGGGCAAGAAGGGTGGCAGCAAGACAATTTGGGAGTCTATTGCAACAAGCAAAGAAGAAATGATCACTTCTCAAATTATGAATTGTGACAGTGGTAATGACAGAGGTGTTAAGAATGGCTGAACATTAAGTCTAATGTATTTTGAAAGTAGAACCAATAGGATTTGATATTCAACGTCAAGGAGCATATAAGGCTATGTCGCTGGACTCCCACGTAGTCGACCGCGGTTCGAGTCCCGGACCCGGCGGCTTAAACTCACGCCGGGCGCGTGTGCGTGCAAAAACTGAAGCAGGAGATGAGGTCACAAGGGTGAGGTTGCCATTGACTGTGATGATGAAAATTATTAGACAAGTAGATTTGGGAGAAACTCTGGAACTCTGATTTTGGCAAGGTATGTCTGGAGCTCTGATTTAGTTAGGATGTGTTTGGTATTACTGTTAGATATTCTTGTTAAGCTCCCTGATAGGCAATTGTTTACAAAAAATAGAATTTAAAAGACAGAGCTATTCCAGAATTGAGAATATATATATGAGAAAGTCATTAGAATATAGATTGTATTTAAAATTATTAGTCTGAATGAGATTACTTAATGAATTGAATATAGACAGAGATAAATAAAAGTGACATTCCTTATTACAAGGTTAAACATAATCTGTACCACCTCCTTTTTTTAAAATTTTACAGACATATATAGATGGATAGATAGGTTTCATTCACAAATATATGAGTTTAATAGACAAAACTGGACAATGCAATCAATGTCACCTCAGTGAAAAAAAGCAAGACATTGACAAATAAAAAAAGAAGATGTTGACAAATGAAGAAAAGAAGAACAGATGAATTGCTATAAGAACTCTGGAGAAAAATTTATTAATTTGTATAGATTTGAAAATATGTGTATTCTGTGAGTTAAAATATCCACTAAGGACATAATATAAGAAAGTGTTGTAAAGAATTTGTATAAGATATTCCCCAAAAGACTTACAGTAGAGATTTTATTAAAATGTTGCAAACTCAACATCTATGAGAAGAGAAATGGAAGAATATTTGTTAATATAGCTGTACAATGGAATATTACACAACTGTCAAGTATATAAATGAAAACTATATATATCAACATATATTAATCTCACAGATATAATATGGGTAAAATAAAGTGTAGACATTTTATATGGTTTTGAAATTATTGTCAGTCAATTACAAAGAAAAATATGTTCATTGTGGCATACATGTACTTAAATATAAGGACATGCATAGCTTCAAATTAAGAATAATCTATGGAGTATAAGACTAGAGAGGGAAATATGATTTATAATATTATATTTATTTCTCAAAAATATGAAATAACTTAATGTAACTATGATAATGTTTTTATTATTTTATTTGTGTATGTATTTCCTATGTTCTATTCTACATATTTTATCTTTTAAAAGAGATGGTCTAATATTTGTATATGTGTGTGAAAAGTGAATTAGGGGGACCAGCAGTTAGCGTAATGGCTATGTCACTGGACTCCCATGTAGTCTACTGCAGTTTGTGTCCCGGACCCGGTGGCTTAAAACTCACACCGGGCATGTGTGCGTGCGTGCCCAAGATCTTGAGAGGAGAATGGAGGAGAAGGGATTGCGGCGTGGCCATCCGCGTGGGGGGTGATTTCTCGCTTTCTGTCTCTCTGTCTCGCACGCGTCCTATAGCAAAAACCTCTCCAGAAAAAAAGAAATAAAAAGAAATAAATAAACAAGAGCACCACTGAGATTCTACCTCCAGGGTTTATGGATTGTCATGGATGGTAAAATGATATATTCTGGTAACTCTAAAAATTTTATGATATAATTAATTTATGAAAGATAATCATTTCATTCACAGAATATTAAGTGTTCTCTAGTATTTTATTTATTTTAACTTAGCAGAAAACTACTATACTGAATGAGATGGGAAATAATGAGCAGTATAGTAACACGAAGTGACTTTATGAAAGTAAAAAATTTCCTTTTCAGAGAGGTAAATGTTCAATGCAACATGTGAAATATGATTAAATTTTGTTATTATACATAGTAGGATCCTCAAAACAATAAATTAATGAAATGAATAAATATGCAGAAATCCCAAATGTAATAATTTGGATTAAATGTTAATAATGAGAAATAGCCTATATTACAAAGATCGGTCATTGCTAATATAAATAAACATTTTAATAGATAAGGTAGTGAAATAAAGATTTCCAAGAACATTTCTGGATGTTGTAAGTTATTTTTCCATTAGAACTAATTAGTTTAGCATTACAAGTAAGTTATGATGTTTATATTTTAAAATGACTTCTCTAGCTGCCATTTTGAATTAATAGCCATCTTGCAAAAGTCTGCTGTTGGTTCCAAGCAAGTGAGAAAGTGAAGGTTTATTAGTGTCAGTGACTTTTTTTTTTCCCTGAATCAAAATACAGCAGTGATTGAGCTTGTGAGCTGTGACAGCAGATTGCCTGGAATTGGATACTTTAATCTCTCATTTTCCTCACTTTTAAAGTGTGGCTAATTGTTTTGCAAGGATTCATTGGGATGATGCATAAAGGTCCTTAGTGTTTGGCACCTGGGAAGTACTCTGATCTCATCTATCCACAGCTTCATCATTGTTCTTGTTGTTGGAAGGGAACTCATTTTCTTAATGGCCTTTGGTATCTCAGCATCCGCCTTGGATTCTCTACAATTTATCCTCCTCATTTAATGATCATTTAGATCATTAAGAAAAATCACATCTGATTAGGTCCTTTCCCTAATTAAAACTCTTAACAATTTTCAATTACTTTTAGGGCAAATCCTTACCATACTCTTGGAGGTCCTATGTAATATGGTCCTGCCTTCCTCACCAGCCTCATCTCTAACAATTTTCCTACAGGTTTTTTTTTTCTTTTTAATTTCAATTTATTTATTTGCATTCATTCACTGTACATCATTACAGCATACAAAACTCTCATCGGAAACAATGCGAGCGAGGAGAGAATGGGAAAATATATTCAAAGTGTTACAAGAGAAGCAATTTCAGCCAAGAATACTGTACCTGGCAAGATTATCTTTCAGGTGGGAAGAAAAGACAAGAACATTCTCAGATAAACAAAAACTGAGAGAATTTACCAGCACCAGACCAGAACTCCAAGAAGTTCTCAAGGGTGTGTTGTATCAAGAAAATTAAACACAGACACATGGAAATAAGAGTCCAAAATCTATGAAAGTGGCCAACTTAATCAGAGGGACAAGTCTGAATTTGAATATTATATCCCAGAATTTAATCAGGAAAATTGAACCAGAACAGAAGATAAAAGTACATGAGACTGATAGGTTCATGCACCTACCATTTGAACAGAATCCTAACTTGTTTCCTGGCTTTAAGCAAAGTTCCCTGGCACTTCTTTGAGTTAAGTTAAAACTGGTTTTCTTAGTAGTAATGAGTGAACTCACCATTGAAATTAGTTAGATTATGTAGGAAATTGTGTGATCAATTCCTACAGGTTTTGCTTTCTTCTCACACTTTGTCCTTTTCCTTTTCTCAAAATCACCTACCTCCTCTCTGCTTTTGGACAGTTTCACACCAATGCAACCCTTCTACCCAGTTAATGCCATCTTACGCTTTAAATCCATGTTCTAAATTCATATTGTCTAAATCTTCTTGACAATCTCTGAAGATTCCTGCCTACATCGGTACTGTGCTACAACACCAAGTTCTCATTTTTTTTCTTATTAGTCTTACAGTGGGATGGTATTTGAATACATTAACAAAAGAAGTTTCAACATAGAAAGTATATATTTTACAACGAATATCTCCACATCCCCTCCAAATGCCCATAAGCTCTCCCAGACTGGAGAAGGAAGAAGAGAATCCGAGAGTAAGCAAGAACATAGACATTGTTGAATCATACAGTGAGGGATAGAGGGAGAGTAGGCAATAGGAATAGCATGTAAGTTTAGGAAAATCAAGAGCTTACAAAATTTAGGGAGGGGTAGACAGTGGCACAGCAGTAAATGTGAAGTTCCGAGGGGCCAACCAACATGGGAAAGTTCTGGGTTCCTGTCCTAATACCTTGCTGCATGTACGGGCATGTGCATGTCTATGGTCCAGAGCTGGCTGAAGCTGGGGGTGGATTGTAAGGTCAACACTCTGGTGGGAATCCTATCTCTCTCTCTCTCTCTCTCTATATATATATATATATCACTAAGAAGAAATAATTTTTTTAAAAAAAGATATTCAGGAGTTAAGGAAATTTATGTTAGTTCTCTACACAAAACTACAAAAATCACCAAATCCTAAAGTATCTCACCCTGAAGCATACTGTGGAAAGAAACATTAGAAAAGTCTCAATGATGTTTGTCGGCATTAGTCTTTGAAGAAACTTTAGCCTTCCCTGTAGCCTTAGAATAGTTCAGGTAGGATTATTCTAAGTCCCTGTGAACTCCCTCCCCCCCCCCCCAGATATAGAAAAACTTAATTTATTTTATATATACGTTCAATCACTATGCATCACTTAGATTATAAAGTGTATTTGCCCAACATGAATACACTTCATACCAGTCCAGTTGAGGATATGTTATCAACAGAAAATAATCCATTTCTGTGCCCCATAAATGTCTATTTTTCTCCTTTTTTTTCCTCACACTCTCTTCTCCCACCCTCTTTTTACACATTGTCTCCAGTATCCATAACCATTTTCCATGCTTCTGTATCCTTTAATCTTTAAAAACACTAAACTATGTTAACAAAAGATATCTATCTATCTATATCTATCTATCATCTATCTATATCTATCTATATATCAGTCATCTCCAGAGAGTACTTGTCCTTGCCAGAAAGACATATAGACAGAGACATAGAGTGTGAACAGTTGGTATATATTAAGTAGAGACATGAAATTTTTCTCTTTACTGGCTTGCTTCATTCAGCAGTAAATCTTCTATATTTGTTCACTTTCTATTATATGTGTGGGTCTTGTTATTTTTTATGGCCGAATAGTATTCCATAGAGGGTATGTGCCACACTCTTCAATCCATTCATTTGTTCATGGACATTTGGGTTGATTCTATGTTAAAGCAATTGTGAATAATGCTGCAATAAACATAGATATGAAAGTGCTTTTCTGACGGAGCATTCTCCTATCCTTTGGGTAGATACCTAGGAGTGGAATTGCTCGATCATATAGTAGTTCTGTTTGTAGATATTTGAAGACCCTAACCTCCATAATATTCTCCACTGCGGACTTTTCAGCAAATGCCAGGCACAAACCCTTCAGGAATACCTTCTGTTATCACAGTGACCATGTAATAACAAAACATATGGATGATGTTGACTGCCAGGCCTGGGCTCAGGACTGAGCAATCTCCAGAAATTGAAGGAATTCTCAGAGAAAAGGTTTTACTAACAAGTTAGAGCCATAATATAATTTAAATTCACATGTATAAAATAATACAGTTATTTTGTTGCAATACAAGTTTGTTGAATATTATTTTGGGGGCTTTCAAAAATTATGTACCTCCATGCTAGACTGTGATCTTCACAATGCCAGAACCTAGTGTATCTTAACTGTCTCTCTTGGGACTCTAGCACAAACTCTGGCACAAGCAAATGAACAATAGGTGATGATGAATAAATGAGGAGCATATGCACCAGTGGTTATGGACCATAGGAATTATACAAATATATATTTTGGGACCAGCGCATGGTACATCAGTAACATTGCTAGGACTCCCTCATGGCCAACCGTGGTCTGAATCCCAGACCTGGTGATTTGAAAGTCACACTGGGTACATGTGTGAGACTGCACTGCCCAAGATCATGGGAGGAGAATGGAGGAGAAGAGATTATGGCATAGCCATTCTCCGGGTGTGTGTGTGTGTGTGGGGGGGGACGATTCTCACTTTCCTTCTCTCAGTTTCTGTCTCTTTTTCTCATTCTCTCTCCAGCGAGTGCACATGCCCTAAGTCAAAAACCTCTTAAAATTATGTATATATTTGAATTAAAACTTAGACATTACAAAAAGAATCCTGGACTTACGGGGGAAATGTTGCATTGTGAGGTGAAATAATTTAACTAACTTGGTCCCCTATTCTCATATCTATAAAACAAATAATAATATTGGGCTGTCAAAAAAGTCATGACATTTTTCTGGAATAAAAATCCCACTAAACTATATTAAGAAAAGATATCTATCATCTATCTTTCTATCATCTATCTATAAATAATCTATCTATCTATATCTATCTATATATCAGTAATCTCCAGAGAGTATTTGTGCTTGCCAGAGAGACACAAACACAGAGACAGAATGGAAATCATCCCCCAAGCCTCACAATGGGCATGGTCACACCACAGTTTCCTTTCCTCCATTCCTCCTTTGCATCAGGATCCTGGGGTGGGCACACATGCATCAATGCACCCGGCATAGTTTTCAAGCTGCTAGGGGCCAAGATTCATATAGTGGTTAATACCATGGTCAGCCATGTGGGATCCAGGGATCCATCTCTCTGTTTATCAGACTTAGCCACTGTGGTATGAGGCAACCCAAACCAAGTAATATTTTAAATCAAGATAGTTTTAGTTTTTAAAGATATCTTTGAGAATATTTATATTCATTATGAAATTTTAAAGTCAGGAACTATAAAAAACATGGTAGCTAAGAATGTGACTTCAAATTGCAAATTAAAAAACATTTAAAAACAAATATCTCAGATCCCACTCAGTCCCCCTGTTTAATTGGTGGCTTTCTACACCTGTATAAGTTTGGAATATAATGTGCTTCTCTATTACATCAAATTGTTTCAATCAAAGTCCTTTGATATTTCATACTAAATAATGTGAACTAATGAATACTAATAATAGTCAAATATGTTGAAAGTAGTAGTTCTGAATAATTTTCTTCAGTAAAACATATAAATGTAAAATAAATAAAATAGATTGGTTAATTAAGTTAATGCTCTTAATTACAAACCAGAATGTAGATATAAAATGATTTCACTTTAAGATTCACTTCAGTTGAGCCAGCTGGGTTGCATATAGGTTAAGTTGGCTGGATCCCATATGGCCAACTGCGTGGTTCAAGTTCTGGTCCAAGAGTCTTGAAAAACACGCTGAATATGTGTGCACGCATACCCCAAATCCCAAAAGGAGAATGGAGGAAAATGGATTGTTTCTTGGCTATCCCCCCTGGAGGGTGCTTTCTCACTTTCTCTCTCTCTTTTTTCTGTCTTTCTCCAGTGAGCACAAGAACCCTATAGCAAAAACTAAAAAGAAAAAAAATGATATTAATTAATTATAAGCTGGATAGTATGTTTGTAGAAGGAATGTGTGGAAAAAATATAAATGGAGAGAGTAAAAAAAAAACTTTTTTATTTTTACCAAATATTGAAATAATACTTAATACTATCTAATTCGGGAGCAGTTAGCGTATGGCTATGGACTAATAGTCGACCACAGTTTGTGTCCCAGACCCGGTGGCTTAAACTCACACTGGGCGCATGTGCGTGCGTACCCAAGATCCCAAGAGGAGAATGGAGGAGAAGGGATTGCAGCGTGGCCATCCCCCCTGGGTGGTGATTTCTCGCTTTCTATCTCTCTGTCTCTCTCTGCCTGTCTGGCAAGCGCACGCGCCCTATAGCAAAAACCTCTCCAGAAAAAAAAAAAAAAAAAAAAAATTACTATCTAATTAAATAATTGAGGCAATAAAACATATATCCATATATTTTAAAAATATTTATTTGATTTTATTAATTATTATTATTTTTTAAAAATTCTTTGTAGGGAACATGCACACATTAGAGAGACACAGAGAGAGAGAGAGAGAATATGAGAAAACAAGCTGCCAGGTCTAGGACACAAACTGTGGTCAGCCATGTGGGTGTCTAGTGCCTTAACCACCATGCCACCTGCTGGCCACCCATATATTCTTATTTTTAAAAAGATTTTTTTTTTTTTTTTTTTTTTGGCTCCATTTAAAAGTTTCTTTGTTCAGTCTCTATTGGTTTGAAAACATTCCACACAGGTTGAACTCTTGAGTTAAAATTTTTATTTCAATAAGATATACCCATTTGGCTGTGTAAACTTATAATCTAGTACTTCGGTGTTTTTTAACATAGATTATTTTCTAAAGTATTTTATTAGTATTGAAAATATGAGTCAATTACAATTAGTAGATGAAATAGAGATTCTTAGTAGTAACATTGTTTATTATAGGAATTTGTTTTGTAGAATTAGAGATTACACAAATTCAAACAACAAAAATGTGGATATTATTTATAAATGCATTAGCCTTTGTTTCCATTAGGCAATTGTCTTGCAGTTTCTTTTACAGCTGTTTAGCTAGGGAAAGAGTCTCTATTATTGCTGTAATACAAGTTTATCAATTGCTTTTTCTACCAAGTCATTAAAATAAACATAATTTCGTATTTTACATATTTTCTAATTTTGTTGATTAAATGCAGTAACAAGAAAAGTGGCAAATATTCTACACAGATTTCTATGTACTTTTCACTAGCATAACAATAAAAAATTATCTTAATGAGCAACCTAACATGAAATATTGATTGTTGACTAATCTAAAGACTGTACTTAAATTTTACTAATTGTTTTAATTAGTATCCTTTTTTTGTTCCAGGATCCAATCTAGGTTTTCATGCTTCATATACTTGTTATATGTCATAGTAACCACTATAGAGAAGAGCTGTTTGGGGTTGCCCTATAGTCAAGTGATTAAGAGAAGCCAGATCCCACATTGTTAACTGCAGATCTCCAGCCCAGGAAACTTGAGAAATATGCTAGATGTGTGTGCTGGTGTGTGCCATGTGCCCCAAATCCTGGCAGAATCAAGAAGTTTAGAAGGGGTTATAATGTAAACATAGTCCATTGGAAGGTGCTGCCTCCCTTTAGTCTGTCTCTCTCTGGAAAGTGCACGTGCTCTATGGCAATTAAAATACAATAAAAAATAAAGGGAAGATCTGTTTTTCTGGTCATTTACTAATTTTCTCAATTTCGTTATAAACTTGTGAATATTTATTTTGTCCTATGGTTTTGATCCATTAATATCATCATTTATTTTGATGTTCAAATTCTATCAGATTTGGGTATTGAAATATCTTGTATATTCTCTTCTATGCCCGTTCAATGTACTTTAATAATTTTTTGAGTGGTTCTTAAATTTTGGCAACAACTGCATTTTGTATTTTGTATTTTCCCTCTTCCGGTCTTGGAATGAACAATTTATCCAAGAGGGGCCAGCAGATGGATTGGTGGTTAAGGGCGCTGGATTCTCATATGGCCAACCCTGGTTCAAGTCCTGGACCTTCTTGCTTTCCCTCTCTCTCTTCCTCTGTGTCTCTCTGGTTAAATTTTAAAAATACTAATAATTATCGGAATTAAATAGGTAAATGGATAATTCTTTAAAAAAATTATCCAAGGATTTTTTATTCTTTTTGTGATTAATAGTACAGTCTCACCCTGCCCCCTTCTGCAGTTTAATTTTCCGTGATTTCGTTACCTACTATCAACCACAGTCCAAAAATAAGTGGATATTTTACCTATTTTGAGTGAAAATACAGTGAGTACAATAAAATATTTTGAGAGAGACACCATATTCACATAACTTTTATTATGCTATGTTGCTATCTTTGTTATATTTTGTGATTACTTAATGTTAATGTCATAGTGGGCCTAATGTATAGATTAAACCTTACCATAGGTAGGGATGTATAGGAGAAAAGCATAGTATATATAGGGTTCTGTCCTACGTGTGTTTACAGACATTGACTAGGGTTCTTGGGACATATCTTCCAAAGATGAGGGGGCTACTGTAGTTAGAAATAAAGATCTGAGTTCTGGCTGTATTTATTGCTACTGGATATTATTAATTCTAGCCTTTCTCAGAGGGAAAAATAGCTAAGAATTCTTAGATACATTCTAAAACATATGTACACACACACACACACAGAGATACACACCCATACTTATTTCTGTATTTATATGTCACCATTCGAAACCATGTATTCATATGGGTACTTCTAATTCCAATCTAATGCCTTAGTTTTAGTTGATGTCTTTCCTTTATTTCTAATTTGTCTTTAGGCTTACATTATACACTCAAAATTATTTGGAAATTAGTTCTTTCTTGCTCACCCTCATAAGAGTGATTGTGTTTTCTATTTGCTCCATTTTTTTGTTTTGGAAAAATTTTTGCTATAAGGTATGTATGCTTGCTGGATAAACAGAGAGACTGAGAGAGAAAAAGTGAGAAATAACCCCCCAGGGAGAGTGGCCACACCACAATCTAGTCTCCTCTATGCCTGTCAGATTTTATGCACACACACACACATGCCCAGTGTGAATTTCAGGCTGCTGGGTCCAGGATTCAAATCATTATCAGTCACGTGAGAGTCCATTACCTTAACCATTATGCCACCTGCCCTTATTTGTTCAACTTTTAAGTTCATGTGTTATAGTCTTCTTTCCATTTTAATTTTGTCACTCACATGTTGTTATCTACCATGTACTTTTATTTTAATCTAAATTTTATCATTGATTCCCAATAATTCTTCTGGTGTAGTATTGTATCATTTTCTAATAGAGATGGGTTTTCTTTACCAATTATGCCTCAATTAAATTTATTTTTTAAAATTGTATTGCTATCTCTGATAATATCATGCTTTAAATGTTTAATGAATGAATTATTTTTTCAACTTCTGTGACTATTCCTAAAAATACAAATAGTTTCTGGTATGAAAGTGTTCCTCTATTGATTTTATAGTGAACCAACATTTGGTTTGCTCTGCACATTTGCACATTCTGTCAGAGCAAAATTTCCTATTTTCAAGGAGTATACTTAGGACACAATTGATTTATTCTTCAAATGTATGAGGAAGCCATAGAAACATCTATTATACTCACCCAAAGTCCATTAGAATTGTATTGGTCTTTTCATTGTAATCAATCAGTGTTCAGGCAATGAGAATGGACTATGGAATACAACACAGGAATAATTCAATTATATTATAACTACTTTCTGTTATATTATGATTTGGAAATGAGTGATAAAGATAAATCTCCCAGCTCCAAGGACAAATATTTTTAATTGCTTTAACTCCAATGTTTATGTTGTCCTAGAATTATGATAGACAATAAGTCAAAACATTCCAATAACCAATATGTTTTCTTTAAATGTGTATAGTCGAATAGGTTTTGGTTTCAATGTGATTCAAGTACAACTACTTTTGGATCATTTAGAGACTAAATATTAAGAAATTGTTTCACAATAGCCATTTATACTTATTTGAGTTCTTTGTGGACTGTTGAAATGTCTATTTCCTTTCTCTGATTGGCTGAACTGTAGGAAAATTGAGATGTAAACAAAAATATGAAAGTACCTCCTAGAACTTGAAAAAATTCTTTTCACAAATTATTCATAGTCTTTTCTACTTAATGCCAGCAAAGATGACAATGGTTGTGTTGAGGAAAGCTAGAATAAGACAGGGAAGAATGCCCAAAACATAATTTTTTAAATTGAAAGAACTGCTAATTACAATATTTGATCTCATATAGAAGAGGGACTTCCAGATAAAGATAAAAAGCTGATACATGGACACATTCTTTTTGAAAGTTCTCGATGTTAAAGTGTGATTAAAAAGTAGTGAAAGTAGGGCTGGTGTTAATATGCAGAGACCAGTGCAAGAATATCATGTGTCCATAAATTTTAGGACCTATCAAGAGGATGCATGAAGCTATCTCTCATTCATAAATAACCTGTTGGAGTAATATACTAAAGTAGGTTTGGAAAGTGTACCACTTTAAACTAAAGTGTATGCCATATGTATCATAATATGCCTTTAATTAGCATTGTTATAAATATTAATAAAAATTTAAAAAAGTTAAAAAAACTTTTTTTTTAATCACTTGCAATCTAAAGAGTACTAATACACATTTTGGATTCAAAATAAATACAAAATGATTAGATCATCTCTGTTTATGAGGACTTAATAAAACCAACAGTAGAGATACAGATACTATCAAATAATCATGCTTATGAAAATTGAATTGTAACTGTGATAAGTGTTGTAGTGTCAAATAATCCAGGTGTCTCTAAATTAGGGTTTCCTACATGTGGTAACCTTCTAGGTTACTATACACCTTCACATGTGCACACACACATGCACATTCACTCATGACATATACATGCATGTATAGACAAATATACTACATGTTCATATAAATATGTGAATATATATATATATATACATACATATATATATATATAAATAGAGAGGGAGAGAGATAGGAAGAGAGAGAGAGAAAATTGAGAGTACAAAGTTCTCTGCAAGATGTTTGAGAGATGGCATCCTCGAAGGTGAGTAGCTTAGTTGTTAGGTAACCAAGCCAAAGACAGAGAATCAGGTGGCATTCTAAACCAATGAAAAATAACAAGCAAAATCCCGAAGTAAAAATGAGCAAAAGAAGATTGAAAAATTGTGGTAGGATTGTGGTTGACATTTGGGTGGAAAACCATTGGGCTTTAGAAAGTCATGATAAAAACTTTGCTAGTTGTCTTCTGATGGCAACTAAGACCGTGAGGTTCTTTGGAAGACAGGTACATGTGATAATGTTAATTTTTAAAGTGAGAACTTCCAATGCCATGAAGAGAATCGAGGGGCTGAGGTGGAGCACCAGGGTGAGGCATGGCTAGGACAGATGTGATGGGTGGGTCATTTGGGAGAAAACTGCACAGTGTTAGCAAAAAGCTCATTGGAGATGAGGAGGGTGAAATGACAGGAGTAGGCGCAATGCTCACTTGGACATTTTGTCTAAAACATAGATTGTCTTGAAGCTATTTCCAAACTTTTATTTGTATTTTTGTTTTTGCTATAGGAGGTATGAGCTCACTGGAGAGAGATGGAGAAATAATGATAGACAGAAAAAGTAAGAAAACACCCCCACCCCCTAGGGGAGCAGGCATGACTCAGTAGTCCCTTCTCTGCCATTTCCTTGGGATTTGGGGCATGCACATACATGCCTCTGGCATGTTTTTTGATCCACTGGGTGGGGACTTGAGCTGTGAAATCATCCATATGGTATTTAGTCACCTTAATCACCATCAGCTGGTATCAAAATGTTTTCCTTTGGGGGACCAGCAGTTAGCGTAATGGCTATGTCGCTGGACTCCCACGTAGTCGACCGCGGTTGGAGTCCCGGAAAACTCACGCCGGGCGCGTGTTGCGTGCCCAAGATCCCGAGAGGAGAATGGAGGAGGGATTGCGGCGTGGCCATCCCCCCTGGGGGGTGATTTCCTGCTTTCTATCTCTCTGTCTCTCTCTGTCTGTCTGGCGAGCGCACGCGCCCTATAGCAAAAACCTCTCCAAAAAAAAAAAAAAAAAATGTTTTCTTTGGGAACCAGCAATTAGCATAATGGCTATGTCGCTGGACTCCCACGTAGTCGACCGCAGTTCGCGTCCCGGACCCGGTGGCTTAAAACTCATGCCGGGTGCGTGTGCGTGTGTGCCCAAGATCCTGAGAGGAGAAAGGAGGAGAAGGGATTGCAGTGTGACCATCCCCCCTGGGGGGTTATTTCTTGCTTTCTGTCTCTATGTCTCTGTCTGTCTGGCGAGCGCATGCGCCCTATAGTGAAAAACCTCTCCAAAAAAAAAAAAAGAAAAAGTTTTCCCTTTTTATTACTCTCTGGTAAGCATTTTATTAAGTATCACTAAACATCTATAAAAATCTAAAAAGTAATATTACTGTTAATGCTATGGAAAACAGGTTATCTAAGGACAGTCAATGGCATGATGGTTAAGGCAGCCAGATCCCACGTGGCCAGTCATACAGTCCCAGACCTTGTGACTTGAAAAACACACCAGGTGCAAGTGCATGCATGCCCAAGATCCCAAAAGGAGGGAGAAATGGAGAAGGCATTGAGGTGTGACTAGTCCCCATGCTTTCTCACTTTCCTTCTCTCTCTCTAGTGAGTACTTGCACCATCTGCTAAATTCAATTTAAAAAGCACATTATTCTCTGTTTTTTAAAACTATAATGTGTTGGCTATTGATTCAGCTATTTCATATATATAAGTGATAATGTTTAAAATGGTAAATTCAAGCTTTGGTCAGGTAGTGCAGTCCTCAACGTACTAAACAGGCTGGGAGCACATGGCAGAACATGGGTTCAGAGCCCAGCCCTGGTGAAACTGAAACACAAGTTTGCTCATGCCCAAATCCTGAGGAGATGGAGAGGTTGGAGGAAGGCGATCACTGTGTGACCAAACCCTGCTGGTCTACTTCTCTCTCTCTCTCTCTCTCTCTCTCGCTCGCTCTCTCTCTCTCTCTCTCTCTAGCATATGCGCACATGTGCATGTGCTCTCTATCAAGAATAAAAGAATAAAAACTAAGAAATAAATGATAAATTCTACAATTTTAAATTTAAAGCTTCAATGCAATTTACATTAATTTCACATTACACTAAAATTTTCAATGCCATTGAATATCATAAAATCTAATTTTTCTAAAAAACATAAAATCTCCTATTCTTGCTCTTATAAATATTTTGTAGTATAGTTTCTTACAACCTGCACAGAACATATAAATGTATAGTTTTCTGTGAATTTAATAAAACAGATATGTGTCTAGCCCATCCCCCAACTTGGTATTATCCACTTTTGCCTTGTCATATCCGTTATTTCAGTCACTACAGAACATGCCATTGATAGGTGTGTTAACTTATTTCCAAGCTTTTTGTTTGTTTGTTTTTAGAGATATTTTGTTATTAGGGCTTTTGGGTTTCCCAGAGAGAAGAAAAGTGAGAAATCACCCCATTCCACAATCCTCCATTCTCCGCTCAGAATTTTGCGCATGCACACACACATACCCAGTGTGAGTTTCAAGTTTCTGGGTCTGGAAATTGAATTCCAGTCATCCACATGGGGTGTCCAGTGCTTCACCACTACACCACTGGTCCCAACTTATTTCCAAGTTTTTACCATGTTAGGATAGTGCTGTAAGAAATTATTTTTATATTTCCTATATTTACCTTTGAGTAGTTTATTTCTTTTGCGTGTATATGTTGCCATGTAGTCCTACAAGATGTTTAATTTGTGTATTAATTTATTTTACTAGCTTCTTCAAAGTGGTAAACTCCTTATTTTAAGCATGAGAAAACTAAAACAGAGATAATCTAAAAGTATAGGAAAAAGTAGAAGTAAGACTATAAAGGCATACTGATCAGAGAACCATTACTCATTCCACTATATCAGTTCCTTTTCTAAGACATGGTACAGAGTAGCCTTTCAAAAAGCATGTCACATGTATAGCTGATTGTCTCCAGTGCATTGATACCCAGGATGATAGCAATTTTAAAAAGCCCACAGAAAAATAAGGTTACATCAAATAACATTAGTAGGAAACAGCTATTCATTCATTTATTTCAATTTGATCAGAGAGCGGGAAAGCAAGAAAGCAAGCCACCAGGTCCAAGACTCTAACTGTGATCACCCATGTGGGAGTGTCCAGCACCTTAACCACCACGTCACTGCTGGCCCCCACATCCTGCATGCATTCTCTTGTCAACTTGGTTGGACTGTACTCACATTCCTGCACCTGTGGCTTTACTGGGTTTTTTAGAGGTGGTTGCAACCTGAAAATAGAGTCCTCCTTTACCTTTGGCTTATGGAATAGCCTGGTAGCACATTTTATTCCTAATTTCACATGAAATCAAGTGGCACAGGCACAGTGAATAGCTAGTGAGTTATAGCTGTCAACCAGCATTTATACTCCCTTGTTAGAAATGCCTATTGATCAAATCAAACAAGAGTTATGAAAATCTGACAAGCTGCAGAAACATTTAGAACATTCGGAGTGGTTTCAAGAGGCTGGAACTGGCAATCTTTCTGTCAGTAATGTGGAGTTACAGAATAAATTTTAAAAATATGCAATTTTACATGTTTCTATGGTAATTAACATGTTCACTGTGTTGTTCTACTTGAAAGTTAAAACCAAGTATAGATATTTAGTGATTTATTCTAAAAATTTCACCTTAAAGCTACAATAGTAGGCTGTTTAACTTATTACTGGGTTATCAGAAAAGTAATTAAGCATTTTTGTATAGAAAAACATCATTATAAGTCATTATTTTTCCAACAACTCAATACAATTTTACATTTTATTAATTTTTGTCATTACTTAACTTAAAAATAATAATCCA
Source organism: Tupaia tana (assembly GCA_026018925.1). Classification (NCBI taxonomy): domain Eukaryota; kingdom Metazoa; phylum Chordata; class Mammalia; order Scandentia; family Tupaiidae; genus Tupaia; species Tupaia tana. Next base: position 33,073,828 of record JAKSZU010000008.1, read on the forward strand.
CTTATGACATTTTCAAGGAAAGGTATTTTAAGTTTGTGGTAAGTCAAATGAGTTTTTAAAAAGGGAAAAAACTTGATAATCACGAAGAAATCAACAATCCTTATTTGGGGCCCATTTCCTTAGGCTGTGTCTTCCATGTTTAAAACCACACATTTTTGTAACACTGCAGCCTAATCACACTCTTCTTTTTACACATCTGTTAAGTTTTCTGAGTTTGTTGGTTTCCTTATTCCTAGATCTCAGGTTTTTTGCATCATTTTGGAAAGTACACTTAACTCTGGCCTTAGGAGCTCCCTTCTTGGTTGATAAGAAAACTATTCAGGAAAATCTTCTGAAAACAGAATCCATTCACTGTTTTGGGACTCTCTTTGAATTTTCTACATATTGGGTTAGCAGGAATGTCATGACACATTTTTGCATAGATAATCTAATAGAAATGGATTATTTAGGGAAAAATGGTAGTCTTGGGGAAAAATTACTCTTGGATGTTTTTCCTCTGTGTTAAGAAGGTAACCCATTTTAACTATTGTAATAAGATAGCCTCTAAAATGATGTCTGTATTGAAAACATTAAAATTTCACTTTAGTAGTATCCCAAACACATTTACATGCATGAGTGTGACTAAAAGTAGCTAGGGTACGTAAATATTCAGAAAAACACAAAAAAATTTGTCATAATTTCTTTCTTTTTTTTTTTGGAGAGGTTTTTGCTATGGGACGTGTGTGCTCGCCAGACAGACAAAGACAGAGAGACAGAAAGCGAGAAATCACCCCCCAGGGGGGATGGCCACGCCGCAATCCCTTCTCCATTCTCTCTCGGGATCTTGGGCGGGCACGCACGCACATGCGCCCGGTGTGAGTTTTAAGCCACTGGGTCCAGGATGCGAACCGTGGTTGACTACGTGGGAGTCCAGAGACATAGCCATTATGCTAACTACTGGCCCCTTGTCAAACTTTCTTAAAGTTTGTTTCCTTAAATAGTAAATAGCAGGACCAGCAGTTTCTCCAACTGTGGTCAGAGAGATGGCAAAAGAAGGAAGGGAGATTCAAAGTATGAGGGGGGCTCAATTTGTTGTGGCTGTTGGCTGATGCATTGAAAGCATGATAAAGAATAGAGCAGGAAGATAGTAGGGCTGCAGTAAAACACCATCAATGTTCTGCAAAACCATTTAACATGGGGAAGTTCCTAGTTCAAGTCCAGAGATCCCACTGGAAATACTGGGCACACACTTGCCAGTGACCAAGGGCCGGCTGAAGCTGGAGATGGATTGTGGCATCAAAACCCTGTCAGAGATTCTCCCTCTTGTTCATGGAAGAAATAAATAAAAATAAATAGAAAAAGAGAAATATAGGCAGCCTCTAGGACATTTCATAGCTGCACCTGGCAAACAAACAGGGACATTAATCCTACAGTGCAAGGCACTGAATTCAGTCAGCAACTGAAGACGCCCAAGAATGATTGTTTTATTTATAATTTATTTATTTTCCCCCAGAGCATCCAGGAAGGAATAAAGGCTTGTTGACACGTTGATTTCTACTTTGTAGAGATCCTAATAAGAGGACCCAGTTGAGCCTATTTCAATTTCTGACCTAAAGGAATTGAGACAATAAACTTTTGTTTCCTTAAGCCACTAAGTTTGTGAAAATTTGTCACAGTGGGTTTAAAAAACTAATGCAGAAGTTTGTTTTTAATAAATGAAAAGTAATAGGAGTATCAGTTACCTATTAACATATATAACAAACTAAACTATTTGGATCTATTTAGTCATTTCTATGAAACTAATATATATTCTAAATACAAATGCACCAAGAAAAAATATAATTTGTTTATTATATATTTATTACTAAATAAAAATGGACAGACTTTTGCCATACATTAGTTCTTTAAGAATACATTACCAGGGACCAGCAGATGGCATAGTGGTTAAAGTGGTTGGGAACCAGCAGTTAGCGTAATGGCTATGTCGCTGGACTCCCACGTAGTTGACCGCTGTTTGCGTCTCGAACCCAGTGGCTTACAACTCATGCCGGGCACGTGTGCGTGCGTGCCCAAGATCCAGAGAGGAGAATGGAGGAGAAGGGATTGCGGCGTGTCCATCCCCCCTGGGGGGTGATTTCTCGCTTTCTGTCTCTATGTCTCTCTCTGTCTGTCTGGCAAGCACATGCGCCCTATAGCGAAAAACCTCTCCAAAAAAAGAAAAAAAAAAAAAAAAAGTGGTGGACTCCCCCATGGAGGACTGCTATTTGAGTTCCAGATCTGGCTGCTTGAAACTCACACTGGGCATGTGTGCATGTATGCCCAAAATCCCTAAAGAAGAATAAAGAAGAAAGGATTGCAGTGTGACTATCCTCCTGAAGGGCGATTTCTCACTTTTTCTCTTTCCATCTCTCTTTCTCTTTCTGGTGAGTGCATGTGCCCTAAGCAAAAATAATAATAAAAAAATACATTAAATTTTCACATAATACATACAGGAATTTTAGAAGAAGAATTCTGAAGGAAATAGTATTTACAAAATCTTACTTAGGATCCTTAGTTATCCCTATTGAAGATTTGAATTTCAAAACAACTTTCCTAAATATGGTTACTTGAGAGCTTAGCATCTAACTTTTTTCTTAAGAAATAATATTTAAGGGCCAACCAGATGATGTAGTGGTTTAGGTGGCTGGATCTCATTCTGCTGGATCCTGGTTTCAGTCCCGGACCTGGCAGCTTGAAAAACAGGCAGGCACATGTGCATTCACGCCCACAATTCTAAGAGGAGAATGGATGAGAAGGGACTGCAGTGTGACCATACCCTCTGGCTGGTGATTTCTCACTCTTTCCCCACAACTCTGTCTTGCTCTGGCAAGCTTACACAGTCTATAACAAAATTAAAATAATATTAATATTTAGAATGTAGTTTTTAACAAGAAATTAATTCTCACCTAGGAAGGATTTTTGAAAGTTTTAAAAAATGCCTATTATGAAAAAATTGTGCATAAGCTTCGTAAATGTTTGTATCAAATAAACTTGACTTTAATTTTACAACCTCAGCCTTATTGATATTTTAGACCAGATGTTTCTTTTTTGGAGGTAATGGAGGTGTCCTGTGCATTATGGAATGTTTAGTGTATAATTATTCCTACACCTAGAATTCGGGTGCAACTTACCAGTTGTGAAAATCAAAAATGTCTCCAGGATGGGGATTGGGGGAGGGTTGAAAGGAAGGGAATCAAGAAGAAAGAAAAAGAAGCAAAGTATTTAAGGGACACAAAAATGGAAAATTATCTGTTGATGATAATGTGTAGGATAATATCTTTAACTGGACTAATGTACAGTATATTCATGCTGGGAAAATTCATTTTACAAGTGATTGAATGTATAAATAAAAAAAATGTTTAAAAAGACAAAAATGGCTCATTGAAGAAATTTATAATTTTGTTTAAAAGAAAATTATATTGGGACTAGCAGTTAGCGTAATGGCTATGTCGCTGGACTCCCGCGTAGTCAACTGCGGTTGTCCCAGACCGGGTGGCTTAAAACTCACGGCGGGCACGTGTGCGTGCGTGCCCAAGATCCCGAGAGGAGAACGGAAGAGAAGGGATTGCGGCGTGGCCATCCCCCCTGGGGAGTGATTTCTCGCTATCTCTCTGTCTCTCTCTGTCTTTCTGGTGAGCGCATGCACCCTATAGCAAAAACCTCTCCAAAAAAAAAAAAAAAAAAAGAAAGAAAGAAAATTATATTTATTTATGTATATGTGTGTGTGCGTGTGTGTACGCAGGTACACAGGTAGTATTTATTTAATTACAAGTGAAGGACAGTATATAAAGGTTATGAGCTTTAGGGAGAGAGACTCATCTCATTACAGGAGGAATCTTCATAAAGAATGTTTTTCTTGAGTTAATCCTGAAGTGAGCAATCAAATTAAGATAAAGAATAGACAGGAAAAATAAGTCGTATGATTAGCGGTTAATGTTAGCCATTTCAAAAGCTCCAGTTTGAAAAATGTGTATTTTATTTGTCAGAAAATGACCATTTATTTATGTGCATTCACTAATGCCAAGAAGAACTGTCTCCAGGTATTGTCAATATCCCTTTGGAGGAATATGGAAGTAAAACCAACACCTGCTGAGAATAACTGCACTACAAAAAACTCTGATTTCAAACTTTTTTTGGCCTACTCCTAATTGGTAGATTAAAGTCAAAGTGTTCATTTAAAGAGTTTGATTCTGCTTGTTCTAGTCAACTAATAAAATTCAATCGGCCCTTGTTATTACTTATCATTCTTGTTGTATAGCTTGATTTCTTTCATCAACTCTCTGATTTGCTTCTATTGAGTGCTGAGCAGTTTTTACACCCTCATCATACTAACGTTTTGGTTCATTTTCCAAAAATGATCCTGGGACCCACAGTTTTACTTGTTACAAACAATTTTGAAAGGCATCATCCTTTTTTGAGTTAAGTTTTGTCTTATAATTCTCAAGTGGAAGAAACTTAAACAAAAGAAGTATGTCTCTGCACTCAAATACAGGTAACCAGGAGAGAAAAATGTAACCTTTTCCTGTACAGACATCTGTATCTCCATCCACTCATTCGTTTTCCCATCCATTCATTTATCTATTTATCATATGCACATGGCTCTGGGTTTACTATGGCAAATAGAAGTTAGCTTTTCTCTCAAGGACTTTATTAGGTGGAGAAAGCTGACATTGAAAAGTTAATACCTAATAGCAAGGATTAATAATATATGATAAGTCCTGAGCTAAGGAAACTGAGACACAGCTCACCCAAGTTTTTCCCTTTAGGACTCAAAGAGTAAAAAGCTATTTTAACTCTAGGATTCACTGGAGAGATTTTAGGTCAATTCCTGGTTTTAAGTTATAACTCTACAAATGCCAACTGACATGATCAAATTTCATAGGGCAAGCAAAATTTGCTTCCTTCAACATGCTTTTTCTATGTTAACCAAAGTTACAGGCATATGGTAATAAATTGCGTTTGATTTAAGAAGTAACTTTGACCTCTAACTGTTTTTTCATATCATTTAAGATTAGTTTTCTTGAGACAACGCATGAAGTTTTTGGCAAATATTTCCAAATTAAATTTTACAAGGGCCTTCTGTACACTCTTTTAAAGAAAATGTTATGTGTCTCTATTATAATTAATTTTATGTGCAGTTCAACTGTTCAATTTAATAACATTTTTATTGATTTAGTTTAATCAATAATGTGGCATCTACGTATTTGATGAGTCACTCTTCTAAGTATCTCAAGGAACAGACATACTTAGATAAAATACTGGTGGAATTAGCCCAGAAATGTTGCAGATTGTAACTCCATTGATTCTAGTTTATGTAGCTTAGTGATTAAGGGCAGATACCCAGGACCCAGACTACCTGTATTAGAATGAATTCAGCTCTATTGTTGACTCAAGTGGGATGACCTATACTCAGATGTAAAATAGAGGAAGGGTAACATGAGGTTCTTTCTTGCAGGTTTTTGGTAAGAATTAAATGGCTTAATGCAGAATGAAACACAAAAAATTATGGTAGATACATGTTACATATACTATAAATAGGACTATTGATAGTGTTATAGCTCTTAAAATGTGTAAATCTATTTCTACTGTCAAGTATACTATTATACATCATCTTGTTCTTCAATATACCACAAGAGGAAATTACTTCAGAGAATAAATGTTTAAAAATATGAAGTATTGGGACCAGCAGTTAGTGTAATGGTTATGTCGCTGGACTCCCATGTAGTCGACCACAGTTCGCGTCCCGGACCCGGTGGCTTAAACTCACACCGGGTGCATGTGCATGCGTGCCCAAGATTCTGAGAGGAGAATGGAGGAGAAGGGATTGTGACATGGCCATCTCCCCGTGGGGGGGGGGGGAGGTTTGTGATTTCTCCCTGTCTTTTTGGCGGGCACACATGCCCTACAGCAAAATCTCTCTCTCAAAAAAAAAAAAGAAGTATTTAGTTTAAGAAAAACTTGAAATTTCAAGCTTTTAAAATTATTTTCTGCTAATGTGATATTTTAGACTATTATAATTAGAAATATTTCTACATTAATGACAACATTTGTTTATAGTAAATGACATTTTTATAGAGATTTTTTATGTGTTTACTGTTTTCATTAGAATATAAGTCTCCTGGGACCAGCAGTTAGTGTAATGGCTATGTCGCTGGACTGCCACGTAGTCGACTGCGGTTTGCATCTGGGACTGGTGGCTTAAACTCACGCTGGGCATGTGTGCGTGCGTGCCTAAGATCCCAAGAGGAGAATGAAGGAGAAGGAATTGCGGCGTGGCCATCCCCCCTAGGGGGGGGTGATTTCTCGCTTTCTATCTCTGTCTCTCTCTCTCTGTCTGGCTAGCACATGCACCCTATAGCAAAAACCTCTTAAAAAATATATTAGTCTCCTGACTTGAAGTATTTTTATATATTTTTCATATCATTAGGAGACAAATACAAAATCAATTCTGTCTCATTTAATAATGGACAATAATATTTCAAAGTTTTGTAAAATATAAATTGCTCCAGGTCCATTTTATAATCTATCATATAATATTAATGTATAAATCAGTTCAGTTTTACAAGAGTATTAATTTTGATTTGATTTTGATTAGATATATATTATCTCTTCCATTATGTATTATCTATAGTAATACTGTAAGAGCTTTTTGTTTAATGATCAAAAATGTATTATGTCGGAACCAGCAGTTAGCATAATGGCTATGTCACTGGACTCCCACGTAGTCGACCGCGGTTCGCGTCCCGGACCCAGTAGCTTAAAACTCACACAAGGCGCGTGTGCGTGCGTGCCCAAGATCCCAAGAGGAGAATGGAGGAGAAGGGATTGCGTCATGGCCATCCCCTCTGGGGGGTGATTTCTTGCTTTCTGTTTCTATGTCTCTGTCTGTCTGTCCCGTGAGCGCACATGCCCTATAGCGAAAAAACCTCTTCAAAAAAAAAATGTATTATGTTATAAACTTTTTAAATACCAATAGAGTTAGCTCAGAGGCTCAGTGGTGATGTGCAGCTCGAGTGATGCTGGATCCCTATGCAAGATGGCAGGTTTGGTTGTCCAGTTGATCTGCACACACTAAGTGTGTGCCCATAATTCTGGCTTGCTGTGAAGACCAAGGAGATGAGAAAGACTGTGGCGTGAAATCCCACTGAGGGTGTGTGCCTCTCTCTCTCTCTCTCTCTCATCCTCTCTCTCTCTTCCTTTCTGTCTCTCACTGTAAAAAGAAAAAAAAAATCTTTTTAAAAATAAAATATAATCCTAGCAGTTTCATATATTAAATTACACTTAAAATATATTAGTTTGGAGACCAGCAGGTAGCAAAGTGGTTAAGATGCTAGACTCTCACAGGGCTAGCCGCAGTTTCAGTCCTGGACCTTGAAAATCACACCAGGCGCATGTATGTGCATGTTCAAAATCCCGGGAGGAGAATAGAGAAGGAGAGATTGCTCCATGGTCATCCCCCTGGAGTGTGATTTCTGACTTTTCCTCTCACTGTTTTTTTCTCTCTGTCTGTCTCTCCAGGGAGTGCACACACCCTATGGCAAAACCCTAATTTTATATATATATATATATATATATATATATATATATACACATATATATAATATATAATATAAATATATATATACATATATAATATATATAATATGTATATACACATATATATACCATATATATGTATATATATACATATGTAATATATATCTAATATGTATATACACACACATACACACATATTAGTATGGGAAAGTGAGAAGAGAGAGAGAGAGAGAGAGAGGAAAGTGAGAAAGCAAGCCACCAGGTTTGGGAGTTAAACCATGGTTCATGTGAGAGTGTCCAGTGTCTTAACCACCACGCCACCTGATGTCCGCAATTCCATGATAGTTTTACTATCATACTCATTATTTTATAGAAAGATAAATAAGGAACTCATTGCAATTTCAGGGCCAATTTCTAGTGTTATGAAAATACAGTGAGAATATACATGCACCAACTTGCTGTGTGTCTAACAGTAACTAAAAAACAGAATTTTGAGTGTTTCCAACACAAGTGAAGACAAATGCTTGAGATGATGAGTATATTAATTATCTTGATTTAATCATTGGATGTTGTATTCTTATACTGAAACATCACATTGTATGGCTACAGATGTGTTCAATTAATATCTGTTAATTAAAAAGTATTTAAAAGAAAAATAACAACAATACGTATTTATGCAATACATGAAACACCACACAATCAATCTAGAGTTCAGCTCTTTCTGTTGACTGAGAACCTTAAAGCTGAAAATGGTAAGTTTGTAGTTGGAAAACTCAGTCTTTTTTTGATGACAAGATAAGGTTGTCCCACTGCACTTTTTTGTGCTACATATTTATTTGTTCTATGAATGTTAGTTATTTGTAACACCTAATGAGGATCCAAAGGCTCTGGAGGTAGGATTGAAGGCTGCAAAAAGAGGGAGTGGTGGAGGTAATTAAAAAGGTAAGGACTTAAAGGAGCCAGTTTGGGAGATCTTAGGTTTCCCAAAGAAGCCATTGAAGTTTTATCATCTTTAATAAAGTCATGCCATTAAGAAAAGAAACTATTAGTGTCTCAATAGCATAGAGTTGATAAAATTACAAGTGAAATTTCAGTTGTCAGAGATCCTCCTCCTGTAGGAGGGGTAGGCTCAAATACAGAGAATAGAGGCCTTTGAAGGGACTAAGAAAAAAAAAATCTAAGAGTGAAAGAATAGTCCCCATGCAAAATAAAGAGCCAGGAAGAACTCCTCACCCTGAAGGTAACTTTCAAAAGTAGTCTGGAACTCAACTCAGCTTCAGAGAGTACATTCATAATCATTAGAAGCAAAACATGTCCCCGATGTGCTTCAGTGGAATGTTACAGAGAGCACAAGCTGAGAGTTGGCCTCACTAATGGACTCTTGATCAACCAATCAACCATCTAGGCATGAAAACATAGGCTTCCAGGGTGTACATATGGAGTCCTGAATGAGGAGTCCTAGTGTCCAACGATAAACGTGATTTTTTCCATGTTGCAGTTAAAGAAAACCCTTCTACAGAAAAAATAATGTTCATGACCCTTATTAAAGATGGTAGGAAAGTCTTTACTCAAGAGAGACTACTCTAATGAGAATTTTATAGTAGGGGAGAAAGAACAAACTTAATGCCTCAAACAGTGAGAACAAGTGAAGATTGATAGCTGAGAAGCAGGGTGGGAGTCCTTGGATGGACAATTACTAACAGGAGACATCAAGGCTAGGGTAACCAGATACTCAGGGGTGAGGAGCAGAAGAATTGAAGAATTTGATCAAATATAAAGGAAAATCAGATACCAAGGGTGGGGGGTTTTCTATTAAACCAACTCTCCAGAATTTTAACTAAAATTGAACTAAGCAGGCCAAGGACAGTGCCCAAGGTTAGGGCCTAATCAAAATGATGTTTGGGCCTAGTCCCAGTAGTGCATGCTAGTCGTCACTGTTACTTGGCAGGCTGAAGCCAGCCAGGAGGCCTGGGATTGACTTCCTACCCATACTAAAAAAAGTAGGCCTGGTGGCATGCACCTGTAGTCCCAGCTACTTAGGAGGCTGAAGCACGAGGATCATGGTATAGAGGGAAAAAGTAAAAAAAATAAAAGGTTTGGTCAAGGAGAGAATCTTTGCCATACTCAAGGTGGAAACTTCCCTTCACTCACTGGATAGAGAAAGTACATTATCCTGCCTGCTGCTTGCACCCATGAGATCACACAGGGAGTTCTCAGCCATGTTTTGCACCATCTTAGAAAAATGAATTGCAAGCTATATGAGGAAAGCGATTCTGCTTTATATCTTCCTACTTTATGTGGTCATACCATCAAGTTGCATAACTTTTGTGAATCCCAGGTGCATAATAAATGCTTATTTGACTAGAAAAGAGTTAGCCCTTAAGCTTTTTTTCCTTCTGAAGACGTTAGGAATCCGTGATAACTGGGCTCTTCATATATGCTCCACAGTCCTAAGAGAATCAGACAATAGGAACTACTTCTTTGGTGAAAAATCTCCAAAATTTTCCAAAGAAAGAATAAACTGTAAACAAGTAAACAGTAAGTCTGGAATGAAGTGAAAACAAACAATTGCTATCTCATCTAAAATAAACAACCCCAAAGACCTAGTTTTTCATAATGTAACAAGCCTACACCATCCGTCAGTCATTAGTGAGTACTTTGAACTACTGCATTCAATATCTTAAGAAGGATCTAACAGAACCAAATAATCTTTATAAAGTATCCATTGTAAACATCTCAAGACTTATTAAAATGGATAGTGAAATTTTATTGTAAGAAAGTTAAGTAGCATAACAATTGAATGGGATAGGCAATGATACATCACACAATGAAAAAAACATAAGAAAATGTATGGCATAGAAAGCTAAATACAGCAAGTTGTACCCATTCTTTTTTATTAAAAAAAAAACCTGATTTGAATTAAAACAACCTCTGGAGGTAGTCTAATGTATATTATAAAAAACGAGCAAGTATAAGGCGTGGGAAAAGTTCAGACATTCCACCCGCATATTGAATCAATTAATAGCATGTACAAGGAAACCCTGATTATTTGAAGGAGTGGAGAAAAATGACTTGATTCTTTACAAGTAGTACAGACGATTATTAGTATTCCAGATAGACTGTGTTGTAGAGAGTCCATCACATGCTTTGATCTGTCTGCATCCACAGCTGGAAACTTTGCTCCGAGTTCTGGAAGCAGCACCATCTAACTGTCGCCTCCATCAGGAAAGTGAGTTAGTGGTTGCAAATGTTAATCAGTGGATCAAAGCACAAAATGGAGCAAAATTGGATCCTTTTAAAAATCTGATTTCATTTCCTATGGATCAAAACAATTAAAACCTTCATCATTTACTTCTTGATTTACCTTATACTTCTTATCTATGCTCCCTAGTCTGCTCTTTCTCTTTTTTTTTAGTTTATTCTCTCTCACTCTCACATTTCCTTTATTCCTTTTATCTAAATTTGTTTTTTTTCTTCATTAATTAATAACCAGGGTTTCAAGTGATGGAAAAATATGAAAGATCCTTAAAATACATATTTTTTAGTGTGCACACTGCATACATACATGCATGTCATGCTCACACATGCATACACATACGTGTACGTACATATATTTATTCTCAGTGCAGTTGAAAACTCATAAATAATAGAAACATCAGGTATACAACTAGATAAGGGATATCATACTGATTTGCTTTATTCATCATCTAACAATGATGCCAAGGCAAATAAGCCAAAACAAGTGAACCAACATGTTTTTCAAAATTCTTATACACTCAGACATTTTTGTACATTCAGAATTGCCTGACAATAAGATTCTATTCTCTCCCATACACAATCTCATATACAGAAAGTTATGGTAAAGACTAATGTAAAAGATGGAGAGAGTTCCTAAAACATGCTGTGAGTCTGTGTGCTGAAAATGGAACTTGTCCCTCTCCCACAAAATATTCTTCCTCTGTATAAATACTTGCTGGTTTTTATAATAAAAGAGTATCACGCGGTGAAAGATGTGCTCTGACAGAAGTGAAGAGAATTTGATGAAAGTCAGGAAATCCATGTTTTGACAATGTGAACAAATAAAAAGTAAAAAGAAGAATCCTCTGAAATTACCTGGGAGGAGAAAAACCACTACCTTTTCATGGAACACCTATGAGAGTAATCTATGAGTCTAATCAAGTTAAAACGACCAGGAAAGGGATCAAGCAGAAAAACAGAGAGACAAGACATTCGAGGGACACAGAAATGGAGGATTGTCTGTTGATGATAACATGCATGATATCTTTTTTTTTGAGAGTTTTTTTTTTTTTTTTTTTTTTTTTTTTTTTTTTTTTTTTTTTTTTTTTTTTTTTGCCTGCTATAGGGCACGTGCACTCGCCAGACAGACAGAGAGACAGAAAGCAAGAAATCACCCCCCAGGGGGGATGGTCACGCCGCAATCCCTTCTCCTCCATTCTCCTCTCGGGATCTTGGGCACGCACGCACACGCGCCCGGCGTGAGTTTTAAGCCACCGGGTCCGGGACGCGAACCGCGGTCGACTACGTGGGAGTCCAGCGATATAGCCATTACGCTAACTGCTGGTTCCCAACATGCATGATATCTTTAATTGGACTGGTGGGAAGTGTGTTAATGTTGGGTAAATTCATTTTACAAGCTGTACTGATGTACAGTGATTGAACGTAATAAATTAAATTAAAATGCTAATAAAAAAGCGTACCAAAAAAAGACCACATGTCAAGCTCAATGTTATTGATGAACTTTAAGAGTATTTTTTTTTTTTTTTCATGAAAGATTAAGAGAACATTCCTAAAATTAACTGATGGGCCTAAATTTACACAGAACGTTTTAGAAATCACCTTCCATAAATATTGGTCTTCCTTCTGCTACCTCAACTCTAAAGTTCCACTGCTCTTCCTCTGTCTTCCTCTCCCGCCACCCCCACGTCCATAGCACTTTGTATTTCCCAAGCTTTTTCACTTGCATTGGTTCAAATTTCTTGGGAAATATTTCAATTCTTGAAGAATCAGCTTACTTATACTAGAAGCACTAATCTATAGTGTTTTAAATTAGTCATGCTTGCTTATTAAGTACATTAAAAAGTATTTATTCTAGCTGTGGTTTATTATGGCACTTTGCAGAATGAAAGCTATACTTCTAATTATCTTTCAGTGTTAATTCTAATGTTAGCTCCAATGTTACTTAAATTTTAAGATTAAAATTTGAAATTTAAATATGTATTACTGGGGGAAAAAGTGTGCTTTAACATTACTTTCATCATTTCTAATTCCCAAAGTGGTGAATGTAGAGCATGTAATTATGCCTTGTCTCTCAGACTCTGAGTACCATGATCAGCTAGATCAGATATTTAACCAAACTATCCTAGCATTCCAAGGCAGCTAAACTCCAGTTGTTTAGAAGCCCTCATGTCTGAACTCTCAGGGAACTATTTTGCTTTAAAGTATTCTATGTCTCTGAAATCAATACCTCACAGTTTTCTAATATTGCACGTGTAATTTAGTATCAGTTGTAGATTTTTTTGTACATATAAACTATTTGCTTTATCGTGACTGATTTGTCACATTGGTAGTTGTACTAATAAAATAATAAAGACTTGAAGATAGCTTAAATATTCACCTAAGTCAGTTTATTAGGCTAAGTAGTGTTGTTCTTTAATATATATGTATTTTTTTCCTTTGAGAGAGAGAGAAAGAATGAGAGAGTAAGAAAGAGAGATAGTCTGGTACTTTCTACAGCCTTCACACCAGTATCCTCCCCCAACCCTGCAGCCACTTAGGATTGCAGGCATGTCCATGGGCATCCTGGCATGTTTAGATAGAACCAGGTCATGAGCTGGAGCCTTTCCCTGTGGGCTCTAGTGTGGTGCAGCAGCACCCCTACCATCAGTAACACTGAGCTGGACCAGTAGTACTGTTCTTTGGCTTCTGAAAATACATGTAATATTGACTAATAAAACTTATTTCAATATGCCTAAACTCTTTGAGGGTCTCTGGATTCCCTCGGTATTGTTATTATTTTTTTAGTTGTGGTGATGACTGTTTTGGTGTTATGTTATGGCTATTATTATTTGTGTTCCTCTTCTACTAAATGTTATCTCCAAGTTATCAAGCTCCCTCGTTATTCTTTTCTTTTATTTTGGGGTCCTTTAATTGTGTAATACTTTCCCTTCTTACGCATAGATGATAGAGGTCATCTATCACATTTAGTGGGAATTATTTGCTTTAACAATTCTATATGAAAAGAATCTTTGAAAGATTCCAAATAGTCCAAAACATTTAAATAGAGCATTACCATTTGCCATTAATTTTTATCCACACAATGTACTTTAAACACCCACTTTTTAGAGTTACCCAGTAGAGATGTATTGTGAGAATCTTATTTGTTAAATACTAAAGTTGAAAGATATTCATATCAGGTTGTTTTGTTGCACAATATATCATCCCAAAATATAATGTCACTGGACAACAATAATTTGTTTAATTCATAATTCTGTTGTTCATCCAGGCAATATCATCCAAGTCGACTTGATTGACTCTGTCCTGGCTGGTTATTATGTGTGTAATCAGATGAGAGCAGATGGAAATGGACTAGTGGCTGAATGATATGCTCAGTCATATACAAGGTTTTGAACAATATAAATATATATATATATATATATATATATGTATATATGTATATATATATATACTCATATACATATATATATATATATATATATATACACACACACACACACACACACACACACACACATATAATCAATAGTTTACTACAAAACTTTATCAGGAATTTTATTTTCCTTATAATGGATAACAAACACCACTACGATGTTTAGCCAAGAAATTTTTTTTAGCCAAGAAATTTGGTGGTTGTCATCATGCAAGCTATACCAAGTTTATTGAGAATTCAGGGACAAGAGAGCAAATCCCAATACCCCAACATTTTTCAAGCATCTAAACATGTTACCTCAGCTCTAAAGTTCCACTCCTCTCCCTCTGTTATTTGCTAACATACCATGGACCAAAGTAACTTGTAAGACCAACAAAGATTCAAAACATGAAGTTGACTCAACCTCTTGATGAAAAGGGCAGAATGTACAGACAACTTTGTAAACTGTGCCACATTGACGAGAGTTTTGATTTCTAGTTTTAGCTCTGTTCTATGATACTGCATAAGTACTTTAGCTGTTCTTTCTTCTCTGCTTATCCAGTAAAATGTAAAAACATAGGATTATATGAAGTTCAAGATCACTTCAACTCTTTTTGCTAAAAAATAATAATAAGCATCTAATAATAAATATATTTCAACAAAAATTAAAGTCAATATTTACCATAACATTTTTTCTATTACAGTAAAACAAAATCCTAATATATTTTTGTAGTGAATTAGTAAAAGTATTGATTCATATATATCAAATTAATTTTCAGAAAACAAATGTAAGGGACCAGCAGTTAGCGTAATGGCTATGTCACTGGACTCTCACGTGATCGACCGTGGTTCAAGTCCAGGACCCGGTGGCTTAAACTCACGCGGGGTGCGTGTATGTGCGTGCCCAAGATCCCAAGAGGAGAATGCAGGAGAGAAGGGATTGTGGTGTGGCCATCTGCCCTGGAGGGTGATTTCTCGCTTTCTGTCTGTCTCTGTCTGCAGAACACATGTGCCTTGTAGCAAAAACCTCTCCAAAAAAAAAGAAAAGAAAACAAATTTAAAGTATATAAACTAGAAAATTGTTCCATACACACTTATACCTGAGCCATCTAAACTTAGCTCCCTAGAAACATCCTGTTCAGGGACCAGCAGTTGTATAATGGCTATGTCGTTGGACTCCCATGTAGTTGACTGCAGTTCTAGTCCTAGACCTGGTTGCTTAAACTCACACCAGGAGTGTGAGCGTGCGTGCCCAAGGTCCCTAGAGGAGAATGGAGGGGAAGGGATTGTGGCGTGGCCATCCACCCTGGGGGAGGGGGGCTGATTTCTGTCTCTCTGTCTCTCTCTGTCTTTCTGGCGAGTGCACGCACCATAGCAAAAACCTCTCAAAAAAGAAAAAAAAAATACTGTTCATCCAAGGATACAAACTAAAACACCAAAGTAATAACTATCCATTTTTGTTTAACCCTTTATAAATTTATTTTATTTTTTAAAAGAAAAACAAAATTATACTTTGATATCACTTTCAGGTAATATGTCCCTTTAATATTTACTTTGAATAATTTCTTACATAGAGACAACTTTTGAGAACTTTTAAACAAAAACAGTATATACTTACTAAATAGAACTTCTTACACTTTCATTCAGCCATAGCAAATTTCAGCAGCCCATGTTATGGTGACCTGCCTCCTGAGCCACAAAAATCTCGGAGATGATGTTATTCTGAACTCCGATCCTACAATGACAATAGTAATTTGAAATGAAAATTGATTTTGTGAATATTTCTTAGAAGGTTCTAATCTATAGACCAAAATGTCACAAAATATAGTGGAGAATTTGCAGACCTTTTTGGCTTTCTTGTAATGGAGAAAACTGACAGCAATCATTTATGCCAGATCATCTTTTAGGAGCATGTATCACAGCTTGTGTAATGGCATGCATACCATTTGGCTTACTAGCTTAAAACAAAAGATTATGTTACCTGTCTCAGTGGGTCATGGATCCTGACTTTTCTTTTTTTTTTTTTTTTTTTTTTTTTTTTTTTTTTTGGCTACTGATTTCCTTATGAGATGAAAAAAAATAATTATGAAATAATGAGACAAGTTAAAAAAGAGGAAAACAGGAATAAGCAATAATTAATTCACCAAGCCTTCTATATGAAACATTGACATAAATATCATTGCCCTTTCTTTATCACCAGGTACTACATATAAGAAGAATTCTCCTTTATGGAAAATTAGTTTATATTTCTAAACTAATTTGACCTCAATAGTATATCAGTTCTGTGTATTCTTTCTATTATTACTGCTTAATATACTTACTAGTAAATAGCTTGCATAATAAAACTCTTCCAGTTTTCTAAAAACTAGCAAAATACACAGCTTTGTAATGTTTTACATTCTTTGCTTTAGCTCTAGCAATATTTCTGAACTTAATTTAGAAAAGATCTTTTTTAGAAAAATGTACATAAAAACAGGCTATATCCTATGGCTTTGGTAATTATTATAAAACACAGAAGGATTATTTGTTTCTTCCAAGAAACTTTACATTACCTATGAGGGTAGGGGAATTACAAATATTCCTACTGGCAATTGAAATTGTTTTTAATATAAAAAACATGTGCAAATCTTTGTAATTCTCAAAACGCTTGTGAAAATATGCAAATGTCTTGGGTCTCAAAATATTAAGGTTGTCCATTTTCCCTGTATTTCCCAAATGTCTGCTAATACTTTTCATGTATAGATAATACTCTCAACCTTGCTTTGTTATCAGATTAAATTAAGATCAGAATTAATTCCCCTTTGTTTCATATTCCAAATCTTACTGTGATATATTCAAATTAAGATCTCTATTTCAAGGATAGAAACTGAACAGTATATGGTCCATTTAATATTAATATTTTAGAAAATACATTTGTAAAAGCTAATAATTAGATGAATTTTTGCTTATATTATTCATATATTCACAACGATGTTTTGTACAAATCACTTCCATTTTATGTAGATGTTATAGTAAGTAATATATACAATATAGTCAAGCTTTGCACTGATGTTTACTACCTTTAATTTTTGAAAGCTCATAAAACTAATCACATTTATTTATAATCCCAAGGACTGAAATAAAACTGTAACTCTAAGACAAATTATTTAAGGAATGTTTTCTAACAGAACTGTTGGAAAAGCCATCATTTGGGCCAGCTCATGGTGCAGTGAGTAATATGGCTGGATCCCACATAGCAGACTGCATGGTTCCAGTCTTGGACCCAGAAGCTTGGGAAACATGCCAGATACATGTGCATACATGCCCAAAATCCTGAAATGAGGGAGAAATGGAGAAGGGACTGCAGCATGGTCATTCTCCAAGGCAGTGGGTACTTTCTCACTTTCTTTCTCTTTCAGGTGAGCACTGCACCTTCTCGGGGCGGGGTGGGGGAGAAAAGATATGCATCGTTCAAGCATATAGTCATTAAAGGGTGCTCCATTAATGTGTTCCATATTTTAATACATGTGAAAAATTGCTTGGCAAACAAAGGATACCAAATTATTAGTTTACCTTTTACCTGACTGTTTAGTGTGTGTGTGAATAACTCACTGAATTGCCTGAAATGACTTGTTTTATAATATGGCTTATGTAGTTTTAGGCTTTAATAATTCCTTTACATTTTTTTTTCTTTTTTCCTTTTCTTTCTTGCTTAAGAAATATTTTTGCTTTCAGGTGTGTTCACTCTCCTGAGACACAGAGGGACAGAAAGGGAGAAATAGCCTCCCAAGGAGGATGGCCACACCACAATCTCCTCTCTTCCACACTCCTCTCAAGATTTGTGGGCATGCATGCACATGCACTTGGCATGAATTTCAAGCTATTGGGTCCGGGACTTGAACCACAGATGGCCATGTGGGAGTCCAGTGACATAACCATTACATCATCTGCTGATCCCAATTTTAAGTATACTTCATAATGTACAAGAATTTTCTCAGTCACTATTTTTCAACTCCACTAACTTCTTGTGTGGTAAATAGAAGAATGTCATTATAACTTCAGTTTTTAGATATAGACCCTGAAACTTAGAGAAGTTCTCTATATAAGGTCAGATAGCTATTAAATAGGGAGACATTAAATGTACTTGAAACCTGATTTTTTATTTAGAAAATTGACATTTGGGTAAAACTGGGACTCGATAAAGTGTAAAAGCAAATTTATGGTTACAAAGAAAAACAGAAAAAGACTAATACTTAAAACTAACTTGTCCAATATAAATAGAGTACTAAAGCTTAAAAGATTATAAAACAAACATAGGAGAAGGTCCAAGGAGAAAGAAAATGTATCTATCTGGCTCTAAGCAAGAGATGATTGATGGTATTCCCAAAATATAGATGTGTATGTATGGGTGGAATCTCTATCTCTCCCTGTCTCTGACAATGTGTGTGTCTCTCTCATCTGTCTATCCACTCATCTGTCTATTGTCTACCTGCTTATTAACATCCTATGTCACATGTTCTTTATCAAAGCTGCCAAGTTATTAGATTCATTATTTTCACCATTTCTCCTCTTCCCCACCCCATCGTCTTGTAGACTTAGTAACAAATAATGAACAAAATGAGGTAAAATAAAAAACACACAAGAGAGAAAGAGTTGATGTTGTAATCCTGGACACTGAAAACAAGATCATCAGAATCTGAGTAAGAGGGAGGAATGAATGTTAATTTTACAAATAGATGCATCAATTCTATTCAGTGTGAAGCAAATTGGAAAAAATGTGGTACTTTTAATGGCTTAACCAGCTGTGAATTGAAGGACATGCAATACACATGGAATTTATTTTTTATATTTTTTCAGCATATGCAAGGACTTAGTTCCCCATCATCACTCATGGCAGTTGTTCAGCTAATTTTTGGCAGGTTGTAGAAACAATGTCTCCATAGTCACCAAGTGGCTCATTTCATTTATATAATGAACAGCATTTAGAGTTCAAAAATAAAAACACATATCAAATGCATTGCAAAATTTCAGAGTATACAATGAAATGGGAAGCCACTAAGTTACTATACAGCAGATTTTCCATTTTCTTACCCATTTGAACTAAATTGAACAATTCCAGATGTTTTAAGGCTTCTGATAGGCATAAGATGATATTTTTCTCTATCAATTCACCCTGGTCAAAGAGCTCCTCATTTGCTAGCCTTGCTACTGCTTGCTAGTGTAGAAGAGTGAAAACGCTGCTTAATTACCACTCTCCAGGCTACCAACAATACCACGTTCTGGCCAATGAATTTTCCTCTACTTGATCTTATCAACAATTGCTAGTATAAATGCCTTTATTTAAGATGGCAAAATATGAGATCTCAATAACAAAGTACTTTAGTAAATATTATTTTAAGCAAAAGTTGTCTTGGCATTTGCCTCGCTTCTACAGATTCATACATACCTAAAAACTTAAAGTATTTTTGCTTATTTGCTTGCCAGTTTTTGGCAAAGGATGCGTAGCTTACTTAGTTAGACTCTAATGATCACATTATTTCTTTAAATTGATTTGGGTAGTTGAGCTTCATATAGAAGCACCCTGATTTTTTTTTTTCCTTTTGAGAAATATTTGCTATAAGGGGTGTGTTCTCTCCAGACAGAAAGAGAGACAAAAGTGATAAATTACGCTGAGGGGAAATGGCCACACTACAATCCCTTAACCTCCGTTCTCCTCTTGGGTTTTTGGCAACGCACATGTGCCCAGTGTGAGATTTAAGCTGCCAGGTCTGGGACTTGAACCATAGTGGACTATGTGGGAGTCCATCGCCTTAACCACTACACCATCTGCTGGCCCCAAAGCACCCTAATTTTTGAACTCATATATTTCTAAAGTTATGGTATGGAAGCTTATTAAGTTTTCTAATTTTTTTAATCACAATTTTCTAAGATTTCCTTGGCTTTGATGAATAATCTAGAATAAGAGACAATATGCTTAGTATTAATTTTCTTAAACACATGCAGCAACCATTACTTATTGGTAACATAAAATTAAAAAGTTTATTTTTAGATGATATTTACCTAGATATTTAATGTCCCCCCCAAAGGAAATATTTAAATTAGCTAGAAGTGATAATCTTAGTTTTATTTTAATAATTATTTAATTTTGTTTATTTGCTGTAGGGCATGTGTGCTCAATAGAGAAAGACAGAGCGAAAAGGGGATAGTGGGAATTTAAGCCACTAGTTCTGGGACTCGAACTGCTGTCAGCCACATGAGTCCATTGCCTTAATCACCACACCACCTGCTGGCCCTTATAATCATAGGCTTTTAATGATTTGCATTAATGTCTGTAATTTGGATTGTAGATATATATTGAAAGAAGTCACTTATTGCTAATTTAAGTGACAAGGTTAATAAATTTTGTTAAATTTTTAAAGTATTATTTATATGCATTTTAATTTTTGCTCAGTAAAATAGTGACTGGGTTGGAGAGAATGAAAAAGTGTACTGCCTTCTTATGCACTAAGTTCTTTCAAGGTCTCTTTAGTTATATCACATATTCAAATGGAAAAGTTGTAGGAAACAAAGTATATATCTAACCCAGCATGAGTGTACTTAATAAAACAATGGTAGCACGGTTCACATGGTTTTTTGAGGAAAAGGAAAATACTAAAATACCTGATATCTGATTTCGTGCAGCCATTCTCTCATGTAAATATCATGGCAGTCCTACAATGTGGATATGATTAATACCTTGAAAGATATTAATAGTAATTATAAATTTAAAGAAGTTTAGCTCTTTTGCCCAATGTCTTACAAGTCACTTATTTATAAATTTTACTTATATTTAATTGCCATAGAATGCATGTGTTCACAAGAGAGAGAGAGAGAGAGAGAGAAAGAAATAGAATGAGAAAGCACCTCCCAATAGAGCATGGTCACCTTTCAATACCTTCTCCTACATTTTTCCATCCTGTCATGATTTAGAATATACACATACATTGTTCTTCAAGCTGCTGTGGATAAGACTTAAACCCGGGTTTGCCAGGTGGAATCAGGCTCCCTTAACCACTAGTCTCTAGGGCTGGCCCTAAGTCTTATGAAGTGGTATTATTTTCCTCCTCCAAAGATGGTAATAGGCTCATGAAGGAAAAATAATAAAAAAACCAAGAGGAGTTTCAGGAGACACAAGTAAGGGTGTTCATTTAATTTATGAGTTAAATCAGAAAACTTCTGAGAATAAACTGGAAGTTAATTACACAAAGATCTAGATATAAATTGGGGCTCTCTATGGGAAAAACTGACGTATTCTAAGGGCAGACGTAAGGAAGCCAAGACAGTCAAGTCATGCCATGGTGTGAATTTATATAGGAACAAAAGAATTTACTTCAGCTCCAATCAAGTAAGTAAGTAAATTGATGGGATGGCCATTCTGTAATGAGCTAACAAAACTTTATGACTTCGTATTGCTAAAATGTTCTCTCTGTTGCTGTCTTGACTTGAACACTCTGATGAGGAAAGTTTCCAAGTTGGAGGGATCAAAATGGCAAAGAACCAAAGGAGGCCTCTAGTCAACAACTGGTGGGGATCTGAATCCTTCCAACAAGATCCATCAGTTGGATCTTCAAATGAGATCCCTGTAGGATGCTTTAATCGAACCATGGTGAGAGACCTTCAGGTAGAGCACTGTACTAGATGAAACAGATTCATGATCCACAGAAACCATTAAGTAAGAAATGTTTTTTTAATTTTTTTTCACTCATTAAGTTTTGTGGTAATTTATTATACATAAATAGACAACTAATGAACCCACATAATACAGTTTTACTTTCTTAAGATAGGTGTTGTGGAATATTTTACCACTTTTCCACAGCAGGATTTATAAGCCCAGCAGGCAGGCAGCATAACGTATTATCAGTAGGGTTTTAAAGGGCACTAATTGTGTTTGAATGAGAAGACATAGATTCTGCTTTTTGTGTGCTTTTTGTTTTGTTTTGTTTTGTTTGGTTTTGGTTTTAGTTTTGTTTTTTTTTTAGAGGTGTTTGCCTTTGGACGCATGTGCTTGCCAGAAAGAGAGCCAGAGACAGAGGGAAAGTGAGAAATCACCCCCGGGGATTTGGCCACACCATATTCCCTTCTCCTCCATTATTCTTCTGGGGTCTTGAGTACACATACCTGGCATGAGTTTGAAGCCATGGGGTCCAGGACTTGAACCACGGTCGGCCATGTGGGAGTTCAATGACTTAACTGCTACGCCATTTTCTGGTCCCAAAGGCATAGATTCTTAAGCATCAGTTACCTTCAAATGATGATTAACGAATATTATTTATTAAGAAGAATTCATATTCTTTTTTTAGGTACTTTTTGGCATTCAGTTTAAAGAACCTTGTTACTAATATGTCAAGTAGTCTATATGCATTCTGAGATACGTCTTTCTCAAATGTTTTTATTAGGTTAGATTTTCTAGAAACAGAACCTGAAATTTTAAGCCATGTTCAAATGTTTTATTAAAGGAGTGCTCTCAAAGATGGGGAGTCTGCCACCTATCAGCAGATGGCATGATAGTTAAGGTGTTAGACTCCACTTGGCTGACTGTATTTCAAGTCCTGGACCTGGCAACTTCCTTTCTCACTTTCCATCTCTCTCTGGTTAGTACACATGTCCTATAGTAAATATTAAAGTAAGAATAATAAGTAAAATTAAATTTAAAAATTCTAAAAATGATAGGGAGTGAGAGAAAGTATACAGGGCAAACAATGAGCCAAACAAAGACATTTTCTTAGTTGGAGACCAACTTCAGTTTGAACCCAGGGAATGTTGGAGACATACCTATACCACAGAGTTACTTTTTCCCTCAGGAGTGTGGTCCAGACTTTCTATCCTGTCAGTTTCTGCAGTAAGAAAGTAGAGTGTCTTAGAGAAAGCTCCAAGCTGGGTGAGGACAATTCCTCATTCACAGTGTCTGAGGAATGGTGGCCTGAATGTAAGACAAAACCCAAATGCTGCAATGGTTATGTGTTCTTATTCTTCCCCTTACTTTTCAAATATGCTGGGGAAATGAACATATGCAACCTTTTTAACCATGCCACTTCATAAAATTCATCTACAAATGTTAACTTCAGGGTTTTGCAAGTAGGAATAATTTCTTATTGGGTATGTAATCAATTATTCAATAAATATTTATGGCGAAACTATCATATGCAAATAAACTACTGAATATTGTAAGAAACACAACGTTGTCTTATGTAAAAGGGAAAATAATCTTTCAGATACCTTATTTACACAAACTTTAAAAATAATAGTGTTCAAGTGTACAAACTAAAATTAGGTAATTAATATTTAGTTTATTGCAATTGAGTGCCAGGGTCAACAGATGGTGGCATGGTGGTTAAGGTCTCTGGACTCCCATATGGCTGACTGCAGTTCAAGTCTCAGCTTGCTTTCTCACTTTCTCTCTCTGTCCCTCTCTCGTCAAATTTAAATAAACAAATAAGTAAATAAAGTTAAATAAGCTAATTCTTTAAAAAAATGTAATGGCAATAGGTTTTAAATGGTCACTGTCTGGATTACACTAGTACTAATTTTAAATTATTGTTAAGGGAACCCAGCAGTTAGCGTAATGGCTATGTTGCTGGACACCCACGTAATCGACCACGGTTTGCGTCTCGGACCTGGTGGCTTAAAACTCATGGCGGCCGCATGTGAGTGCGTGCCCAAGATCCCGAGAGGAGAATGGAGGAGAAGGGATTGCAGTGTGACCATCCCCCCCTGGGGGGTGATTTCTCGCTTTCTATCTCTATGTCTCTCTCTGTCTGGCAAGCGCACGCGCCCTATAGTGAAAACCTCTCAAAAAAATTATTGTTAAGTAAAATCACAATGACAAAATCATAGAGACTCTAAGATTTTCCAAACATTTCTAAACTTTTAGCTACATGTAAAATTTAAATGGAGAATTGAATGGAGAAACAGGGATGGCCATCAAAATTTTAAAAGTAGAAATTCAGGGCCTGCTGGTGACATGTTAGTTGAGGGGGCTGGATCCCTCAAGGACCAACTTGCACTGTTTGAGTCCTGGACCTGGTGGCTTACAAAACACACTGGGTGTTCAAAATCCCAAAAGGACTATGGAAGAAAGGGGATTACACTTCAGCCATTCCCCCAAGGGGATGATTTCTTATATTCTCTCTCTCTCTCTCTCTCTCTCTCTCATTCTTATTCCCTGGGGAGCACACACACACACACACACACACACACACACACACACACATCATATGCCAACCCTAGAATTAATTTAATTAATTAATTTAATTAAAGAAGCATTTAGAAAGAGAAAAGAACCACAAACAATGTTATATGAGTCCTATAGATGAAAAAAAAAAAAAAAAAAAGACATTGTGGAGTAAGTGTAGAATAGAGATGGTCCAGGAGGAAAAAAAAAAAATGGGGGGAGAAAGGAATATAGTGCATTTTAGGCATTATTGGTCATTGTATTAGCTAATTCAGTTTCAGGATTGTGTACTATGAGATCTAACTAGTAACTGCCCATAAGATCATGCAATATTTTGTACATGGTACACTATAAAAATAATACTAGCTAACATAAAACTTTATCTTCACCTTTATTGAATTCTACTGTTTGTATAATATCAGGTAATTTTATATGTTTATTGGTGGGCTTTGACTATGACAATCAATTGAATTCACATTTACTTTTATTAGAGATTTTTGGCAGACTGTTGTTAAGTTAGACCTTAAATGCATTTGGATTCTTCATTCTTTAGAAAATGCATTCAATTTTTACCCTCTTTAACACTATCATTAGGTCAACTTACCTTTAAAAGCATTGTGTTGAAATGGCTGTCTTCCTGTATTCTTCATTGTTGTTCTTTGGTGAAATCATCACTTCAGGGTCAAATTAGAGCTCATTCAACCAGAGCCAAAGCAATGGCAGTAATCAGCCTCAAGTCATTTCTTGCACTTGAGAATTTTTAAGGCAGCCACTTTTAGTTTATTTCCTACTTTTACAAAGAATGACTGTCTATTGGTTGCATTGTGTAATGAACCTGAGTTTGGGCTTACAATTTTATAAATATACAATTTTAAAAATTCTGTTTTTTAGTATTTGATTTTCACCCTTGACCCCAGGTATTTTTGTGATAAAAATACTTATTCTCTTTAATGTTTTAATATTAAAATTTGTTGTATCAGTTTATTAATATTAGCTAACTCACAGCATGATGTTTCCAGTTTATGTACCTTCCTTAATCTAGTGAAACTTTTCATGAAAGGCACAAATATAAGAATTCTGTATATTAGTGGAAATGAATACATTCTGTGAGAACAAGAGCTAAGAGACACTAACAACTCATAAACACATTCCTTTAAAATAGATCAGTGATAAGCTGCCCCTCTGGGCTGGTGGTTGGGGAGTCAGAATCCACAGGACTGACCAGAGTTTGAATCCAGCTCTGGCAGTTCAAAAAGCATGCTGGGCACGTGTGAGTCCATGTCCAAAATCCTGACAGGATGGAGAAGTGAAGGAGAAGGGATTGTGGTATGACCATGCCCCACTGAGGGATATTTCTTCCTATCCCTCACTCTGCATCTCTATTTCTCTGTCTCTCTCTGGTGAGGGCACATGCCTTTTGGCAGCACATACATACAAACACACACATAATTTCAGGAAAAAAATGTTAACAATGAAGGGGAAGACTTGCTGAATTCAAGAAGTCATTTTTTTCAGAAATTTCAGTTGTCATGATTCTCAGAAACTGCAAATATCTCAAAAATGAAATTTTGAACTATGAAAAGTAACTTTTTAAGGAAAGTAATCTTCAGGATTGGCTTTTTGGAGCAGTGGTGATGCACTTCTCAAGAGAAGTTGGATCCCTCCTGATGACTGAGGTTTGACTCCCTGGCCAGGTCATACTGGGCAAACATCTAAATGCTCAATATGCAATTAGTTGGAGGACTGAAAGAAGGGAGTCAACCCATGGCCAGACCCTGTGGGGAGTGCTTCTCTCACTTTCTTTCACTCTCACATATTCACACACTTTTATAAATAAAGAGAAAAAGAAATACATGCTTTAAATTTTTTTTGAGAGAGTTTTACTATAGGGTGTGTATGCTTACCAGAAAGAGAGAGAAATAGAGAGAGACAGAAAGTGAGAAATCACCCCCTGTGGGGGGGATGGCCACACCACAATCCCTTCTCCTTCATTTTCCTCTTTGGGATTTTGGGCACACAAACACACATGCACACACACACACACACACACACACACACATGTGCCTGGTGTAAGTTTTAAGTCACTGGGTCTGGGACTGAAACCATGGTTGACTAAGTGGGAGTTCAGTGATGTAACCATTACACCATCTGCTGGTCCTATGTTTCAAAATTTTAACCTCATATATGCTTTATCTTTTTAAATTTACACATGACTATGCTGTTTTAAGTCTTCAATGACATTTTAGACAAATAATCATTCTGTCTTGAGGACAAAAATCTATATTTTCAGACCACCAGATGTCATAATGGTTACGTTGTTGGACTCCTACCTAGTCAACCACAATTCAAGTCCTAAACCTGGCAGCTTAAAACTCATGCCAGGAGTGCATGTCCAAAATTTTGTGAAGAGAATGGATGAGAAGGGATTACAATGTGGCCATTCCCCGGGAGGGGTGTGTGTGTGTGATTTTGTGCTTTCTGTCTCTTTCTGTCTCTCCTTTGAGTGCATGCACCCTATAGGAAAAATATCTCTCTCTCAAAAAAAAAAAAAAATGAAAACTACGTGGTACACATTATTCTTAGTTCAGGGTCATACATGCCAACAAAAATGTTGGTTGAACCAAAACTTACATATTAGTCTTTATTATTATTTTCAAAGTCTTATCCACTTAAGTGTTTATTTTATGGTGACTAATTAGAGCAAAAGTCTTTCAAATTGAACGAATGTAAAATAATTAATGAAATGATTCAACAATTCTGCAGTATTATGACTAATACTGTTCATTGAGCAGTTTATAGTTTATCCTTGAAGTGCTATTTCATACAACTCATAATCTCGGTTCCATTAGTTCATTAATTTAGGGTTTAGATTTTGTTTTTGTTTTAATTTCTGTTTTTTTTTTTTTTTTTTTTTTTTTTTTTTTTTTTTTTTTTTTTTTTTTTTTTTTTTTTCTAGAACTGTAAGTTCCATTATCAGAAGGGATAATGTGTATCCAATATATTACTCTATTCTGGTGTCTAGAACTAGATCTTGAATATGCTTTCTGCTTAATAGCTATTCATTACATGTATAAAATCCATTATAATAACACAATGGAGAAATACTGAAAGTTCTTATGTGAT
This sequence comes from Tupaia tana, assembly GCA_026018925.1. NCBI lineage: Eukaryota > Metazoa > Chordata > Mammalia > Scandentia > Tupaiidae > Tupaia > Tupaia tana. The sequence goes on from JAKSZU010000008.1 coordinate 33,101,361, forward strand.
AAACTGTCTTTCGATTTTAGAATATATGTGACTTCTCTCCCTACTGTGCAAGGAAAGCTCTACTCCCCTGTGTAGGAGGGGTCATGGGACAAGGGGATCCACAGCTTTGCCTCATATTATTTGGTGTTATACTCTCTCAGTTCCTCTCATTTTCCCATAAATTTCCTTGAGTTAATTTAGTGTATGGTTAACTCGCAAAAGTTATATATCAGAAGTTAAATTTTAATTCATCTTTTTTCTTTTTTTTTAATATGGCAGCTAATGTTCCACAGGAAGAAAAGTCTCTGTCTGTAGAACATTGTGCAGTCTTTAGTTCTCCACAAATGTGAAAACTTTCATGTTGCCATTTACCATTTTTACTTATTTATTTATTTAGGAACACTTATTTAATTTTATTTATTCATTCACTTATTTTAATTTGATCAGAGAGACGTACACAGAGAGAGAAAGAGAGAGAAAGGAAATGTGAGAAAGCAAGCCAATAGGTCTGGGACTCAAACCGTGGTTGGCCATGTGTGAGTGTCCAGCACCTCACCCACCACACCAACTGCTGTTCTCCATCTGCTTATCTTTTGAATTAAGTTCACAGGTAAAATTTTATGACACATAATAATGTATTTTATAAAAATAAAGATAGTTCTATGTCTCTATATATAGATAATATATGTGGATGCCACTCTATTTGATTCATCCGCAAATCTCATAACTCTATTAAAAAACAATTTGGTTTTCCTGGAATAAAGTATTCTTTATATGACTCAATTGCTTATTGTTACCATTCCATTAGTATGAGATGTTTACAGATATTATGTTTTTATATTTGTTACATTATTAAATTACTTAAGGTAAGTACAAACTGTTGGTATGTGCCTTGGGAAAGTTCTGAAGGTTTTCTTTGAGATTTTGAGCAGTGAGATAATACAACTGTAATTTGTACGACAGCAATTTTCTCTTAAATTTGCTTAGTTGTTTCTGCAATTTTTATTCTGGTTTGGTATTTGAAAGATAGCTGAAGCAAACTAAACATATTCTAAGAATAATAAAATTTCATCTTTCATATGGCTGTAATAAGAAAATGTCCCAGATAACTAATGCATAGTCACAGAGTGCACCATTCCTTAAAGAAACAGCATGACACATAATTTCTCACATCTCATCCTACTTGCAAAAATCTGTTGTCTAGACTTTTGTTTCATGTACTTAACCTTTAGTTTCAGTTATCGCTCTTAAGTTACTAATAGAGTCCCAGAAAAAAGAGAAAATCAAAAATCAAAAATGGCAAGTAAAGGTAAGCTTTTATTTTAAAACAATTATTATTGTAACACAAGATTTAGAATATTTCTTGGTGAAAACTACTTTCCGAAATTCATAGAAGATCCTAAATGTGACAATGATTATGCCTTAGTGATTAGAAAAGGAATTTTTGTGTGGGTGAACCTGAATATAATACTATTTCTGTATGACATTTAAAATATGTGAATATTTAGGATGACAGTAATGTTACTACTAGCAGCCTCTATCACAAGAGTTTGTTAAACTTAAACTTTACTTAGGTATTAATATAAGCATTCCCAGACAAGAACCTTACTCTGACATTTCATTGTCTCATTCAGGGGGTTAGCATATAGGCCCACAAAAACATCACTCGCCATTTCCAATCTGAAAGCAGAGCTAGATAAATATGCAAGATGTATGCCCTCAGACTTCCTACAATTTCTTTCTTTTTTTTTTATGATGGCAAAATCATCACGTATTAATCTATAACAAATTCAGGGAGTTTTGTTTGGCTGATTTAAAAGCATTTTCTTTCAAACCCCTATAAAAATAGAGGCAATAAATTGGTTGGCATAGATTGCCCATGGCAGCACATTTTTGAAAAGAAAATTTTTATTGTCAATGGATTTTTATTCAGAGCCTTTAGAGGTCGTTCAAATCGCCAGCAGTCAATTTAACCATGCTAATCTTTATACCTGAGGGCCTCATTCTTAGAAAAGCTTTTGGCATGTTTTTATAGACTACTCATAATAATTATATGGATGAACCGTGGATTCTAGTTGTCTGTATTATAATCACCTCATTTTATGTTTTGGAAAAATGGAAAGAAAAGTCACTTTCCCCCCAATTACACACCATGTACCCACACACAAATGGCCATAATCTTTTGGAAGAAGGTTCTGAGCATCCGTTTGAAATGAATAAATATTTCTTTGTAAAGATAATACTAAAAATGGAGTGTGTATGTAGTTGAACTGAGCTAGTGTAGTTATAAACATGGGCTCTATTTGACCGTTTTACACAATTGTTTACAATTTTGCAAGTCATATATAGTTACCATAGCAACAACTCAGAGTAAGCATCATAGGAAACTTATTCTACTCTGGAAAGAAAGCGCCTTTCACAAAGTGTGTGGCACCTCTTACAGGTTAAAGCAGGGTTGTTAATCTCATTTTTCTAAGCATTTTCTTGCATAAATCACAGTCAGTCTGTTAAAACTTATTATCTTGAAAAGAGAATGTAGTTTAATGGTCAAGTAGTCTAACCAAAAAGACTGTACATTAAACACTCTATAGACACATTGTTCCTCAAATTGCTGGGACTTCTGTTTAGGAAAGAAGTTGTTATAATCTATACAATTCCACATTGTTTTACTAGTCTCTAGCTCTTACAATGAAATATTCAATTTGCTTGTAGTCTAAATCCATGGTTTTATGTTTTAAATATGATCCTTTTCAGGAGACATGAAAATGGATACATTATTTGCTTGTCGAAATCCATAAAATGTTATCAAGTGTCTATTTTGACCCAAATACAATTCAAAGCATGAGGAATTCAGGGACTAACCAAACCACATATGCACCTTTAGAAAGATTAGGGTATGGTGGGTCCTTTACATTTTCCTTCTTTTATAAAATGAAAAGATATGTCACCTTGGATTGCTGCTTCTTTTATTTTTAAAAAACTGTTTTAACATTAATCTTTGTTGCATGTTCATATACACACATCTTTCTATATTATGCATATGTATTTAAGAGAATACCCTTTATTTGATTAATAATTCATGATGGATCATATTTGGACATTATAAAAATATTTATTTTTATGGGACCTGGAAGACATATACTTGTAGATAATACATTAGATTACACTAACATGACAAGCTTGACTTAGTATACAAGGCACAGCACCCACTAAAGATGTATAAAAACATCACCTCTGACCACAAAAAAGTTACAAGAAAGCAGTAACAAAAGGCAATATAATACATCCACACATAGCTAAAATCTAAAATAGTGTGTATGAGAATTATATGAGTACAATGGGGCTTAAGTGTTGATGGTCGGAAGGAAAAAAAAGATGTTTCTTCTGAAGGCGTAATCACAGAAAGCCCCATGACCTGGAGGTATCGTTTGCCCTGCATATCCAACAGTGTGCAGGCTGGACTTTTTAGTGGTTCGGAAATATGGCTAGACAACAATTAGTGAACTAAAAAAAGAAAAAAGAGGTTATCTCGGACCCATCACTAAGCAATAAAATAATTAAATGAAATCTGTGACCAAAAAAGAGGTGGTTGCTATGATCCCTGATTAAATGAGGTTCACACTGGGGATCACTGAGGTGAAGGTAGAGAGTAAACACATTCTAGAAAGAAGAAATAATATTTGCAAAGAACAGAGGAAAGGCAATAAATGAAATACTCTGTAACAGAATGGGTACAGGAAAATATAAAAATATTCTAACAAGGGAACCAGCAGTTAGCGTAATGGCTATGTCGCTGGACTCCCACGTAGTCTACCGCGGTTCACGTCCCGGACCCGGTGGCTTAAAACTCACGCCGGGCACGTGTGCGTGCGTGCCCAAGATCCCGAGAGGAGAATGGAGGAGAAGGGATTGTGGCATGACCATCCCACCTGGGGGGTGATTTCTCGCTTTCTGTCTCTATGTCTCTGTCTGTCTGGCGAGCGCACGTGCCCTATAGTGAAAACCTCTCCAAAAAAAATATTCTAACAAAAGACATTTATATTAATTTTGAGTATGAAAATAGGGGACTCAAGTAAATTTATTCAAAAAAGTCATTGATGTTAAATGAATTTGGCTAATTTCAAGGGAAAGTAAAAGGAAAAGTTTGGCCAGTCGGTGGCATGGTTATTAGGACGGCTGGATTCCCACATGGCTGACTGCAGTTCCAGTCGCAATCATGTGGTTTGAGAAATGGGCAAAGGGATTGCAGCATGGCCATCAAACAACAATGACAACAAAAATAATAAATAAATAAATAAAATTTTAAAAAATAAAAGAAGAAAAATAGTAAGAGGAGAACAACAAAGTAAAAATTGGTCATATTTCATATCATTATCTACCATTGTGGTTATTATTTTATATACAAAATTGGATCTTAGTGAAATGTTATTTTAGTCAGGATTTGAATTTAATACTACCATGACATTCAATATTGTTGATTAGATTTTTGTAACATCCAGTCCTATCACTGACTTATATAATATTCTATAATCATAAAATGCCAATATCCTCAAAGGAAAATAATTCTTTCACAGAATACTTCTTGGAAATATTCTGACTAGATTTTAAAGTTTTACAGTTTGGGACCAGCAGATGGCCTAATGTTTACGTCGCTGGACACCCAATCAGTCCACCACAGTTAGAGTCCTGGACCTAGTGACTTAAAACTCATGCTGGGTGCATGTGCATACATGCCCAAATTCAGAGAGGAAACTGGAGAAGGAATTGTGGCATAGCCATCCTTCCTGGGCTTTTTATCTCTCTGTCTCTCTGGCGAGAGCTTGTACCCTCTAGTAAAAATCTCTCAAATAAAAGTTTTACATTTTGAAAAACATCAATGAAATGAATAGATGCACTGGCTGGTTATTATATTCATTGCCCGGTTTTCTTTAGAGTTCTCCTTTACCAAGTAGACTGTAAAACAGCCATGTAACCAGGTACTCAGAGAGAGAGAGAACAGTGAATTATCCCATTTGAGAGCCTCTTAGCTGTGCTCCATTCTGATCAAGAGTCACTTAGTGATTAGTTAACGTACAACCTACTTCTGTTGAATAGTTTATTTTTTGTAACCTCTTGTGAGTGTAAATTATTAAAAAGAATGCATATCATCCAGTTCTGATACTAAGAACTCTCAATGCAAGTATGTAAAACGTCCAAATGGGGCTTAATAATCCTCCAGGAAGTTAAACTGATTTCTAGGGATAACAAAATACTTCAGACTGAAATCAATTGATGTAGTGGGTTGTCAGAAAAGTCATAACATTTTTTTTCTATGTTTTTCTATGAAAAATGTGTCAGGACTTTTCTGACAATCCAGTATACCCATTTGCTCAGAACTTTACATTTTTCATATCATATACAAGTTGTTGCCTTGCTTTTTATTTATTAAAAAATCATTTATTTGCTAGTATGTTTACTGTTTGTTAGAAAAGTGGGTTTAGAGTCACACAGACTAATTAAAACCACAAACAAGCCATAAGCTGATTTTACATGATAGGAAATGATACTTGAACATTGTATTTCTCAAAATTGTGTTAATTTGAATTTGATGAGTGTAAATGGTCTTAATATTTTACATATATATGTATGTATATACGGAGACAGAGAGAGAGAGATAGAATATGTTGGACTTTTAAAAATATCTTGGGGGACCAGCAGTTAGCGTAATGGCTATGTCGCTTGACTCCCATGTAGTTGACCACGGTTCGAGTCCTGGACCCGGTGGCTTAAAACTCACGCCGGGAGCGTGTGCGTGCGTGCCCAGAATCCTGAGAGGGGAATGGAGGAGAAAGGATTGTGGTGTGGACATCCATCCCCCTGGGGGGTGATTTCTTGCTTTCTGTCTCTCTGTCTCTCTCTGTCTTTCTGGCAAGCACCAGTGCTCTATAGCAAAAACTTCTCCAAAAAAAGAAAAAAAAAATCTTGGGCCTAGAATCCCAAGAGGAGAATGGAGAAGAATGGATTGCAGTATTGCCATCCCTCCCCAAAGGGGTGATTTCTTGCTTTCTGTCTCTCTGTCTCTCTTTCTCTCTGGTGAGTGCATGTGCCCTATAGCCAAAATCTCTCTCAAAAAAGAAAAAAAAAAAAACAATTGGGGCCAGACATTGGCATCATGTTATGGAAAATGAAATCCACATGGCTGACTGCATGGTTGAAGACCGGCAGCCAGAATATTGAAAAAACACCGTGTGTGTGTGTGTGTGTGTGTGTGTGCCCAAAATCCCAAAAGGAGAATAGAGGAGAAGGGACTGCAGCATGGTCATCCCCTAGTGGGAATTCTCTCTCATTTTTCTCTCTCTCTTTCGCTTTTTGGTGAATGCATGCACTCTGTAGCAAAATTTTAAAAAATATATAGTACCTTTGGAATAAATATCATGCATTTCTGAACACATATTTCCAATTCTATCCCCAAGTTTACATAAAATTGTGTCCTTGATTTGAGTGTTAAAAACCCATGAAAAGAAATTGAATTTATAGCAGAGTTAATTGCAGAGAATATAAGTTTTGAGAATTATATTCAAAGATCATGGTTTATAAAATTTAAATTTAAATCTATGGGTTCTTGAGTGTCTGTCAGTAACAGATAATTATTAGTGAGAAACATTATAAAAGATATGCAATTTGATCAATTAATTGATTTTTTAGGATATTTAATTTCACCTTTATCCTTACTCTTTCAAAGATTACCTTCACATTGTATAAATTTCAACAGCACATAAAAAGGCAATATGTTGCCTTCTTTAAAGACAATTATTTCAGTATAGAATGCTAAAGCTTCGCTGATCTAGAATCCAGGCCACATGGTATCACTTTGAATCCAATTTAGACAAGGTTGACTAATCTCGCCCTGCCTAAAAAAACTATAAATATTAAGCTGTGACTAAAAGCTCTTTGTGATGTTTCTGTCTCCCCTTCAACTTCTGGCTCCCCTTTAGTTAATTTGCAACAGCTTCTACATCTGGCAGGTGACTTGATCCATGATCCACAAAGCAATTCCCGATTCTTCAAACTCCATACACTATTTTTTGTCATTATTAATCATATGTTTATTTTTTTCCCAAATACCTAAACCTTTTAAAGAATATCATTCATTTCTACAAGTCCTAATTTTATGTTTTTTTTTTTTTTAAAGCAATCTATTGTCTTCATTTTACAGATAATGGAATGTCAATCTAGGAGCTGTATGTCAGTTCCAGTGCTTAGAAGAACAAGGTGGGGAGGGTGACTTTTGCCCCCAGGTAGAATGTTGAGTAATTGTATCTTGGTTGTACATATGGCAAAAATAAGTAACTGGATATCAGAGAAAGTGAGAATGAATTTCAAGAATAAAAAAGCCATTCAGCTCATGTTTTCTGGTCAAATGTACTCTTCTTTAAGCTAAATATTAGCCTATTAGACTATTGCTAAACACATTTTTTAAAAAATTATATTATTGCAGTTAAATTTCTGATTTCTCTTTTTTGATAGTGGCATCAATTTATGGTATTGATGCCTTGGATAATTTTATGTTTTGGCATAACCATAATTACCATAATAAAAAAGTCAAGTTATTACATTTATCAAAACTATCCTATACCAGCTGCATAGTCACAACTTATATTTAATTTGCAACATCTGTCCTTCAGACGTTTGATACTTTCGATATTTGCTCAGTTTAGATATTTGCACACAATTTCCTTGTGTTTGCTTAAATCCAAGTTTTCACTCTAAGTTAATGGAAACACAGGTTGGTCTTATATTTGGTTCTGAAATTATGATTCTTCAAGATGTAAACATCTCAGTAACTTCTAGTGATAGAGATAATTTTAAAATCTATTGCTATTTCTGGTAGACAAAAGCTTCGTTATTTGATTTAAAGAACTATGATCATTTACCCATTTTTCAGAAGGACCTATTGAATATAACATGTTATATAACTACTTTCTCTGATAATTTCCACCAAAAATTTAAAGGAGGTATAGGTTTTGCTTAGTGGTAAAAGTATAATTTAATAGTAAAACTTTTAATCTTCTTGGTTTTCTTTTTGATATGACTCTAGATTTTTGGAGAAAGCCTCCCTTGATCTATTTCTGGCAATGAAGCATCTAGATCAGTAGCCCTTGAGGAACACCCACATTTTTCAGATCATCAAAAGCCATGCATCAATGTGGTGAATGCATCCCCTCCTGAAGAACAAAGGAAGACCTCTACAGAGAGCAACTGATTGTAGCGGATCAGAAAGACAGCATTTGACCCTGTTTGAAAAAGAAGAAGAAAATCAAAGAAAGAGAAAAGTTGAATAAATACAAATACCACCACTAAACTGCAAACTGGTATCAACTTTGGGTGCATTCACCAAGCGTTTGTTTGTGTATGTGTGTGCAATGTTTACATATCCTGAAAAGAACATAACATATCCAAAGTTCATCTTTTATGTATTTTTTGTAACTATTACAAGGTTTCACTTAGGTCACTAAATTTACTGAAAGTGTTGAAGGAAGAAAACTCAGAGAGACAGATGTTTGCAATTTTCAATCTGCCAGTGAATATTTGCAACTGGTTATTTAACACGTACATGCTTTTAGTTGAGGATATATACCTTCAATCACTATTGTCCAGAATTAGAGATTCTTATCTTTTCTGTGACCCATTTTTGACTAAGTAGTTATACTCTTCAATACATTTCTTATCTGTACATTAAAAGATTTTTCTCCTACAATTTGCTCTGTATTTTTATTTTTTCTGTTTAATTAGCCCCTTATTGTCGACCTTAGTTAATATCATTGATTTGGGAGAATTGTCCTAATTATACAGTACACAGAACATATTGAATAAGTCAACATTTCAGGTGCACCATTATACTAGACATTAGTATGTATGAAAACACTTTCAATTGCAATAAAAAAGTTAAAACCAATCTTTAAGTATATTGATCTTTTAGTGTACCTTATTTAAGACATTTTTAAAGATTATGTGCAAATATTTTCTATTTTAACATAGAAATATCTTCTATGTACAAAACAAACCTATTTGAAGAAACACATAAAACAATAAAAAAGGTAAAATTGCCTAATACTGAATTTTTCAGTGAGACCATTACAGGACTATTCAATATTAATTAATTTACCAAAAGGATTACTTCTCAACATGTACATAAATTGATTTGGGGAATTTAGGTTATTAGCTGATAGATAGTAATTTAGTCTTGCATATTGAAGTTGATGGTTTATTTCAGTAACTTACTTTATTTGAATTCATTGGAAACGATTGATTTGAATGAGATGAGCCAACGGATATTTAATGACACTTCTTATAATCAGAAAATAGGATTGTCACATGTCTAGTCTGGGATAAAATTAATTTCTTTACTGTACATTTTTATGTTAAATTTTTAATATAAAAAGAAAAAAATCTTCACAACATAAGTAACCTGTACTATATATTTGATTTTAATTTTAAACTCTGATCTTATGAACTACAACTAGTTTAAGCACTAAATTTGTGGCATCAGTGAAATAGCATGCAAGAACAGTGAGGATGGAAACTTGAGACCTTGAGAACAGAGAAATACAACCAGGGAGCATGTGTTTGAGAAAAATCCATAGGAACTGGGGGTTTCAAATTTCACTCAATTCCATTATATTCAGTTCAACAAACCTTTGTGAAACACTATACTGTGGGAGATACAAAGGTGGCTGTCGGGGCCAACATTTTTGAAATTTAGCTCTTAAGGGTGATATATGAAGGGAGAGGTACTGGGAAGTAACAGCTCATCACTGCTTTGTCCACTGGGACTAAGGTATTCTTACTGCATCTTCTGTATACTACAAACATATTAAGAAGTCTGTTTTCTATCTCCATAGCATAAAACAGGATGTGTATGTTGAGTGGGTGGAGTAGATATCAACCTTCCTAGAGTTGCTAACTCAGTGAATTTGGAAATAAGAAAAGTAACTCAAGTGTTTCAAGCAGGCAGCTGAGAGAGAATAATGATCATGTGCAACAATGAGTACTTGGTTTCCAGTCTTGACTCCAGGTACCCCAATAATTATCTTTAGGTTGAATCTTTCTCAATTATAAGTTTGAAAATATAAAATACTGGGTTGGCCTAATAGGAAAACCGTCAAGCTCAGTACAAAGGTAACCCCAAATATCCCATGGCCAACCATTCAAAACGGAACCCCAGAGGACAGATAAACATGCTGCATGTTTGTGCATGTATGCCCCAAATCCTGACATAACAGAGAAAAAAAAATGAATTATGAAATGACTATGACCCATCAGAGTGTGCTCTCTTCCTGGACAGCATGGGTGCCCTTTGGTCAAAAATAATTAAATAAAAATATTGCTAGTAGTTAACTGCATTTGACTTGCAAAACATGTATTTCTATTTTGTTCAGCCTAGAAAAATACTAGGTTGTCTGGAAAGTCATGACATGTTTTTCTATGCAAAAATGTGTCATGACTTTTCTGACAACCCAGTAGTTCTAAATTCAAGGTCATCTTCGAGATGCTCTTTAGATATTTGATGAGATTGTATTTGGAAGAGAATTGGGAGAGCATTAACTTGAGAGATCAGTGAATAGGGTAGGGAAATGAAAATAAAAGAGGAGACTGAGAAAAAAACAACTGGTGAAAATGAAAACTCAAGGTCTTGAAACTTGGCAGGGAATTTTTGGAAATCTATAGTTTGGACTCAGGCTATTTCAGAGCTGTAGAAATTAAAGATTCATCTAGCAGAAAATAGGAATAGTAATAGTACAACAAAAATCCAAATTGCTTTTTATTATTTTGAGTGAGGAAGAGAAAATCTGAATGCTAGCAATGGCATTGTATTATGCATGATGACTTGTAGGTAAGGTTATTAGTCTGGGATGTAAACACAGGGACAGAGCTTTTTGAGAGGAAGTGTCCATTTTTACAATTTTTATATCTCACTGGGAGCTTTAAAAAGTGCAGGTTTGTACTAGAAGGTGGTATGGAGGTTAAGGTAGCTGGATTCCACATGGCTGACTTCGTAATTGAGTCCCAGACCTGGCAGCTTGAAAATCACCCAAGTGTGTGCACGTATGTGTCCAATATTTCAAGGGGAGAATGGAGGAGAAAGAATTGTGGCATCATCATCCCCTCTGGGGAAGGGAGAGAGACTTCTCACTTTTTCTCTCTCTCTGGCTAGCACACGTGCCCTACAGCAAAAACTAAAACAAGAAAAAAGCAGATTCTACTAGAGTATAGTCATTCATAAGAAAGGTCATACATTCTTACAAATGACAGAAACTAAGGAAAATTATGTATAAAAATGTAAACATGTTGTTTACCCCAATGGTACGATCTCTATGGTTTCAGATGTAATGAAGAAATTAGATTTCCTTTGCATGTAGCTTAAAGAGTAAGAGCATTTCTTCAGTGATAAAGATCGGTTTGGTTCATCTTGTTCTTGTCTGTAATTTTACCCATGTCTAAAACATCTTGTTTCCTGGGAATGCTGTTTCCTGTTGGAAACAGCAGTCAGAATTCTCTCCTACAACTAGTACAGAGGGGAATGTTGCATCTATCTTAGAACCTGAGAACATAGTATGTAGAGATGGTTGCTTGAGACCTACTGAAGCATTTGTTTGTGGTGACCTTGCTTTCAGGTAAGGAAAGCTTTTATCTTGAAGAAACTGACAGGAAAGTGTTGAATGAAAGCACCCTCTGTAATCACATTATTTTGGGTTCTTTTTTTTTTTAGAATTATTTATTTAATTTTATTCATCATTGTTCTTCAATTTGATGAGGGTCGGGGGAGAGTGAGAAAGCAAGCTGCCAGGTCCAGGATTCAAACTATGGTCAACCATGTAGGAGTCCAGTGCCTTAACCAATACACGACTTGCCGGCCCTAATTTGGGGTCTTGCCAATCTGTTTCATCCAGAACCACCTAGCACTAGGCATTTGCCCAGGCTTCTATGATTGTTAAAGCAAACCAATTCAGTATATTATCACTGTAAATTTCCAGATTCTTTAATTATACAAATGAAATTAGTTATTCAGGAGTGATATTGCTCATATGCAGCATTTATCTCAGCATCTGATAAAACAGTGATGTGAATTTGCTTTATGCATGTACTGCTTAAGATACTCAGGGTATTACCTTTGATTTGACCACACTGATATTTCCATTGCTTTATCTAGAGGGAGTGAGTAAAACACTTCATAGAAATAAAAAATATATATGTTAGTGATGGAAAATGTTCAGGATTGTAACAAATACCTCTTGATAGTCATGTCAACAAAATACAACAGTGTTAGGCACTATGAATTCAGAGTCAGGCCAGATCTAAAAATTTCCTATTAGGTTTATGGAAACAAGTATGTAATTCTTTTTTTTTTTCTTTTCTTTCTTTCTTTTTTTTTTTTTTTTTTGAGAGGTTTTTGCTATAGGGCACATGCACTCACCAGAAAGAGAGAGAGAGAGACAGAGAGACAGAAAGCAAGAAATCACCCCGGGGGGATGGCCATGCTGCAATCCCTTCTCCTCCATTCTCTTCTCAGGATCTTGGGCACGCACACACTCCTGGCATGAGTTTAAGCCACTGGGTCTGGGACTCGAACCACTGTCGACCACATGGAAGTCCAGCAACATAGCCATTACGCTAACTCCTGGTCCCACAAACATGTAATTCTGTGTAGCAATTTGAGATAGCTATGCAGATTCTAGAAGTATTCCTCATTTTATAATCTACTCTTTTATATACTAAATTTATTGTCTACTATTAGCCAGATCATTTTCTACACAATTGAGATGATGTCAACATGAGACTCAATATCCTTGTCTATATGGTGCCTATATTTCAGTAAGAAGGACACAATATAAATAAGAAAAAAAATAAAAATATAAATTGAGAATTTTAAGTTAAAACAAGGGATATCTGTGCTTACAAATATATTCTGATATGAGGTTAACTGTGTTACATACAAAAGTGATATCCTAAAATTATATCATATTGAGACCAGAAGATGACATAGAGGTTACGTCACTGGACTCCCAAATGACCAACTGCTGTTTGATTCCCAGACCCAGTGGTTTGTGTATGCATACCCAAAGTCCTGGGAGGAGAATGGAGAAAAAGAGGTTGTGGGATGGCCACCACCCCTGCCCCCAGAGGATCATTTCTCATTTTCCCTCTCACTGTCTCTGTCGCTTTCTCTTCTGTTGAGTGTATACACCCTAAGGCAAAACCTCTAAAAAATAAAAAATAAATAAAGAAAAAGAATTATATCGCATTTAGTTTTCATTAATTATGTAGGTAAAGTAGCCTACCTCTCAACACTTCTATGGAGGGTTGAGCAGCTAATTTTCTCCTCCTCCAGCTTCCTGGCTGTCGATGGCTCCCAGCTAAGTCATGTTTCAAGGAATTGCCTTCAGAAGAACTAAAGACCTTGTCTATAGTTATGGTCACTCCCCAGGTCCTTGCAAACAGTGCTAGAAGTGTGAGTACAATAAGGCCTGAATCTCCTGTCTTGGACACTTTGAGGGTACATCCCAGTTCATGAGGTCTCTCTGTACTGGCAAAGTGTTTGTTGCCAATTGAAGTTTACTTTTTCCTGGTTCAATTTTATTTCTGTCACCAACTTTCATGTCATGTCATACAGAAGATCCAAGACATTTTCTTCATGAAAATCACTATTTCAGAATCTGTTCCTTATAGACCTTGTTCCTAGAGATTAAGTCTGGGGAGGGGTACTTAGAGAGGTGCTAGTATTTGTAAAAGTATTTTTATATAATTGCAAAGTTGGAGTGCAATATAGTGATTTGTTTCAGTAAGATATAAAGGAATTTTTCGCAATATTTCTTGAGGAGACCTCTTGCCAAAGTTACCTAAGTCCCCATATTTTCTGTAAGACTGCCATGAGTTTAGTATAGACTAAGTAGAGCATAGAACTTTTTATATAAAAATTCTGAACCCTAGTTCTAATCACTGTCCCAACATATATTGAGCTATTACTCTATACCTGATGACAATTAAAGTCATGACCTATTAAAGAGCAAATAACAGTTTTCAATTTCAAAAAGAGAAAATGTAATAGTTGCATGGTGAATCCATATCATTGGTTCTCAGTTGCAAATATAAATTGGTGCCTGCCTTAATATAGTTGAAAAAAAATCAAATGACAATTAAAAACACTATTTTTTATTATTAATTTATTTTATACATTTAATCACTGAACATCACTACAGCTTGTAAAACAAATTACCCAACATGAATATACTTCACACCAGTCCAGTTGATGATATCATACACATTATCATCAACAGACAATCCTCCTTTTCAATATATCTTAAATGTCTTGCCTTTCTATTTTTCTCCTTGATTGCTTTCTTCTCACTCTCCTCTAACTCCCATCCCATTACAAATACTATATATATATATATATATATATATATATATATATATATATAGTATTTGTAATTTCAAAAATAATATAAACATTCATTCTTATTATAAATGATGGTGCATATTATGTTATGTTGTCATGTATATTATGGGTTCTTTCAAGAAGTATCGTTTGCCAGTGAGTAATAAATAATGATAAGAAGAAGAGATTTCATCTCTGTAGATATTAGTATTTTCTAAGTCTATACACTTCCAAAAAATATATATTGTCAATAGATTGTTCAAAATATCATCTGAGAAAATGAGAATGTAAAAAAGGGAGAGATAATATTATTTCATCTGGCTTAAATCTTTATATTAGCTCATTTGAAGTCTAGGAATGTGCTTAAATCTCTCAGGAATAATATTGACAAGTTTAAAAATGTACTTAACAAAGTCTAGCTGGGGTATTACAGAGCCAGTCATAAATAGATAGCTCATCATTCTTTACCCTTCACTGATTATTTTGAGTAGCTACTACCTGCATGTACTAGAAGAGACACTGGAGATACAATAAAGGTGATGAAAGGCATTATTTTCATGAAGTTCTAAGAGTTTATAATGACCAGGCAAGACAGATAACTAATATCAAGTGAAGCTTATACAGTGCATAAGAAAACTCAATAGATCCTCAGCAGAGCTAGGTAAGCTTGAACCTGAATTGTAAGTAGTTACTGGCGAGTCAGAAAATAATATCTAGTATATGTGTGTAGTTGTGGGTATGGAAAAAAGAGGTGTTCAAGATTAAAGGGACATGATGTTTCGGGCTTATAAGAGCCTTCTTTCAGGCCACTTATGGTGACATAAGCAGCAGGCACCACTGCATCATGCTGGAATCAGATCAACCTGAACACAACAGATACAGCAGCGTGCACCTGTGATCCCAGGTAACTGGGAGGCTGGGGTGGGAGGATAGCAATATGGCAATACCCTCTCAAAAATGCTTCTCCCTCTTTCTATATAAAAATATATATAGCTCTCTCTTATGCAAATAAATAAACCCAGAAGAGTCTTCTTTGTCTAGGCAACTAGAAAGGGTTAAAGATGTGAACTGTAAGAAATCATAGATTTTGTGCACTGTTACACAAATTTAAAATGTTTTCCAGGACTAGCAGATGGTGTAGTGGTTATGTTACTAGACTCCCACATGGTCTACTGTGGTTTGAGTCCTAGACCTGATGGCTTGAAAACCATACCAGGTATGTGTGCGTGCATGCCCAAAATCTCAGGAGAAGAATGAAGAAGGGATCATGGTATGGCCATTTCCTCCTGGGGGTGGTTTCTCTCTTTTCTTCTCTGTGTCTGTCTCTCCCTCTCCATGAGCCCACACATCTTAAGGCAAAAACCTCTTAAAACAACAACAGTGTATTTCAAGAGCAATGATGAGAGACCTTGGAAGATAAAGGAGAGACCCATTATGAATGTCAAGTGAAGGAGTGACATAATTTTAATCATTTGCAAAGAAGATCACTGCTAGAAATATGAACACTGGTTTTAATAGAAACCAGAATGAGCCATTGAAATAGGTTGAAAGTTGTTTCCAATATTCTAGTAACTATGGCTGAGTTTAACTTCATTAGGATAAAATCCACTTAGACTATGAATACTCTGTAACTAAGCTGGGATCCTCTCCCAATTCTGAGGTGAATCAATGTCTTGCTCTCCTTACTATAAGGTCATTGAAAAACTTGACTTTAACATGTTTTCACTAGTTTATCAATCACATAAAGGTGAAATAAAAATGACTTCAAGTGAATCCGAGGAACAAATGACTGCTTACTAGGTAAGCAGGTAGAAAGTTATCTATATCTCTTCAGGGTATCTGAGTCTAGATCCACCAAAGCTGTGGAAGACTGTTTTTAAGAGTGAATGAAAAAACTATATTGTAAGACAAAACACCAAGAAATCAATGAACTTGCCCAATAGGCAGAAGGAAGCAAGTATGGATGATGATGCCTTGACAAGGCTGACCACCCCCAACCAAAAAAAAAATAGATGATAGATAGATAGATAAAGAGAAATGAAATAGGATTTGGGAAAAAGAGGAGATAAAAGCTAAGTGGCTCCAGGAGGGTCAAGATGACCATCCAGTGAGAGCAGAACAGATAGACATCTTATAGATTTTAGATTTGGAAATTCTTCTCTGACATTGTCAAAGAAATATTTGATAATATATGGCACACACCTTAAACTCCCATATGGATATGGATTAGTATTTTCCTAAGAAAAATATGTACTTTAATCTCCTCATTCATTTAAATGATAAAGAGTAGTTGGTTTTGTTTGTTTGTTTTAGCCAGGGGTCTTGCTAGTCCTATATTTGCCAGCTCTACTTTATTGTAATACAGAAAATATCCCAAAGATATAGGGTGGTTAGCAGTCTTGGGAAATTACACAGGAACTATGGCTGAGTTTATACTAAGTACAGTTCATCATACATCAATATTGATTTGTTGGAGGCCTAATTTCTCAGGACTTACCCAAGAGAGAGAGAGAAAGAGAGAGAGAGAAAAGTTGTTTCATTGTACTTTACTCTTTTTGATATAATGCCACATAAACTCTTTTTCTGTTAGTACTCTTTACACCAGTTAGTCTGTCTGTGAATTTAAACAGATGTTAACATTTATAAAAAGTGATTTTGTTTTTCTGTTCATTTTCCCAAGCATTTCTAAACCTCTGGCCCTTTATTAATAATCACTAGTATATCTTATAATTCCTAAGGCAATAAAAAGACAAAAAAATTTTGAGCACTTTAAAATATACTAAAGCACATTTTTGTAGGAGGATGCTCATATGTTAGTATGTCATATTCCTCTGAAGTCTTTTTTGTATTAAAAAAGAGGAGATGAGATAAAAAAAGAGGAGATGATCTTGATTTATAATTTATTTCTAATAATCTAATACAGTTTAAGCTACATATTTTAAAAGAAAGAAAAATATGTACTTTAATCTCCTCATTCATTTAAATGATAAAGAGTAGTTGGTTTTGTTTGTTTGTTTTAGCCAGGGGTCTTGCTAGTCACTATCCCTCTGCCCCAGCCTCCCACATATCTGGGACAATAGGCACACTCTACCTAACCCAGCTTGTTTTTAAGGTAGTTCTGGAATTGAATCTAGAACTCCCATGTGGTCTTAGCCTGTCAACTAGCAGTGTCAACCAGTGCATGGCACTGTAGGTGGGCCCGGATTGGTTGTTTATAAACAAAAACATTTTTTAATGAATATTTTTGCCATAGGGCATGTGCCAGAGAGAGACAGTGAGAGGGAAAGTGAGAAATACCCCCTGGGGGGATGCTCATGCTTCAATCCCTTCTCCACTCTGCTACTGTGGTTTTGGGCACATGTGCATGCACTCAGCATAATTTTTAGAACACCAGGTCTAGGACTTGAACTGCAGTAGGTCATGTGGGAATCAAGTCCCCTGACCATCACACCACCTGTGAACCCCTTAAACAAAATTCTTAAACTGGGCCAAAAAGAGATTTCTCTAATATAATAGTTACCACAGGGAAGATCACATGATGCCCATTGTATAGATGGCATGACTTGGTGGTATAGGTTCTCCTATCAGGATAACTTGACAACAACATAATCACTAGAGAAAAGCAGTTTAAATGTACATATGTAAAATCATTTCTCATTGCTTCACCTACTCCACATTCCTGTGCTTCATACTAATCTTCCCAAGTGGGCAGACATGTAGTAGTGATTTCAGTATTTTGCGTACTGAATAAAGTAAGGTGTTTTATATTTATTTATCCAACAGATATTAATATGAAATCTAGTGTGTTCCAGGGATTGAGATATTTATGCATGATTGGGTATTTTAGAGCAATGTAAATACAATTTTAATTATGAGTGATATTAATAATAGTAGTTGTTAATTACAGTGCTTTCTCAGCTATGAGAACAATTTTCCTAGATATTAGAAGAACGAAAGTTATGGGAACAGCAGATGGCATAATGGTTATGTTGTTGGGCTCCCACGTAGTTAACCACGGTTCAAGTCCCGGACACGGACACTCATGGCTGGTGCATGTGTGTGCATGCCCAAGACCCAGAAAGTAGAATGGAGAAGAGACTGTGGTGTGGTCATCTCTCCTGGGGAGTGATTTCTCATTTTCTGTATCTGTCTCTCCAGAGAGCACACATGCCCTATAGCAAAAGTTTCTCTAAAGGAAAAAAAAAAAAAAAAAAAAAAAAAAAGAAGGAAAGATCAAATTTTGGCTCTACCCCCAAAAGCTCTACATCTTTGGACAAGTCAGATTAGTGAAGTCTTAGCTTCAATTTTCTCATTTATAAAGGGAGGGTGGTAGACCAGATGGCCTCTAAGGCCCCATCTAAACATTGAATCTATATATTTTAAAGGCATTTTTTTTCCCCCACCAACATTTTGATCTATAGGACATTAGTTCTACCAGATGTTAATAGAAGCTCTGTGGCTCAATACCTCAAGGAAAGACTGAGTTACACGAAGTGAGGCTGTCTTACTTCTGCAGCATTTCTTGAGATCTTTTCATATACTTATAAACATTACGAATGTTCCAGACAGTAGTATACAATGTTTTGCTTCCAAAATCATGTGACTAAGTAATCCTTTTCTGCATTCAACCTAGAACATCAATCAAATATTCAACTCAAACTTACTGTGAACTGAGGTTATTTCAGTGGAAAAATAACAGGCAAATAATAACAGCAAAAACAAATAAAAGTTGTAAAATGTTTCATGGAGTTCCTAGAGAAGACATATAATAAAGAAACAACTAATTTAAATATGTTCAGGTCCGACAGGTGGCATGGTGGTTAAGACACTGGACTCCGACATGGCTGACATAGTCTTAGAACTAGCAGCTTACTTTCTCACTCTATCTCTTTCTCTGTGGCCAAATTAAAAATAAATAAATTAATTAAATAATTATTTAAAAAATATATTCTACATTTGATTGTAATAAATGCTTTTAAGAAAAATACAAAGGATCCTGTGATTTAGAATTCATGAGGTGGTTACCTCGATAAGGCATCAATTAAGAAAGAAACCTGAGGGGATGAGGGATTAATCATGTAGATTTCTGAGGTAAGGTTTTAAGAAACTTCTGTTTGTCATAATGCAGTAAAAATAATTTTTTGTAAACATATTGACTGGTTAAACTATAATTCAGTAATAAACATTTATTCAGCGGGATATGGACTGGCAATTCAGTGGTGAGTAATACAGAAAGGCCTGGGCTTCATGGAACTTATATTCTAGAAATAAAGAGACAGAAAATATAAACAAATAGGCCAATCAAGAAAATAAGTGCAGGGGGCTGGCAGATGGCATAGTGGTTTCATCACTGGACTCTCACATGGCTAACCGCAGTGCAAATCACAGACCCGGCGGCTTGAAACTCACACTGAGTGAGTGTGCATGTGTGCCCAAGATCCCAGAAGGGGGAACCAGAAGTTAGCGTAATGGCTATGTCGCTGGACTCCCACGTAGTCGACCGTGGTTCGCGTCCCGGACCTGGTGGCTTAAAACTCACTCCAGGCACGTGTGCATGCATGCCCAAGATCTGGAGAGGAGAATGGAGGAGAAGGGATTGCAGCGTGACCATCTCCCCTGGGGGGTGATTTCTCACCTTCTGTCTCTATGTCTCTCTCTGTCTGTCTGGCGAGCGCACGCGCCCTATAGTGAAAACCTCTCCAAAAAAAAAAAAAATTAATAAATAAAAATCCCAGAAAGGAAATGAAGGAGAAGGGATAGTGGTGTGGTCATCCCCCTAGGGGGTGATTTCTCATGTTCCCACTCACTGTCTCTGTCTCTTTCTATGGCAAGCCATAAGGGAAATAACTTCTAAGAAAGAAAGAAAGAAAGAAAGAAAGAAAGAAAGAAAGAAAGAAAGAAAGAAAGAAAGAAAGAAAGAAGGAGAGAGAGAAAGAAAGAGAGAGAGAGAGAAAGAAAGAAAGAAAGAAAGAAAGAAAGAAAGAAAGAAAGAGAAAGAAAGAAAGAGAAAGAAAGAAAGAAAGAAAGAAAGAAAAAGAAAGAAAAAAAAAGTACATATTATAAATTTTTTTTTCAGTAGAAAGTAGGAAAGAGACACAGAGAAAGAGAATAAGAGAGAAAGCACCCTCAAGAGGGTTTTATTGTGCCATTATTCCCTTTCCTCAGCCCTCCAGCTCTTCAGAATCTGAACACCAGAATGACGTTCCTGGCGAGTTTTGTGGACTCACCAGAGATCTGTACCGTAGTCATTGCATGACTGCCGACACTGCAGGTGCTAGTGTTACCACTGCACCACAGCGGCTAGGCTGGCAGTGTTTTCAAAGGCACACTAGGAGTTAATATTGAGAATAATATTGGGGAACTTATTTAAATAGATTATCAAGAAAGACTTTGAAGCCATTGTATTTAAAATAAGACCAAAGGAAAAGAGAGTTACCTATCTGAAGAGTTGTGGGAAGAATTTTGTAGAGGAAACAAATTTAGTATTATCAAGGAATTGAGGAGAAATACAGTGAAATACACGGAATGCAGAAAAGAGAGATAAGTTACTACATAACAAGGAACACTTACTATTTGCAAGGTGAGAGCTTTGCAAATAATTTTCCGTTGTAATCTTTTCTGCAACAAATCCATGAAAAGGAGTTAAGTGGAGGAGTGACATTTTCTTATTTAAGTTTAAAAGAAAAGAGCTCTCTGTTTTCATAGAAGACATGAGAGTCCAGGAATGGGGTCTGATGGAGAGAGAGCAGGTTAGGAGTTTTCCTTGCAGATATAATAGTAACCTGGATGCAGTTCTGAGCGACCCCAACACTTCCACTTTATGTAGTGCAACAGAAGTGAGGGGAAAATATGTTAAAATCTGTAAAGTATCCAGTGAGGAAGGTAAAAAACCAGAAGAGAGTGAAGTTGTGGACATGAGCAAAAGAAGGCTATTTTGAGAAGAAGTTGGTTAGCTGAAGGCCTCTTTTTCTATTTTATTATTAAAATATTTTATTTTATGCTTAAAATTCAACCTTTATTTGAGAGTCTGAATGCATGACTACTTCAAACATAACATTTATTTATGACACTATAACCACAGAATTTCAGAGCATAATCACACAGAAGGAGCAACACCGGATACCTATTAATGGATAGAACATAGAGTTTAATAGTTTAGGCCTTAGCTTAAGAACTAAATCAATTAAAAAATGCCCTTGTGCCTCGCCATATTGAGTTACACAAATTAGAATTTTTGAATGGAATTCTTTTCAAGAGCACTGTATTTGAACATATGGGGGACTGATAACAGCTAAGGTCAGCTATGGAAAGCAATGAATCCAGTTCGAATGTCATACTTCTTACCTTATAGGAATGGAGACACAATCCCCCATCTCCAGTCTCTGCAAACTGCCAAGTCTCACAGAGGAATTTCAGTCTCTATGGAGACTAACTCCATTTCCATCAGTCAATTAGAGGTGAAAGGTATTCCATTTGCAGTCACCTAAGTCATGGAGTCCACCTATTTTTTCTTCATTCTTTCAGCCAAATGATATCTTCTTATCTAAGAAGGAAAAAAAAAATCTGAGTATTGTGGTCATTTAATTTGAGCCTGTTCCATCCTATTGCTCTCTTTCTTTTGTTTCAAATGGCAGCATTCTCTGTAAATCAGATAAAGAACTATATCATTATGCTATCATCTTTGAAAGCTCCATAATTGTAGCTTTTCTACCCAAGTCACTGAAATAAAACATCCATTTCTACACTAAATATTAATTTCTTTCCAGTTGGACTCATTATATTATTTACTTAGGTGATAGTACTTCTAACCTTGTGTAGAGGTGACCCTATAGTGTAGAGAACTATTTTCTAAATAACACATATTTTCAAAAAAGACAAAGAAAACTATACAAACTAGAAGTTATACTTATTTATCACTGTTTCCATATTTTTTCTCTAAGACCGAAAGGGCTGCTGTTACTGTTTTTCTTTTAAATTTAGTTAGATGAGCTGAAAAAAAAAGTTAAAGTCATATTAATGTAATTATATTTAATTAACATCATGTCCTAATTAGAGAAGTTAAAATTTATGTAAAATGCACAAGGATAAAGAGCAATAAATGACATAAAACCATTTACTAGAAAGAATAGCTTAATGCTGATCTTCTGTTACAGTATTTTTCTCAATATTCTTGTTCATCAGGAAATATAAAACCCAGCGGTAATTATTTATAATTAGAAACTTTTGTGGTTAGAGTTGACAGATATCCAATTCCAATTGATATAAACTGAATAAAATAATTAAAGTAAATCTGGAGAGCTTATAGCTTTAGTTTCAGGCATGGCTGCATCAAGGGGCTCCTAGAGAAATAAGGAAATTAGGTCTTATGTGTACTTTCTCTATGCCTTTTCCTGAATTGTGCTCTATTTTAAAGTAGAGAATGCCCTTGAGGTATCATTTTGCACTCAAGCTTACATTTGAAATTAGAGTAACAAGAAATAATTGTTACAAGTTCCAGAACAGAACTGGTTTGTAATTTATTTAGCCAATCAGCCAATCTTAAATGAGCAATTGTGGACATGCTCATATGTTCCTTTGTAAAATATATTTATTATTTATAATTGATAACTGAGGAATTTCAGAGGATATTTTTAGAATATACAATGTGTTTTTAGAGTATACAATTTTTCCCCAGCAACAATTCAGTCTATATCAGTCAAGATATAGATATTACCATACTACCATATACATTTTAACTAGCAAGTAACTTTTCATTTTCATGTCAATAAAATGTAGTTTGTTTTTTTTTCCCCCTGTCCTCCTCCTTCCCCCTATTACTCACCCTATATTCCCTGCCCCTTCGCTATCTACAATTGCCCTCCCTGCTATTATGCCTTCCAATATTTCAATTTCTGCTATAGAGCACAGACATTCAGTATATATTGAGTGGGGACATACAATGTCTGTCTTTCATAGTTTGGCTTGCTTCCATATGTTCTTTTGATTAGACAAGGTGAGTCTCATATAGTCAATAGATTCAAACTGAATCACATGGTCTTAGGATATGGAAGAGATGTTTTAAGAGAATTCAAGTTACTTTTGTGAAATGAAGAGAAAGTGGGTGACAGGCAGCTAAAACCTAGAGAGATACATGCCAACCTCCCAATTGCTTCACATTCTCATTCTGGTAACTTGCTTTTGTATTTTACTTCACCCGTCTTTGACATGGACACAATACATCATTTTTTAGAAAATCTCTCTATATCCAATTTTGCAACCTAAATACTCAACCTCTAAACATAGGCTACTATCTTTCTTTCCAAAATCTAATTCTCAGTAGACCTAATTCCATTCCCCCCTGCACTCGCTGTTCCC
The DNA here is from genome assembly GCA_026018925.1 of Tupaia tana. Classification (NCBI taxonomy): domain Eukaryota; kingdom Metazoa; phylum Chordata; class Mammalia; order Scandentia; family Tupaiidae; genus Tupaia; species Tupaia tana. Next base: position 33,125,110 of record JAKSZU010000008.1, read on the forward strand.
CCCACCAGCTCTCTCTGACCTCATGTACTTTTCCTAGACCTTTAACAAGGATCTTTTAGAAATTTTTGGTCCCATTACCCTCTGTTCTTCCTCATCAAACTCAATTAGAATTATGATAGCATTAGCTTTTCTTGTTACCTCTCCTGGATGCTAATCATTGCTCAGTTGGAAAGGCTGTAAAATAGCTGATTTTGCTATATATTTATGTCAGCCAGGGTCAGATGGCTCTGCCTTCTGTTTAGCAATCATTTTGTAAGCTTTTGTTTACACACCATTCTAAATAATTATCTTTATCTTCAAGCACTCTCCCATGAACATCTATCCTGTACTAAATGGTATTATATTAATACAAATTTATCAATTTTAATCTTCCCTAACTTTTCACCCTGCCCATATATAAAGCAGCTTCAGAAAAAAAAAATTATCTTTCAGAGATTAATTCCTAAAAAAAATTTTTCCTTTATTTCCATATAAATACATTCCCATACATTCTAATAGCAATTATTTTCTTTAAATCTTCAGATCTTATTTCCCTTTATTCCATTATCAGTTCTATAATAAACAGTTTTTCATCATTTTCTCAATTTCTTATCAAATTCTCCATAATTTTCACTTAATATCTATATTTTTCCCAAACTTCTACTTTAGTGTTTCCAAACAACGTTTAATGATACCAGATTTTCCAATATGCAAAACTTGACACATCAATAATTTTAAGACTTCTCCATATCAATTACGCATAACATCAGATAACATGGAAACTCTTGTTAATTATATGTCTCTAATAACTTTGCATCTATCTTATCCTCTCAAAAAAGTGACATGATTTTTTTTTAACAATAAAATAAGTTATACATCTTCCAGGATGAGGGACTAGACAGTCAGAAGACTCATTTAGGGAATAGTAATATTCTATACCGGTGGGAAAGAAGGTGGGGTAATTTGACTCTAATATTAGTGTGAGAAGACATCAGATGAGAGACCAAAAACCTTAGAAGTTCTAGCAAAAGTTAATGAAGAATATGATCTCATCACTTTCCTCACCTTATTTTGTATTCCTACAAGATCAATTTTAAAATTTCCACCTCTTTATTTATTTATTTTTTTTAATTGCCATAGGGTATGTACATTCTCCAGAGAGAAACAGAAATAGGATGAGGGACAAAGCACCCCACAATGGGGCTTGTCAACCACAGTCATTTCTCCTCTAGTTCTCCATCCCACTGGAATTCTGAGCACACATATATATATATATCATGCTGCCAGGTCAGTACTCAAACTATGGTTACCATGTGGGATCCATCTTCCCTTAGCCACTTGACTACAAAACCAGCCCTAAATAGGTACCTATTATGAGAATGAAGAGCAAGTAGTATGAGTCTTTACTTTTTGCAGACTGCATTTAACATTTGAATCTGTAGTCTTCTTATCAAGTGAGATGGCAAATATTATTTAATGCTTAAGCTACTTTTAATTACATATTGTGTTGCCCTGAGACAGAAGCTTTAGAACTGGTAAGAGCTCTGAGTCATAGTGTTGAAATTTAGGCCCAAGGAATATGGATTAACCTAGGGTGATAACAACACAGGTGGATAGAACTTCTTCTTCCCCAGTACCCCAACTAATTAAGGCAAGACCAATGCTAGCATTGTGCCTTCAGCACAGAGGTGGATTCTATGTCAGGTACAGCAGCTAGCTTCTGAGTCCTTATGACTCAGTTAAGTATGTTCCTTCATCACTGAAAATCGTAACGTAATGAGAAAAGACCATGTCAGGGCAGCCAAAACACCTTAGCAGCAGAACTTTGAAGCAGTATCAGCAACAGTTACAGGAACAGAATTCCTCATTAATCTGAATATTATTTTCATTTTTCTTACCTTGAACAGATAATAATTTGGTCTGACTTTCAAATCAAATAAATATCCTATGGATGTGGTAGGCTGAATCTCATGGAAGAAAGAAGGCATTAGCTATTATTAAGTAAAAGTTCTTTTGTTATTTGTTTAATTTTTATATGTTATTATTATTTTCTAATTTGACCAGAGAGATACAGACAGAGAGAGAGGGAAAGTGAGAAAGCAAGCCACCAGTTCTGGGACTTGAACTGCAGTTGGTCATGTGGGAGTCCAGCACCTTAATCTATATGTCACCTGCTGGCACCAGTAAAAATTCTTATTGAAAATTCACTATTTAATGAATTTTTCACTAGGTACTATGCAAAATGTAATGGACAGGAAAGCCAAATACCATTTCTTGCTGGTTTGCAATTCATATTTTAGCGGAGTTGGAGTTTGGCTATAGAAGTGGGTGACATATGGACAATATCCATGAAAAAAAATGCAATTCCTACTGTTGATGATTATGAAGAAATCAAAACAAGGTGAAAGAATGAAATGTTAAGCTAAAGTTACTTTTTTAAAAATATGATCAATGAAATGCTTTCTGAGATGAGATGTTTGGATTAAGAATGGTTAAGGAACAAATCATAAAAGCACTGGGGAAAAGGGAATTAAAGGCAAAGAAAGGAGTCAATGCTAAAGTCCTATTGCAAGATTTACTCAGAGTGTTAAAAAGATAGAAATAAGTCAAGGCGGTCAGAATGTAATAAATAAAAGGGAAATAGTATGATGTGACATAAGGAAAGTAAATATGGACAATGGTTTGAAAACTTTTAAAGCTAAACCAGATTGTTCAGGATTTATGTTAATTACCTATAACTGCAAGGAGTGTGTGGACATGTTATCCAATTCTAGCTAATGGAATCAAAAAAGGCAGTTTGTGTGAGACTTCTCAGAAAGGTTTCCTGACAAATTAAAAGACACACAAAGACCTCATCTATAACCACATGAGATTTTGTTCATGCATGATTCTTGAAGCTGCTACAATCATCTTTCAATGATGCATTTTTGACAAGCCAAGTACAAGACACCTGATCTAATAAAGAAAAGCATGTATTAGGTTGTTGGGAAAGTCATGATATATTTTTCTATGTTTTTCTATCCAAAAATGCATCATGACTTTTTTGATGATCCAATGAAAAGAATGAACTTGAATCTTTGACAGCTTGTAGACAGCATTTAATAGTTGAACCATTGTCAGATGAGATATCATTGCAGAATTTTAAGCTAAAAGGAGAATTATTATTTTTATTTTATTTTTTTGAATTTTGCTGCAGGGCATATGTACTTGCTGGAGAGAGAGATAAATCACCCTCTAGATGGCTGGGCACACTGCAATAAAGTCTCCATTCCCCTCGGGCTTTGGAGCACATACAAACACACATGTCCCTTGTGTGATTTTCAAGCTGCCAGGTCTGAGACTCGAATCCCAAAGTAGGCCATGTAGAATCTAGGAACCTTAACCTCTGCTCCATCTGCTGACCCTAAAGTGAAAAATATTCTGGTTATACTTTGAGATCACTTTGGCAGCTCCATAGAAAGAGACTTGGTAGGTGTATTTGAAAGTGGGTTATACAAAAGGGGAAGTGCTGAAGAATTATTGTAATAGTCCAGTTGAGAAGTGATGTGTGTAGGTTTGAATTTAGGTAATTTATAGAGGAGATATTCAAAAGGAGTTGGATACTCGAAAATACAGCTGGAAAACTATTGAACAAAAGATTCTAAGTTGACTCTTGGACTTTTAAACTGAGCAACATGTGACGTAATTTGAAATGAATGGAATGGAGATATCAAGAATTCTGTTTAAACATATTAAATTTGAAATACCTGTCAGACATTTAATGTAGTGATGACACGTTGCCAGTTGTATATTAAAATCTAGTCTTCATGTGAGAAGTTAGGGTTGGAGGTTGAAAATGCAACTGGAAGATGTCAGCTCAAGAATGAATACACTTTCTCAGAAAATATCTTAAAACAAATTGTAACTTTTACATTTTTTTCGAAGATTCTTCTTACTCCGGAATACATTATTTAGCCTTAGAGACAGCTGAATAACAACAATTTACTCAACTCCAAAGTAAAGTTTCATTTTCAAATAATAGTTAAGTACTAAAAACTGGAACTATTACTAAAAATATTAGAATTCTGAGTATGACAATTACTGAAGAATATTCAAACAATGTCATTGGGAGCATTCAGTTAACTTATAGTACTGTAAATATAACAGGAAGGTGAATTGTTTTAGATATATAGTCCTTATATTTCAAGAGCTGAACAGTATTACATTTTATTTTGTTTTATATTATTTGAGGGCCTGTATTTTTTCAGTTCTATAAATGTAAGCAATATAATATTCCCATGTTGCTAATGGAGCTTGAAATTAGGGTAGCTGCTTGTGTATCAGCATCATGATGATGTCAGCAATTCACAGGAAAAATGAAACAAACCCAATACAACTTCTACAGCCACAAAAAATAGTCAGCTTTTCATACTTGAAATTGGCTGACTACATACAATAATAGATGGGAGAGGAAAAGAAAACACTCTTTTTCTTTAGGCTTTGCAAAACCAAAAACTAGTTTGTTGATGAAGAATCCTGTAAAGCCAAGCAGTTAGTAAAACATTTACATTTTTCTTCAAGGTCCAAATTGTAAAACTGCTATTTAGTGTGTGTATTCACACACACACACACACACACACCACTATGGAAAGTATAGTTTGGTAATTATTAATATTTGATAAATCCCAATTAAAAAGCTGTCAATAATTTTCCAACTAAAGTAACATGATAGATCATAAGTTATTCAATTGTTCTTTATTTAATTCCTGAAAATACATCTGATAACTCAATTTTAAACAAAGGAATACTATATGACTAAAGAACAAACATACTAATAGACATTATCACAATTTAAAAATTAATCAAGTATTCTAAACCAAAAAATTTTTTATGTAAATTCAGTATATAACCTTTAATTTAAATACTTTTCTTAATTTTTAAAGATGACTTCAGTACAGGCAAAAATAATTGTTTTGTGTAAAAAAAATTAATGTGTAAGTAAATGCCAACCAGAATTTATTAAAAGCCTCATAATTAGTGATCATTACTTAGGGATCGTGCCTTAAACCATTGGATATTTGAATCATATTTGTGAAATTATGAGACTATAAACTCATCACAAGAGAGAATGATGCCCTTATTCTTTATGGAAAGTGAAGCATTTCTTTCTAAAGTTCCCAACTAGTTTCTAGTGGAAGGTGAGCAACACGTAGGTATTATAGCAGATATTTACCCATTTAAGGTGGATTTAAGTTTTAGGAAATGTCCAAAGGATTAAGCATCAGAACTGTGCATAAAATGAAAGAGCGCTTCTTCCTCAGATGTAAAGTGTGATTTTGAGGTATTAAAATTGAGTGCGAATTCTGCAGATAACATATGAATTTTGAAGGCATTCTGAAACTACCTTTACGAGGCTACTTCAGTGTAGTTACATTGAAGGAGTTGTTAAAACATTACAAAAAAAAATAGACTCTCTTTTTCTTTGTCAGTTCAGCAAGGCACAATGTTAAAAAAAATGTCAGATTACTTGGCATTTCAGAATATCATTTCTTTTTTTAAAGAATTATTTTACTTAACTTTATTTATTTATTTATTTATTTATTTATTTATTTTAATTTGATCAGAGAGGAGGAGGAAGAGAGAGAGAGAGGTCCGGGACTGGAACTTTGGTCACATGGGAGTCCAGCGTCCTCAACCACCAGGTCACCTGCCAGCCCCAGAATATCATTTCTTGTTCAAAGAATAATTGTTTAATTCCCCAGACATTGTGGAGTCCAAGAAACTTGTAAAACTCTTCAAATAATTCATATGGCTAATAATCCCACATGAAAATCAAACCAATGATAAATTCACATACTCGATTATATAAAATTCACATAGGAAGCTACTTTCAAACCACTGAATGCTCATTTTTAAAAACTGTGATAAATATTGTAAGACAGAAGTTTAGAAAGAAGCAAAATGTATACTAAATGTTACTCAGAGAAATTCCTCAAACTCACAAGCAATTGGAGAAACAAACGTTTTAGAAATGCTAGAGAGAAAATAACTGTTTGACAGAGAATTTGGCTCTAACATATTTGTAAAGGTAATGAGATTGAAAGTGTCTAAGTCCTTCACTGAAGAGAAGTAATCTAAGACATTTCAGTGAGCAATTTGACAGGTGGCTTTTTCTTTCTTCAAGGGATCTTTCTTTGTAATCTGTTATTTTACTTAGATTGGATTCTGTGGTCTTTACACTTCATTCGGTTTAGACTGTGCTAGAATTTAGTCTCATTTGACCTGCTTCAGATCCTCATCAGTATTGTAGAGCAGTACATTCTACTTGTTTAATGAGAATTATTATCCTTTGGCTTAATTTATTTAATCTTCTTTTCCTTCCCTTATTTGTTTTTTGTTGTTTTAGAATTTTGCAAGAGGGTACATGCACTTATAGGAGAGAGACACAGAGAAAAGAGAGAGGAAGAGAATGAGAAAGCATCCCCTACCACCACCACCATGGGGAATGATCATGTGGCAATCCCTTCTTTTAAATTACTCCCTCTTGGGATTTGGGGTACACATGTACATACACACAGCACAGCCTGTTTTCCAAGCCACCAGATCAGGGATTCAAACTGCCTATTGGTCATGTGGGATCCAGCTTCCTTAAATGCCGCATCACCCACTGGCCTTCCCTTCCCTGTTTACAGCTTCTATGTACCTTGATGATAGAGAACAGCTCTTTTGCTCTTCTTTATTCTTAATTTTTCTATTTCTCCATGGTAGTTATTTAACAGGTATATATTAAATTATTTTGACTTGAGTTGAAATAGTCATAAATGAAAACGTTAGAAATAAATTCATATAATATACAACAGAGTTGGTGTGAGCAAGCAATACTTTTCTTTTCTTTTTTTGCCATTAAGCATGTGCACTTGCTGGAGAGATAAAGAGAGATGGAGAGAGGGAAAGTGAGAAATCACACTTCAGGGGGATAGTCAGGCCATAGTTCCTTCTCTTAAATTATTTTCTTGGGATTTTGGGCATTTACACACATGTGATTGGTATGATTTTCCAGTCACTGCATCTGGAACTTGAACCAAAGCAAGACATGAAGAAGTCCAGTACCTTAACCACCACACCACCTGCTAACCTCTCATCTGTGCAATTCTTTAGGATCAAGCTGCCCAGTCTCCAGATGCAAGTTGTCCAAAGTGATTGCTCAGTGACCCAGATGGTATAATATAATGGCCAAATTTAACTTAAAATGACATGCTGTAATATATTTTATTTTACCCAAGTTTCACTAAGAACTTTATGAGACAATTTATCTTTCATATTACTTATTTCCTCATTTTTGAGCTACATTTAAAAATATGTAAATACACACGTCATAAATTATTTACAACAATGTATTTGTCCATTACTAAATAAGCATTTAATTTCTTTTATTTTCCTTTGGAGAAGTTTTTGCTACAGGGTGTGTGTGCTCGCCAGGAAGAGAGACAGAGACAAAGAGACAGAAAGTGAGAAATCACCTACCCAGAGGGAATGGCCATGCTGCAATCCCTTCTCCTCCATTCTCCTCTTGGGATCTTGGGCATTCACACACGCGTGCCTGGCATGAGTTTAAGTGACCAGGTCCGGGACTCAAACCATGCTCAACTACGTGGGAGTCGTTTAACGACAGCCGTTACACCAACTGCTGGTCCCAGCATTTAATTTCTTAAAACACAACTTCATTAATCTATGTACTTCCTTTTGTGCTAAGATTTTTGTAATGTCACTCAAAACACAAAAGCACAAACACAAACACACACAATTTTTTTTAGTGAGAGAAGAAACTTCAAGTAAATCTGCATGCTTTAAATTCAAAAGATTATAGCAATTACTCCTTAATTACTTATACCATCTTAATTCCTTAAATCTTGTTACCTAAACCAAACCATAAAGTTCAAAACTATTATTTTCTTTCCTTGATCAGTATAACAACAACAACAACAAATCTAACAGCATGATGAATGAGAGAAGCAGAGTTGATTAGATATATTCTTATGTTTCTTAATCAGGGCAAAAAATACTTCTGTTTGTTTGCTAATTTACACTATAGAAATTGATTTTAAATGATTTTTAGTATCTTGTTCTTTCATATTTATAGCGAAATGTTGAAATGTCTAACCTGTAACTATTCAAGTAAAATTAAATTATAACTACAGACCAATATCTCTGATGAATACAGATTCAAAAATTATATCCAGCAACACCTTAAAAAGATTATAAGCAAGATTGTAACAAATATAGTGGAAATACAAAAACTAATGAGAAAATATTAAGAGTGACTATATGCCAACCAAGTAGAAAATCTAGATAAGATGGATTAATTTCTGGACAAGTACAAGTCACCCTAGTTGAACCAGGATGAAATAGAATGCTTGAAGAGACTAATATCAAGTGAAGGGATTGAATCAGTGATTTTCTCCCAAAAAAAGAAAAGTCCAGGGTCAGATAGCCTCACTTCCGAATTCTACAAAACTTTTGAAGTAGAGCTCACTTCAATTCTTCTCAAACTATTCCTAAAGATTCAAAAGGAAGTGGTCCTCTCAAACTCATTTTTTGAAATCTCTATCACCTTGATACCCAAGTCAGACAAGAATATAACAAAAAAGAAACTACAGACCAATATCCCTGATTGAATACTGATACAAAAATTTTCAACAAGATACTAACAAACTCAATCCAACAGCATTTCAAGAAGATTATGCACCAGGTAGTCTCTATCCTGGGTATGCAATAATGGTTTAACATATGCAAAGTAATAAATATAATAATCACGTTAACAGAAAGAAAGATAAAAATCATACGATTATGTCTATAGATGCAGAAAAAGCATTTGATAATACAATATCTCTTTATGATCAAGAATCTCAGTAAAATAGGAGTAGAAGGGACATTCTTCAACATAAAACAAGCCATATGTGACTTCACACTGTAAACATAACACTGAATGGGGAAAAGCTCAAAATCTTTCCACTAAAACTAGAACAAGATAAGGCTGTCCACTTTATCCACTCCTTTTAATATATTACTGGAAATCCTATTCAAGGCAATAAGACAAGACAAAAAATAAAAAGCACTTGGATAGGAAAAGAAGATGCTAATCTGCCCCTATTTTCAGATGATATGATTTTATACATAGAAAATCAAAAGGAATCCATTAACAAATCTCCTAGAAGTGATAAATTAATTCAGTAAAGTTGTAGGATACAAATTATTATACAAAAATCTATCACATTTTTATGCACCCACAATGAGCAGACTGAGAAAATTGAAAAAAAATTGAAGAATTTAAAAAAACAATGAAAAAGAGCTACAAACCAAATAAAATTATAATATTATAAAAAAAAAAAATGGAAGGACATCCCATGCTCTTGGATTGGAAGAATCAATATAATCAAAATGACAATTCTACCAATGTAATTTACATACTAAGTGCAATTCTGATCCAATTACCTGATACATTTTTTACAGAAATAGAAAAATATAATATATACCTTATGTGGAAGCATAAAAGATCCCACATGGCCAAGACAATGCTGTACCAAAAGAATAAAATGGGAAGTATCTCTCTACCCAACTTTAAAGTATTTTACAAACCAGTGATAATCAAAACAGCATGGTACTGGCATAGAACTTGATGTATAAATAAATGAAACACAATAGAGAATCCAGAAATAAGCCCCAAATCATACATCCAACAGATTTTTTACAAAGGGAACAAGTCAACACAGTGGAGAAAAGAGAGTCTTTTGAGCAAGTAATACCGGAAGAAGTGGATATCCACCTGCAGAAAAATGAAACTGGACCCCTCTCTCTTACTATTAGCCAAAATTAGCTCAAAGTTAATTAAAATTTTAAATATAAAGCTTTAAATTGCAAACTATTAGTAGAGAATGTATGAGAAACTTTTGAAGACAAAGATAACTTAAATGAGACCCTAAAGTACAGACAGCAGTCCCTAAAATAGACATGTGGAATTACATCAAGTTAAAAAGTTACTGGCAGCAAAGGAAACTATAACTAGAATGAAAAAACAATCCTCAAAATTTGAGAAAATATTGGTAAATTATTTCTCAGACAAGAGATTTGTGAGTTGATATCTAGAGTACATAGGGAACTCAAGTAGTTCATCCGTACAGATATGAATAATCTGTTAAAAAATGGGCAAATGAACTGAATAGACAATTCTTTTTTTTTTTTTTTTTTTTTTAGAGGTTTTCACTATAGGGCGCGTGCGCTCGCCAGACAGAGAGAGACATAGACAGAAAGCGAGAAATCACCCCCCAGGGGGGATGGCCACGCCACAATCCCTTCTCCTCCATTCTCCTCTCGGGATCTTGGGCATGCACGCACATTTGCCCGGCGTGAGGTTTTTAAGCCACCGGGTCCGGGACGCGAACCGCGGTCGACTACGTGGGAGTCCAGAGACATAGCCATTACGCTAACTGCTGGTTCCCCTGAATAGACAATTCTTTAAGGAAGATTTATGAATGACTCGGTGACATATAAAAAAAATTTAAAGTCTTTTACTGTAGGGGAAATGAAAATTAAAACGACAATGAGATACCATTTAACACCAGTTAGAATGGCTAGGACCAAAATAACACAGAACAAGTGATGGCCAAGGCAGCAATGAAAATGGAACCCTCTTAAAGTGTTGGTGGGAATGTAAATTAGTCCAACCTCTGTGAAAAATAATATGGAGGTTTCTCCCAAACCTATAAATAGAACTTCTATATGAACTTCTATGTGAAGTACTTCCATTTCTTGGTATTTTCCCAAAGGATAGGAAAACAATTCATCAGAAAGACACTTGCACATGCATATTTATTGAGTGCTATTCACAGTTGCTAAAACATGGAACCAAGCTAGGGATCTAAAAACCAATGACTGGGGGGACCAGCAGTTAGCGTAATGGCTATGTCGCTGGACTCCCACGTAGTCAACCGCGGTTCGCGTCCCAGACCCGGTGGCTTAAATTCACGCCGTGCGTGTGTGCGTGCATGCCCAAGATCCCAAGAGGAGAATGGAGGAGAAGGGATTGCGGCGTGACCATCCCCCCTGGGGGGTGATTTCTCACTTTCTATCTCTATGTCTCTCTCTGTCTGTCTGGCGAGCGCACACGCCCGATAGCAAAAACCTCTCCAAAAAAAAGAAAAAAAAAAAAAAAAAAAACAATGACTGGGTTGAAAATACACATTTATACTATGGAATATTACACAACAATATGAAACAATGAGATACTATTGTTTGACTCAAAATAGATTAATACAGAAAACTTATTGATAAGTAAAGTGAGCCAGACTTTAAAAAATACACATTGTATATCCCGAATCTATTTGTACTGAGTGCTATGGCACAGGTTGAGAGATCTGAAAATGTGATGATGAAGATGATGGATGTAAATGCTAGAGACTATGAGGGGAGTGAGTTGTAGAAAGTGTGTGGTGGAGGGTGGGTGTGAAGTGCAAGTGGAGAAAAAAAATGACATATAGAAAATTGTGAAGTTCTCTGTTGAATTAAATTTTAAAAATCAATAAGAAATAAAACAAACAATAAAGGTTCAAGGTGCCTGTGAGAGGGAAGGTTGACAGCCTACACCAAATATCTGAAAAAAATAAAAATAAAAAATCTATACCATGACCAGGTAGGCTATATTCCAGGAATGTAAGGGTGTTAAAATATATACAAAACAATAAATATATTACTTCACATTAATAGAAGGAAAGATAAAAATCATATGATCATATCAATTGATACAGAAAAGCATTTGACGGGATATAACATCCCTTCATAATTAAGACTCTCAGGAAGACTGGAAAAAAAAAGTGACATTTCTCAGCACAATAAAATCCATATGTGACAAATTCATAGCTAACATCATACTGAATGGGAAAAAGATGAAAGCTTTCCTACTAAATACTGGAAAACAAACAAACAAACAAACAAGGTTGTCCACTTTCTTCACTCTTGTTCAGCATAGTACTTGGAAGTTCCAGCCAATGCAATCAGACAAGAGAGTAAAATAAAAGACATTTGAATTAAAAAAAAGAAGTGACATTATTTCTATTTGCATAGGACATAATAACACTTAGAAAATCCAAAAGAATTCATGCAAACACTCACAAAAAAAACCTCCCAGAAGTGATAAATGAATACAGTAAAGTGGCAGAATACAAAATCAATATACAAATATCTATAGCTTCTTTATACACCAACAATGAACAGACCAAGTCAGAATTAAAGAAAGCAATCTAATTTACAATAGCTACAAAAAATAATATACCTAGGAATATACCTAACCAAAAAGAAAACTACAAGGAAAACCAAAATACTGAAAAACAGGAATAGAGAATGATACACAAAAGTGGACAGACATTTCATGTTTCCTGAATGAAGGAACTAATATAACCAAACATCAATTCTACTCAAATTAATTTACAAACAGAGCAATTCTGATTAAATTATCAGAGATTTTTTTTTTGGAAATAAAAAAAATCATAAAAGTTGTCTGAAATTATAAAAGGCTCCATGTTGCTGAAGTAATACTGTGCAAAATGAATAAAGTAGGAGGCATCTCACTTTCTGACTTCAAAATATATTACAAAGATGTGATAATTAAAACAGCATGGTACTGACATAAAAACAGGTATGCAGACCAATAGAACTGAATAGAAAACTGAGATATTAACTCTAACATATAGCCAACTGCTGTTTGACAAAGGACACAAAAAAGAAAAGAAAAATCTCTTCAGCAAATGCTGCTGAGAAAACTAGATATGCATCTGCAGAAACCCTTGCCAGGGCTATGGCAGTAGCCTGTACTGTACTTTTATCTCTCACCAAAAACAAAAATCAACTCAAAATGGATCAAAGATCTAAATGTAAAACCTCAAACTATAAAACTACTGGTGGAAAACACAGGGGAAACTTGGAGACATTGAAGTTGGAAGAGATTTCTTAATAAAACCCCTAAAGCACGGACAATAATTACATAAATAGATAAGTGAAACTACATGAGACTAAAAAGCTTTTGCACAGCAAAGGAAACACCAGTTAGAGTGCAAAGACAACCCTCAGAATGGAAGAAAATATTTGCAAACTATGTTTCAGATAAAGGACTGAATATACAGGGGACTCAAGCGACTTACCCACCAAAAACAAACAAACAAAAACTGTTATATTAAAAATGGGCAAATGAGCTGAATCGGCAACTCTGCAAGGAAGACATATGAATAGTCAAAAAAATTTTTTAAATGCTTAACATCTCTTAACATAAGGAAAATACAAATCAAAACCACATTGAGGTACCACTTAACCCCAGTCAGAAGGACTGTGATTTCAAAAATGAAGAATGACAGTTCTGGCCAGGCTGTGATAAAAAGGAATCCTCCTCAGTTGTTTGTGGTAATGTAAATTAGTACAGCCACTATGGAGAACAATATGGAGATTGCTCAATTATCTACAAATTTGGGGCCACCAGACAATGTAGCAGTTACATCACTGTACCATCCATGGTTCAAGTCCCAGACTCAATGGCTTCAAACTCATGCCAGATGCATGTGCATGTGTGCCCAAGATGCCAGGAAAATGGAAAAGAAAGGATCGTGGCATGGCCATCTCCCCTGGGGTACTTGCTTATAGCAAAAGTCTCTCCAAAAAACAAAACAAAAAATACCTACACAGAGACTTAACATACAGCACAGTAATATCACTCCTAGGTATTTCCCAAAAGGTAGGAATACACTCTATTGGAAAAACACCTGCATATCCATATTTATTGAAGCATTATTCACAATTGCTAAGGCATGGAACTGACCCAAATGCTCAAGAACAGGTAATTTAATTTTAAAAATGTAGCACATATACACTAAGGAATATATATTTATGGAATATGGAAGATTTAATGCTAAGCAAAGCAAATCAGACTATGAAAGACAGACAATGTATGTCCCTACTTAATATATACTGAATGTCTGCACTTTTTGGCAAAAACTGAAAGTGAAAGATATGATAGCAGGGAGAGAAAGGATAGATACCAGAGACTGTATAGGAGGGCACAGGGAGGGATGAAGGGGCTCAGAAAAAAATAATAATAATAACAGACACAAGAATGAAAAGTTATCTGTTGACGATGATATATGTGGTAATATTGACTTGATTAATATTCACTGCATGCATGCTAGAAGAAATCGTGTTGCAAGCTATAAAGATGTGCCATAATTAAACGCAAATAAAAAATAATAAATTAAAGAAATTTAATTTTAACTCTTGCTTGTTTTATGTATAAACATCTATTTCAACAAGTTTATCTTCTTCACTCACATTCAACTTCACTTCTTCTCTAATAATCATTATAATGTTTTAATCTTCTTTTAGTATTAACTTCTCACTATCCATGATAGTATATATTTTCCTACAGTTTATTCTAGTTGCTACATTCTTTATGCTTTGCTGTTGGGGTCGGAGGAACAACTCTGGACACCGAGATCTCTTCCGTGATGTTTATTGTTACAGTTTCAGTTGCTTCTCTCCCCCAGGCTTCCAGGTACACGCCTTAAATTCCCTCTGGTCCCGCCCTTCCCTAAGTCTCCGGGCGTGTTGGGCTCTGATAGGCCGCTTCTCAGAGTTATGCTAATAAGGAGTTGTCTTTGAGTCTTAGGTGTTTAACTCCTACGCCATAATGGGGCGTCTTCCGGCAAGGGCTTCCACATCTCCCCCTTTTTGTTTTCTTTGGCGAGGAGAAGGTAGAGGTCTCGGGCCCCCAGAAAAGAGGACTTATTTACCACCCTGTGTGGGCAGCCAGGGATACCCACTCAGAACAGCCTGTCCACTGTCTTTTGTGGGGGATGGGATGGTTCAGACAGTAACCCATATGCACCCGGACATGCCTTCCTACTGATCCCAATTAGGGTCTCAGTAGTGCAGTGCTGTGCCTCGCATCCTCTCAATTACTGTAGGGGTCGGTTGTCGCTGGAGGTTGTCAAAGCCGCTGCTCCAGTTATCTGTTATATAGGAAGAAAGCTCTCGGGAAAGGTTAGCAGATGTGGAAAAGTTGTCATATGGGATGGAGGTGACACAGAGACCTGGGGCATGCCACTCACAGCCCAAACATGCAAGTTTCCAAAGCGTGTCTACTCTTTCATCAACGAGATCTAGCCGTTGATTTAGAATCATGATTCCACCGGCTAGGTGACTATTAAGGGCTCTTTGGTGGTCTAAGGCCGTGGCCACGGTGGAAGAGAGGTTATTTAAAGTGTGTGCAGTTTGTACTGAGGTGTACATGGACACTGCTGCGGTGGCTGCGGCACTAACAGCCAAAGCCACAGCAGTGACAATAGCTGTGGTGATACCGAAGTCCCGTTTAGGTCGTGCAGTAGTGAGAAGGGGGGAGATAGTTGAACAAAGAGTTCGACCTGTAACTGACTTTGAACACTCATTTGAGATCACTCACTACCTTCGGACCAGCCGGACCTGTAACTGACTTTTCGAAAAGGTCAGTTGATGACCATGTGAGGTTCGCATAGCCAACTCGGCCACCCAATAACATGGACATAGGGGAAAGGTCTGTACAACTTCCGTTGATTCCGCAAAGAAGCCAGATATCAAAAGGGTTTGAGGCCACTGATTGTGTAGGGTTTTGAAATGTCCAATTATATCTGGGCCAGGTGGAATTTGGAGCTGTGGTGATTTTAGGTGTGAAGGAGAAAAAGGGATGTACAGTTCAAGTAGGGCGCCGAGCTTGGCAACCCATCCAGGGCCAGTCTACATCGCCTTGGGTGCCTCTACAAAAACAGGAAATGCTCGGACGGGTCCAAGCGTTGGGGCAGAAAGAAGCTCCGCCTCCCGCTCCTCCCTGCTGTTGCGCAGCTGGATTATAAGGGGGAGGCGGGGCAGAAGGAGGAGGCTGGTCCTCCTCCTCCTCACTTTCAATGTCCCACCCTTTCACTTCCTCTACCAGTTGTTGTACTTCAGAGTCGTTATTATCATCTTTGTCCGCCATTTTAGCGCCTCCGTCTCCATCTTGTGACTGCACTTCTCGGACCGTTTTTAATGCTTCCTGACTTTCCCGCACGATTTTCACACAGCGCTGATCCTCCAAACAGGCTCGGATCAGTCTCCATAGGGGTTTTACTCCGCCTGAGAGTCTATCTTCCTCTGCCGCCAAGTCTAAATCCCTACCTAGTTTGTCCCAACAAACTGTCATGAGCCGCCCTGAGTGGAGAAACCAGGGGGCCGCGGCATCTACCTGCTCAATGAAGTGCTGAATGGTCTTATGTCTTAACTTAAGGTCTTGAACTTAAGCAGCGCTTTTAGCGCTCCTACTATGGGCTGAGAGGGTCCCACGCCCATGGCTGTACACCACTTCCCCTCTCCAAGGAGGTCCCCCGTTTACCCTTTACCGGAATTTTCCGGGGTTAATTTTCTGTCCTGGGCTTTCTCCCACTTACGGAGCGCCCGCTATCAATTTCCGTCTCCCTTCCGAGACTACTGCTTACCGTCTCTATTTCCGAGACTTTGCACTTACCGTATCTATGTCCGAGACTTTCCAGCCGGCTGCCACGGTTCTGAGCCTTCGGTTCCACAGGGCATGGGGTAGGAATGAGAGGAGCGTTCCCCGTACGGGCCACCACTTGTTGGGGTCGGAGGAACAACTCTGGACACCGAGATCTCTTCCGTGATGTTTATTGTTACAGTTTCAGTTGCTTCTCTCCCCCAGGCTTCCGGGTACACGCCTTAAATTCCCTCTGGGCCCGCCCTTCCCCAAGTCTCCGGGCGTGTTGGGCTCTGATAGGCTGCTTCTCAGAGTTATGCTAATAAGGAGTTGTCTTTGAGTCTTAGGTGTTTAACTCCTACGCCATAATGGGGCGTCTTCCGGCAAGGGCTTCCACACTTTGCCTAGTTTATTTTACCCAGTTTATATCCTTAATATCTTTTTTCTTCTACAAGAGTAATCTAGAATTTCTTACTACATTTTAAAAAATGCTATTTTCCAACCACTATGATTATATATGTTTCTACCAGTATGTAATTTTGAACAAAATGTTCTATAGAGCGGTGAAGTTTCCTTCCATGCTTGGATTACTACAGTGGTTGGCAGGTCTGAGTTTTCATTGCTGACACGTTACCTAGATAGACTCTTAAAAGATAAAAGTTAGACTGCTTTATCGTGATCTTTGCACCACATAGGATATTGGAAATGTCAAAAATGCAGAGTGAGCATGTTATGTAGAAAATGGATATACTTAACTTAATTTGAATTATCCATTTACTTATGTTTTCATAAGTGTCTTATTAGCTAATAGCAGGTTTTGATATACTGTGTGTGAGTGATTCCCATCACTCACTTCAACAGCAATAGATCTATCATTCAGCTTTGCAGATTTATATTGTCTAAATCTTATGTCAGACATTTGGTTATTCAGCATTTGGTAGAGAGGCCTTAATCAAAATCTACCATATCCAAGATCACTTATGATTAACATAACAAGAAGCGGAATTCGAATGTTTTCAAATCTTCTGCTGACTTGTATGTCCTTTTTAGAACATATTTTATACCACTTTTTTCTTTGTTTACTTTCCGCCCACCCTGGCTTTTTATTCTTTAAGGACATCCTGATATCTGACATGTGTTCATCAAGCCTTAAAGGTCTAACTGAAAATGAAATGATGATTCTCTTTAACCTTGTCTTAACATTAATGATCAATACTTTACTTTTACAAGAAAAACTGCCGCAAGAAAGCTGCGTATTTCTTGTGCCAGGAGTCATTGATTGTACATGTAGTACACTGTCCCTTCTATATGTTGTAGTTATACATATGCAACCACATATTATATTTTTTATTTCATTTACTATCTTAAGCATATAAAGGAGTCAATGGCGCATTATAAGGTGGTGGAAATCTGATTCTTATAATAAGTGGACAGCCAGGCTTTGAGTGTTAACCTGTAAAATCTGATAGATAAAGATCAAGAAAAGGACAACCAGGTTAGAGAAAGGCCACCTTCTTTAATTGAAGCTAACAACTCATTACTGATATGATTAAGGTGCCTCCCAGAAGTCATTAATAAATGTAAATGAAGATGGAAATTTAAAAATTTTAATATGAAAAGGGAGTATGTTAAAATGAGAAAGAATGATATAATAACAGGTGCAAACTTGATGATGATCATCAAAGAGCCTAGGGGGGAAAAACATAAGTCGAGGAAGGAGAACACAGTGTATTTTTCTAACACAGTCCTTTGGATAACTATATTCAAATTCAAAATCATTAAGAGTATCTTCCAATTTGTAGCATATAGTTTATTGGACTACCATGGTTGATGGAGTTACTCTCATGAAATTTCTCAATTTTCATAACGTGATTTTATATTTGTTTTCCACACTGATGTATCTGCAGAATCTATTAAATAAAAAAAGGTTTAATACATATTTGTGAATTAATGCCTGAAGTAAAAACTCTGGGTGTTTTTTGGCAAAAACTAGAAAAAGCCTAGCTAAAAAATGTTCATGACTGTTTGATGTTTTCTTTAAATATATTTAATTTGCCTATTAATCTTTGATTTTTACCATGAAAAATCTTCCTCTTGGATAAATAAATACATATTTGTTTATAGTGTATTTGTTTTCAGGACCCTACTAAAGGGGTCACCTATGCAGAAGGCAGAGAGTGAGGTGGAAAACTCAAAATACTCTTTCTGCTCTATCAACTTAAACTCTATATCTGTGAGCATTGGGTCTTCATTGTCTCAATTACTTTACACTTTTGTTGTATTAGGGACTTCTTTAACTCAAAAGATGTCATGAATCACAATATAAGAGATGAATAAACTTTATAAAAGAAGAGAATTGAGATTATTTGTATAATTAACTTTGGGAAACAGAATAAAATTGGATCTCTAATTCTGTAAATGATGCACAATCTAAACATGCATACTTTTATTTTGTTGGGCTCTGTTCTATTCTGTTTTGATGACAGGTTATTGCAGTGTAGTTATCCCAGACTTCCACATGGCCTAAACCTACTGAGCCTACAAACTATTGAACGCTTAAATTTACCTAGATAAAGCACTCTTTGGAGCTTTCAAATTTGGTATGACTTCACAACATGGCAACATTACTTCTTCTGTTTTGAGAAAGATAAGGGACTCTTCAGGAATAAAAAATAAGGAAGGAATGAAAAAGCTAGGAAAATCTGTCTTCTCATTAACAAATGTAGACCAAGATTGTAAAACCTTTCTTGGGCTTCCTCTGTTCTCTGCATTTCTCAAGCAGCATAGGTCTTCTCTTTATCTTTTCCTAATGGGTTTTAGGGACTATCTACCATGTATGCTGCATGAATACAATTAATTTATTTTACTCATTGGCATATATGCAGAATTTATTCTTTTTAAAAGCAGCACAAAGGTCAATAGATATTTATTAGTTAATGCCTAAAGACATTTAGTCATGGTGCTGAAACTAGTGTCTTCAGTCCTAAGCCTTTGTAGCCAGAATGGAAGATCAAAAAGAAATATGTAAACACACACAATTGACAAATAGCATGTTGATATTTTTAGCAAACATAGGGTCATTGTTTTTCCACTGTAATCTGTTCTATCTTCACTTAAACCGCTGTAGTTAACTGCAAAGCAACTAAACTGTATCATTCTGTAATACCACTTACAGATGTGTTATCTTCCTATTAAGTTTATTTATTATTTTCTTCCATGAGTGAGAGGGGCTAAGACAGACAGAAAGAGAGAATCAGAGACAAAATGTTTACTCTGCTATTCACCCAGCCTAGGTAGTCCTGGGCCATGGGCATGTATGTTTCATAAGTCTGAATGTGAACCTGGACGTTTCCTATGTGGGTCAGCCTTGTCAATCATTGTATTTTACAGTTGTTCCACCATTTGTCCCCAAAAGATGAGTGGCTAATAATACATTTTGCATTTGTAGTAAATAGGCAAATAAAATGGTAGAACAGAGTACCATAACCCATATGATATTACTTTCTTTGAAAGGGAAGGGAGGGCAGGAGATTCCAATATATCTGTATAAATTTATAGATATCCCTACTCTACTCTAGCTGGTTGACCCTGGGCTAGTTGTTAGTTTCTACACTGTCATAGTTTCACCATCCATAAACTTAGGATATTAATATTATCTATTTTCCATTGTTGTAAGTGTATTAATGAGATTAACTCTATGAATATAAACTGCATTACACAAGCGATGGCACAGACCAAAATCTTACTATTTACTACTAGAGAAATCGTTTATTTTTTAATAGAATAATATCAGGTGGGTAAAGGGATTATCAGTGTTCTAAGTTCTTTCATGAGCTAATAAGCATTATCTAAATGCATGTAGATTATATAATAATCAGAAATAAAGTTGTTTTAGTTTTAATACAAACTACTATATTTGTTGAGATATGTTTTTGGGTACTGGATAATTAGATTACTTCACCTGAACCAAAATTTAGTTTTATTTCCTGCACCGACACTGCTGCTCTAAAAATATAAGCCTCCTCTTGTTTATTCCAATATCCTTTGCTTCATTAGCTTTACCACTTAAATGTTCTTTTCAAAACATCTAAATCTATCAAGTTTCTACTGCAAACTTTTGTTTGTAGATATGCAAATTTCACAACATTATTCTACTTCCTATTCTTTATTATTGCTAAACACAGTAATTACAAAAGTCATACCTGATAGTGTTCATTTATAGAAGTATGAACTATTACAGAAGAAATGGACCTAATTAGTAAGTTATTTCAAATTCTTGATGTTACATAGTGAAAATGATTGCAGGCCTTTTGGGGGCCAGGATTGTTCATTATTCTTCTTTATATTCTCAGCCTCTAGCATTGTGCATGATAAATTAAGTATTTAAATAGAATTAGCCAAGAAAGTTCTCATTTCTATGGCTCCTCACAGCAAAATAAGATTTGATGACTCAAAGAAACATTTAAGAAGTAAAGCAATTCTTTCATTGCAGAAATATTTTCCTAACATCTTCATTGTGCCAAAAATTAAAGGTGGAATATAAGTCACAAAAAGAAAAACAAGACTCTGTATGACTCAGTTTTATCCTTACTGCTGAAGGCTCTATGGCATTAATTAATTTATGGAATAATCTCCCAAAATTGTTTTAAAATATGTTTTATATCTAAGCACTGCCATTTCGTTGTAAAAGAAGACAAAAAGCAGAAAGTAAAACACTTGTAGGTGAATCAAGAATTTGATGGAATAATTAGATGATATGTGCAAAAGTCTGAGATGTAGTCCCTCTAGTTGGTAATTTTATCAGGATGGGCCATGTAAGTTATTAAGAATTCACAGCATAGCTTTAGGGGCTTATATATCTGGGGGATATACAAAGGAGGAGAAAAAAAAAGCTTGGTCTCTAGGGTGACTGTTACCCTTACGCCAACAACAGTAAACTACAAGGTATTTGCCAACTCATAAATGCCATGAAAGCTCCCTAACTAGCCGTATTGTTTCTTCATGATAAATTCATTCTGTCTTTCCTACATGAGCTTGGAAACATTACCAAACTCAAAAGGAACATGGGTGGAAGGATCACTCCTGAGAGCTTTCACCTATTTCCTGTTGCTAAGGAAACCACTTCCTTTGTACATGTTCAGAATAGCGGGTTTCTTTGAATCCTGCTTTCAAGCTCTATTTTTTAAAGCAAACATATAGATATATAACCCATATTTTGAGATGTACCACACTTTATTGTTTCTTTCTAGTATCTGGTGAAGACGTTTCATCCAATTAGAGGTAATGTATACTTCCAGACAAAAACATTGGGAATAGAAAATTCCTTTTTGTTGTTTTATGCTTTGTAAAATCTATAGCATTTCCAACCCACAAAAGAGTCAGTAAATCTAGGATAGCCCTATAACCTGTGAATATGTAGCTCTCTACATTGGCTGAAATAATTTACAAGTTTTAGTGTTTGCTAACATTAGGAACTATCACGTGTAATTACTATTAATGACAAGAGTTATCACATACTAACTTTATGGCTTAGAGATTCCTTATTGAAACTGTATGGGAAAAATATCATTTATTTTTCTTTAACATAGATTCTTAGTTGTAGCTATAACAAAAGATAAATTAATAAACAACAACAAGAACAATAAAACTCAGATGCTAATGAACATGTATATTTCATATATACTAGGATTAAAGCCCTGGGAATGCGTATTCTCAAAGAGGCGGCTTTGAATCCCAACTTAGCATCTTCAAGATAGATAGCATCTTCAAGAAACAACAGTACATTTTTAGGAAAGTGACAAGACAAAGAAAAAGTACTTTGGGTCTCTAAGGGCAGCAACTTTTGGAAAGGCAAATAGCAGAGAAAAGGTAGTGAGTAAAGCTTATTAATGTGGAATCCTCTGGTAGGTTTCTCCAGGCTTATTAAGAACCAAAATTATCTATAGTGATTAACCTTTGTTCTCTCTCATAGATGGGAAGGCAGGATACCGTTTATGTTTGTAAATCTATGCCCTGCTTTTAGGCAAATAGAGGGTAGTCAGAGAGTTTTCTTACATTCACTTCAACAATCCTTCTTAGGGGTGGTGTATTCTGACCTCCCACAGGATAGTATTTATCTTTCTTTGTTTGACTTAAAAATATTCTTTAGATGCCCCAAATTTACTTGCAATTTTGTGGAAGTTTTAGTTCTAATACAAAATTTGGAAGATTAAAGATGAAAATTTCAGTTCTATTATACCACAATGATCACTGTATATATTTGCCAGCCATTAACAACAGCATGTGTGGACACTGGCCAGGAATACTAGCTGATTTCATAACTTGGATGGTAAATGCTGTAATTATATGTTGTAATTCACATTATACAACCGAGAATCGTAGCCCAGTCCACCGCTTTATTGCAACATTCTCATTAATGTCCTGTTTATTTGGGATCTTACAAAAAAATTCCTTTGAGTAACCATCATGATCTTTTTAATTATACCCTTAATATCGCTTCAAAATGTTTTGGACCTGTTTTACATGTTTTGATGTGCACGGTGCCCTGAAACCACAGACTACAAACCCAAATTACATCACTGCACAGTTAAAATGGTTTTGATTATTCTATCTATAAAACAATTTCTTTCACTTTTTTATGTCTATTCAGTGACTATGGCTTCTGCCGAAAAAAATTTTCTTAGCAGTTTCAGAGAAATGTAAACTTCTATGCATTAAATTGACTTATTTAATTGACTTCTACAATTCTGTACTTTTATGTGTATGTATTTCACTTGTCCATTGCTTTTAGTCTAATAGCCATTGATATAATATCACATTCCCAGCAGAGTCTGTTGTTTTATGCACAAAAATGTTAATACATAAATATGCTTTAATTTCAAGGCGACTACTTCACTGATAAGAATAAGGATGCACAATAACTTCATTAACTCACTGCTTTTCTCACATAAGCTATTCAATAAAGATACTTGTTCAATAGTGTTAAGCATTAATTTGGATGCAATAAAACTGTGTAAATACACACACACGCACACACACACACGTGTATATATACATTTGAGCGTATATTGAGGGGTTCACACTTGTTCCTAGCAACCAGTTAAAGAATTGATTTAAAATTTCAATATTGGAGGGCATTCTATTCCTTAGAGACTCATATTCATTCTTATCTTACTCATTGGTGGTATATTGGCACTCTGATTTTAAAAACAAAACAATTGTTGTGGTTCATCAGCTTTCTATTTTGCCTCTGGTAGTATAATGTTAGATGGCTTTTGCTGACTTATTGCACTTTAATTAGCACGATGCTGTGTGCCTTTAGTAGCGCGCTGCTATGCTACCCTTAATTGAAATCTTTCTCTTGTGTCTGTGATCATTACATCACCTTGATGCCTGAAACTGCTACTTTTCTGGAGTATGTGCTAACGTTACATTAGCCTTTTAAAGCTGGGGAGTTTGATTAGCAGGATCAGATGAGCTGCTAGAGGGTGCCTGACTCTTAGTGCTAGTATCTTCAGATGCGTTTTACAATTTACCCACGTACCAGAATACTGTGAATAAGCACATATTCACATAACACTTAGGTATAAAGTGAAATTTAACTGTAAAAATTATTTCCTTGCATATACTTTTCTTAAAACTCATAGCTTCAGAATGTTTGATAAAGATAATGCTTTCCATTTTGAACCTAATAAGAAATAGATTTTGAAGCCTGAAAGATATATGAAATCATCTTTCTCTTCAATCCTCCTTTCTTTTGACTCTAGAATATCCATACAACGTATTCTAAGAGGTCAATCCTCCCTTTGCAGATTTCCTTTTTCTGACACACTTGTTCACAATATTTTTAAGGGCCCTCTGAGTGCTTCTGTGTTACGATTGATTTAAACATTCCTTTCAAATATATCAAAAGGAAAATAATCAAAGAAAGAGAACAAACATTTTAAAGGATGTGCAGAATACCTTTGTCAAAGTAAGAATTTTATTCCCAAAAAGTAAATTCAAGTAGTGAAAAGAAAAAATAAGCAAACATAATGTACTTTAAGAACTAAACTTTTGCATGTGCAAAACTAATCTTGACACAGAGAGCTGAAGGATTAACTATAGGTGTCAACCTTGAGAGTTGGAATATTACAGAACAGGAATAGGTTGCAGATGGATGGAAGAAGGCTAAATATAGGTAGGAAAAATAGGAAAGTGAGATGTTAAAAATTAATTGTCTGCTTTTCTTCAACAAAAATTAGAGTGGTCGGGACTAGCAGTTGGGGGAATGGCTATGTTCCTGGACTCCCATGTAGTCGATCACGGTTCAAGTCCTGGACTCAGTGGCTTAAAGTCACGCCAGGTTCTGAGAGGAAAATGGAGGATAAGGGATTGAGATATTGCCATCCTTCCTGAGGATGATTTCTCGCTTTTTGTCTATCTGTCTCTCTCTTTCTGGTGAGCGTCCGCACCCTATAGCAAAAACCTTTCAAAAAAAAAAAAAAAATAGAGTGTTCAATGCATAATCCATTGCATTCTGAAGAATCTTGATTGGTCAGAAAATAGCTTGTCCATCCCATGGCCTGTAGGGTTGCCCATAAATTTGGGAGACCTGGTCATTCAGGTTCTGGATAGGGCCTGGAGCTGCAAGTCAACATCTTGAGTGCAGAAAGGAAACTATACAGTCCAGAGGCTAGACATAAATCTACTTACAGTCGACTCTGTTTATCTTTTTTTAATTATTTTTTATTTATTTCTTTTTGTATATACATTCAATCACATTGTTTAGCTTACAATGTGAGCATTTCAATATGTGAACATTTCTCCCCAGACCCGTTGATCAAAATATCTTCAACCGATAACACCACACTTCCCCATCCCGTCAATGTTCTGCCTCCATATCCCTTCTCCAAATGTCCTTCATTCGGCCCAACTCCTCCACATACACCTCATCTGACACTCACACCCATCTCTTATGTTTGTACAACTGTTAGTCAATCAGTTTCAGTCATAGAGTGCAGACATTCGGTATATGTTAAGTGGGGACATACAATGTCTCTCCTTCATAGCCTGGCTTGCCTCACTCAGCAGTAAATCTTCCATATTTTTTCACTTTCTGTCAAAAGCCAGAGTTTTGTTGGTTTTTATGGCTGAGTAGTATTCCATAGAGTATATGTGCCACAGTTTTTCAATCCATTCCTCCATATGTGGGCATTTGGGTTGGTTCCATGACTTAGCAATCGTGAATAGTGCTGCAATAAACATCGATGTGCAAGCACTTTTCCAATGAAGAATTCTTCTGTCCTTTGGGTAGATACCAAGGAAAGGGATTGGTGGATCATATGGTAGATCTATTTGTAGATTTTTGAAGAATCTCCAAATTATTCTCCACAGTGGATGGACCAATTTACATTCCCACCAGCAGTGTAAAAGAGTTCCCCTTTCACCGCTCCCTTGCCAATACTTATCTTTTTTTTTTTTTTTTTTTTTTTTTTTTTTTTTTTTTTTTTTTTTTTTTTTTTTTTATCTTAGACATTCTGACTGGGGTTAGATGGTACCTCATTGTTGTTTTTATCTGCTTTTCCCTTACGATGAGGGATGTTGAACTTTTTTTCATATGCCTTTTGGCTATTCGTATGTCATCTTTAGAGAGTGTTTTATTCAATTCCTCCAATCTTTTAATAGGGTTGATCATCTTTTCTCCAATCAACTTCTTTAGTTCCTTGTATATTCTGGTTATCAGTCCCTTATCTGATGCATAATTTACAAATATTTTCCCATTCTGAGGGCTGTCGATTCACACTAATTACTGTGTCTTTTGCCATACAGAAACTTCTTAGTCTGATGTAATCCCACTTGTCTATTTTGGGGATGATCGACTGTGCTTTGAGGGTCTTATTTAAGAAGTCTTTCCCTACACCAATGTCTCCCAGAGTTTCTCCAGTGTTTTCCAGGAGCAGCTTTATAATTTGAGGTCTTAGGTTTAGATCCTTGATCCACTTTGACTTGATTTTTGTCAAAGATGAGAGGTAGGGGTTCAGATGTATCTTTCTGCAAGTGGAAATCCAGTTTTTCCAGCCCAGCACCACTTGCTGAAGAGGTTTTCCTTTTCCCACTGGATTGACTGGTACCCCTTGTCAAATATCAGTTGACAGTATGTTTGGGCATTTGTTTCTGGGGACTCTATTCTGTTCTATTGGTCCACGTGTCTGTTTCTGTGCCAGTACCATGCTGTTTTGATTACCACAGCTTTGTAGTATATTTTTGGGTCGGGGAGTGAGATGCCGCCCACTCCACTCTTCTTGTGTAATATTGCTTTGGCAATATGGGGCTTTTTATGATTCCAGACAAATTTTATGATTGTCTTTTCTAGGTCTGTGAAGAATGTGTCTGGTACTTTGATTGGCATTGCATTAAATAGGTAGATTAATTTGGGTAGAATTGCCATTTTGATTATATTAATTCTTCCAATCCATGAACATGGATGTCCTTCCATTTTTTTGTGTCATTTTCAATTTCTTTTTTTAGCTTCTCATAGTTTTCCTTGTGGAGGTCTTTAACTTCTTTGGTTAGATTTATTCCTAAATATAGAATACTTTTGGTGGCTATGGTAAATGGAATAACTTTTTTCAGTTCTATCTCAGTCTGCCTGTTATTCATATATAGAAATGCTATTGATTTCTGTATATTGATTTTATATCCTGCAACATTACTGTAATCGTGTATTACTTCCAGTAATTTTTCCATGGAGACCATTGGGTCTTCTATGTATACAATCATGTCGTCTGCAAATAGAGAGAGTTTCATCTCTTCTTTTCCTATTAGAATGCCCTTTATTTTTTCCTCTTTTCTGATTGGGTTGGCGAGGACTTCCTGTACTATATTAAAAAGGAGTGGATATTTCGTAGTTTTATCAACAGTACTAGGGAGAAATGTTCACCTGTTGAAATATCCATTTTGTAAGACAAATAATAATGTGATTGAATGTATGGAAGAAAATGAAATGAAAAAATAAATATAAAAAAAATTTAAAAAATAGAAGTGGAGACAGTGGGCATCCTTGTCTTGTTTCTGTTTAGTGGAAAAGCTTTCAGCTTTTCTCCATTGAGGATGATGATTTTCATAGATGGCTTTTATTGTATTGGGAAATGGCCCTTCTATGCCAATTTTTCTGAGAGTCTTGATCATGAAGGGATGTTGTATCTTATCAAATGCTTTTTCTGCATCAGTCAATATGACCATATGATTTTTATCCTTATTCCTATTAATATGATGCATTACATTTATGGTTTTGCGTATGTTGAACCAACCTTGCATTCCTGGAATAAAGCCTACCTGATCATGGTGTATGATCTTTTTTATAAGTTGTTGAAAACGATTTGCTAGTATCTTGTTGAGAATCTTAGTGTCTATGTTCATCAGAGATATTGGTCTACAGTTTTCCTTCCTTGTCCTGTCCTTATCTGTTTTAAGGATGAGGGTGATAGAGACTTCATAGAATGAATTAGGGAGAGATTCACCCTTTTGGATCTTTAGAAATAACTTGAGCAGAATGGGAGTTAACTCTTCTTTGAAAGTTTTGTAGAATTCAGAAGTGAATCCATCAGGGCCAGGGCTTTTCTTTGTTGGGAGGTTATTTATTACTGATTCAATCTCCTGGCTTGCTATGGGCCTGTTCACACTTTCTATTTCTTCCTGGCTAATTCTTAGTAGATTATATTTGTCCAGGAATTTGTCCATCTCACCCAGATTGTCTTGTTTCTTAGCATATAGATGTTCAAAGTATCCTCTAATGATGTTTTGAATTTCTACTATGTCTGTTGTTATGTTACCAGCCTCATTGCAGATTTGATTCACCTGGTTCCTTTCTCTCTTCTTCTTAATAAGTCCCGCTAGTGGTGTATCAATTTTGTTTATCTTTTCAAAGAACCAGCCTTTACTTTCATTTATTTTCTGTATAGTATGTTTATTTTCTATTTCATTTATTTCTGCTCGGATCTTTATTATTTCGTTTCTCCTGGAATTTTTTGGATTTTTTTGCTGTTCCTTTTCCAATTCTCTGAGGATTGATGTTAGGTGATCCATTAGCCTTCTTTCTGCCTTCCCCTTTTGTGCACTAATTGCTATGAACTTCCCTCTTATGACTGCTTTAGCAGTGTCCCAAAGATTATGGAAACTTGTGTCTTCATTGTCATTGGCTTCCATGAATCTTTTGATTTCAGTCTTTATTTCTTCGGTAATAGTGAAGTCATTCAGGAGTAGGTTATTTAGTTTCCATGTTTTTAGGTATTTTTGAGGATTTCTCTTGAAATTAAATTCAAGTTTAATTCCATCATGGTCAGAAAAGATGCTGGATATAGTTTCTATGCCTCTGAATCTGTAGAGGCTTGCTTTGTGTCCTATGATGTGGTCAACCTTTGAGAAAGTTCCATGTCTGGGTGAGAAAAAAACTATATCTTGTGGTTTTTGGGTGGAAAGTTCTATAGATGTCTGTTAAGTCCAATTGATTTATGGTATCGTTTAGATCCTTTATCTCTTTACCTATTTTTTGCCTAGATGATCTATCCAGAGGGGATAATGTGGTGTTGAGATCTCCAACAATTAGTGTGTTGCAGTCTATCTCCCCTTTCAGATCTAACAGTCTTTCCTTCACATATTTGGGTGCTCTTGTGTTAGGTGCATAGATATTAATAAACGTTATATCTTCTGATCTATAGAGCCTTTTACTACAATATAGTGTCCTTCTTTGTCTCTTCGAATGGTTTTTGTTTTAAAACCTATTTTGTCAGAAATTAGTATCGCAACTCCAGCTCTTTTTTGGTTCCCAATTGCATGGAAAACCTTTTTCCAACCCTTCACTTTCAGTCTATGTATGTCTTTCTCCATGAGGTGGGTTTCCTGTAGGCAACAGATAGAGAGTTTCTGTTTTTTTAATCCATTTAGCCAGTCTGTGACTCTTGATTGGAGAATTTAAACCATTAACATTCAATGTTATTATCGATGTTACAGGATCTGTACCCACATTTAAGTTGGCCATTGTCTTAGTTGCCTGTTATTTCTTTGTTTCTGGCTGTTGTGTCTTTAGTTTTCCTGGAACAGTACTTTCTTCAGGGTTTCTTGAGGAGCTGGTCTGGTGTTGGCAAATTCTTTTAGGTTTTGTTTGTCTGAGAAGATTTTAATCTTTTTTTCCCAAATGAAGGATAATCTTGCAGGATATAATAGTCTCGGCTGAAATTGTTTCTCTCTTAACACTTTCAATATGTCTTCCCATTCTTTCCTTGCTTACATTGTTTCTGATGAGAGGTCTGGTGTTAGCCTTATGGGATGGCCTTTGTAAGTTACTTCTCGTTTTTGTCTTGCCAATTTTTGTATCATGTCTCTATCTGTGGTGTTAGACAGCCTGGCTAAGATGTGCCTTGGAGAAGATCTTCTGGGGTTGATTCTATTTGGGGTCCTTTGTATTTCTTGGGTCTGGATGGTTGAGTGCCTCTCTAGGCTTGGGAGATTTTCTTCCAGGATTTCATGAAATAGATTTTCCATTCCGCTATTAGTTTCTTCACCTTCTGGGATGCCAATTATTCTGATGTTTGGGCGTCTAATGGAGTCTTGTATTTCTCGTATATTATCATCGTGTTTTGTAGTTATTTCCTCAATCTTTTTGGTGTTTTTTTCTAGATCAGAGGTTTTATCTTCTACATCGGAGATTCGATCTTCAGCATGGTCTAATCGACTCTTAATACTTTCCAGAGAGTTTTTGATTTCTTGTATTATAGACTTTATCTCTAATAGTTCCACCTGATTCTTTCTCAGAGTATCCATTTCTTCTTTCATATCCTGGAAGGACTTCCTAATTTCTTGTAGTTCGTTCTCTCTTTTCTGTTCCAATTCACCGAATTTGGTCACCATGAATGTTCAAAATTCTATGTCTGTCATTTTGGTAATGTCCTCCATATTTACGAGACATTGAGAGGCATTTTCCTTTGTTGGAGACATAGTTCCTTGTTTATTCAGACCTGAGGCTCTTTTTCTACTTCTAGCCATTGGCAGATTTATTCCCTTTTGAAAACCTCTTGGGGTAATGTTTCTCCCACTAGGAGTAAGAGTGTTTCCTTTTGGATGGAAATAGATGTTTGCTGAAGTCTCTCTTCTGTTCTTTTTACCAATGTGCTCTCAAGAGGGGAACTCTACTGAGGTGTCTAAAAAGCAGTCGTATCTCCGTTTTCACAGGTGGATCAGTACAAGGGTGGATCCCAGATACACTTACCATACTAGGAAATTTCAGATGTCTGATTCTAGACCTGTCTAGTCCCTCTGGCAGGGTAAAAAATGAGGAGGAGAGGATAATATGACACAAAATGAAAGACAACAGAGAAAAATAAAAAAAAAAGTCACGCGGCCTGTGATTTTGCCAGAGGCCTGAAGGTGGACCTTGCGCCTGCTGGCAGGCAAGGAGAGTCTGTGGAGAGAGGCAGAGCTAGGTATTAACAAGAGAATACAGGGGCTTCAAGAAAAAACACCCTGCAGAGAGATCCTATCTACCTACCTAGGAGGTGGAGTCTTGAGCTGGGAAGTCTGGAAGTGGGGTGGTGTCAGAGGCGACCCTCCCTCAATATCCCTTGCTGGCCAGTGGCCTGAAGGTGGACCTTGTGCCTGCTGGCAGGCAAGGAGAGTCTCAACTCTGTTTATCTTTGATGGATGTGATTATAGCTTGTTTTCTTCATTTTGATAAGATTTTGTACATTTTCAAAAATGAGCAGGCATCCTCTAATTAGCATACTTTTCTTTATTTGGGAAGTCACCTATGAATCAATGGAATCCCTAGCAGGTATGCCCCTAAATTTCACAGATCCTGTCTTTCTAATCAAGTCTTTTCAGATTTGCAAACTAGGTAGTAATACTAGCTAAAATATTGGTTTAATATTGCATAAATTTGGTGTTAGTTAGAATATGTATGTTTTAAATTCAATGTTATGTTTCCACGGAGTATTTTGTAAGTGCACAGTATAGAGAAGAACATCACCTAACTTAACATGTTTTGCCATCATAAATATCAATGCAATGAGTTATTTGAGAAAACTTTAACCCCTTGTGACTCAACTTTCACAGTATTGATAGCAAGGATTCTAATAACCCAGAGAAATATTGCCCATCTTATCTGGGTGAAGTATACACTACAGTTTTTACAACTATACAAATTTCTCCAGTATATGTATAAAATTAAAGATATAATATATCAAAATGTATGTATATTATCTAAAATAAACGTAATATTAAGATGGTGCATTTCTAAAATATACATAAGAAGTTGAACCACATGAAACTGTCATTTTTTTTTTTTTTGAAGGTCTAAAGTCCTTGGGTACTTGCCTATCTATATGTTCAAGAGGCTTGCTATTATACAATAATTTAAAAAATTGGTTTCCGCATTTACTAAAAAAGAAAAAACGATAATCATGATATATGTGTTAGTTTGGTAAACAGACATTATAATGTATAAAAAAAGAATTTTTAAAGTTTTTATTTTACAGCAGATCTAATATGCTGGGAATCATTTGTTGGAAACATATATCCTGACCAACTTGAATATATACTAAGATCAAAGTATAACTTCAACAAAAAGTCACAGCAAAAAAATCTAACTCTGTAAAGTATTCTAAAAGGTTTTCGGCCAACCAGGTTGTGGAGTGGTTAAGGAGGCTAGATCTCACATGGCTAAGTACACAGTTTGAGTCCCAGACCTGGTAGCTTGGAAAATGTGTCAGGTACATGTGTGTAATTGCTCAAAATTCTGAGAGGAGAATGCAGAAAGTCTTGTTGCATGAGAATTCTTCCTGAGAAGAGGATGATTTCTCACTCTCTGTCTCTTTCTCTCTGTCTCTTTCCAGTGAGCTCATGTGCCCTATATTAAAAATATAAAACAAAAGCAAAGGTTTATTCTACACCAAAATAAAGTGATTATAGCTGGCACTGCAGCCTGTAGTGCTTCAATGAGCATAATTCTCAAACATGCTCATTGAAGTTATTAACTCCTCAGACAGGTTTATTTTATTTTTTCTGTCTTTTGTTTTTAAATTTTATTGTTTTTTTTTAAAGAATGATTTATCTAATTTTATTTATTATTATTATTATTACTTTAATTTGTTATAGGGCACACATGTTCTGAGAGAGATATGGAAAGTGATCAAAGCAAGCCACAAGGTCTGAAACTAAAATCATTGTCGATCATATGGTAGTCCAGCGTCCCAAACACCATGACACTCGCTAGCCCCCTCAGATGAGTTTTAAAAGGCAAAAGTGTTAAATGAGAAAGGAAAGGGAGAGAGGGAATTATACTAGTTGTTTGGGGACAATTTTTTTTTACTATCATGATCAATAAAAAGGCAAGGCTGGTGTTTGTCCAAGGTTAGACAGGCAGTCTCTGGGCAGATGTTTCCACAGAAGTCCACTCAGATTGCAGTGGTCTTTGTGCAAGGTTATAACTCTGGTAGAGTTCTCTAAATAGCAGTTCTTGTTATCAGGCATGCTACTGTGGGAAAACACCTCCTCTTTGAGAGAGAGTGAGCAATATCCCTAACAGGGTCTTTATGTCTTGCTCTGTTTCCAGTTTTCAGCCAGTCCCAGGTCAGGGGCAAATGTGTGTCCAGAATACTTAGAGAGATCCTCTGGACTTGAACCAGACTTCTTCCCATGTGGGACTGCCTTGAAAAATTTTCTTTTACCCCTGCACCACTATCTGATCCCCACACATTCCATTTTAAGGCTCTTGTAGATGATACTCCATTGTTTTCTTATATTAAAATTTTCAATAGAGAAATATGAAATGATCTAGATATTTTTTTAAGAAAAATGTGATTTTAGGGAGCCAGCAGTTGGCGTAATGGCTATGTCGCTGGACTTCCATGTAGTTGACCGTGGTTCGCGTCCCAGACCCGGTGTGTGTGTGTGCCCAAGATCCCGAGAGGAAAATGGAGGAGAAGGGATTGCGGCGTGACCATCCCTCCTGGGGGGTGATTTCTCGCTTTCTGTCTCTCTCTCTCTCTCTGTCTGTCTGGTGAGTGCACGCACCCTATAGCAAAAACCTCTCCAAAAAAAAAAAAAAATGTGATTTTATCTTTTTTTTCTGAACTACACTCAAAAGTCTGTTGAATATTCAAACTCAAAAAGTTCATTAGACTGTAATGTGGTATGAAGTAGTCTGAGTAAATTTTCTCTGACAAGTTCAGTTCAGTTTCAATATGTATATTCAAGTCTTTCTATAAGATAAAATAATTGTATCTTTAAACTGCATTCTCCTTTATTTAGGTTTTAATTTTTTCTATGAGACTAGATGTGTGAGATAATAGGGATGTTGGTTATTTTTGTCTATTTGTTTTAGTTATCAAATTTTTTCTTCATTTTATTTTTGTAGCGTTCATCATTTTTTCATTTTGTATGATTTTCTCATTTCTACCTGTAATACTGTTTTATCTTTCTTTCCACAGTATCTATTTTTCTACTGTTCTTTCACCTTTAATCTTCCTCTCTGTAAAAGTTTCTTATTATTTTTCTACTTTTATTTTTTCTGCTTATCAGCTCCTGCTTCATCTCTTATTTTTTTACAGACTTTAGTCATAGAAATAATTGGCTTATTCATTCCTTTCTTTCATGAGTGAGTGGGAGAGAGGGAAAGAGGCACTTCCAACAGAGTCTCTTCACACCAATACCCCCCCACAGTCTCAGCCAGCCCAAGTCATGGGCCCATGCCTGCTCACCTGGTGTACTCAGAGAGGTTCTGGGATATGAAACCTGGACCTTCCTGATGTGAGTCCAGTCTCATTATCACAGCACCACTACTTGGTCTCTGTATTAAGATTTTTTTTAACTTTGGGCAATATATATATATATATATATACATATATATATATATATACTATTTGCTTCAGCGTAAGTATTTTTTTCTGGTAAATATTATATATTGGGTCACTAGAAAACTCATGATGCATTTTCAAATAGAAAAAATATACTATGACCCAATGTTTGTATACCATGCTGCCTTTTCTCATTTTATTTTAATTGCCAAAAAGCACATGCACACCCCAGATTGACAGAGAGATAAGGGAAGCATCCTACACACACACACACACAATGAGTGTGGTCACACTACAATCTTTTAGCCTTCATTTTTCATCCTGTTAGGATTTTGAGCATGTGTGCACATGTGCCCAGCATGTTTCTAAGCTCCTGGGGCTTGGATTCAAACCACGGTTGGCCAGGAGAGGCCAACCCTTTCTCCGTTTTTATTACAGTATCTTTGTAATAAGTGATTTGAAAGGCAGAATTATATAAAAAAACAAAATAAAGAGAGAAAGAAATGAAAGAAGAAAAAATAAGTGGAAGAAAACCCTGACTCACCTACAGCAGATAGTATACAGCAAAAGTGAAGTACTTTTACAGATATTCCTTGTTGATTTTGAGTTAATAAATAAAGAGAGTACCTTTGGATAACCAACCCTTGACAAGGGTTCAACAAGTAGACTGGGTATTTCTTTCTTTCTTCTTTTTTTTTTTTTTTTTTTTTTTTTTTTTTTTGAGAGAGGTTTTTGCCATAGGGTGCGTGCACTCGCCAGACAGACAGAGAGAGACAGAGAGACAGAAAGCGAGAAATCACCACCCAGGGGGGATGGCCACGCCACAATCCCTTCTCTTCCATTCTCCTCTCGGGATCTTGGGCACGCACACATACGCGCCCGGCATGGGTTTTAAGCCACTGGGTCCGGGACACGAACCGCTGTCAACCACGTGGGAGTCCAGCAACATAGCCATTACACTAACTGCTGGTCCCTAGACTCAGTCTTTCTAGCAGCGAGCCTTCCTCTTGCTGCTCTGAAGAAGTAAGTATTAATATTCTAGAAGAGTTTCATGTCCTGGACCTGAGTTCAGCCTTTAAATTCTGATAGCAGCATCCTCCCTATAAGAAGCAAAATGATGGAAAACCAAGAATATAGCCCCAAGTGAATGAATTCTGCTATAATAGAAATTATCTTGGGAAAAGATCCATGCCTCAGATGAGAATACAACCCTAGTTTACTGTCTCATTCCAGACTGGCAAGAGCTAGCTGACCCATGCCCATATTGCAAAACCACTTCAATGGTACATTCGTTCCTTATATATTGTTCATTATTTAATGACTATTTTCTGTCATTTTCTTTTCTTTTAATTTGCCAGAGGGTGTATATGCTTGCCAAAGAGAGAAACAGAGAGAGTGAGAATGTGAGAAAGCACCCGTCATGAGGAATGGTCACACAGTCCGTGCCCAGTATGTTTAGATGCCAGCAGGTATGGGACACGAACCATGAAGTTGGCCATGTAGGATCCAACTGCCTTAACCACAATGCTATGGACTAGCCCCTTGTACTTTAGTTCACTCTTTATTGAGAGAGATTTTTCTTATAGGATGTGTGCTCTTGCTAGAGAGATAGAGAGAGATGGAAAGAGAGAAAATGAGAAATCAACCCCCCGGAGGGGGAGGGATGGTCACACTACAATCCCTTCTCCTCCATTCTACTTTTGATATTTTGGGCACATGCACACATGCACCTGGTGTAAGTTTCAAGCTCCTGGGTCCAGGACTTGAATCACGGTCAGCCAAGTGGGAGTTCAGCATTCCAATCTCCATGCCACCTGGAAGCTCCCCTTGTATTATATTTCTAAGCTAAGGCTGAAAACCTTTTTTTGTGTTATGTGTGACAACACAGAAACACTACACTCTGCATAGACGCACCTTTGCCTTCTCTTATATTGTCTTAAATCCTGTGATCCTATGAACAAAACTGACTACCATCTGACATTTTCTCTCCATAGATGGCACCCACTATCAATCAGCATATATAACTTTTACACTTCAAGGGTTTTCTTTTTCCTTAGAAAGCCCAATATTGGGACCAGCAGTTAGTGAAATGGCTATGTCGCTGGACTCCCATGTAGTTGACTGTGGTTCAAGTCCTGGACCCGGCGGCTTAAACTCATGCCGGGCGCATGTGCATGCGTGCCCAAGATCCCGAAAGGAGAATGGAGGAGAAGGGATTGCAGCATGGCCATCCCCCCCTGGGGGTGATTTCTCACTTTCTGTCTCTCTGTATTTCTGGTAAGCGCATGTGCCCTATAGCAAAAACCTCTCTTAAAAAAAAAAAAAAAAAAAAAAAAAAAAAGAAAAGAAAGCCCAATATTGATCTCATGCTGTGAGAGCTATCACTATTGAGCCACATTGCCACTCTCCTTCCTCATTCCTTTACTTCATTTTGTGCAGTTCTTAATCATCTACTAATTTTGACTGTAACCATCTACTAACTTGGACTGTCCTTAAAGAACACATCTCTTTCCTAAATTAATTCTGGTTAAAATGATAATGCATTTCTTCCTTTCTTTTTTAATATTTGGATGATGTCGAGAGATGGGAAAGATGAGGACTTACAGGGTTCACCCTGTAATATAGTCAGGAATAAATAAATAAGTTTGTTACTAATGTTTTTTTTTTTTTTTAAGTTGTCAGAAGGTGCATGTGTTCACCACACACACACACACACACACACACACACACACTCAGAGAAAGAGAGGAGAGAGAGAGAGAGAGAGAATGAGAAAGCACTCTCCAGGTGAAATAGTATGCCACAATCTTACTCCTCCACTTCTCTCATTTCAGGATTTCGGTCATGCACACACATGCCTGGTGTGTTTTTTAGTCAATGGGTCCAATACTCACATGCATGTAGGATACAGTCGCCTTACCACCAGATACCCCAGTTTGTTAATAATGATTACAAGTGAGAAGAATGACTCTAATTTTGTGTTGATATACATTTTCACATATCAGCCATATAAAATGAAACCAACTACTGGTCATATCATAAAAGGTATGATATCATATTCTAAATAAAAACTTTCAACAACCACCAGCTTATTAAAACATAGTAAAATATCCCTTATATTTTTCAATTGGTAATATACATTGACAGTTTAATTTTTCATCCTCTTTCTTT
Organism: Tupaia tana; assembly: GCA_026018925.1. Classification (NCBI taxonomy): domain Eukaryota; kingdom Metazoa; phylum Chordata; class Mammalia; order Scandentia; family Tupaiidae; genus Tupaia; species Tupaia tana. The sequence continues at coordinate 33,162,599 of JAKSZU010000008.1, forward strand.
TTTCTTTTTCTTTTTTTTTTTCGTAGAGGTTTTTGTTTTAGGTTGCATTCACTCACTGAAAGAGAGAGAGACAGACACAGTAAGAGGAAAAGTGATAAATCAGCTCACCCCATCCCAGAGGAAGTGGCCATGTCACAATTCATTCTCCTCCATTCTCTTCCTGGGATTATGGGTATGCATGCACATGCACCTATGAGTTTCAAGCCGCCATGTCCGGGACTTGAACTGTGGTCACCCATGAGGGAGTCCAGCAAGACAAGCCCAATGCCTTCTGCTGGACCCTAGTCCTCTTATTTGCTTGTCTGCTACCTAGTAACTGTCCCTACAAATATCTCCTCTTCTACTTCTCAAATCAGTGTATAATTTATTTCATAGTTTTCTCTTTCATTATCTTTTTCATGTGTTCTATTATACACTTTTTGTAATTTATAATACTTTCAAATAGCCTTATCCTTCTCTGCATTTCATTCTTTCTCCAACTGCACACTCCCTTAATCTTTCATAAAACCAGAAAAAGAAAAGACAAAGAAACAAAAGGAAATGATCAATAACAGTTGAGTAAGAGAGGAAGTATCTTAATATTTGTAGATTTTTTGTAACCATCAAACATATTGAGTTTCCATCTGGTGTTTTACTTCATTTTTTAATTTTCCTATAATATATAACAGTAACCTACTTTCTCAGTAGCCCATTCCAAGTATATTTATCAATCTACTGTCCTTTTCGTTTTCTCTGACTAGGTTTTTCCTCATTTCTCTCAGTCCTGTATTTGCTCCTTTTGCCTTCAACCTTTACCCTCATTTCCAGTTTCATAAGTAATTCCTCACACATCCTTTGGTTGCTCACCTTTTCACCTCACAGTGCAAAAATTACACTTACACCCCTCCCAGAAAATTACTTTCTCTTTAATCCTGTACCTTTGGCATTCATTTCCTGTGGGGTTTCATCACAAACAACAGCAGGTGATGTTAACTGTTTAAAAGCCATGAAGGAAAAAAAATGCAGGCATTAGTCGTCATAGCTGAAATACACACACTCACTTGAGTACAGTAAATGGTCTGGTCGCAAACAGATTTGCATTAGTTTTCTGACCACAGTTTGTATTATCTGATCTTAGTATGTTAAAAAGGGAAGATAACTTAAAACACACTAATACGATTTTGCATTATTCTCAGATATGCCAGCAAGAATCAGCGTAGTCAGGGTGTAACTTTGAAGCAGATAATATTTGTATTAAGAAACAAATTTCTAAATAAAAATTAAAATTTCCACTTGACATGGAAGTTCTTTTTTAAAAACTGTCTTTAGAATCATTTCGACTGCTAAAGCAATGTCTTAACATTGCTGTTTTAAGCTTTTCATGGGCTGTTGAGTGCGAAAGTCATAAATTTTCTGTAAACGTTTTTTTGATAAAGGCCAAGAATGTGTTTTTGAAAACACACCCTGTTGCATGGAAAATGGCCAACCATAGAAAATATCTCCACTATTCCACTTTAAAATTTTCTGAGACTCTTAAATGTTGCTATCAAACTCTTCAAGAATAAACTCCCTATTGATGTAAATTTTACAGTAAATATTGTCAGTATTCTTATTGTACTCATCCAAAGGAATATGTTATATGAGATATGAGACCCTCTTGACTATTTTTTGTGTTTTTTTTGAGTAATATACAAAAGTACAATTATTCTTTTAACTTCATGAGATCATAAAATGCCAACCTACCTGAGCTAAACTAGTACAGCTGTCTCATTAATATGTTTATCCAGAACATTCAAACATCAAAGACAAAACATCTGTATTCTAAATCAGACTTTATTTTAAAGTTGTACAGTTCTTTCTAATTTTTAAGTCTAATAAATTGCCTGGATCCTGAGGCTTTATGAGTTATGATCAGAACACCATCAGAGTTATGCAGACAGTAGATATAGCCTATAGCAAAGTTTTCTTTGCTAATTAGAATGAAAAATAGTGAGATCATTTGTTGTTTATTTTATATCCCATTTAAAACTGTATTATGCATCATTCTAAACACATGTAATAAAAGATTTCTAGAGTAGTATAACACTGAGGGCATATCATGAATATATTTCAGTCAGAGAACATATAAAAAATTAAACTTTTTAATATAATGTGATATGATACTATCTTTAATGATTTTATCTTTGACTTAATTTAATCTTTCAAGCTTTTAATTCATGACAGTGAAGACTTGCATGTGCACTAGAGAGAGACAGAGATGAGAGAGAGAGAAAGAGAGAGAGAGAGAGAGAGAGAGAGAGAGAGAGAGAAAGAAACCCTGTACTGGTCTGGTTATGCCAGGATACCCTTTCCCCAGCCCTTCCTTCTTCATTATTTCAGGCACACTCATATAGCCCAGGCATGTTTCCAGGAATCAGAAACCACGGTTGACCACGTGGCTTCTAGCATGGCAGTTCAGTTTGTTACCATGCCATCACACTGGCTATTGGCTTCTTTGTAAGTGTGCAAAACAGTGCTTGAAAAAATATAAATTATAATCTTTGCCCCTAATAATGATTGACAACCATAACTGCTATTTGCATGCTTTATGGTTTTTTGTTTGTTTCTTTCTTTTAGAAATGGAGTACTACACAGAGCACTGATTCATACTTTTGGTGAGTGATCCTACATGTGTTTGTTAGTAAACTTGTGATGTGACCTTATAAATTTATTTATTAAATTAATCAACCATAATGATGATGAGCAAGTTTTGTAAATGTAGTCAGTACTCTCTCTGTGGATTTCTCTTTCACAGACTCAAACAACTGTGGACAAAAATACATGGGGGAAAAAACAGTAAGAAACTACAAAACAGTGCAAAAAATACAAAGAACGTAGTATAACAATTATTTATCATTTACATTTATTAGGAACTATGAGTAATCTAAACTGATTGAAACTATACAGGAGGATGTGCATAGATTAAATATCAATATTATGTCATTTTATATATAAGACTTGAGCACTGGATATTTTGGTATCAACAGAGAGGAAGGAGCCCAGGAACCAATATTCTCAGGATACCAAGAAATGAGTGTACACAAATCAGGGACATGGTGGGTAAGACAACTTGATTTTACATGGCCTGCCATGTAGTTTAAGTCCCGGAGCTGTTGGTTTGAAAAACATGCCTGGCATGTTGTGTGTTCATAATCAAAATCCTGACAGAAGAGAGAAATGAAGGAAAAGGAATCACAGAGTAACCATTCCTCTGGAGGGGAAGGGTGCTTTCTCACTTTCTCTCTGTCTCTATCTCTGCTGAGTACATATCTGGCAAAATTTAAAACGAAAGCAAAAGAAACATGCTTGCAATACTTTTCCAAGCTCAACCTCCACTTTCTGGTTTTTATGTATGATTTTCTCTTTAACAAGAACATTCACCCAAATAGTTGTAAAGGTTCACTTACTGTTATTTTTGAACAGTTGACCTTATACTTTCTGCTTTATCTTCAATTAAGCTGATCCAGATGTTTTAAAAAAGTAATGAGAATAATGTGTTTAATTTTCATACAAAACTACAGATACTATCATATTTGTACTTTGTTTTCTTTTTATAGATTGTTAAAAAACAGTTTGAGTAATAGATGCCAAGAGAAAGAGAGAGACAAGCACCTTGAACAGGGTCTTCACACTGATTTATTCCCAGATTCAGTCAGCCCCAGATCAAGGGTACAGGCACACCCAGATTCTAAGGGAGGTCTCCAGGTTTGAACAAAGCTTAGCGATGTTACACTTTCTCCTTTTGCCACTGTTCCGTTCTCTCATACTTGTTTATGGTCAAGGTTTAGTGTGAAGAGAAGCGATAAATATTTTTCTCAGCCTGTTTATGATTCCTTTTTGTTGAAATAAACTTTAAAAATATATTCTATAATGTTAAGACTTAATCAATATGTAGAATCATTTTTTTCAGAAAATGCAATGGTTATTATTGTTAAATATTCGCTCTTTCTATTCAATAGTTAAATATCTTTTTTAAGAATTGAATTAAAATTTCGATATCATTGCATATTTGAAAGGATGTAATGTTTACAGTCACCAAACATTACTAAAATTGAACTCATTAAAAATAACAGTACGATATCCTAATATTTGTCTATACTCTTAAGAAAGAGATTTAGCCAATAAAATGTCATTATCAATAAAATATCACTATCAAATCTGTAGTTTAATCTATATTTATTTCTTATCTATCTACCTATCTATTCACACCAATTTGATATACTCAAAATATCTCCTGCTCTTGAGAAAGTCTGATATTTTAACATAAATGCATAAATGTATTTTTGTATTACAATAAAATTTCAAATGCAGTTGGAAAGTTTACAAATGCCTTTATAAAATTATCTATTAATACCATTGATGTACAAGGTGTTCAGTTTTCCTTATTGGTTAATTTTTTTGGTACATACCATATTTTTGAAACAATTTTCGTGTCTTTTTGATAAGCCTAGAGCCCTTTAGATCCTTTTTTCTTTCTTCATTGCCTTCATACATTGTTCAGAGCTTATATTTGCCTTATCAATTTATCCACACAACCCTGACATATAGTTAGCACATAGGAGATACTTACTAATCGCCTGTTTAGGAATATCAAAGTACAAAGAAATGAATCATGAACATGATAATACTTAACTTCTTAATTTTTCTGCTTATTTTTATTAGTATGTGTGTACATTAAGCATTTTCACAGTGTCATGATTCTTTATATTCATATTTGAATATTTGCCGCATTGGTATAACAACAGCAACATATACATATTTGCTTACATCAATATAACAACAATAAACAGAAAAACTCTCAAAAGTTTAATGCAAGCTAAATCTTGCCATTTATATATTAAAATGAGCAGACATCTATGAAAAGACATTTTCAAATGTACTCTGATCAATAAAATATCACTATCAAACCTTGCAGAAAAATGCAAGTATACTTATCAAATACAGTGCTATAAATGCCAATAGTTTATTTATTTATTTATTTATTTATGGAGAGGTTTTTCGCTATAGGGCGCGTGCGCTCGCCAGACAGACAGAGAGAGCATAAAGACAGAAAGCGAGAAATCACCCCCCAGGGGGGATGGTCACACCGCAATCCCTTCTCCTCCATTCTCCTCTCGGGATCTTGGGCACGCACGCACATGCGCCCGGCATGAGTTGTAAGCCACCGGGTCCAAGATGCGAACCGCGGTCGACTACGTGGGAGTCCAGCGACATAGCCATTACGCTAACTGCTGGTTCCCAATGCCAATAGTTTAATATCTGTTTTAATAAATTCATGTTGCTCTTTTTCTGCAATACACATCAACTTACTGTGAACACTTAATTCATTCTCATTTCAAATTGAAATGTTTGTCAATTATAATTCATTAGACTAACCTCTTCAGATTATAAAGAAAATTCTAAGAGACATCTTTTTCTTTCACTTTATGTATTTTTCAAATAACATTAGAAGTTAACTTGTGCTATAGAATTCTTTGCAAAATTTCACTGCATAAAATGTACTTTGAAGTTAAGTTATGATATGTAAATCCTAAAAGTTAATAATTAGAATTGCTCTTTGGTTTAAATCTTTAATCCATTTTGAGTTGATTTTGTATATGGTATGAGATAAGGGATATTTCCTCACACCTGCTAGAATGGCTATTATCAAAAAGATAAAAGATAAGAAGAATTGGCAAAGAAGTGGAGAAAAGAAAAGCCTTATTCACTGTTGGTGGGAATGTAAATTAGTATAGCAATTGTGAAAAAAGGTATGAAAATTTCACAGAAAACTAAAGTTAGAACTACCATATGATCCAGCAATCCTGCTTCTCTGTACATATTTAAAAGATTTAAAACCGTGTCAAAGAGCTATCAGCTCTCTCATGTGCATTACAGAGAACTCACAATAGTCCAGATATGGGAGCTACCTGATAGCGCATCAGCTGATGAAAGGATAAAGACAATATGGTACATATACAGAGTAGAATTTCCCACTCAGACTTAAATAAGAAGGAATTTTTGTCATTTGTGATAACACAGATGAAACTTGAGGGCATTATGCTAAGTGAATTAAGCCAGCACAGAATGACAAATAGTATATGATCCCATGAAATCATGTACATGAAATCTGACAAAACTTAGACTTGTACAAGTGGAGAATAGAATGGCAGGTGGTAGAAACTTAGGGTGGGTGAGGATGGGGAAAGGTAAGAGATTGGTCAAAGTGTACAAGGCTTTGGTTAGACAGGATAAATCATTTCTTTTTTTATTGTACAGCAGTGTGACTACAGTTAATAATAATGTATATCTATGGGACACAGAAATGGATTATTACCCATTGATGATAACGTGTATAGTATCCCCAACAGGACTGGTGAAAAATGTATTCAATGTTGGAAAATTCATTTTACAAGCTAAGTGATGTATAGTGATTGAATGCACAAAAGAAATTTAAATAAAAAATAATAATGTATGTCTTATAGCTTGTTTAATGGTACAGTGGTAATACAGCTCCAGAACAGTGCATATACATATATGTATATGAAAGACTGTGGGTTCAGCTTCCTGGTCTACCTGTGTCTACTGCATATGCTCACTCATGATTCTAGCAGGCTGGGACTCCTTGGGGGTGAGTCACAAAGTGAGCCCCAATTGAAAGCATTTGTCTTTATGTATCTCACTTTTATGAAACAAGTACATTTAAAATGTATATTTCAAAATGTCAAAAGAGTAGATTTTAAATGTTCTCTTTAGAAAATATTAGTAAGTATGTGAGGGGATGAATACATTAATTAGCTTAGTGTAACCATTCTACAACGGATGAGAAAACAAGATACCGTGCTGCAGCTCATAAATATATGTCAATTAGCATTTGCCAATTAAATTATTTTAGAAAGAATCACCCTTTTGTATTATTTTATTATGTTGTTCTTTGACTTTAGGTAAGCATTTGTGAGATCTCACTTTCTTTTTTAAAATTTTTTTCTTTTCTTTACATGTAATCACTGTACATCTTTACAGTATATGCAAAGGATTTTCCCAGCATGAATACATTATATATTAGTCCAGTCAGAGATATTACTATATACATTATCATAACCAGGTAATTTAATTCACTTTCCTTTTCTATTTTTCAGTTTGGTTAATGTGAATCCATCCAATATTTTTTACAGTGATTTATTTATTTTCAAACCTGACAACTCTTATTATACCCATATCAAGTAGTCTTTTAGTGTTTTTATTAGCAATCAACTACTTTTAGTTTGAAAGTATTTAAGTTCAATGGAAAAAGGAACAGTTATCAAATATATAATTCAAACAAAAGAACTGGGGACAAATGCTAAAAGTAATCATAATGAAATATTTCACTTCTCAAGGTCTTGGTATTGAAAAATTTCATAAAGAAACTGTGCACTGAACAGATGTCCCTAACCTTTTTGCTATTCACTGAGTCACAAAATATGGACCATAGATGTTTCAAAATCAAATATTATTGAAAATTGATAGAGACTTTAGGAGGATGCCAAGAATACTCTGTGCAAACCATCTGGGTAGCCATATGAAAACATTTTCTGATGAAATAGGTCTCAGTTGTTGGATACAGACAAATGTTCAGGTTTTGGTTCAGGCTATAATTTGTTTAAAAAAAAACGAAAGAAAAGAGCAAGCAAGAGAGAGAACAATTATCATTTATTGCTTATCCATAGGTGCTCTCTGACTTCCATTATAATTGCTTAAGTAGATATTGTTCTTCCCATTTTACAGATGAGGAAACAAATTCAGATAGATTACATTATTGTCTGATATTACACAGAGTTCATAAGTGGAAAACATAGGGTTTCTATTTAGGTCTTTCTGGCTCCAGTGTCATGTTCTTTTTTCTTTTTTCCTGTATTTATGAGGGCCTTTTTATATTTACAAAGTAAAATACATTTATCATATAATTTCCAATTATTAAAGGATGCAATAAATTTAGAATTATATATTTGTATTTGCAAATAACAATACTATTTTAACAGTATGAGATTTTACTACAAATTGTTCTACAGTGCACTTTTTCACTTAGCAATGTATCTTGGGTAATGTTTTCAGCTTATTGATAGTATTTCACTTTACATTCAATTAACAATCTCAGTATTTGTGACCTGGGCTTTAGGTTTTACTTACTTGTTTTAAAGCAGTGCCAGCTAAAAAAAGTGAACTAACATTTATTTACTTTCCATCCTGAAATGTTTGGTATTTCCAATATGTATCCTTTTTTAAAAAATTGTTATAGGGCACAGGTACTTACTGGAGAGATGGAGAGAGAGAGAGAGAGACAGAGAGAGAATACTCAAAGGGGCTGATCATGCCACAATCCATTCTCTTTCATTCCTCTCTTGGGATTTTGGGCCATACACACACATACCTGGCATGTTTTTCAAACCACCAAGTCCAGGACATGTACCAAACTGTGCATTCTGCCAGGTGGGATTCAGCCACCTTAATTACCATGCTGTAGATATGTTACTTGGCTCAAGGTAACAAATATTTTTAAACCATTTCATTTGTTGAAAAAAATGTTAAATGTTTATGACATATAGTACAGCATTAAAATAAAATTGCATAGAAATTTTTTATATAAGAAAATTCTTAAATGCAAAATTCATTTTAAAAAGATTGACAGAAAGATAATTAATATAAAAGAGCATACCACAGATTTCATAGTGCTATACATGAGGTAAAATATTAAAATATTTTAATAAAATGCTTTAAATTTATCTCAAACTAGGGATGTATTTTAAAATTCATAATATTTCTATTAAGAACATAACTGAATAAACAATCTAAAGTACGTTACAGACCATGCTGTAGATTTAAAAAAAACACAGCCTAATTTCATTAATAACATGAAATCACATGTAAAGAAAATGCTCTGAACAGATGTGTTATGTAAATTATTATGTCTGAAAACTTTTCTGTAGTCACTGAAAGTACACAGCAAGAATGAGGGAAGTATTAGTAGCAGTAAAATATGAGGGAATTTTTAAAAAAATATTATGGAAAAAAATGGAATTAATGAAGTTGTTTACGTTGGTGCAAACCTATACATAGTTTATACATAATGTGTAATTTCCATGAATATTTTGAAGATTTTTATTTCCCTCCTATAGTGGGAAACCAAGATTTTACACTTCACTTGATTTCTTGTTTACTTTTGTATCTGGACTTTTCTGCCATTGGTGAAGTATTAAAAAAACAAATAATTTGTTTATATTAAGCACTAAAGATACTTATAATTAAATAATACATGGCCAACAAGAGCTGGCTAGGAAACAGGAAATCATTTACATTGGTGTTTCAGTTATTCTGTGCTGCCTTACAGTCCTCCCAAAACTTAGTGCTTAAAGCAACCACCATCTATTTGCTTATGATTTTGCAATTTGGTAATACTTGCCTGGGTCTCTGATCTGTGTGATTTTGGTTGAGGCAACTCAACTAGGGCCGGATGATCCATAGTGGCTCTTTTATATGCCACCTGGTGTCTCAGATAAGATGACTGTCATGGTGAGATGTTGCTAGATTTCTCCCTCTTCCCTCCTAGTTTCTTGTTCTCTACACATCTTTCTCTTCACCTGTCTCTCACCTGCAGAATAGTTGAACTTTTTCACATAGCAGCTGTTATCCAAGGGGAAAAAAGTGTAAGCTGGCAGACCACTTATTTTAACTAGTAAAATATCACTTCTACCATATTCCATTGGGCAAAACAAATCACAAGGACTGTCAAGATCAAAGGGGAGAGAAAATAAATTACATCTTTTTGTGGAAGGAAGAACATCCATACAGGGATGGAAGAAAATTTTGGCAGCTATTTTTGGACAAGATTTTTCACAGTTAGTTAACATGTAGGCTTAATTAACTTATCTTTAGTCTCTTGTTAGTTAAAAGGTTTTGGGTAGAATACTTAACCTCTCTATGTTTCTGAGTTCTCAACTGCAGTAAGAGCCCAATGTTAATCTCTGTTTTACAATTGTACTTGTAAGAATTAATAAAGGTATGCATATACAAAATTAAACACACTACCAGCCACATTGTATATTTCAATAAATGAAAATTATTTCAAAACCATAATTTTCAATTGCCTTTAATCTCTGATCGTTTTATATAAAGCAGACTCATAGAAATCATTGACTTCAGAGAATAATTTGGGCAAATTAGATTTAAGTAAATCAAAAAGTTTTTATTTTTAGTTCTGAAAAGGTATAAGATATTCCCTTAACATTTTATCTAATATCAATATCAATTTCATATTCAAAATTGGATCATGAAATTAGCAGAGACATTTCTGATTAAAATATTCATACCTATTGCATGACCAGCATAATTTCTTAAATTCAGACATGTTATTTTATATATTGATAACTATAAGTAGAAGAATTAAGACTACTCTATTTTTGGGCTAGCTGATGGCATGGAGATTAAGGTAGCTGGATTCCATATGGTTAACTAAGCTGTTCCATCCTGGACCTGGCAGCTTGAAAATCATGCTGAGTGCATGTGCATACATACCCAAAATCCTAAGAGAAGAAGGGATTGCAGCATGGTCATTCCCTCTAAGGGGTGATTTCTCACTCTCTCTCTCTATTTCTGTTTTTGCCAAGTGTATCCACTCTATAGCAAATAAAGAAATGGAAAAGGAAAAGAATACTCTATTTTTAAATGTCCAGATAAAGTGGCAAAATAATAGATCAGAAACGAGCAGATGGTGTAATGGTTACATTGCTAGACTCCCATGTAGTTGGCCATGGTTCAAGTCCTGGACCTGGAGGCTTAAACTTGCACTGGGCAAATGTGTGTACATGCCCAAAATTCCCAGAGAATAGAATGGAAGGAGTCATGGCACAGTCTTCTCCCCTGGGGAGTGATTTCTGTCTCTCTGCCTCTCTCTGTCTCTTTGGCAGGCACATACATCCTATACCAAAAAATCTCTCAAAAAAAGAAAAAGAAAAAAAACCACATCAGAGACTTTTCCCAAAACAACTACTTCTTAATAAATAACCTATATATTAAATAAGAAAAAAAATTTTTTTGGCTGAAGGTTGAAAATTTTACTTTATTACATGAACATTTCATGAAAAGACTCAGGTCCATAGAGTCAGGAAGAAAGGATAATCTATTAAAATGTAAATTTGTGTTTGAATCTCAAGGTTTCACACTGTTTCACACTCCAAAACTTCAATTAAGTAGCCAGATCTTTGTCTTCTTTAGCCTCAAGGAAACGTAGATTAAAAGCAAAAGTTGCTTAAAAACAATCTCTATTCCTCTCTGCTAAAAGCCACCTTTACTGAGAATTTTATACTACATGAGTTGAGAGGGAGGAGAGAAAATAAGAAGAAGAAGGAGAGAGGGAAACACGAACTCAAGAATAGGAAGCAGATGATGTTTAGGTTCTCTTTATACTTGCCCTGATCCAAAGATCAGTCTAAGTGCAAAATTGAGAGATTTTTATTTTTCTTCTGTGCAGGTCCATGGTCTTACAATAGCTGTGGTACTCTAAGATGACCTACACATGTTACACAGCAAGAAATGACAACAAATTCCCTTGGATGAGAACCCATCAAGGAAAAAAAGGACCTGGTTTAGTGACTGGAGTGAAAATCCAAGGTTCAGATGGCATTAAAGGAACACTGATTTCTCTATCAAAGTATCAGAGACATTCTTCACAGATCTAGAAAAAACAATTATACAATTTGTCTGGAATCATAAAAGACTGCATATTGCCAACGCATTGCTGCACAAGAGTGAAATGGGTAGTATCTCATTCCCAGACCTAATATACTACAAAGCTGTGGTAATCAAAACAGCATTATATTGGCACAGAAACAGACAGACCAATGGAACACAATAGAGTCCCCAGAAGTGAACTCCCAAACCTACAGCCAACTGCTTTTTAACAAAGGGTACCAGTCACTCTATTGGGATAAGGAAAACCTCTTTAGCAAATGGTGCTGGAAAAACTAGATATCCACCTGAAGAAAGATGAATCTGAATGCCTACCTCTCACCATTGACAAAAATAAACTCAAAGTGGATCAAAGATCTAAACGTAAGACCTCAAACTATAAAACTGCTGCTGGAAAACACTGGGAGACATTGGGGTAGGTAAAGACTTAAGTAAGACCCCCAGAGAACAATCAATAATTCCCAAAAATAAACAAATAGGAATTACATCAGATTAGGAAGTTTCTGCATGGCAAAGAACAAAGTAATTAGTGTGAATTGACAGCCCTCATAATGGGAAAATATTTTTGTAAGCTACATGTCAGACAAAGGACTGAAAACCAGAATACACAAGGAACTCAAGCAGCTGTGCCAAAAAAAAGATGATCAACCCTATTAAAACATGGGAAAACGAGTTGAAAAAAAAAAAAAAAAAAACCTCTCTAAGGGTGACATGCAACTAGCCAAGACACATAGGAAAAAATGCTCAACATCCCTCATTGTAAAGAAGACACAGATCAAAACCACAATGAGATATCACCTAACCCCAGTCAGAATGACTATGATGAAAAAAAAAAAAATGATAGGTGCTGGCGAGGGTGTGGTGAAAAGGGAACTCTCCTACACTGCTGGTGGGAATGTAAATTGGTCCAGCAGCTATGGAGAACAATTTGGAGATTCCTCAGAGATCTACAAATAGAACTACCATATGATACAGCAATCCCATTCCTTGGTATCTACCCAAAGGACAGAAGAATCCTTAGTCAGAAAAGGGCTTGCACGTTGATATTTATTGTGGCATTATTCACAATTGCTAAGACATGGAACCAACCCAAATAATCACGAACAAATGAATGGATTGAAAAAGTGTTGTACATATACTCTATGGAATACTACTCAACCATAAAAAACAAGACCCTGACCTTTGACAGAAAGTGGAAGAATATGGAAGATTTACTGCTGAGTGAAGCAAGCCAGGTTATGAAAGAGAGGCATTGTATGTGTCCACTTAAAATATGCCTGTTGTCTGCACTCTATGACTGAAACTGAATGACTAAAAGATATAGAAACATAATAAGTGGTTGTGAATACCAGATACAGTGTGGGAAGAGGGAGAGTGAAGGAGTAGAGTCTGAGAAAGGACATTAAAGAGAAAAATTGAGAGGCAGGACATTTATGGGATGGAGAAATGGGTTATTGTCTGTTGAGAGATAACCTTATAGTATTGTCAACTGGACCAGTGCAAAATGTACACATGTTGGAATTTTCATTTTGCAAGCTAAATAACGTGATTGAATGTATAAAAGAAATTGAAATAATAATAATAATAATAGTTAACAAAAGAAAAGAAATTGAACAAATGTTTGTATCTGGTATTATCTAGAATGCATAAAAATGTATTTGTGTGTATATATCGAGTAAGAAACCGAGTATTTTTCTGTTGTAGTCACCTCTTCATCCTAAGGCAGTGGCACATAATAACTGTTCAACAAATAGTTAAATTAGATTAATATGTGTATGAAATTTTGTATTACATATTCATAAATACTATTCTGATGTACTGGCAGGAAATATGCAAAAATGATTTTTATCAGTATTTTATATCTAGGTTATAGGGTTATGGAGATTCAGTTTCTTTTAAACACTGTTTAAATCTTCCCTCAAATAGATGTGTCTTTATTTTATCATCAGAATGAGTATTTTAAAATGTAAATAAGATTGCAAATCTAACTTATAAGAAAATCATCTTACATGATAAAAACAATAAAATTTGGACCATAGGTTTGCATAAAATATACTCATGCAATGTCAATTAAATAACAGATTTTCACTATATTTAATACTAGAATAACACACTGGCTACAAAATTCAACATATCTAATCTGAAACCCCTATTGAACCATATTCTAAGATAAATAGTATTAGAAAAACTATTTGGCTTGCTAGAGAAAGATTCTTTCTGAGTACAATAGAAACACTTGGGCCAGCGGCTGAGCCGTGGTTAAAGCAGCTGGATTTCACAATGCTAACCTAGCAGTTCTAATCTGAGACCCAGCAACTTGAGAAGCGTGCCTGGTGGATGTGTGTGCATGCCCAAAGTCCCAAGAGGAGAATGATAGAGAAGAGATTGTGCTGTCTCCATCGCTGTTGGGGTTGTTTTCTGACTTTTCTCTCCCTCCTTCCCTCTTTTTCTCTCTCCAGTGAGTGCATCCACCCTGTAGAAAATTTCAGAAAAAAATACTGGGACCAGCAAGTGGTTAAGGTGCTGTACTCACACGTAGTCAGCTGTGGTTTGAAATCCTGACCTGATGCTTTGAAATTCATGCCAGGAGTATATGTGTACATGCACAAAATCCCAAGAGAAGACTGGAGAAGAGACTACATCGTGGTCATCCCCTGTGGGGGATGATTTTTCACTTTCTGTCTCTCTCTGTCTTTCTCGTGAGTGCATGCACCCTATAGCAAAAATCTCTCAAAAAGAGATAAATACATAAATAAATACTAATGGTGGCCATTTAGGGTTTGGGGGAGTATTAAAGCTGTTTACAAAAGGCTTGCTATAAAGTCAGCATAGAGCAGACACTTAATAAATGTTGGTTAATACTGTTATTTATAATGAATAGTTTATTCTTTATAAAATCATATGCTATGTATATGCATATGTATAATACTAGTAAATGCAAAGGCCTTCATGAGTCATTCCCACTCTTGAACTAAAGAGTCGATTTTTCATTTCCTTAGCATTGAAACATATGTGATTTTGAATATGTGCTACTACTGACATGACTTCCCCGGCAGCCCAAAGAATCTGAAAAACTAGTGTGAGAGAGCACATGAAAAAAATCAGGCTAGTCTTTGTTATACATGGCCACTATAAAAAAGAAGAAAACTATATTACAAATCAAAAGCTAGAAATGAATACTTATTAGAAGACACGGTCTGTTTGCATCATCACACATGGAAATCAATGTCTCTATCTGAATAATTAAAGAGTCAAGTAGCTACATATGCTTATTTGAAAGTTTAGTGCATTTATCTAACTGTGCTATGATTTCAATATGCTCACGTGGTGAAATGGTTTGTTTTACAAGCACTCATCTAATTGAACCTGACATTTCACATTCCTATGTATGTAATGCATTGACTAGGACTATGTGATTAATAAAAATCTATCTAGTATTTGCTCTATTTCCTATTCTTTCTTTTCAAGACAGAAAAGGAAATTAAATACCTCAAAACCTTTTCACCCTTATGATTTTGTAACTCATGCTTTAGAAGAGAGTAACTTTTTTTTCTTTTAAGTTTAACCTTAGTTGCTGAACTATGCATATCGGTTGCAGCTCGCATACCTATTAAGGAATGGAATAAAGTGCTATAGACTAACCAAATGCATATGTAACATTCCCACTATGGTAGTTTTAAGTCCTAAGTTGCAGGGCTCTGACTTTGAACTTCCAAGACTTTAGGTACAATTGTACACTAATTGCAGGATTGTGTTGCTCTTTTATTTCAAGTTTTAGGACTAATGAAAGATAATTATACCATAAAAAGGAGACATTCTCTGTTAACAATATTACCAGATTTTGAACATACGATATGCTTCCCATCCAGATCTATACGCTCAAGTCCTTGAATAGTTAAATTACTGGAATGTTAAGGCAATTGCTTTTTATATGTGTTTTGATTTACAAGGGCTGCTTTTAAAAGTGGTGTCTTAACTCAAAAATAAGAAGAAACATAAAATCATTTGACATGGAATTCAGAATTTTTGAGATTCAATTGATTAAGAAACAAATCACAACAGCAACAACAATGAATAGCAAATACATATAGTCAATCATATTTAAGGACATAGAAGCACAACAAAATACTGAAATGGTGGTCTCTTTTGGATACACAAGGCAATCAAAGGATATTCGCCATACTTACTATTATAAATATTAAAAGTTATCCTGGGTTTCTGAAAAGCAATCCCTGTCAAGAATAGTTTTATTATTGTAAATATGGTTTTTAGTGTGGGTGATGAAAAACTGATTTCACATGAACCATGGTCACTTCATAAGATTTCAAAATGGACCAGGCTTAGTCAGCCAACTATGCAAGGAGATGAATTCTACCTTCCTAGGTTTGGCTCGATTGCTCTCCACCATTCTACTCTATTCATCCTTCCATAACCCAGGATCCTGATAAAGTTCCACTTCTGTGGTGTTTTCCTCAGTTCTATTAGTATTTGACCATATATTCTTGAACAAAAATGTATTACATGCATGATGCCTAGCACATAGTCAGGACTCTATAAACATGGTTTCTTAAGTAAAAATAAGTAAATACGCTCTTACATATAGGAAGAAAGTCATCTGATCGTGTGCTTTTTTATATTCTTGTTCAACAGCTATTGATAATTGTGATGTATCTATTTATGGTTCACTATTTTTTTCTGCCAAAAATTCATGGCCTGAATCTAATAATGGGAAAACATCAGACACACTCAGATTTTTCCTCTATGTTGATTGTCTTGTACTCTTTAAATGTCACGATTGTAAAAGATAAAAAATACAAATTAATAGAAAAATGGGGAACTCATCCAGATTTAAAAAGATTAAAGAGACATAACAACATCTATCAGAATGAGTCTGGATAAGAGTATGGCCCAGAAAAAATAAAAAATCCTTTTTTAGTTTTGTAGTAAGAAAAATGGTGCTATTTGAATAAAGTTTGTAGCTTAGACAATATTATATAATGCCACTGCACTGAAAATATTTTGAAGTTTATTTATTTTATGCATTCTAGAAATCCTGTACAAGCATACAAAAGAGAGTATGTGTGTATGAGAGAGAGAGAGAGAGAGAGAGAGAGAGAGAGAGAGAGAGAGAGAGAAAGAGAAGTACCCTTGACAGGGTCTTGTCACATCATGGTCTCTTTCCGCTTGCTCTCTATCATGTCAGCATCTTGCCTGGCACTTAAACACTCAACTTGTTTTATTTCTTTTTTTTTTTTTTTTTTTGAGAGGTTTTCGCTATAGGGCACGTGTGCTCGCCAGACAGACAGAGAGAGACATAGAGACAGAAAGCTAGAAATCACTCCCCAGAGGGGATGATCACGCCGCAATCCCTTCTCCTCCATTCTCCTCTCGGGATCCTGGGCACGCACGCACACACGCCCGGCGTGAGTTTTAAGACACCGGGTCCAGGACGGGAACCGCGGTCGACTACGTGGGAGTCCAAGGACATAGCCATTACGCTAACTGCTGGTTCCCCTCAACTTGTTTTCAAATAGACCTAGGGATCCGAACCCACAATCAGTCATGTGGCTGGTTCCCCTCAACTTGTTTTCAAATAGACCTAGGGATCCGAACCCACAGTCATGTGGCTTCCAATACTTCAGCTCAGTTTACTACCCACTGTGCCAGCAGGCCGGACCTAATTTCATAGATTTTAATCACTATAATGTGTCCTGTAAGAGAATATTACAGTTTTTATGAAGGACCACTGACATACTTAGGAGTAAAGAGTCATCTTATATGCAACTTAATTTTTTTTAAAGAATTATTTTATTTAATTTCATTTATTTTAATTTCACCAGAGAAGACACACACACACAGATAGAGATAGAGAGAGAGGGAGGGAAAGTGAGAAAGCAAGCCTTCCTGAACTCAAACCTTGGTCAGCCATGTGGGAGTGTCCAGCACCTTAACTACCCTGCCACCTGCTGTTCCTGCAACTTACTCTTAAACAGTTCAGAGAAACAAACTATGGGGCAATGGTGAGGAATGGAAAGAGAAAGAAGGACAAACAAATGTGATAAAATGCTAACAATGAGAACCTGGAAAAGAGTATATGGGAATATGCTGACCTAGTTTTCAATTTTTTTTATTAAATCTGAAATAAATTGAATATGCAATTTCAATAAATGTTGATAAAAGCAAGTTAAAGTTCATATCCCTCTTTTTTAGTTATCAGCAGTGACAAATAAATTGTTCTTGTTTAACTAGCCTGACCACTCTGACATCTCCACCTCCACTACAATCACTCAGAGCTAATTCATAAATAAATGATAAGGTGGAAATTGATTGATTTCGCATAAGTAATGTAGAAATTTAAATGGGTTACAGGCATTCCCAGGTTTTTGGAAGATAAGCCATAAAGGTATTTGGCCATTTATTATTAGTTCATGTTGAATTAATACATTCATTCTTCTATTCACTTAGAGACACTCACTGACCACGTGTTGAGCTCTGTGTGTTCATTTTTGTGTGTATATATGACATCATTCTCCCTCTGCTGCCAAGCTGCTCCATCTAGGGTCATTGCACAAGGCACAATATTTATGCCTAGTGATGGCTTTTGTTTTCAGGCATATATCTTCTAGGAACATATATTTTGTAGGCAATTGCTAATTATTTAAGTAAATATCTAAGTGGTCTCTATATTATGCTCTTACTCATCCTAAGCTTTGCAAAGTGAATTTTACAAAATCTATTATAGTTTACTTTGTTTTATTTAGATGGAATTTTCCGTATATTTGTAAATTATAAAAATTACATACTCAGGAAGGGAAAACACAATCCTTCTGAAAAACTGAATTTGAAACAACAAACATATCATGAATTAAAGAGTTATTTTTAACTTTCAATAGTAGCTCAGTATACATTGCCCAGTATGTTTCCAAGACTGATGTAACACTGAAAAAAGGCTAGTGGAAGAAACTGAAAGAATTAGAATTTAGTAGGACTTCAGAAACTATACTATAGTGTAAACAAAAAGAAATTATCAAATAAGTTTAATTAGATACATAGTTATACTTACATATATAACTTTTTTTTCAAATCATTTTTTTTATTTTAATTACCTATAGGACATCTGCACTAACCAGAGAGAGAGAAAGAGAGAGACAGAGATTAGAGACAGAGAGAGAGAGAGGAAGTGAGTGAGAAAGCAAGCTGCCTGGTCTGGGACTCAAACTGCAGTTGTCCATGTGAGTGAGAGTCCAGCGCCTCAACCAGCATGCCACCTGTTAATCCCACTTACAAATATTTTGCTTAAAGTAAGTTTACTTTACTTTGGTCTGATTCAATTTGTCTAGCTCGCTACTGACTGCTCTCTTGATAGCTAATAAACTTTGGATTTAATATTTACTTACAAAGAAATATAAATATCTATATTTTCTAAAACGTATTCAAAGTTCATTTAATCATAGAGCACCATCTAATCTTTTTGGAATAGATAAATTTTATGTCTTTGAGGTTTAGGAAATCATGCATTTGGGATATCAGTGATGAATCATGTATTTTTTTTTTCCAGTTTTGTTTTGTGTTTTGCTATAGGGTGTATGCACTCACTAAAGAGAGAGAGAAAGAGAACGTAAGAAAGTGAAAAATAGCACCCACCCTTGCAAGGGTCATGGCCATGCTGCAATTCCTTCTCCTCTGTTCTACTCTTGGGATTTCTGGGCATAGATTCACATGCCCTGTGTGATTTTTTTTTTTGGGGGGGGGGATTTTTGCTATAGAGTGCATGCACTCGCCAGAAAGACAGAGAGATAGACAGAGAGACAGAAAGCGAGAAATTATCCCCCAGGGGGGATGGCCACACTGCAATCCCTTCTTCTCCATTGTCCTCCCAGGATCTTGGGCGTGCACACACACACACCCAGCGTGAGTTTAAACCACCGGGTCCAGGACTTGAACAGCAGTTGACTACATGGGAGTCCAGTGACATAGCCATTACGCTAACTGCTGGTCCCACCCTGTGTGATTTTCAAGCTGGTGGGTCTGGGACTCAAATTACATAGTCAACCATGTGGGATCCAGCTGTCTCAACCTCCATACCACATGCTGGCTCATTATGTAAATGTATTTTAAATAATGTTTCATGTAATAATTGCCACGATAAAGGATAACTCCTTAAATTTTATCTCAAGTAGCTTAGTTTAATTATAGTCCCTATGTTTATTTGCACACATCTTCAGTCCTTTTTTTTTAAAAAAAATTATTTAACTTTATTATTATTGTTTTCCAGTTTGATCAGAGAGAGAGAGAGAGAGAGAGAGAGAGAGAGAGAAAGTGAGAAAGCAAGCCACCAGGTCCAGGACTTGAACTGTGGTCGGCCATGTGAGAGTCTAGCACCCTTAACCACCATGCCACCTGACAGCCCCATCTTCAGTCTTTGTAATGCAATATGAAATGCATACAAAATGTTGGTAAAATGTACTTTAACATATACTCTCATTTAAGATAGACCCATTTTGAAAAGATGTCTCAGAACTTTTTAAAGAACTAACCTTTTAAAATATAGCTTTGGGGTTGATCCAATGGCATGGTTGTTAATACGACTGGATCCCACATGACTGACTATGTGCTTCAAGCCCTGGACTCAGTGGCTTAAAAAACATGCTAAGTATGTATACATACATATCCAAAATCCTGTGAGAAGAAAGGGGGAGAAGGTATTGATATGTGGCCATTTACCTGGTGGGTGTTTTCTCACTTTCTCTTGCTCTCTGTCCTTCTCTATGTGTCTCTGCTCTCCAGTGAGCACATGTGCCCTATAGCAAAACCAAAAATACAAACATAAAAACAATACAACTTCAGACAAGTTCCATAGTCTAAAGGTTGAGGGAGCTGGATCCCACCTGGTTGACGAAGGTTCAGTTCCTGGCCCAGGTGTCTTGAAAAACATGCTTGGTGTATGCACAGACCCAAAAGTCCCAACAGGGTGGAGAAATAGATGAAATGGGTTTGCTGTGTGACCATGCCCAACTGAAGAGATGTTTTCTTCCTCTCCCTCTTTCGCCATACTCTCTCTGGTGAATGCACATGCCCTCTGGCAATTAAACAACAACTGATATAAACCAAAAACAAATCAATAAAAATCAAAAAGTCAAAACACAACTTAAAGTGGAAAAGATTCAGAAGGGTGAAATCTTCCAACATATATCTTAACATACTTTACTAACGTCTACTGATTTTCACTTGAACATCATGTAGCTATTATTTTTATGAAGCCTATATTTGACTATGGTTTGTTTTGTTTGTTTGTTTTGCCAGAGGGTACATGCACTTACCAGAGACACAGACAGACAGACAGAGCAAGAGAGAGAAATCACTCCCAATGGGCCATGGTCATACCACATTCCTTTTTTCATTTCTCCATTACGTTAGGATTTTAGTCATGTGTTCACAGGCACCTGGAATAATTTCCAAGTGACCAGGCTAGGATTCAAACTCCATTTCGCCATTTGGGATCTGGCTCCCTTAACCACTAGGTGAAGGGCATGTCCAACCATTGATTTCTTTTAAGCTGACATGTATATTCTTCCATTTGACGATTCAATTCATTTACCTCAGAAGATTAGAATGGTGGAGAATATTCAAATATTTCATCCAAAGCCAGTTAATCTATATCTTTGGCATGACCACTTATAATACTAGGGAGGCAGCAATAAAGAAACAGTCAAATATCTGTGCCAACATGAAATTTACATCTCCATGGGAAAACTACACCTTAAAGAAATTAATGATTAATAAATATATTAGATTGTAACATCGCAGAGAAAATAAGGCAGGTCCAGAAGATACAGAGTGCAAGAGTGGGAATGTTGACATTTTAAATAGGGTTGTCAATGTAGGTCACACTGGAAAGGTGAGTTTACCCAAGACCTGAAGATTCAGAAAAAGCTACTGGCTGTCTTAAGAAGAATGTTCTAGGCAAAGGAAACAGGAAATACAGAGAAATGCCTAAAGATTCCATATATAGTCAGTGGCCAGTGTGGCTAGAAAAGAATGAGCAATGAGAAAACAGCAGTAAAGAAGAGCTTAGATCAAATTAGGCTTCACAGAGATTTAAGAGCCTAGGACTTTTACTAGGTGAGATACGAAGCCTTTGGAGGGTTTTTTGCTCAGAAATGACATGATCATACTTATTTTTTAAAGAACTATTTTTTGATAATTCTTATCTATTATTATTTTGAATTTGACCAGAGAAGGAGAGAGAGAGGGCAAGTGAGAAACTAAGCCACCATATCCAGGACTTGAACTGTGGTTGCCCATGTGAGAGTCCACCACCCTAAACACCACACCACCTACCAGTCCCCATATTTATTTTTAAGTAGTAAAAATTATGGAATAATTCTGCTGAGAGCAAACTATTAGAATGAAATGGTAGAAACAAAGAGACTATTAAGAAAATGAACTATGCAGTGATAAATAGACTTGAGGTATCAAGCCATGAAAAGATGTAGAGGAAGCTTAAATGAATGTTATTAAGTGAAAGAAGTTAATCTGAAAAGACTATCTCTAAACTCTGTGCCATTCTGGAAAATAAAAATTATGGACATCATAAAAAAATGTTCGGTATGGGTTAAAGAAGGGGAGAGGGATGAAAAACAAATTACAGAGCATTTTTAGAGCAATGAAAATACTGCACGTGACAGTGTAATAATAGATACATGACATCATACAGTTGTCCAGAACCATAGAATGTCCACCAAGAGTGAACCTTAATGCAAACTATGAACTTTGAGTGCTAAAAATGTGTCAATGTAGGTCCATCAATTATAACAAATGTACTAGTCTGTAAAAAATACTGATAATGGGATAGGCTATGCAAGCACACATGAACAATCTCTGTTCCTTTTCTCTGTACCTCTGTACCACGTACAGTACTAGGGAGACAGTAATAAGGAAACAGTCAAATATCTGTGCCACCATGACACATACATCTCTACGGGAATTTTTGCTATGAACTTAAAACTGTTATATAAAAATAAAGTTTTTAAGGCTACAATAACCCAACCCAACCAAACTAAAGAGATCATAGCTACTAATACTAGTATCAATTGCAGTAATCTAAGAAAGGAGAATTGGTTTTACATAAGACTGGAGGAAGTAGGAGTGGAGGTGACAAAAAAAGTGAAATATGTATATATTTCAAATGTAAAATCAAAAAACCTAGATGGCAGATTATATATTAGGTATGAAAGAGAAATGTCAAAGGTGATTCCGTTTTGGCCTGAGCAACTAGAGAGAGTTTGTATTTCCTGAGTTTGAGATGAATGAGGGAGCAACAGGTTTAAAGGGAAAAATTTGAAGTTATTTTCAAGATGAAAAGATATCTATACAGTGAAGGCAAATAAGCAGTTACCTACAACCCAAGAACACAAGAGATAATTACAGTATAGATAAATTTGGAAGTTCTTAGCTCACTAGTATTTAAAGCCATGTGGGAAAGTTGGACCATCAATTAAGTATGAGCAGAAGATATGGTTGACCCTTGAACAACATGGGGATTAAGGATGTTGAACTCCTGTACAGTTGAAAATCCTTATATAATTTCTGACTATCCCAAACTTAACTGCTCTATTGAAATGTTAGGGAACTGCTGCTACAGACTTCAACTCATAGTATTTGTTATATTTCTTACAATGTCATGATTTTTCTTCACTTCTTGGGAGCACTTCAAGCATCACTAGTGACATGCCATATGGGTCCCATGGTGTTGTTCAAGATTTATGGTACTGTATCAAACACTGTGAAAAATCACCAGAACTGTGAGAGATCCGTTTTTACTGTGATAGGCAGCTTACTGGAAAGACATCTGCTCACATAGAGATGATTAACATCATGTGACATTTTAACCGATATTGTAACACTTGAGCTAATCACAATAGTAATAGGAGGTGGCTACAAAATTATTACAGTAGTCCAGTACGGATTGCAGTTAATTTTATGTAGTTATGATTAAATACCACACCTCATGTTTGTCTATATTTCCCTGGACTGCAAAGGTTTTCAAATTGTCACAAATCTCTAAAAAATTGTCCAATATATAGATTGAAAAAAGTCTAGGTGTATGTGGATCTGTGTGTTTTAAATCCGTGTTATTCAAAGGCTGACTGAAAATTAAGAACCTACACTCGGATATTCCAGTGGAGGAGGAAGAATGAGCAATGGGACCTGAGAAGGAAGCACCAGATAAACCAGAACACTGTGGCCACCTGGAAGCCAATGGAAACAAGTGTAGCCAGGAAAGCAACATGATCAAACTTGTCAAATACTATATATGATTAAGTATATAAATTTATGAATTTTCCTTCCCTGATTATTTGCATTTTTTTCTTCAAGACAAGAAGCAACATTAGTAGCTTTCCAGGATAAAGAAGGAAAGGTGGAAGCCCAGACAAGAAGTAGAAGAACGAAACTGAGCTGGGCCAGTCCATGCCCTGATGGTTTAGGGAGCAAGATCTCACATGCTCAACCCAGACTCTGTGGCTAGAAAGACACGTGAGGAGCATATGCATGTGTTTCCCCAATCCTTACACGATGGAGAAATAGAGGAGGTGAAAGGTTCGTGGTGTGACTATGCTCCACTGAGAGGTCTTTCTCCCTCCTTCTTTATCGCTAATACAACAACAACAACTGAACTAGGTAAAAATAGGCAATACTGTAGTCATCATTTAAAACAAAACCATAAATTAAGATCAGTCAGTATGCTTACGTCTTTCTCTAGTAGCATTCAGCCAGATAGATGCAGGCATCAATTAGGTAGTCAGACTTAACTGTCATCTTTTACTTTGGAAATTCCATAACTGCTTCAAAAGGCTCTGGCTCTTTTGTTTATAGATGTTGAAGTTTCTGTACCAAAATTTCAGCTTAAATTATGGTCACTATCTCATATTGCTCTATCATTGTATGATATACTGTCTATAAGAGGGTTCTTCCTCAAGTTCATGGACAATATGTATTATGAAAAACTATGTATGGATTTTAAAATGTTTTACACCAAAATACACTCATAGCTTAATTCCATTTTCCCACAATTTATCTGAAGTTCTCTCATATATGCTCATTTTTGTTTTAGTCTGAATTATTTCATTCTTACCATTGTGCCTTCTATCCTGGTACTGTCAGATATGTAATAATTGTTCAGTTTCCACTTAAATAAAATCTATAATTCTGTAACTCCATTACTTGAGATTTATCTCAGATTTGTATACATGCATAGCTTCTGCGACAGCTAAATTAAACATCTACTATTTGGTAAAATGGAGAGACATTTTAACCACTAAATCATGATTTTTCTGTATTTTTTATTGCTCATTTCTTAGAAGAAGACAAAATTTTGCCAAGAATCTAATTTGTATTTCTCATTAATAGCTGCATCTTTAAACACTCTAGGATTCTTAGCATATTTATTGTCATACACTGGAAAACAAATCTGTTATTTGTTTATAGCTGATGAAGCTATGAAATATTTTTCCTGAAATAATGCAAAATTTAATTCAAAATTAATTCTGCCCCTCATTTAATACTCAAATATGTTACCTCTTATTGGTGGAGAAAAATGAATGACAAAATTATACCTCTAGCTTTATCATAATCTCAACACACACTCATGGGATGTATTATTAACCAAATGTCTGGAATCCTATGTAGATTTCTGTATTCCACAAGTTCACTGTATCCTCTTGACTCAGTACCAATAGCCCTAATTCCAACTTCTCCCCTCAATAATATAGGGAGCAAATAAAACATTTCTAACTCAAAAAGGTAAAATGGAAAACTAAAGCTTAACTCTAAATTGTTTAGGTCAAAATTGACTATCTGCACTTAAGTTATCTACATAACTGAGGCAAATAATGTATTTTTTTTTTTTTTAGCTTGAGAGGCTTTTTATCATTTATTTAGCATATAAAGTTACTTTTTGTTACAATCTCAGTTTATATTTTTGAATGCAAGGTTAGATTCTCTCATCTCATCTAAATTCTTAACTGCTACAGTTGATTATTATGTATGTATGTGTATATATATATATATATATATATATATATATATTTATTTATTTATTTATTTTGGCCTTGTTAAAAAATTAATCATGCCAACTTTGTTGTCTTACATGGGTTGTCTGATTACTTCGGTCTGAAAGTGTATTCCAATGACTCTATGACTGAAACTAATTGTCTAAAGGATATAGAAATGCAGTATATAGATGTAAATACCAGATATAGTGTGTGTGAAAGAGGAGGGTCTGAGGAAGGACATTTTGGGGGAGGGACAGAGAGGAAAAGCATTAATGGCACAAAGAAGTGTGGTATTATCTGTTGAAGATATTTCGTAGTTTTATCAACAGTACCAGGGAGAAATGTTCACCTGTTGAAATATCCATTTTGTAAGACAAATAATAATGTGATTGAATGTATGGAAGAAAATGAAGTGAAAAAATAAAATAAAAATAAAAAATAAAAAAGAAAGATAAAATAATTTGTATTTGCATTATTTAGCAATGGATGTTACATTTTTACTTGCTCCAATAAAGATCCTATTCAATGGGTATAAATGAGTTCCAGGGACACTAAATCCACATAAGATCATTGATGGCATATATTACATATCTTTAGCTTAGTTTATTCTAAATAAAAATAAAGCAATGATAGGAAATTTATGACTATACACTTCTATCATTAGATATGACAGGATCAACATACCAACTATGGAGACTTCTCTATATTAGGAATCATAAGGAAATAATCCCATATTGTTCTAAGGACTGGTAACACAGATCACATAAATCTTAAGATTATGTGACAACTCAAGAGGCAAGAATTTCCCCTTGATTTTTCTCTCATCAGCTACAGCCAGTTTTCAATGTGGTATTTTAAATTTATATTCAACTTGGAAATATTTGTTGGTTTTCAATATTTTTTCATACTTTCCCTTCCCAATTTTTATAGCTGTATGGCCTCAACGGTTTTACAGTTAATGGTTCACATAATTGGAAAAACAGGTATTTCTTTCCTCAGGATTTTTTTAAAACATTTAATAGTATCCTTTAATCTTTCCTTCTTCAGACAGTATTATGGCTAAACTACTACTTTGAATCATGTGGTAGAGTTTCAAATTTAAAACAAAATTTCTATTAAAAAAATCAGCTTGTTTTATAGTTAACATTGTTACATTTCATGTGCCCTTATGTTGAACATTCTTTTTCAATTACTGTAAACAATAAAATAAATTACTATAATACAAATTAGTATTAGTTTTAATGTAATCTTTTTAGTAAAACTAATTTCTTGTTAAGGACTAATTTTCTATTGCTACATGTTATATGTGCACAGTGATATTTAAAATCATATTTACATACAATTGCACACATATCACAATATGCATATGTTGTAACTGAGATGCCTCATTTTTTGACATAAGCAAAAGATTACTGTATTGCTATTAAAGTTAAAGAGGAAGTAGGGGCTGGATGGTGGTGCAGCAGTAACACAAACACTCCATGCGGCTGACCCACATGGGAGAGTTCTGTGCTCACATCTGGAGACCAGGCACACATGCACTCACGATCCAAGGCTGGTTGAGGCTAGGGGTGAATTGCTGTGTTGAGACTTTGTCGAGGGTGTTATGCCTCTGTCTCTCTATTTCTCATACAAATAAGTAAATAAATAATTTTTAAAAATAAAATTCAAGAGAAATTTTTAAATTTTTAAAATAAACCGAAAGAGAAAGCACATTTGGGACCAGCAGATGGCATAATGATTACGTCGCTGGACTCCCATGTAGTCAACAATGGGTCGAGTCCTGGACCAGGCAGCTTAAACTCACTCCAGGCATGCGTGTGTGTGTGCCCAAATTCCAAAGAGAAGAATGGAGAATGGAGAAGAAAGAACTGTGGTGTGGCTATACCCCTAGGGGGTGATTTCTTGCTTTCTGTCTCTCTGTCTCTATCTCCCTGGTGAGCGCACACACCCTACAGTAAAAAATTTTCTCTAAAAAAAAAAAAAAAAAAAAACAAGAGAGAAAGCACATTGAACATGCATAGTGCTTTCAAATTACCTTTTATTATGACAATATAGTCTTTCATCAATTTAGACTTTTTATTTTTGTTTTTGTTTTTGATTTTTTGCTATAGGGCACGTGTGCTTGCTAGAAAGACAGAGAGAGACAGAAAGCGAGAAATCACTACTCAGGGTGATGGCCATGCCACAGTCCCTTCTTTAATCTCCTCTCGGGATCTTGGGCACGCTCACACATGCACCCAACATGAGTTTAAGCCACCAGGTCTGGGACTCAAATCACGGTCAACTACATGGGAGTACAGCAACATAGCCATTATGCCAATTGCTGGTCCCCAATTTAGACTTTTTAAGGTTTATTAAAAAGAGATTCTGGGGAACCAGCAGTTAGCGTAATGGCTATGTCGCTGGACTCCCACGTAGTCGACCGCGGTTCACGTCCCGGACCTGGTGGCTTAAAACTCACGCCGGGCACGTGTGCATGCGTGCCCAAGATCCCGAGAGGAGAATGGAGGAGAAGGGATTGCGGCGTGACCATCCCCCCTGGGGGGTGATTTCTCGCTTTCTGTCTCTATGTGTCTCTCTGTCTTTCTGGCGAGCGCACGCGCCCTATAGCGAAAAAAACCTCTCCAAAAAAAAAAAAAAACAGAGATTCTGGCTTACCGATATTAGTATATTCAAAATAAGATCAAATTCCTGATTATCTTCCTTCCTGTAGAATGATGAATTCAAAAGTGATACACGAACCACTTTCCTTTAGGGGTAGTAAAAATAAAACAAAACAAATAAACAGAAAATAATTAAGAAGCTCCTGTACTTGCTTGCACGTGAGCATCCTACCAGCTCTATCAAAGTCAGTAGGGATAACTGTGGCACTGTCTGCCATAGTTTGTCCCACTGCACAGTGCCATGATCAAGAGGAATCAACCAGCTTCCAGTTTCTCTCTGGGGAGAACACAAGAGACTACACTATACATTCAACATTTCGACTCTGGGTGGTTGGGAGTCTGCTTGAAGGACTTGCTTGTCAAGGAGTGCTGACAGGCCCTTGTGTACTCTATATATCTAAAAACACGTAGGTGGCATGCTGCTGCTCCAGAAGACCTAGGGTATAGCAGTCAGAGACCAACATAGGTGGCAGGTTCTCCCTCAGAAGGAAAAGGAAATGTGCAAGGGGACTGGTTTCTGACTTGCTTGTTTCCAAGCACTGATGGGACTTGGTATACTCTAAATGCCTGGGGACTCCTGAGAACAAAGAAGAGCTTGGCAAAGTGCTACTGCTGCAGAAGACTCATGACAAACACATAGGTACAAACAAACAACAACAACAATAACAACAACAAAAACAGAAAACCCCTGTAATATCGAATCAGCACACAAACTATAGAAAGGGCACACATTGAAAAAACTCCAAATGCCCTCGTATCTCTAGCTGAGCTATCGGTGAAGGTCTTCCTCTATGTGAAGTAAGTCCATGAAGAATGAGATAAATAGGGACCAGCAGTTGGCATAATGGCTATGTCACTGGACCGCGGTTTGAGTCTCGGACCCAGTGGCTTAAACTCATATTGGGTATATGTGCATGCATGCCCAAGATCCTGAGAGGAGAATGGAGGAGAAGGGATTGTGGCATGGCCAGCCCCCCAGGGGGTGATTTCTCTCTTTCTTTTTCTCTGTCTCTCTCTGTCTTTCTGGTGAGCACACACACCCTATAGTAAAAACCTCTAGAAAGAAAAAAAAAAATGAATGGGATAGATAGCTATTGAGTTTTTGGAAAAGCCATGATGTATTTTTTCTATGCAAAAATGAGTCATGACTTTTCTGACAACCCAATACTTTTTCCAAACATAGCAATACAAATAAAAAGTTACAAAGTTACAAAGAACATGAAGAAACAGAGAGAAATAGCCTGATCAAACAAAAAAACAAATTTCTATAAAATGATCCTAGAGAGACTAAGGTACCTAAGTTATTCAATAATTAAAAATAATCATAATAAAGATGTCCATGAAGTTAATAAATATAGTATACACAAACAAAATAAAAATGTAAGAAAGCAATAGGAATAAAAAAAAAATTGGAACTAATACTGCAACTCCTGAACTGAAAAATTTGTTGTAAGAGTTCAACAGCAGAGTTGAACAAGTAGAAAAAATGAGACACTGAATTCAGAGATCATTTTTTAAATTATCCAGTCATAAGAGCAAAAAATAAAAATAATGAAAAAGTGTTAAGAAAGCCTAAAACAACATTTGGCATGGTGGTTAAGGCACTTGATTCCCACATGATCAACTGCACTGGACTGTCATATAGCAAATTTCAGTGGTTCAAGTCCTGGACCCAGAAGTTTGAAAATCATGTGGGCACTTATGCATGCATACCCAAAACCTTGAGAGGAGAGTGAAGGAAGGATTGTGGCATAGCCATCACCTCTGGAAGATGATTTCTCACTTCCTCTCTCTCTCTCTCTCTCTCTCTCTCTCTCTCTCTCTCTGTCTCGCGCTCTCTTCCTCTGGTGAGTATACATGCCCTATGACAAAAATCCTAAAGAGAGAACACCTACAAGACTCATGAGGCACTAGCAAGTACAAATAAGTACATTTTAACAGTTCCTGAAGGAGAAGAGAAAAAAAATAATGTTTAAAACCCTCCCAAATATAGGGAAGAAAATGGGCATCTCAATTTAAAAAGTCTTATGAATCCCAAATATTAGGAAATAAAGAAGTACATAACTGGACACACTAACCAAATTCTAAAAAAAAATCAAAAACATAGAATTTTAGAAGCAGCAGGAGAAACATGTACATGAAGGACTTTATAAGATCATTTGCAGGGTAGTCAGTAGAAATTTTGTAGGGCAGAGGTAAGTGATATATTTAGAGGGTCATCAGATGGCTTACTGGTTGAGGAGCTATACTCCCACATGGTCAACCATGGTTCAAGTCCCAGACCCAGTTGCTTGAAACTCACACTGGGTTCATGTGCATGTGTGCCCAAAATCTCAAGAAGAGAATGGAGGAGAAGGGATTACAAGCATGGTCATTCCCCGCAGGGTATAATTTTTCGCTATTTGTTTCTCTGTCTCTCTGGTGAGCACCTGTCTTACAGCAAAACATCTCTTAAAAAAAAAGATGCATTTAAAGTTCTAAGAGAAAACACACATGCATGCACACACGCATGATTGACAATGCTGCCCTTCAAAGCTGAAGCAGAGAGAAGACTTACCCACTTACATGAAAGCTTAGGGAGTTTATCACCACTAGACTTGGCTTACAAAAACTGCTAAAAGGAATCCTAGAAGTTAAAACAAAAAGATGCTACAGCACCACAACACTATATAAAAGTACAAAGCTTGGGGGTAATGGTAAATACAAGAGGATGTCAAAAAGTTCACAGAAAAATTAAAGTATTAGTTCATTTTGTAAAAACAGAATTGAAACCAAGGCATAGATTTTTCTTGGTATGCATTTTCTATAAACTTTTTGAATGCCTCATGTAAATACAAAAATTTCGAATACCATAGTACTCATACATAACTCCCTTTAAATTTTGATATAGAAGTTAAACAAAAATATATTGAAAATAACTGCAAGTATAAATATGTTCATGAATATTAAATAAAAAAGTATAATTTGTGGACCACAGTAACATGTTATATAAAAGCGGAAGGAATAGAATATTTGTATGTGATTGAATTTATCTTGTTCTCAGGTTAAATCACATTATTATAGCTATAAGATATGTAATATAAGTCCAACAGTAACCACAAAAATATCTACATAAGACACATAAAAAATGAAGAGAGAATAAAAGCATGCTACTTCAAAAATAAATGAAATACATAGGAAAAAGTGAAAGAGAAAAAGAGAATAAAAGAGCTACAAGAAAGGAAAACACACTTTAACAATACTGTGATAGAACGTGCTTCCCGTTAGTAATTACTTCAAATTAATTATACTTCCCAATCAAAATGCTACAGAGTTGCTGAATGGATAAAAACCCCAAATCTAAATTCATGCTGACTCACTGTAGATTTAAGGACACATGTAGGTGGAAATAAAGGGATGGGAGGCAAATGGTAAAAAAGAGAATAGGAGCTGGTCCCGTGTTCTGTTGGTTAAGGGACCTAAATTGCACATGGCCAAGAGTGAAGTTCAAATTCCACCCTGGAAGCTTAAAAACATGACAGGCACATGTGCATATGTTCTCCAAATGCCAACAGGATGGAAAAATGGAGGAAAATTGATTTTGGAGTGACCATGTCCCATGGGTGGAGGCTTTATTCCTTTCCTTCTTTTTCTGTCTCTCCTCTCAGGCAAGCACAGGTGCCTTATGGTGACACACACACACCCACACAAACACACACCCACAAACAGAATAAAAAACATACAGGGATTGCTATATTTATAAAAATTAGACTTAAGTCAAAAACAAGCAGGAGAAACAAAGAATAATAATATATAATGATAAATCATTTATCAGAAAGACATAGACATTTTGAATACCTATGCATAGAAATGTGAGGCAAATCATGACAGAACTGAAAGGAGAAATAGCTGGTAACTTACTAACAGCAAGAGATCAAGTTCAACCCAATTGTTAGAAATCAAGGCAGAAGATAGGGACCAGCAGGTGGCATGGTATTTAAAGCACTGGACACTCCCACATGGCACCATGGGTTGAGTCCCGGACCTGGTGGCTTGCTTTCTTACTCTCTCTCTCTCTCTCTCTCTCTCTCTATCTCTATCTCTATCTCTTTCTGTCTTTCTCTCTCACCAAATTAAAATAAACGAATGAATAAATAAAATAAAATAAATAATTCATTAAAAAAAAAAGAAATCAAGGCAGAAGAGCCAGTGATGGCCTGGTGCTTAAGGTGGCTGAATCCTCCATGAATGACTGTGTGGTTCAAGTCCCAGACTGGCAGCTTGAAAATATGTAAGGCATGTGTGCATGTGTGTCCAAAAATTACAAAAGAAGAATAGAGGAGAAGGAATTGTAATGTGACCATCCCCTATTGGGGGTGCTTTTTTTGTTTTTCTCCTCTCTCTCTTTCTCCAGTGAGTGCACATACCTCTAGCAAATAAACAAACTAACTAAAAAGAATGTCCACGAACAAATGAGTGGATTGAAAATATGTTGCACATATACTCTGTGGAGTACTACTCAGCCATAAAAAAAAGACCTTGGCATTTGATAGAAAGTGGACGAATATAGAAGATTTACTGCTGAGTAAAGCAAACCAAACTATGAAAGAGAGGCATTGTAGGTATCCATTTAATATATACCAACTATTTGCACTCTGTGGTGGAAACTGAAAGATTAGAGGATATAGAAGCATGAAAAATGATTATGGAAAATGGAGACAGTGTGGAAAGAGGGCAAGAGAAGTGGGAGAGTGTGAAGAAAGAAATCAAAGAGAAAAATAGAAAGGCAAGACATTTATGCAACACAGAAATGGATGATTATCTGCTTATGATAACATGTATAGTACCCTCAACTAGACTGGTGGGAAATGTATTTATGGTGGGTAAATTCACCTTACAAGTTGTAGTGATATATGGTAATTCAACATGCAAAAGAAATTAAAATAAAAAATAAAAGTAAAAATAAATAAATAAACACAAATTTTTTAAAAAAGGGAAAGATACTGGACATTCTTTCTTTCTTTTTTTTTTTTTTTAGAGGTTTTGGCTATAGGTCGCGTATGCTCTCCAGACAGAGAGAGACAGAGAGACAGAAAGTGAGAAATCACCCCCCAGGGGGGATGGCCACGCCACAGTCCCTTCTCCTCCATTCTCCTCTCTGGATCTTGGGCACTCACGCACATGTGCCCGGCATGAGTTTTAAGCCACCAGGTCTGGGACGTGAACCACAGTCGACTACATGGGAGTCCAGCGACATAGCCATTACACTAACTGCGGGTCCCGAAAGATGCTGAACTTTCATGTGACCAATCATAGTTCAAGTTCCAGACCCAGCAGCTTGAAGTTCACATAAGGTACGTGTGTGACCAAGATCATGAGAAGAAAACAGAGAAGACACCATTGTGGCATAAACATCCATCCTGGGGAAAGATTTCTTGATTTCTGTCTCTCTCTGTCTCTCCAGCAAGTGCACAAACCTCTAATAAAGTAAAATATACAATAAAAAATTTATTGGTTGAATTATTTTAAAAATAAAGAAAGTAAAAAAAAATAATTTAGACAGAAGATCAACAGAAAACAGATTTAAGCAACATTGTAGATCAAATATACCTGAGACACATAGATATAGATATAGATACAGATATAGATATAGAGAGAGACATCTAACTCTATATCCCAAGGAACAAGGGAAAAAGCAAAAAAGAAAAACTAAACTCAAAGTCCACACTCTATGTTAGAGTCTGACAGAGTAGAGGACATAAAAGCATTAAAAATTGTTATGGACACTAGAGACAAAGTGGAAGAAGAGTGTGGAAAGGGAAGAGTGCAGGAAAGGAAATTTGGGGAAAATATGGAAAGGTAAGATATTTGTGAGACACAGATATTGTTTATTATCTGTTGATAAGGATGTGTATAGTATTCTCAACTAGACTGAGATGTATATCATGCTGGGTAAAGTCTCTACAATCTAAATGATGTATAGCAATTGAATGCATAAATAATAATAATAATAAAATAAAAAAGATTGGAGAAAATATCAAATAGCAGAGCAGAAATAAATGAGACATTAAGGACAAACAATATAACAAAAAGCCAACAAAATTGAGATTTGTTATTTGCAATGATCAACTAAATTGAGAAAGCATTAGTTAAAAGGAGGGAAAAAGGAGAGAGGATTCAAATAAACAAAATGAAATGAAAGAGGAACTATTACAGCTAACACCACAGATTTTATACACACACACACACACACACACACACACACACACACATATAAGAAAAGAACACTATGCGCCCACCAGATGATGTAATGGTTACATCACTGGACTTCCAAGTAGTCGTACACAGTTCAAGTCCTGGACCTGGAGGCTTAAAACAGGCCAGGCACTTGTGCATGAGTGTTCACAATCGTGATTGCAAGAGAAGGGTGGAGGAGAAGGGACTGCAGCATGACCTTCCCTTCCA
Organism: Tupaia tana; assembly: GCA_026018925.1. Taxonomy (NCBI): domain Eukaryota; kingdom Metazoa; phylum Chordata; class Mammalia; order Scandentia; family Tupaiidae; genus Tupaia; species Tupaia tana. The sequence continues at coordinate 33,197,484 of JAKSZU010000008.1, forward strand.
GGGATAAATACAAACTATTTATCCTATATGAAAAAAGATAAATTCCTAGAAACATACACCCTATCAGGAATAAATGATAAAAGAAAATCTGAACAGACCTATGACCTGCTGTGAAATTGAATAATTGCTCCAAAACCTCCCAACAAAGAAAAGCTCAAGGACCAGGTGGTTCCATTAGTAAATTATACCAAATATTTCAAGAATAATTAGTGGCAACTCTTCTCAAAATAGTACCAAAAAAATTAGGAGGAAATAGTTCTAAACACATTTTCTGAGTCTAGCTTCACCATAATAACAAGCCAGACAGAAGACTTAGAATATAGGCCAGTATCCCTGGTAGATATATTGATAGATGCAAAAAATTACAAAATGACATTATCAAACCAAATTCAACGCTGTATAAAAATAATTATACACAACTACATAGAATTTATCCCTGAGATGCAAGGATGGTTTACCATACCAAAAAAAAGTAGGAGAATTATATCTAATATGCATAATAGAAGGTAATAGTCAATGTTGAAGATGAATATGTGTATATATTTCATTTGATTATTATATACCTTTAAAACCATGCTGTAACCCATGAAGATGTACATTAATTATAAATTATATGTAAACCAGAAATCATAATTTAAAACTAAACCAAACAACTTGATATACTGCATTAGCAGAATGAACAATAAAAACCATTTGATCATTTTGAAAAATGCAGAAAATACATTTGACAAAATTTGCTAAAATAAAAACTCTCAAGAAACTAGGTATAGAAGAAAATTACCTCAATATGATGAAAGACATCTCTGAGAATACCATACTCAATCGTGAAAATCTAAAAGGTTTTCTTCTAAGATCAGAAAAAAAAACAAGAATGGCTACTTGCCATATCTTTCACTCTCTCTTTTGTCTTTCTTTTTCTTTATTTTTTTCTTTCTCTCTTTTTACTTTCTATTATTATATTTTAAAATGTGCACTTTATCAGTGTACATCTGTACAGCATACAGAATGGTTTTTTGACTCATTTAAAGAGTGTACATTGTCAAAGATATTACCATATACATTATCATCACTAGATAACTTTTTGTTTTTGTGTCTTTTAAAGGATTTTTTAAATTCCTAATTCTATCTTTCCTACCCCCATTACATGGCCTTTCCTATATTGTCTGTTGTATCTGCATTAGTCCTTCCCATTTTTAGACTTTTCAATCTCAGTTTCTGCCATAGAGTACAGACATTTTGTATACAATTGAGCAGGTATACATACAATGCCTCTCTTTCATAGTCTGAATTACTTTGCTTAGCATTAAATCTTCATATGCCCACCCTGTATCAAATGTCGGGCTCTCATTGTTTTTTATAGCTGAGTAGTATTCCATTGTATATATATGCTACATTTTTTCGGTCTGTCCTTCTGCTCTTGATTGATACCATGTCTTAGCTATTGTGAACAAAGTGGCAATAAATAAGAATTTGAATATTTTTTCTATTTGAGGTTTTTTTTTTCTGTCCTTTGGGTAGATATCCAGGAGTGGAATTGCTAGATCATAGGGTAGTTCTATTTGTAGTTTTTAAAGAATCACCATATCATTCTCCACAGTGGCTGTACTAATTTACATTCCCATCAGCAGTGGAGGAGGGTTCCCTTTTCACTGCATCCTAGTCAGCACTTAACAGTCTTTCTTTCTTTCTTTTTAATTTTAGCCATTCTGACTAAATTGTATCATAGTACATCTTATTATGGTGGGCTTGCATTCCCTTTATGAAAAGAGATATTGGACATTTTTTCATATGCCTTTTGACCCTTCATATATCTTCTTTGAAGAGTTGTCTCATCAGCTCGTTGGCCCATTTTTTTTTTTTTTTTTTATTGGACTGATTTTTGGGAGTGTGGGCAAGTTGCTTGAGTTTCTTGTAGATGCTAGTATTTAGCCCTTTATTGAAGGATAGTTGGCAAATATATTTTCTCATTCTGAGGTTTGTGTCTTCACTTTAATTGTTTGTTTTGCTGGGCAGAAGCTTTTTAGCCTGATATAGTCCCACTTGTTAATTTTGGGGATTATTGCCTGTGCTTTAGAATTCTTATTCCAGAAGTCGTTGCCTATTTCAATGTCTCCAAGAGTTTCCCCTTTGTTTTTCAGCAGTGGTTTTATAGTTTAATGTTTATATAGTTAGATCTTTGATCTATCTTTTTTATTCATTATTTCACTGAGAAACAGAGAGAAGAATACAGATATATGGCACTCCTGACATGATCCTGATGTTGCAATTCACCCCCAGCCTTCAGTGAACTGATGAACAAATTTTTCCTACTAACTATAAATTAATGTAGATTTTTTTCTAATTTTGTGATTAAATATCACATAATATGAGATTTCACAAACTTTTAATTGAATAGTACAGTATTGGTAGCTATAAGAACAATGTTGTAAAATATTTCCAGGATATTTTCATCTGACATACTTGAAACTGTATACCCATTGAATAGCAATTCCCCATCCTCCTTTCCTTGGCAAACCCCTGACAATCACCATACTCGTGGGTCATCAGGAAAATCAAGACACATTTTTGCATAGAAAAATATAGGATAATACATCATGACTTGCTCAATGATCTAATAGTTTCTGCTTCAATAAATTCAACTACTTTAATACCTCCTATAAGTGGAATTATACAGTATCTGTCCTTCTAGAAAACATGTTCTAATTGTTAGCCACAACATGTTGTTTGGAAAAGTTTATAAGAGTTCATATGTGATTTTTAACCACAAAATTTAAAAATATCTACATTAATTCAGAGAGAGCAGATAACAGTATAATTGTTCATGACAGTGGGGAAAAAAGATTGGCAAATGAGTGACAAGGGAATCTAGAGGAGAAGATTGTGAATAAGCATCTCAGAATGGAAAAAAAATAGAAGGCAATAAAATACAGAAACTACTACAACTATATTAAAGATCATTTAATTTTTTCTTGATAGCTGCAAACCTTCATTGTTCAAAATTCTTCATTTTTCATTTCAGTGTTATTGCTATTCAGCCCTAAGTAGAATAGTGTTCAAACTAATCATGTATGAAAAATTAAAGGATCATATTTATTATTGGGTTGAATGACATAATTTAAAACTATTCTTTTTATAATTATTTATTTTAATTTTATTTATTCATTTTAATTTGATCAGAGAGAGACACAGAGAGAGAGCAAGAGAGTAAGGGAAGATGAGAAAGCAAGCCATCAGGTCCGGGACTCAAACCATGGTCAACCACGTGGGAATGTCCAGAGCCTTAACCACCACGCCACCTGCTGGCCCCTTATTTTAAATTTTATTTATTCATTTATTTTAATTAAAACTATTCTTAAATTCATTATAATGTTATTCTTTCAAATGGAGATTGGTATAATACATATATAGTTTGAAATGAAATATACATGCTTTAGTAAAGTGTATCAAAAAGTCATTTTAACGTGGACCATAAGTTACTTCAGAAGTGCTGCCAATCTTGGTTTTGGCTGGCCTCAGCATATGCTTAATAAGAGCCCAGTTAGCATATGATAATCGCTGCCTCCAATCAGGTGATCAGATGGGCACAGGAATATCTGTCACCATCGCTACTTCGGTTTGGTCCTTACCATTTTTCTCCCAGTCCTCTATCCTCACCGAAAGAGAAAAGAGAAGCCCTGGGCTTATTGTTGTCTCCTTTGTTAAGGAGGTGAGTCCATAGCTTTTCTAATCGCATTTCCACTCCTAGTTGTTAGTCTTAATGTTTAGTCATACTCCAATCACTTTTCCCTCCCTTTCCCTAAACTGGGATTATTACGGCAATTGAAGTAGAGTTGTGACATATTCTTTTGCATGAAGTCATTTTACTTTTGTGTATTTAAACTTCCTGTAATGCTTTGCATGTTGGAAAAATGATCATTAAATGGATTTACAAATTATCTTTCTCTCACAGACTCCAACTGAAGAAATCAGTTTTTAATGAGGGGTGTGTGTGTGTGTGTGTGTGTGTGTGTATGTGGTTATGCATGTGATACAGAGAGAATGGCAAGACGCATATGTCTTGAGAACTGTAACATGCTACTGTCTGCTCCTTTTACTTTTTTATTCGTAATGTACTTCTGATGCTATTAATGAAAATAAAATTGTTTTCATTCAGGAGTTATTTAAGTTTAAATAGTGAAAAGACATAATAATCAATGCATTAGTAAGAGTTAAAAATTTTGGCATACATATATCAGACACTGCTTTCATCAAAAGGAGTAACCAGGTGCCATATCCAGGCTGGGATTGGAGTGACTTTAAGGCCTTCCTTTCATTAGAGTCACCAGAAACTGACAGAACATTCCAGGTGTATGTCAATGAACATGGAAATTAATCAGTTCTATCAGGTGTAGCTCTTAGAGGATGTGAAGATACAATAATTAGCATTAAATTTTTCAGTAAATGGATTATGCTATTTGATACAAGCAATTCTTTTTCCTTTTTTTTTAAAGAGTTTTTTGTCTTAAGGAATATGTGCTCACCTGAGGGAGAGAGAAACAGAGACAGTGAGATGGAAAGTAAGAAATCACAACCCTTCTGCAATTCCCTCCTCCTCCGTTCTCCTCCTGGGATCTTAGAAACACACCACACACACACACACACACACACACACACACAAACACACACACATACACACACACACACACACGTCTGTGGTGAATTTCAAGCCACTGGGTCCAGACTTGAACCGCGGTCAGTTATGTGGGAGTCTAGTGACATAACCACTATGGCACCTGCCACCCCTGATACAAACAATTCTAAATAGCTATGATTGCACCATCCAAATAAGTTAAATTGAATGGAATCCATTATTTACCTGAGTTATGTGTGGCAAAGTCAAGGTGGAGAAAAATCGCTGTGCTGACAAAAATGGCAGGAAACCGAGACTCTACAATTTTTCCTTTCCTATTTCATTAGAATTGCCTTAGAAAACTAGAAAAAAAAATAGAAAAGAATTATTAGTATGTCTCATGGACAGGAGAATAGGAGGAAAAAAGAAAGGGACAGAATGTATTTTGTTTTAATAATCCAAACAATAAATTTATACTAAAAATCTGATAGACAATTAGGAAGACCAATTTCTGAGTCTGATTTTCAGAATGATAAGAAAATTCAAAAGAATTACAATTCTGAAACAATTTCTCAATTAAGTGAAGAAATGATAAAACATTTTGATATTGTCACATGCATTTTACACTGAACCTACATATTCTGAACTCTGATTAAAAATCATTGATACTGAAAAGAGATCATCACAAACCTTAGAATAAATACCACATGGAAACTTTAGGTTTCTTTAATTAAAAGTAAGTTTTAGAATACATTTGGAAATTTTTAAAATTTCCCTCAACTGAAAAGATTCCACACTTCGTTGCCACTAGGCAGTGTCATAAACAAAGCATTTAACTTTAAAGAATGACTTCATTTAGGCTTTTTTAATTACCAGAGAGAGAAGAGAGAGAGAACAATTCCTTATGGGGTGTGGTCATGCTGCAATCTCTTCTCCTGCATTTCTCCATCCTGTCGTCATTTTGGACATGCAAACATCCCTGGCATGTGTGTTAAGTTGCCAAGGCTGTGATGTGAACACCAGTCAGAAATGTGGGCTCCTGCTCCCTTAATCACTAGACCACCTTAACCACTAGCCACCTTAACCACTAGGCTCTGTGTGTATTGTTACACACACAGAATTTACATTCTCTGAAGTACTTTAAATAGTAGTTATGTTAACAAAATTTCACTTTCTACTGTTTAATTGTTCTCTTTTCTCTCTCTCTCATTCTCTCCATACACACACACACACACACACACAAGCTTGTATATGTGTTAAAAAATAGACGATGATCAACAAGTTCTAAGTATATACAGATATCGTCACTAAATTTGCATGTTATAAACCACCCATGTTGATGTTTCTCCAAGATATTCACTTTGTTAGGGTCTTATTTCCATCTCTCCTAGTCATAATCCATTCTGTACTCAGGCTTTTTAAAACACAAGTTCTAATTTTCTTATTAATACACTCTGGGTGCTTTCACTGTGCACCATATGCCAACAGGAGGCTCTTATTGTCTTTTACCATCTGGGCTGCTGATTCTCCGAGTCTTTTCTCTCCTCTTTTTTTAAGTGACTATGAACTATCATCTAAAAGCAATGAACTTACCAGCTGCTTAGTTTCCACTCGACACTTTTTCCCTATGTGAGGTTATACATTTCCAAAGCACCATTTATGACAAAGCATAGATAAAACATGTTCCTAACAAATTAAAAATTGAAATTTAAAAGCAATATCAAAGCTCCAAATAAAATTTTAAGAAATAAAACTTGCATAGCACATACCACTTTGAGAATGCCTCAAAGAATTGTCATATTTTCCATGTGACTTCTGAAATACTTCCTCTTAAGTCTTTTTGTATGTTCATCAAAAATGCCTTAGATGCTGTGACAGGACAGCTCCCCTTAGCACTCCCTGGATAGAAGCTGAAATTAAGTACCCAAATGGTGGTTCTATTCTTTTTTTTTTCACTGATTCTTTTTTTTTTTTGATATAGGGTACATGCACTTGCCAGAAAGAGAGAGACAGAAAGCTACAAATCACTCCCTGGGGGGGACGGCCCACAGTGCAATCCCTTCTCCTCCATTCTCCTCTAGGGGATCTTGGGCACGCATGCACATGTGCCGCGGAGTGAGTTTGAGCCACTGGGTTCAGGACTCGAACCGTGGTCAACTACATGGGAGTCCAGCAACATAGCCATTATGCCAACTGCTGGTCCCAGTGGTTCTAGTCTTGATCTAGGTTTTATAAATCATTGCCAGGATAAACTAATTGACTCATCATCACTATAATTTTTCAAGACAAATGACAATAAAACCCTTATCAGCTCAGATCTAGAATACATTAAAATGAACATCAAATGCCTTATGTTCCCGTTAATTGTTTCTAACTCTTTTCTGGTGTTTTATATTGGACTGGATCAACTGATATTTTAGGAAAAGAAGCACCCAGTGTTTGTAGCAGGCAATTGTCCAAGTCATTGTGGTTTAGTGAGGACATCCAGCAGCCCCACCTCTCTTATAACCCTTTAAAAAATGTAGGGTGACAGCTATAACTTCTCCACCCATTCTGAATCACTTAAAGAGAGTACTTTGTGAACTTTTATGTTTTTTAACATTGCTTCACATAAACCCACACTCTTCACAATTCCCAAGGTAGAATATGTCTTATTTCTGTACCTCTGCATACCTAACTGATACTGTATATCTTTGTTTAGAAGCTATGGCTTCTATTAAATTTAATTACTTACCCCTGTGGCTTTAAATTGAGGGTGGCTATAAAACAAAGACGGCTTCTATTAAATTTAATTACTTTCCCCTGCGGCTTGCATAGGAAGGGTGGCTTCTATTAAAAATTGCATGGTATAGGTGTGGCTGCTAATCAAGGATGCTTCTAAATGAAGATATACAGTCTGTGGAAATAATTAATCAAAGGAACGGATGTTTGGTAGAAATAAAATTGCATGATAATGCCAATTCTGAAATTTATGAAAGTAATGATAGTTCTGATAAATTTTCATAATTCATGTTGTTCTGCTTTTCTAAATAAAAATTATAGCTTACATCTGCACATGCTATATAGGGATATATTAATGTTCTATTGAGGAAGGTAAATGTTTTTTAACATCACAACCTAGCAGATAAAGAGTAAGGCTCTGTGTTGCTTTAAACTGGTTTTTCCTCTTTTGATAGTAGCTGAATAAAGAAAATGGCTTACAGATTTAGCTATGTATATAGTTGGAAAGTAACAACTGAAAAATGATGTTCATAATCTGAATTGCAATGAAACCAATTATCTGTACTGAGGTTATTCACATGGGAATTCTCCTAAAGGTTTAGTATTTCTTAAAAGAAATTAAAAACAGCTGTAAAAATACCATAAAACAAAAATAGCAGCTGCAAAAGAGATTAACATTCCTAAATTTCATTTGAACCTGATATGTTATTTTTCCAACAGCAACATATATATTCTGATTTTTAAATCTATCTTTATGAAATTTTACCTTTAGAAAAAGCAGGACTACTGAATACATTTTTGATATTACCAGTCTTTAATATGCATTTTATAAAGTTTTCTCTGTTAAGGTGTTTTATTAATATGGTCTCTTTTAGTAACCCTCAAATATGAACTAACATTCCAGAATAATCTATATGTTAATTAAGATTTAAAGATTAGTAAGTAAACAATACATATAAGTCTATTCCTCTTTATCTCTTTTCCCCCATTATGTAAAACTGTCAACTGCCTTTCACACTGAACAAGTACCTTTTAAAATTTTATATAGTGTCTGCCTTCCAATTAAGCAAACAGCCAAGATAAAACTATACCTGATGTTTTACACACACATGCACACACACACACACACACACACATACAATAAAACAAAATGCAATTTATAAAACAGATCTGGAGGTGGTGACAGTATAAAACAGTTAGTTTTGCTGTGCTGTTCAAACATATGGCAACAACTTCTCTAGACGTGCACCAGATGGAGGCCTTTAATCGATCCGGGCTGTTATACCGTATGTTATTTCTCCATTAGAAAAGGTTCCTCCTTCCCAATTTATAAATTAAATAATTGCTAAACGTGTAAGTCCAAGCAACAGTACTTTCACAGTATAGACATAATAAATTGAGACTCTTTTTTTAACATGGCAGCATAATGTTAACGAAAGAAAAATGATCTGAAACCTGTATTTGTAGTCTTTTAACAAAACTCTTGTCATCTGTTTAAATTTAGCCCACATTCAACATAGTTTATATACCTTGTTTGTTTAGTGTTGTTTTTTATTTCAGTTTAGTAGCCGAATGCTTTCAGATGAAAGTATTTCACTATTGGCAAACCCTCTAGGAATTATTGCCAATATTAATAGGGCCAATTAAGTCAGTAAACTTGATTTAAAAACTCTAGTAATTACTTAATGTTTTCAAAGGTAAAAATTACTTTTAATTGGATTTCACATTAAAATACTCCAGGTTTTCTACATAATTTTGAAACTAATTTTTTCCTAAATAAATAAATAAATCTTATTACCATTTAAATAAAATATGAGGCAACTAGTTTAAATATAAGCCAAACATGTTTTACATATGTTAATACTTCAGAGACAAATATGATGCATAGATACTGTTGTCATAACACTAAAGCAATTGTAGATTTTTTAATCTTAACTATGCTAGCTAATCCAGCTCTCTTTCTCTTTCACACACACACAAATTATTTAAATAAATACACACATTACATTGATACACACATAGGTATAATTTTAAAAATATGCAAGGAGCTGAGAAATAAGAATACAGCATTTTGGAGTGGTTTACTGCTATTGTTCTTTTGTTATAAATATTATTTGTGACATAGGTTCAGATTTTGAAGTAAACTAAGATGTATGCATAATAGAAATCAAATGAAAGCAACTATTCTCTGGAGAAATATGCAATCCTTTTGTAGAACCCAGCTTTAATGTAGACTAGTACTTAACATATTCACAGCTTATAACAACTTATGAAATGGTTGAATGTTGAAACAAAATATCAACCAGATCTATTCTGTTTAGCATGTTTATTTATGACGATGTTCTTTTGAAAGAAACCAGGAGTATGATAATGGTTGCACACAGACTAAATAGACTATGTTTTCATGAGCAGTAATTCCATACAAGTTCTAGAGAGAAAAGCTGTATTTTTCCAATATACTACATGAGCAAATGACAGCCTTACCTGATGGTTGATATCTTTTATAGTACAACTGTGACATATTTTATGCATCACAAAGAGTGATCAAAGATGTCTCAAGAGGCTCTCTGTCATGGAATGTGGCCCCACAGCCCCTGTCTGCTTTTAAATCAGGCAATAATGCACCTTTAAAATAAGTTGTACATGCTTTCCAGAGTGATGATTATTTTGGATATATTTGAGCTTGATTTTTATTTCATTTTCAGTTATGTGATTTCTATAATTATATGCATGCTTCATTTGGTTATTAAATAAAAAGTGAATAACATAAACAAGAGATTGTATATTTTTCAAAGTGTATGTTGAACATATAGTTCTGCTTTTATTGCTTTTGTAATATAATGCAGTTAAAAGAAGAAATGCAATTCAGAATCTAGCAAAACCATGCCCATTTGTTTCCAATTAATACATATTAATAAAAACCTTCAATGTACTTTTTTGTTCTTACACAGAAAATTTTGCATTGCTGTTATTTTTTAAATAAAACTTAACCGACTATTTAGATTTTCTATACAAATTAAAAATAAATTGGAAAATTGTGGCAATCATCCAGTGAAGTTTTAAGCACACAATCACCAATCCTATAATGTCTGGAAATTTTCCAGAAATACTATTTTCCTAAATACTCTGAATGGATTGGATGAAAATGTCTTGTTACCTGGATTTACCTACATAATTAAATTCCCTCCTTCTTTGAAATCTGTCTTCACGCATAACCAAAGACCAAGAAAAAAGATATTTTGTTGAACTTAAACTCTACTGGATATTCATAGTGAATATTTTTCCAGGGCTATATATTTTTAAACAAACATACAGACAAGTAACCAAAAGTTGCTTGTTCTTGATTTTTTTGAAGACTTTTACTGAGACCAGGCCATCAGTTGCATAAATTAGCCAATGTTGTTTTAAGACAGGGGTAGAAATATATTTGTAAAGAAACATCTTGCTATGTGAAGGTACTTTCTGAGGTTTATAATTAGTGATGTTCTAAGGTACTAAAGGATTCTAATACTTTGCTAAATTTCTCTTAAACCTGTTCTCAAAACAACTCAAGGCCAGGCAAAAGACCATGACCTCAGTCAATCAGTCTTATGGGCAAAATCACTCAAACTGTTTGCGCTAAAGAAAGTGAGTATTCAAAGGTTATATTTATTTCTAAAAAAACCTTGCATACCCAATTGGAAGTAAATGTGTACTGAAATCTATGTTGAGCTACTAGGTCATCAATCATATTGCCTCTGTAGCCTTTAAGAACTATTTATAATTACATTAAAAGTTTAATTTTATTCATTCTTAGCTCAGTTAAATACATCAGTTCATATTTGAATGTGTGGTACTGTTGATTGTATATTAATAATCGTATACAATGTTAGTTTCCTTGAAATTGTTTTATACAATAAAATTAGTTGTAATGTGTGAATATATATAAATATTTGCTATGAAGTGAGTGTGCATTTGCCAGAGAGAGCCAGACAGAGACAGAGGGAAAGTGAGAAATCACTCCCCAGGTGTGATGGCTATATCACAATTCCTTCTCCTCCATTCTCCTCTCAGAATTCTGGACACACACACAATTGCACCAGCTGTGAGTTTTAAGTCACAGCCAGCCATGATTCAAACTGCAGTCAGCCATATGGGAGTACAACACCTTAACCACTACCCCACCTGCTGGCCCCATGATGTCATCATTTTTATGTGTTCCCTCCTGAATCTGAAAACAATATAATGTCATAAAATGTATTAGCTAAAATATTTCTATAGAAAACTATTATCTTGACTTTTCATAGTCATTATATATACATTATATGATGTATTTTTCTATGCTTTTCTATACAAAAATGCATCATGACTTGTCCAGCAACCAATATATTTATAGCTTCAACATTTACAAAATACAAGTTTGATATCATTTCTGTACAATCTCTTTCAGACTAGATTATGTCTTAGTCCTCTTGTCAGAACATTAAAATCTTATATTTATGCATATGTTTACAGATCAAAAAATACTTTAACATGTATTATCTCAAATCATTCATATAGTAGCCCAAGAAGGCAGGTCCCATTACCCTTTTACAGGATAATGATAAAACTTAGATTTGATGAGTCACTTTTTCTTTTGAGTATCTCAAAAGTGGCCAAGTGGGAAAAGAGAAACTACTTTTATTTCAAATACAATATTCTTTCCACTTGCTGCTGTCTGTAGGATTGATTCAATAGCCTTGGAAAGTAATAATTCAGCTTTTGAATGACAAGGAGATCATTACAGTGTAAGTCAACCCATTTCCTTTTGCAGTTACCCTGTAATAAAACGATATAATAATTAATAAGTACCTTAGATCAAGCCAACTATGGCTTCTTGCTTCTGTAATTGTATCACGTTACAACTGTCTATGGGAAAGGAACTTTGGTTGATGTCCTTTAGTCATTAGCAGCAAGCTCAGTGACAGAAACATAGTAGATGCTCAATAAATGTTTGTTGAATATATCACTTTGGATATTTAGCAGTATCTGAAAACTGTTACAAGTTTTTAAAAGTGTTATCTCTGCTTACAGGTAAAACTTTCCCTGCCACTGCACCATGGATTCAAATAGACTTGTTTGCAGATATGTCTCCAGAACCTGCAATGGCATTGATACATAGCTGGCATGCAAGTGTAACAATGTGTGAAATGAATAAACCATGACTAATAAAACCATTTTAGACCATTTATTATATTTGGCCACTCTTTTCAGGATACATTCAAGTTTTTCAAATGCTACTGAAAACATGTCACCTGACACTAACCATACGATGTCCTACATGTAGTATAACCCCTCTAAGAATTACTGAAGGAAGTGATTATACCTGTACAATTTCTTTAGTTTAAAATAATCTAGTCAGAAATCATTTCTATCTTTAGACTCATTTCCTTAAAGGTAGTTCAAACCTATATTAAACTGTCATATAATAAATTTCTAATTAAATTAAAATTCCTGAGAATTATAAACTACACAATAAAAAGCAAATTTAGAGAATTTTTTCTCTGTTTCTGTATACATACTTGCTATAACCTTCAAGCTGTGCCAAAGATTAAAATGAGCAATACTAGGCAAGTAAAAAAAAAAATTGACTATTTAGTAATTCATATGATTCAAGAGGTTAGCTGTAAAGCAATATGGCCATTCAAATCTCACATGAAAATTGGTGTGATTTATTCTCCATTTAAAATGTTTTCTTCTAATTAGAGTCATTATGGTGATTGTATTTTAATACTATAATTGGAGTTAGCCTTCTTAAACAGTTTTCTAATGTCAAGTATGTTATTCTCTTTTTCATTTTCAGAGTGTAATATTTCTCATATAGTCATCTATGCAGAAAATAAATACTTTCTCAAACTCTCATAAAAGCTCCATAAATGCAAGTTTGTATATTTTGTTTCTAAAAATTTAAAAATATATCTTTATAATGTAGAATGGTGGCCTTTAAGGAGACATTTCAACTACAGAGATCTGAAAAGTCTGAAGTTAATGCCTAAGTTCATATTTAAATTACTTTTTATAATTAATAAATTAAAATATAATAGCAACAATAAAAATCCTAAGATTAAGATAACAAGAAGGGGGAGACCAGCAGTTAGCATAATGGCTATGTCGCTGGACTCCCACATAGTTGACTGCAGTTCAAGTCCCGGACCCGGTGCCTTAAACTCACGCCGGGCACGTGTGCGTGCGTGCCCAAGATCCCGAGAGGAGAATGGAGGAGAGGGGATTGCGGCGTGGCCATCCCCCCTGGGTGGTGATTTCTCGCTTTCTATCTCTCTGTCTCTCTCTGTCTGGCGAGCACATGCGCCCTATAGCAAAAATAAATAAATAAATAAAAATAAAAAAATAAAAAAAATAAAAACCTCTCCAAAAAAAAAAAAAAGATAGCAGGAAGGTAGAATTTAAGAACTAACAGCAAGTTTTGAGGTTAATAAGAAAAGTTAAATATTCGATGTGTCTGTTGCAACAACCATGAGTTCCAGTAATTCAATCACTACATTTAGAAGTGCTAGTGTTGGAAAGAACAGTTGAATTTAAATTTTCCTCCATGGAACTTTATTGTATTTAGGCAGAGTAAAATGAGAAATGAAGAGAATGAGTAAGGTAATCCAATAAAAAGCAAGTAAACAAACAAATGTAATCATTTGAAATATTAATAAAATTTAAAGGAAATGCTTTTTGTTTGAAAAGAGTACAAACTCATTGGAAGATAAATGTATGCATAAAACAAATCAAGATGATAAATTCATAAGAGGAGATAAAATTCACTTTATAAACCTTATTCAAATTACTGTTTCAGAATAAATTTTGAACTTTTGTATTTTTTTTTTTTTTTTTGAGAGGATTTTGCTATACGGTACATGCGCTCGCCAGAAAAACAGAGAGAGATAGAGAGACAGAAAACTAGAAATCGTCCCTCAGAGGGGATGGCCACACTGTAATTCCTTCTTCTCCATTCTCCTCTCAGGATCTTTGGCACGCATGCACACGTACCCGGTGTGAGTTTAAGCCATCGTGTCTGGGACTCAAACTGTGGTTGACTACATGGGAGTCCAGAGACATAGCCATTACACCAACTGCTGATCCCCTTGGCCTTTTGTTTTTTAAAATTTTGCCAAAGGGTATGTGTGCCCATCAGGGATGAGAGAGGGAAAATAAGAAAGCACCCCCAATAAGGGATGGTCCACTGCAATACCTTCTCCTCCACTTCTCCCTACTTTAGGGATTCTGGGCATATACCCACAAGCACCATGGCCTCTTTTTCAAGTCACCAAGTCTGGGACTCAAACCACACAGTTGGTCACGTGGGATTCAGCCATCTTAACCACTATGCCATTAGTCAGTCTTATTTTGACCTTTTCAAGGCAATTTTCTGGACACAGTGATTTATGTGATGTGGGAAAGTACCAGCGTCTTGCCTTGTCCTGCTGTGACAACCATTCTAACACCTTTTCTTTAGAAGCCATATATGTGTTATGTTCCTGTGTATGTACTTTTTAAAAATATGGGTGAAAGGAATTGTGCTAACCTAGAATGGTGTTTTCCTATTGACTTACAGATATCTCTAAATAGCTAGAGGGAAAAGAAGTCAACTTTGACGACATACTATATTAGGGAGACTTTGGCAAGACATGTACTTATGTATGGGACTGATGAGATACAATTATTTAGATGGATATCAAATGCATTATGCGGAATGAAAGAAGCCAATCCCAAGTTTATACATACATATAAATATATGCTTATACACACACACACACACACACACATATGTTCGATATAACATTCTTACAAAGATACAATTCTTTTTTTTTTAATTTCTTTTTTTTTTGGGGGGGGAGAAGCTTTTGCTATAGAGCATGTGTGCTTACCAGAAAGACAGAGAGAGACAGAGAGACAGAAAGCCAGATATCATCCCCCAGGGGGATGGCCACATCACAATCACTTCTCCTCCATTCTCCTCTCAGGATCTTGGGCATGCATGCACACACACCCAGCATGAGTTTAAGCCACTGGATCTGGGACTCAAACTGTGGCTGACTATATGGGAGTCCAGCAACATAGCCATTACACCCACTACTGGTCCCAGAAAGATACATTTCTAACAAGGGATAACAATTCAGTGATTTGCCAAAGGTTAGAGCAGTTTGTTGGAGGTCATGAAACATACCTCCATTCTGAATGTGGAAGTAATTCTACAAATATATACTCTGTTAAAACCCATAACTATATTGTGAAAATATAAGCAAATCATACTGTCAATTAAAAAATAATATATATATGCATATATTCTGTATCTCGTTATATATGTTCTTTTTATACAAAAAAAATAGAGGGTTGTATTAGAAACTAATTAAAGAGTTAGTCATCAGTCAGTGAAAATAGTTTACATAAAAGACAGGAACAAAATTAAACTTATTTCTTTTTAAGAATTATTTATTTTTTAAATTCCATTTGCTATTATTATATTTTAATTTGACCAGACAAAGAGAGAGAGAGAGAGAGAGAGAGAGAGAGAGAGAGAGAGAGAGAAAGGGAAAGTGAGAAAGGAAGTCACCAGGTCTAGGACTCAAACTGTGGTCAGCTATGTGGGAATCCAGTGCCCTTAACCACCACATGACCTACTGACCCCAAAATTAAACTTCTTAAGTTTTGGTTTAATGTTGTTTTGATTTTTGTGTCATGTGACTAAATTATCTATTTGAAAAATGCAATTAAATGACAAACAACAAAAGATTCAGATCTTTGGTTGGTTGATTTCATTCCCCCCCACACACAATCTCGTGGTAGTTAAATTATTTGCTTAAACATTTTAATTGAGAAGGATCAATAAAATGCAGGTACCAGGTGTATCCAAAGTCTATTGGATTCATTTCTTGAGCATTTATTTTTCTTGTGCATAGCTGTGAATGGAGCCCCTGACCTAGTAGAAATTTACAAATCTTCCTTTTAGAAATAATTCCTCATGTGACCTAATCAACTGCTTTGAAATAAAACTGGAATAAAAAGGATAATCTATTTTTTTGTTGTTAAAACACTAACACCCACGACCATATGTTTTGACTTATTTCCTAATAAAACTTCTGTTTATTGTATTTTAAATTCAGCTGTGTTCTGTATTATGTAATACAGGTTTCTGAAGTAATGGCAGCAGTTTAACCACTTTATCTAGTCAAAGAGAAATTAATTATTTTTTCTTTTCACTTGACATATTTGATTATTTTGGTGTTGCCCAAACTATCTAAATGTGAAAAGCAGATGAAAGAATCTATTAATCTCCACTGGCATTCATCTTTTTGTGCTTTCTCGCTTCTCTCAAAATAGCTAACATCAGAAACTATATCACTAAGAACTTAAACTTCATAACTGGAACACTAAATTTATACTACTTTTGCTGCTTCAGTTTTTTTGTTTTTTTTTTTTTTTTTTTTTTTTTTTTTTTTTTTTTTTTTTAGAAAGATTTTTGCTATAGGGCTCATGTATTTGCAAAAGACAAAGAAAGAGAGAGAAAGTGAGAAATCACCCCTAGGGGAGATGGCCACATCATAATCTCTGCTCCTTCCTTCTCCTCTTGGGATTTTGGGCATGCATGCACATGTGCCCAGCAGTGCGTTTCAAACTGCTGGGTCCAGGATGGGACCTTGGTCAGCCACACTGGAGTCCAGCACCCCAACTATTACACCACCTGACGGTCCTTCTGCTTTAGTTTTTAAATGGAAGATTTTTAATTGACTGAATTTTTCTTTTTTAAAAGAGAGTGAGAAGTCACCCTCCAGAGGAAATGACCACACAGTAATCTCTTCTCTATTCTCCTCTTGGGACTTTTGACATGCACACACATGTACCCAATGTTGAGTTTCAAGCCTCTGGATCCAGGACTTGAACTGTACTCGGCCATGTGAGAGTCTAGTGATGTAACTATTATGCCATCTGCTGGTCCCAATTGGCTGAATTTTTAAAACTGAAGAATCATTAGAAAGAGCTCATTGATTACTACTGTCAACTATCTTTGTTTCCAATGCCTTATGAAAATACAAGATTTTTCTCCATTTTGAAGAAAGATTCCCTGTGTTTTCAGATATCAGTGAAGTAAAAGTTCATGAACATCAGGGACTTGAATTAGAATGCCCAATTCCCAGTGTCATGTTACACCAAATAAAAAACTTAGTAAAAGATATCTATAAGTTTAATACATTAAGCCAGTTGCTTAAATACTATAACTACAATTTTTTTAAAGAATGATTTTATTTGACTTTATTTATTTGTTTTTAAAATTTGACCAGAGAGGGAGAAAGTAAGAGAGAGAGAGAGACAGAGAGAGAGCGAGCAAAAGCAAGCCACCAGTTCTGGGACTCAAACCATGGTCAGCCATGTGGGAGTCTTGTGCCCTTAACCACCATGCAACCTGCGGGTCCCTATAACTACAATTTTAATTTACGTTTTGGTCTTTTAACATTCCAAAGTATTCTGAGAGGAAATTTCAGTTTGGAGACTGTTGTGCATAGCCTTCTCTTGTGTACTAAAGATTTGTAAAAATTGGCACAATTGATTCTTGCCCTGTATAGGGGAAGTAAATTAACAAATAAACAAACAAAGAACTTTGACTACAGCTTCCAGAACCTAACCAAGCTACTATTTTCAATCACAATCTAAAATGTTTTAAAAACATTCTATATTTAGTTTATCCTTAATTATCCTAGGCTATCAGTACCTATGCTATTTGTCAAGACTATGACCAGGAAAACACAAAGCTGGAGAATTTTGTCCTCATCTTACATTCTATGCCACTGCATTAATTGACAACCATGACTTAACATATTGTATTAACAAATCAGAACAAGAAAAAAGGACCCAGAAAGAATAATAGGTTTGTAACTCACCAGCATTTTATTAGATCAAATCTTGACTCTCACACTGCCCAAGTTGTCTCCCTCCCCAGGCAGAAGGACAGTAATGTGCTAGATTGTGTTTGAAGTCCTATTACAGAGATGTCAGTTTTAGTTTGAAACATAAACATATTTTTATTTATACATTAGTGCTTATAGTGATCAATGACAGTGTATCTAGTATACTAGAATTTGTTTTTGATCAGTATAAAAGCAATTATTCATAAAACTCAAAACAGCAGCAAAGTTGTGAAAGAAAGGAAAAGAATTATAGGTTTCTTACAGGGAAGGTAATTTTAATATAGACGAGATTGGTCCAAGTTCTGCCATTTGGATTGATAGATTATCTAGCTGAACTATCATTTCAATAATCTCAATGACAGTATAGCACTGGATACTTGGTACAGTATTATAAATTAAATTTACTGCAAATGTTATTGCAGAGAATATGGAAAGAGATCTATTATTTGTGTTTGTGAAAGTTTAGATAGGAAAAAATTTAAGATTCTTTGACAAAACATAACAGAAATGATCTATATGATATGGTTATATTACCAGTTGTCAAAAATTTCACTTTAGCCATTACTTCTTCATCAGTATTCTTGAATTATAGTGACATGATTCCACTTGTGAGAAAAAATATTATATTAATCAACTGGAATGTTACCCTTGTAAGGTGATGCTTTGCAGGTTTTGGCAATGTTATAATTCAGTTAACTTTTTAAAGAAATACGTTGGCTTCTATTCATTTTGTCTAATATTGAGAACTTGCAGCAGGTACAAAATAAAATTGTTGGTAATCCTTGTATAATGACAATAAGAATTGCAATTATAACAGAGTTTAATGCATTCATGCTTACCAATTTAATATATACACATATACCTTTATTAATTTATCAAAATACATGTATGTGTATGTAAAAAATACACTTACTATAATTAAGGAAATAATCTATCTATCCATTTATCTACAATACAGTATTACTTCCCTAACTAAATATCTTTACATAAAATAAAAGTAGTTTATATTTCTCTAGTATGTTGCATATCATCAGAAAATTCATTCTACATCATTATTGTTACATCACATCTTGTATGCTGGTCTACAAGCGAAGATCCCCAGTATTAAGTATACTGGCTAAAATGATCTATTTCACCTTCCTGTTCACTGGCCCCAGTTCAATGCATTCACACATGCCTCTCACAAACCATCTTTTCTGATATACAACGAAAAGGAAAAGCTACCACAACACTATAATAAATGCTAGTGTTTATTGAGTCCTTTTGACGTCTGACAATCTTTTGAGAGTGTTAGTCTTCCTAAAAACTGTATCAAGATATTATTATTATATCTATGTTAAAACAGAACACTGAGGCACAAAAACTAAAAAATGTGTCTCAGCTAAAACAAGTAGCAAAGCAAGGATTCAAATACTAATCTTTGAAGAAAAGGAAGTTGAGATTTAATTTTGCATCTTAGTTTCTAAGCATATGAAAGTATACGGGGATCGAAATGCATTTTGGGGGTCCTTTCCCTATCGGTGCTTCTAAGAAATTACAGTAGTGTGCACATTGTCCACACTAGAAAAATATTTTGCCCGTTGTTCAGATAGCTGGCAATTTAGGGTGCTGCTATAGTTCAATGTCTTATGGTAAACTTCAAAACTAGAATCCTGTAGATACCAAAGGAGACACTACAAAGGAAGATCATTTCAATAAAGTTTTTCTTTTACCATTGTGAAGTTTTCCCAGATGTCACATGAATGTAGAAGCATGCATCATCATCAGACTATCTGGTTTTACTAATCGTTTTAAGCACGTACATGAAAGAATCCCATATATGCAATGTTACCTAAAGGGGAAAATCTCATTAGTCAATAAGAAATACCACGCTTCCCTGCAACATTGCTAAAACACATCCAACGTAATAAGTTAGACATCTTTATATGAGCTGTGACCCCGTATTTCTAGCTACATCCCCCACACACCCACACATACACACTCGACTGTGAGTTAAACTTTAAGATAAAGGAAAGAGAAATTTGGTGGCAGTTGTAGAAGCCTGGAGAAAATCTCAAGGCCATTGATGAACAGAAATGAATTGAAATTAAAGAGTGGAAAACCAAACCCATTGTTACATTGTAATAGAAATCCACAGTATTTTATCTCCAAACTTTGGGAACAGTGACTTTTGGAATCCAGAGTTTTTCAGAGTATAGAATGACAATATAATGGCAAGCTTCCAAATATCGCAATCATGCCTGGGCCAGCATTTTCTGATCAAATACATCAGCATTGCTACAGTGAAAGTATGTTTATATTCCCCATGGGATATGGACAAGTGATAGAAAGTCAATTTTTTGCTACCAAAGAGTTGTCTTTTTAAGTTTTAAGATGATTTGTGAATCTTAGAATTGTGCATAAGAAATTAAAATTTACTATCTTTGTGTAGAATTACTGCTTTTCATTCCTTTTACTTTTTTTATTGTGAATTACTCGTCTTCTAATTTTCTGGGCTAATAATTAGATCCACACAGTGTTCTCATCTTTGAGAACTTTATATAGAGTTCCATTCTTTTTCTGCCTCACCTTATTTCAGAAAGGGCTATCTTAACTAGCATAGAATTAGAGACTTAGATATCCTAAATAAAAACATATCCTATTTGAAATAAGCAGAGTCCTGATAATAGCTGAATCATAAAAATGAAATTGTATATCAAAACCATTTAAAAATTGGAATCTTTTTTGATTATTTTACCTCCAGTAGGAGGCAATTTAATTATTCTTTTGACACATTTTATAAGCTGTTGGTAAGTAATCATCCTAAACAATCTGAAGTTTTCTAAAAGTTAATTGAAAGATAGTGTTTGTTTGTTTATATTATTCTTCTCTGTTGTATCCTTACCTAACAGTATGAAAAAGGGTAGTGTGACTAAAGTGACAAATTTAAACATTTCTAGAGTTTTCAGTTGGTTTATAAAGTGTCCCTTTACACGACAAATTTATTAAAGAGAGTCCTTTCTGTTGTTTGCATAAAAATATAAAAATGCTGCTCATCTCGCCTACCCTTCACGCCCAAACTATCACTGTCTACCTAAGCTCTTCAGTCACCTACCCTTCATAAAATGCCAAAGTTGCACAGAAGTCAATGCAAATAAACCTTTGAACTTAATGAAGTTTATAAGCCAGGATAAGGGACGCCAAAAAGACTACTATTACTCTGATAAGATTATTAATATTATCAATAAATATTATTGTATGAAAAAAATACTACACATCACTTTGTAGAACAATTTTTGAGTCTAAAATGACACATATTTGCAGTATAAATGAAGATAAAAATTATAAATTATCTCCCATTGTGTAACCTGTATAGAAGTATAATACCCATAGAACAATTATTTTTTCTCTCTGCTTTTTTAATACTTCTAACTTACTCTAGGTCTATAATGTCATTTATTTAATGAGAGGAGAAAAGGCAGGATTAAGCACTGGTTTCATTTTTCCATTATCTCTATAGCACTGTTATGTATTATGTTTCACTTTTAAATGCACTTGTATACTTATTACTCATGAAAGCTTCTATTTATAGTTTTATTTAAATCATGTTTAGAACATTAATAGGAGCTCTATCTTTAAAGCGTAAGTGCACAATATAGTATTAGTATTATAACGACAGGCACAATGCTGTACCGAAGATCTCTAAATTGCTTACGTTGCATAACTAAAACTTTTGCCCATTGAGTAGCAACTTCTTATTTTATAATTCCTGACAACAGTGATTCTACTAATTAAATTATTTTAGGTAGCTCGTGTAAGTGGAATCATACAGTATTTGTCCTTTAGTGACTGGCTTACTTTACTTAGTATAATGTCCTCCTAAAAGGATTATGATCAAAATCTTGAGGAAGTATCTGCATTCTCAAGTTCACTGCACATTATTCGCAAGAGCCAAAAGATGGAAACCACCTAAATGTCCATAAACAGGTGAATGAAAAAAAATACATATATATATATATATATATATATATGTATGTGTGTGTGTGTGTGTGTGTGTATATATATATATATATATATATATATATATATATAGTCTACATATAAAAATAAAATAACCTTCAAAAAAGAACATCCTGACAGATGCTACAACATGGGTGAACCAAAATCAATGTTTATTAACTCTGACTTCATTAAGGACTTTGGTTATTCAACCATCCTAGGCTTGTAAAATCTCCAAAATATCTTTGTAAATACATTTCAGTTAGAGAATTATTTATGTTCGTATGAATATTATGTGAAGAATACATGTAAAAGTTAAAAACAAAAGTTATCAAAGTTCCCCAAATATTCAATATCACTAGATTGAATATTAACCTTTTCATAAAATTAAATATAAATAATAAATGCTTAATCAAATACCAAAAGTTTATTTATGTTATCCTCCCATCACGATATCAAATCAATTTAATAGAAAATAACATAATTTGATTTAGAGAAGAAATAAATAGCAGCAGTCCTTTTAAAACAAAATTAAGAAATAAATAAAATAAGTGGTTTTTTTTTTTTTTTGCTCTATCTTAAGAGTTAAAATATTTAGAAACAAAAATATAACATCTGGCATTTCAAAGACATCATTGATTTTCATTTTACTTTTTCCACAGCTCCTAACTTGTAATATCACTTATAAATTACGTAGGGCAAGATTATTTTCTTATGTCTTGCTTTTTTTTTTTTTTTTAATTTAAGTAAAAGAGAGGGCTGGCCCCATAGCCTAGTGGCTAAGCGAGTTGGATCCCACAAGGCCAACCACAGTTCAAATCTTTGTCTCATTGGGTTAAAAAACTCACCAGGTGCACATGTTCTTTTGTGTGTGCTCAAAACCACAATAGGGTAGAGAATGGGAGTGAAGGGACTGAGGTGTGACCATAACCTCATACCTGGTGGGGAGGTGGTGCTTTCTTTCTCTCGCTCTCACTCTGTCTCTCTGTATCTCTCTGGCAAGCATACCTGCCCTCTGGCTAACAAAAAGGAGGACAAAATATAAAAAGAAGTAGAGAAAATGCCACTAATTTTTAGACTGGGTGAACTGATGACATTTATAGTCAATAGCCTCTTGCTCAGTAGCAAGATCTTGCTATAGCCCTCCAAAACAGTTTTGTAAGTCACTCATATAAGCAGTAGTAAATGTATCTATTCCTCAGGTTTGATTTTTATTACATAAAAATATAAGCTTGAAAAAAAGAACAAGTCTAGTTTATTACAGGAACATCTGTTATGTTGTAATGTAGAAGGTATGCAAATAAAACAGTAATTTGTGAAGTTAAGGGAAAAGACTCTATAAATATTGATTTTTAAGATGTTCAATTAGAAATACAGTATTTGTTTGACTGCGTAGACAATAATATGCAATACAGAGTTAGATCAACAATAGTGGATCCTAAAATCTGGCAACATCACTGCCCTGACTCTGATACCGTTCCTATCACACAAATTCCTTCCGTCTCTGTATGGATTTAAAGGAGTTAGTTTTGTCTATTTCTTGATCCTTTGATTTTGCACAGTAGCAAAGCAACTTTGTTGTTGGTTTGTCCTAATGTAAGCTTGTAGTTGTTAATCTGTTTTCACTGAAGGCTCAAATACTCTCTAATGCCAATCCTGTTGGAGATCGTGGGGAGCTGTTTCTTCTACTTAGAATTTAGAGTGCTGTCTTTTCAACATTTTTAAAGTAACATTTACTTATGCTCTCCTCAAATATTTATTGAACAGATGTTCTCTTCACTAGACATTGTTCTAAAGCTTTCAGATGGACTGGCAAGCAAGATGTTTGATCTCACTCTCTAGGACCCTCCTCTCAGTTGGCCCTTGTAGCTTGACTCAACAGACATTCATTTCTTTGTGCATCTGCCTCTACCTCCTGATCTGCTGCCTGTGAATACCATTCTGATTTCCCTCAAAGATCCTGTCCTGTCTCCCATCCCAGCCCCCACACCCATCTCCTGCCTCAGTCCTCTTTTAGACCTCAGTTCAAACATTATTTCCTCAGGGTAATCTATTCTCATTTGCAAATCTCACAGAAAAATGCACTTCCTTTTTGGAACCATACTTTTGTAGCACACTTATCTATATAATGATTTGATGAGCAATTATCTCCTCCACCAAACAGGAAGCTCCATGGCAACATAGACAGGACCCTTTTTATTCCCCTCTAAACCACTAGCACTTACAGTTATCCTTAGAACAAACTGAAGATGTGTGTTTAGAGAGTCAGCAACATTGATGGTTAAACCAGAAAAAGTAGAATACTTCCCAAGGAAAGATGAATATTTGTGGAACTTTAAAAAATCTATTCTTAAATCTTTACCTTTGGCATGGTATATTGTAAGGGGCATTTTGACAAAGACACTTTGGGATGTTTTACACTTTAACAAAATTTAAATAGGAATTGGGGAGATATTAATCATTTCTTTACAGAATATACTTGTCAATATTGTACATAAAGGTAGGTATCCTCCAATAGAATTTATTATGATTAAACTTTTAAAAATATCATAAATGACTTTGCTACTTTGTATTTGAATAATTTAAAAATTCTTTAAGAAAGTCAGATTTTTGAGAAGTATTATTTTATTTATTTATTTATTTATATTTTTAAGAAGTATTATATTTTTCTCTTTTTTGAAGAGATTTTTGCTGTAGGAAAAATGTGCACTAGCCAGAAAAAACAGAGAGAGACAGAAAGTGAGAAATCACCCCCCTACGGGGGACAGCCATGCTGCAATCCCTTTTCCTCCATTCTCCTGTCAGGATCTTAGGCACATACGCATACGCGCCCAGTGTGAGTTTAAGCCACCAAGTCTAGGATTCGAACCACGGTAAACTACATAGGAGTCCAGCAACATAGCTATTACGCCAACTGCTGGTCCTGAGAAGTATTATTTTAAAAAGATATTATTTAACTGTATCTTTTAATAGATAATTTAGCTATATGATTAATGTTATATCCCTGTAAGGATTTCATATGTATAAATATATAATTTTTAAAATTCCCCCATCAGTTTATGAGTTACAGTCTTGTTTCTGAAAATATATCTGTTGAAGACTCCATATAACAACACCGGAAGTTGTAAATTTGTCCAATAAAGGAGAAGAGGTTAAACTAAATTATTTTTTTTTAATTTGATATTGGCTCATGTAGTCAGAGAGAGAGAGAGAGAGAGCGCATGCAGAGAGTTTTCATACCTCAGTCTGTTCTCCATTTCTCCTTTCAAGATTTTGGGCACACACATGTGCTCAGCATGTTTTCAAGCTGTTGGGTCCAGCACTTGAACTGCACCATCAGCCATGTGAGGTCCAGTCTCCTTACCCATGACACCACTTGCTGGCCTAATCCAATGCTTCTAGTGTATTAAGAGATACCCAGATGTTTAAATGTTTCAGAGAAATGATTGAGAATAATATTGAAAAAAAGGCTACTGGGTTTATCAGTAAGTTACAGGTAACCTTAACAGAGAGCACTCTCATGTAATTGTAGAAACAGTGGCAAGTCAGTAGAATAGAGAGGCATGTTGACAATTAGTCACTAAGTGTAAATCTCAGCACCCGAGAGTTTGAGAAGCAGAAGGAAACTGCGAATTTGAAAGACTAGATAGACATAGGTAAATGGTTGTATTTGAAACATAAAATTTAAAAAGTAAAACAAAGAGGTTGTCACTGTAAGTATGGTCCTAAAAAAGGGAGCGCATTTCAAGTGGAGGGTTTAGTTTTATAAAGCAAACACATGCATTTAGTTCTCTCTTTTTTTTTTTTTTTTTTTTTTTTTTTTTTTTGAGAGAGATTTTCGCTATAGGGTGCGTGCGCTCGCCAGACAGACAGAGAGAGACAGAGAGACAGAAAGCGAGAAATCACCCCCCAGGGTGGATGGTCACGCCGCAATCCCTTCTCCTCCATTCTCCTCTTGGGATCTTGGGCACGCACGCACACGTGCTCGGCGCGAGTTTTTTAAGCCACCAGGTTCCGGACGCGAACCGCGGTCGACTACGTGGGAGTCCAGCGACATAGCCATTACGCTAACTGCTGGTTCCCCAGTTCTCAAGAATTAAGAGAAAACTGGCAGATGTAGAAATACTTATTTGCTGAATTGAGGACAAAACTGAGAAGCTAAGCTTTCTTGCCCTTCAAACTCCAATTTAGGTTTATCATCACACTGAAATCCTTTAAATCTCTCTCCCTAAGCATTTCCACCTAGCTGCATGAACAAGGGAGAGAATAAAGCAAGGTTCCAGAAGTGAGTTGAAATCTTCATAAACTAACCCTATTATGTTTAATGTTCCCCCTTGACCGAGCCTATTCCATTTGTTAATATATTATCTTAAAGAACACCAGTCACAAACTTCCTATGTTTTTACCTCCCACATATGTAGTTTTCTCTTTCCTTCCAAACATCATAATGTAGTCTATCAAAGGATAAATCCTCCACCAGACTGCCCATATCTTACTTTCTTATTTAATTTTTCTTTTCTCTATATTTTCAGTCTCTCACCGGGTCTCCCCTCACGGCCCACACGTGCATGAATGTCTCTCCAATCTTCTCATCTACGCATGTGCACACAGGCAATGTGAGTACCACGGAACACACACGCACAGTCTTCTGACTCCACATGTTCCTCCAGTGCCACTTCGCTGTTTTCCTTCTTTCAGCAACATCTCTGAAAATGTTTCCTATTTTCTGACTCAACTTCCTCAAGTTCATTTACTGCTCAATCAGCTATAGAATGGATTCGCTCTGCATATCTCAACTGGAACGACTTTTCCTAAAGTCATTTGGTATCATCTTATTTATGATAAGGTATTTTGATCTTATTTAAGATCATAGTCATGGGACCAGCAGTTAACGTAATGGCTATGTCGCTGGACTCCCATGTAGTCGACTGCGGTTCGAGCCCCAGACCTGGTGGCTTAAACTCACGCCAGGCGCGTGTGCGTGCGTGCCTAAGACCCCGAGAGGAGAACGGAGGAGAAGGGATTGCAGCATGGCCATCCCCCCTGGGGGGTGATTTCTCGCTTTCTGTCTCTCTCTGTCTGTCTGGTGAGTGCACGCGCCCTGTAGCAAAAACCTCTCCAAAAAAAAAGAAAAAAAAAAAAGATAATGGTTAAAGGGATGGTTTTTAAAGGTGTTAGCCTTAGGGTTCAGGTACTCATTGGAGAGAGACAGAAATAGAGAGAGGGAAAATGAGAAATCACTCCCCGAGGGTACAGCCATGTTGCAATTCCTTCTCCTTTATTCTTCTCCAAGGATCTTGAGCATGCATGCACATGCATGGTTTTCAAGCCATTGGGTTCAGGGTCCTCACGGCAGTTGGTCATGTGGGAGTCTAGCAACATAACCACTATACCATCTGCTGGTCCTGTCAAAGGTGTTTTGATACTTATTTTCCATGCTCTCAAAAAAAAAAAAAAAAAAAAAAAAAAAAAAAAAAAAAAAACAAAAAAAAACGGATTCTGGCGCCAACACGTGGCATAGTAGTTATGTTGCTGGACTATGGTATGTTGGATCATGGTTCGAGTTCTGGACTCAGTGTCTTGAAAATCATGCTGGACATGTGTGCCTGCATGTACAAGATCACAAGAAGAGAATGGAGGAGAAGGAATTGTGGTGCAGTCATCCCCCTCTGGGGGTTGATTTCTCACTTTACTGCTCACTGTCTCTGTCTCTCTCTCTCTCTGGGGAGTACATGTTTTCTATGACAAAAACCTCTAAAAAGAAATAAGAAAGAAAGAAAGAAAGAAAGAAAGAAAGAAAGAAAGAAAGAAAGAAAGAAAGAAAGAAAGAAAGAAAGAAAGAAAATGAAAGAAGGAAAGAGAAAGAAAAGAAGGAAAGAAAGAAAGAAAAATGAAATGGACTTCATCTTCTGCCATTGCAACATTTATAGAGCCCCTCTGAACTCCTGCCTGTCTGGGTCTTTCTGCTTGCTCCTTAGCAATCTGGTGTCTATATTTTCAAGGTGTATATTACTTCTGAATTATCTTACCTATACTAAAGGCTACCATTACCACTTCTCTGCAGAAGACACTGTCAGTAATAGCCCCAGCTTTTCCTTTTATTGGACTATAGCCACATCCTGCAGAAGAAACCACACATTCTTTAAATTAAAAACAAAAAAATGGACTCAGATTCGCATGGTTACCTTACAGAGACAGGTCTCCTTTAGTGTTCTCCATTAGAGTAAATGATATCTTGCTTTTCTTTGCCTTTGAGTCAAATCCTCAACTCCATTTTTACTGCTGCTTTAGTACCCCTTGCTACCCAATATGTTATTGGTCATAAAATCAATCTGCTTCTGCATACGGAATATCTTTAAATAAATCCTTCCTTCTATACATTTGATACCTACAGGCCCTACTCATAACTGACTTGCTTCGTGAAGTAATTTTTCCTTTACCAGTTGCTCTGCTTTCACTTCAGACTTTACTCATCTCTTCCATGGGGTATTTTAATAGCTCGCTATTAAATCTTCCTTTCTGCTAGTGTGGCTCCTTTAAAAT
This sequence comes from Tupaia tana, assembly GCA_026018925.1. Taxonomy (NCBI): domain Eukaryota; kingdom Metazoa; phylum Chordata; class Mammalia; order Scandentia; family Tupaiidae; genus Tupaia; species Tupaia tana. The sequence continues at coordinate 33,226,263 of JAKSZU010000008.1, forward strand.
GTCTTGCTAGAGAAAACTTTCTAATAGAAAGTCACGATCATGTAATCTGCTACTTATAAAGTGCATCTTTTTCTTTTCATTTAATTTTTGCTAGAAGATGGATGCACTTGCCAGAGAAATACAGAGAGAGAGAGGGAGGGAAAATGAAAAAGAACAACCATGGAGGATGGCCATGCCAAGATCATTTCCTTATTCTTTTTGGATCTGGGGCATGCATGCACATGAGCCTGGCATCTTTCTCAAGCCACTGGGCGTTGAGGACTCATAATATATAGTTGGCCATGTAAAAATCCAACCACCTTAACAACTACACCACTAGTTGGGCCAAATTCATGTTTATTTTATTTTACTTTAAAAAATAATTATTTATTTAACTGCTTTATTATTATTATTATTATTATTATTATTATTTTAACTTGCTGTAGGGAACATGTGCTCACCAGAGAGAGATACAGAGAGAAAGTGAGAAAGCAAGCCTCCAGGTCTGGAACTCGAACTGAGGTCAGCCATGTGGGAGTTCGACACCTTAATCGTCATGCCAGCTGCTATCCCCACATCTTTATTTTTCTATTTTATTTGATATTATAATTTATTATTTACACTTAATAATTGCACATCTTTGTGGGACAAAATATGGTATTCAAAGCATGATTCTGGTGTGGAATAATTGATTTGAGGATAATATCATCTTAATTGTTTTTAAAAAAAACATATGTCGAATCACAATATCAAATATGTACATATATATTTATGTGTATATGTATGTATATATATATATTTAAGTGTGTATATATACATATATATATACACACACACACACATATATATACAACTTCATATGATTTGGCAATGTCTGTTTTTTTTGCTCAGGTAGTAGTATAAAATTTCTTGACCCATTTTCCCCATCTACCTACAACCTGTATTCTCGTGTCTGTTACACATTATTTTGTCCTGATCCTATCCCCTCCCCTCACCCCCTCATCCCCTATGCTGTCTGATATCTCCACTCCTTTGAAATAGTATTGGAAGTTCTAGCCAATGCAATCAGACAAGAGAATGAGAGAAGGAAGAAGTTAAATTGCCCCTATTTACTGATGAAATGATTCCATACATAGAATATCCATGAAAAACTAGAAGTGATAAATTAATTTAGCAAAGTCACAAGATATAAATTTCAAAACACAAAAGTCAATAGCTTTAAAATACCAAAAGTGGGGACCAGCAGTCGGCGTAATGGCTATGTTGCTGAACTCCCATGTAGTCAATCACGGTTCGAGTCCCAGACCCAGTGGCTTAAACTCACGCTGGGCACATGTGTGTGTGTGTTCAAGATCCTGAAGGAGAATGGAGCGGAAGGGATTGCAGTGTGGTCATTCCCCCAGGGGGTGATTTCTCACTTTCTGTCTCTCTGTCTCTCTCTGTCTTTCTGGCAAGCACACGTGACCTATAGCAAAAACCTCTCCAAGAAAAAAGAAATACAAAAAGTGAACAAACTAAGTGCATTTTTATGGGATGTACTAGAGCTTGTCTGTCTAGAGCCTTATTCAACATCATCGTGATCCCACAGTGGACTTCTATATGAGTATCAGATAGAATAGTATACAGCTACATAAACTGACTAAAAATAGGTTGATGATATATTAATAACAACAAAAAAGCAGGCCATAAAAGGAGAATTCAGATCATGATTCTTTTTTGAAATTTACATCTATACATACATGTATAATATCTAAACTATGAGACATATATGTATGCATATAAATTTATATATTAAATCCAGCTCATATAACTCCCAACTACATGTCTCATTCCTAATGGGCTTACAGTCAATTATTTTTCTGAATAATATTACTTTTGCATTATTTGAATTTTAGAGGACTTATATTTTATATCTATGACAATTTTTTTTCTCTAACAATCATTTTAAAGATCACTAAATATCCTTAAAGGCTTTACACATCCTTCTTGAGCATCCAAACAGCTCTCTAGGGCAACCAAGATTCTTCAAGATCTGGTCCATGTCAAAATTCCAGTTCTGTCCTTACCATTTCCTTTAAACTAGATCTAACTAAATTTCTGTCTAGAGCAGGCCTTCCGATGCATTTGCACATTCTTTTGTTTTTACAACATCTATTTTATCATCCAAGCCAGAAACCACAAAGAAACGCAAAGATCTTTCTTTCATTCTTACCCGCATTAAATTGCTCCCTGTGTCCTATTGACTCTGCATTCTAAATATGTTTAAAATTAGTGCTTTTTCCTATCATAATCCTGACTTTATCTCTGCTATGCAGTTTTCTTGCCCTTCTGTCCAAACACCGTTATATGTCTTTGCACTTACTCCTATATATTTCTGTTTTCATTGTCATTTAACTTTTCACACAGTCTCGGTTTGTTTCCATTTCCTTCTCCTTTACTAGATGCAAGAAACTTGATGTCATTGACTGAGTCTGACATGGGACAAAATTCAGCATGGTTGGTGCCTGGTGTATGGAAGATATTTAATTATTATTTATTTAACATATTAACAGAATGCATAGTCTGAGCACTGGAGATTGCTTATAGTAATTATATTGACTGAATTCTCTGATAAATTTCTGTTTTTCGAGAAAACTCATAATGGATAGTAATTGTAGTGCTATAAAGCTAAAACTGTGCTTAATTAAAAATCTATTGACAAAAATAGGGCACTATTTAGTGTTGTTGCTTTATATAGCCATGGGTGAGGTGGAATGGTAAGAAAGTGGTTGGAGAGCTGACTCATAGCCTGGTGGTTAAAGGAAGCTGCATCCCACACAGCCAACTACAATTTGAATCCCTATATGGTGACTTAAAAAATATTCAGAAAACATGTGCATGTGCCCAAAATCCCAACGGAGTGAAAAAATGGGGACGAGAGAAGGATGACCATGTCTGGGGGGCGAGGGGTGGTGCTGCCTCTCTCTCCTCTCTCTCTCTCAATGTTTCTCTCTGGGTCTCTCTGGCACTTAAAAAATCAAGAAAATGATTGGATAAGAAGAAAAGTTAACTGGATAAGAAAAATTTTGACTGCTTCTGCTGAAAAAAGAACAGAGCAAAGAATCACAAATATTAGAGTCACTCATTGAGAACCAATTATCCGCTATTGTGGAGATGAAGAGACTGAGATTATGTAGTGCACTCACACACACACACACACACACACACACACACACACACGAATCACTATCAGAAGGGTAATAATAAATGTAAAGGAATCTGTATTTTGACCCTATGGGTATATCTCTTTGTGTCTCTTATTGGCTTCGGTAAATTTGTGTTTATAAGTTTCAGGTTAATATAAATCTTCCTATTTATTGTATCAAATGAACTTTCCATTTTATGTTGGTTCTGTAATAAACATGCACTTCAAAAAAATTAGATAAATTAATTACAAAAGTAAACTAAAAACATTGTCAATAGGACTAATTTACCAATTGAAATAAATAAGGGAAGGAACATACATAAGGAAATGAGGCATTCTGCCCTCTGCTGACAGAGACTCCAGCGCAGGTAGGAGGTTAGAATGACATCCAGAGTAGAATGTTTAGGGGATGTAAGTCAGGAATATTCATTCATTCATTCATTCATTGGGCCCTTAAATGTACTACACTATTCCAAGCCTGCAGAGTCTAGCAGTGAATCAAGAAGATGGGATCTCTGCTCCTTCTAGGGCCTAAAGGAATATTAAACTGAAATGTATATGGCAGAGCACCATGTGATCATGTTAAAGTGTATAAGCGCTATAGGCTGGAAATCAAAATGTACTTATATCCATTTTTAACAATATTGAAAACATTGCACTTATAGACTTGTCTAACCAGTGTGGATTAGATAATGGTATCATGCTACTCTATGCTGTAGATATATATAGATATTTAAAAGAAAGAATTATAATGAACTGAGGAGGAGATTCAGGTAACAAAATAATGTACATAGTGCAGTCAAATTTTAATATCAAATGTAAAATACATGTGTAATATATATGTATATAGAATATGCATATACTCCACATATTTAAAGAGAATTAGAGTGAATAATGTATAATGTATATTACGGTATGTTTATTGTAAATAATGTTGTATATAGTTATACTTAAGAAAAAATATGGAATTATATACCCCAAAATGGTAGCAGTAAGTGATTTTCACATTTTTTTTCTTATGAGTCATTTGGAATGTCTGATATATGTACATTTTTCTGGTACAGTAAAAATTTTAAAAATAACTGCCAATAATCAAAGCATTTCTTTTAGATATTATGTACGATGTTTTATTCATGTTAAATAGTTTTGCCTCCTTAATAGTTAGACACTCTGTAATCAATTCATACTAGAAATACAGCATTATTTCTTGTAATGTTGCTGAGGATAACTTTTTTTTTTTTTTTTTAATTTTCGGCTTTTGCCATAGGGTGTGTGTGCTCATTGGAGACAGAAAGACAGAGAGAGGGAAAATGAGAAATCACCCTCCAGAGGGGATAGCCATGCCACAATCCCTTCTCCACTCTCCTCTCAGAATTTCGGGTATGTGTACACACGCACCTGGTATAATTTTTTTAAGCAGTTGGGTCTTGGATTCAAGCCGTTCTGGGACTCAAACTCTTGGCCACGTGGGAATCCAGTGCTTTTACTGCTACACCACCTGCTGGCCCCAACTGAGGGTAATAATTTTATAGAGTTTGGCAAAAAGTGGAATTCTTTGAAACTCCAACACCTAGTTCATCATTATTTATAAAGCACATCATTTTTCACCCTTTTCCATAATCTCACATGTAAAGGGAAAATATAAATATTTTTTTAAATATAAAAATTGTTACTAAAGCTACTGTGAAGAAAACACGAAGAAATCCTGGGGGGGGGGGGGCAACCTTTGCATTACTGAGAAAAACAAGCAACTGGCTATTTAAGTTCAAAGTGTTTCTTCTTATATTAGGTGGATTTAAAGGAGGAAAATATGGGTTTGGCATACTTCCTCGAACAATTGTTCAAATGTCCTGGGTTTGGCAAAGTTAAAACTGCATTTTCCTGTTCCCATTTTTCTCGTAATTTACAAAACTATGTATGCTTCAAGGGAAATTTAATCCATATGTTCTGATTCATTTGCACTTAACTTGTCATAATGTTGTTCATGAAAGTCATCTCGTGTCCAGGAACGTTTGTGAGAATCTTTTAATAAGTCCTTCCTTCTTTCCTGTTCTAAAAAGTTGCATTTTGGTATTATTTAGACAAATGAGAACCCCAAAATGTTGAAACTGGAAGTTTATAAATGAATTCATACTTGGTCAGAATTTTCTCTTCTACTTATTTGTGAGTTGGAACAGCAGTTAATAGTGTGAAGCTGGAGACCAAGAGGTGAGACTCTACAGCTTTTGGCATTCTTGGGAATGATTTTATCAATTCTTTATGTATAATAAATATCTTCCTACGAATATGAAATGGGACCTCTCCACAGAGCAAATGTTATACCTCTGCAAAGACAAATTAAAAAGCAGATGCTAGATTTATGAGAACGTTTGTCAGCTCTCATTCTTTATGGCTGAAAGACAGCCACCAATAATGAGTCTAACATAAAGGGGGAGAAAACCAAGACTCAAAGCATAACACCTTCTAAAAATAGTAATTGCTTATGTTGTCCATTATTCGTTTCTACATCTTGGAGAAAGGATGAAGCCATGGGGCAAGGAGAATCTTACAAGATTAGAAACCCAAACATGTATAGGATGTAGGTATTTGCATTCTGATGTCAGACATTTCGATTTCATTTTTTTTTAAATGTAAATAGATTGTTAAAAACGATATATTATCATTTTTATTACCAGTGCTTCTAAGTATTCTTCCAGCTACATAATACAAGACTTGTGCATTGTGGCTGAACAACCTCCAGTTCTCCAGGTATTTCAAGGACACATTAAGAACGGTAATGTGAAAACCAGAATGTACTGCACACTGTTTAGGAGATTGGGATGCCATTAAAAACTCCCCAGGAAGAGGGAACTAAGGCTAAGATTGTGAAAGCTCAAGTTTTAAACCAAACCTAAAATTTCAGCCCACATCTATTTAAATTGATGTGAGATGAACTTTCCCCAGGGAAAGGGAATGCCTCTATTTGCTGTGCTGGGAACTATTTTAGAGCAGAAACATTGTATATGCTGCAGTGATGTTTATGTGCACATCTGGATATATGCAGAAAACTAATGTAATTAATGAGCTATGTAAAATAAATTACTGTATTTGAAACCTCAGTCTTTGATTCTGGGTGAGTGAGTTTGTGGTTTCAAAATTAGGGTCTCAATAAGACTATACATACACTCACAAACACACACACTCCATTCCACAAACCACCAAACCTACTAATAAGTGAGGAATGTAGAGCCTTGGACCAGTTTCACACTGCTGATTAATTTCATCTGGCCTGTCATTTGGTTTCTAAAGAGAGAAACTTATCATGTAGCATTGGAGTATGTTTTCAAAATACTATAGTCGTTACAAGAAATAGAACATTAGTACATATGTTATCAGGTATGTAAATGAGTCAGTTTTATGGATAGAATGGCCTCACACCCAGTAATGAATCCTCAGATAACTTTGTGTGACCGGTATTTATTTATCTTATCATCTATCTACCTATCTTCCATCTACCTTCCTATCTTTTCTGGGGAGAATAGGGTAGGATTCATGTCCAAATCAAGCAATTCCAGTTTGGGGATTATATTTCCCACTCCAGCTGACATATGTTTGGAATATTGAATGCCTTCACAAATAAACAGCTGACTTTGCCCTGAAACATAGAGAGGGAGTTCTTAGGGAAGTCACTGTTTAATTAAGTGTGATGATTTTATTCCCCTCACTGGGTCATTGGTTCTATGATTTAAAAAAAAAAATCTTTTTTTCTTTAATCTGTTATAGGGGATCATTATGACCTAGCCCACCCATTCCCTACATTTGCTCCACCATGGAGTATGGCTAGGGATTGACTTATGGAAATTTTTATTGTCCAGGGCTTCAGCACTGGAAAAGATTCCAAAAGCAATGTCGAACTAAATTATACTCCTTTTTTTCTTCCAGGATACCTAAAATATAGAAACATCTCCATTATCCAGATCTTCTAAAGCAAGTAACCTTGTAACTTGAGTATAACTGCCTGTTAAATAGGTCTGGCAAAGACTACCTCTGTCCAGATTTCCATTCCTCCAGCATTAAAACAGATAAGTAATTAGGAGTCAAAAGGATTATGGTCAATTGCAAATATGTACCTATTTAAGTGTACATTTTCCTTCTTTTAAGTGTTCACGAAATTGGAATTACATAACATATGTTTGGAAATATACTAGAATTAAAAATATAAAGATGTACTTCTTATAGGTGAGTTCTTATTTTTTATCTAAGCTTTTTAACAGATAATTGTCTTAATAATAAACATACCATACTGGGACCAGCAGATGGCGAAATGGCTATTTCACTGGACTCCCATGTAGTCAACAGTGGTTAGAGTCCCGAACCTGGTGGCTTGAACTCATGCCGGGCGCATGTGCATGCATGCCCAAGATCCTGAGAGGAGAAGGGATTGCAGCATGGCTATCCTCCCTGGGGGTGATTTCTCTCTTTCTGTCTCTTAGTCTCTCTCTGTCTCTCTTGCAAGCGCACATGCCCTATAGCAAAAACCTCTCCAAAAAAAAGAAATACTAATATTAAATGTTATTTTCATATAAGCACACTGTGTTGAAAAGTATTTGTACAGACCTAATTTTTTGCCAAAATGTATGTTTTTCCATTTGTCTCAAAATATTGTCTCTGGAGTCAAATGCCTAATGGGGAGATGCCTATACTCTTTGTAAATACTGAAAAGTGCTTCTTATTTATGGCTCAATTTGTTAAGGTTTGCTTTAAAATACCGTGTTGGCCATGAGAATTAATGATTACAATATTATTGCATGATTTCAGTATCTATTATAAAGTGCAACTGTATTCATTGAGTATTATTTTACATCAACATCATTATTAGTCTAAAATGCATATAAACCTTTCAATGTATCAATTCTTCTTCTGGGTCCCCACTCAAGTTCACGAATATTTCTCTTGGGGGAATTGTCACCTCACATTATAGTTAGTGCCTCGTGTAACTTATAACAAGTTAGACTGTGAGGATGACATCTTCTCTGTCATTGTTTGGCATAGAGCTAGTCTTTGTGGGACGACTTCATTGACATGTGTCCTGGATTTCATCTGAAACTGGATTAACACTCACTTGAACACCTGCTCATTTCTCTCCCCTGAAAGTAAAAACGTATATTCAAAATTAGTGACATCCTAGAAGAAGAAGTTCTATAGTTTCCACATTTCACTTTAAGAGTTTAGAATTGAAGTCCATATTTGGTTAGTGTTTGAAATCAATTTGAACCTACCCACAATAAAAATCCAACAGTAAATTCCATCTACTTTACTTCTGGTCTTTGCACAGTGGGTGGGTGAGTTTTCTTACTCTGCTGTTATATTTTAGTGGATGAGCTCAAGACAGAGTTTTGCTATTAACTTAGAATAGCCAGACTTGTGGTAACTTAAACCCACACTTAAAAAGCATTTAAACTTTGTTCAGGGTGTGTGTGTATATGTGTGTATATGGGAAGAAATCATACCAACTATACAATTGCACATGTAATTCAAGTTCTATGATTTCAGTATGAGTTATAGGAGTATGACACTATAAGAATATTTATGGCTCACAGCTTTTGGTGATATTTTTTCTGCCAAACTGTGTTTTCTTGTTCAAATTCCTTTCTAGTGAAGAATAGGGTTGTAAATGTAGAGACTACGGCAGGGAAATGGAATTAGTGATGAAATAGGGTTACAGAAAAATAGACTTAGAGAAAAATTGGCATTAGCTCTTTTTGAAAACCAAGGTTGTATGTTTATTATGCATCAGTATAGACCAAAAAAAGTAAAGATTTTAGTCAATAATTTGATCTATTTGGAATTGTTTTTAAATGCTACTTAAGACAAATATCAGCTTGTAAATTTGTATTTGCATTTATGTCAGCTCTATCAGATGGGTCAGTGTTATTCAATTATTACCATAAAGGATATTTTTTATTTACAATCTACTCTATTAGTTATACCTCTTGCCTCTACAAGATCCTGTATACTGATAAACCAAAAAGAATTAAACAAAAGGAAAAGAAAAAAGCTAGGAAGTGCATACTGAGGAAAAACCCTGGAACCTTGGAATACTGATATCATTTATTTACTCTACTTTCTTTATTCCTGATAGAGCATGTGCACAAACACATGAGAGTGAGAAGAGAGAAAGAGAAATATCCTTCACAGGGTCTGGTCATGCAGTAATCCCCTTCTTCCAGGCTTCTAGCCCATAAGATCTTGGACACTCACGCATGCTCAGCTTGCTTCAGGCTGATCGGGCTGGGCTAGGGATTAAAACTAAGATCACCTTGGAGGACCCAGTTTCTCTTAAGCAATACATTACCACTGCAACGCGGAGCCAGCCCTTAGGTATCATTTAAGTCCTCCATTTACTAAGAGCTCATATATAATTTTTATTGTGTACAAATGATAACTAGGGAAAGCTGATAGGGACGTTAAAAGTCACAAAAATTTAAAAATGATACCAGGTAATTACAGAAAGATACTAAAGCAAAATCAGAATGCTGGGGCCTTGAATGCAGAGTTTCTTTTCCTATTCACTCTCATCATCCAAGCGTCTAGAATAGTGCCTGGGAGATAATAGTTCCCTGAACAACTGTCATGAGAGGTCTGTTGTTAGGGCTCAAAGGTGCTTCATCATTAGCCTTTACGATCAAGTTGAGAATATATTTATCTTACATGTTTTTGAAAAGTCATGATAATGACAATGTATTTTATACAATAATGCTTCCCTTCCTTTATTGCTTCAGTATTTCCCATAGGCTGTAGAGAACATTCCATGACATCCAAAGTCGGTAGAGATGCTAATAAGTATTCTGTAAAACAACACTGCCTGGTAGCAGTTTCTGTGGTGATGGAAGTGCTCTAGAAGCTGTTTTGTTCAATACTGTAATCACTGTCCACATGTGGCTATTGAGTCTGTTGAACATGGCTAGTGAAACTCAGATATTGCAGTTTTTTTTTTTTTTTTTTTTTTTTTTTTTTTTTTTTTTTGAGAGGTTTTTGCTATAGGGCACGTGAGCTCACCAGAAAGATAGAAAGACAGAAATGAGAAATCATCCCCCATGGGGGGATGGCCACGCCACAATCCCTTCTCCTCCATTCTCCTCTTGGGATCATGGGCAAGCACACACCCGCACCCAGCGTGAGTTTAAGCCACTGGGTCCGGGACTTGAACCATGGTCGACTACATGGGAGTCCAGTGACATAGCCATTACTCTAACTGCTGGTCCCAGGTATTTCACTTTTAATGTTGGGCTAAAGTGGTTCGTTTTAGAGGCTTTTGCATTAGTTTGTGTGCTCACTGAAGAGACAGAGACAGAGATAGCAAGAGAGAAAGTGAGAAATCACTCTCCCAAAGGTGGATGGTCACATCACAATCTCTTCTCCTCCATTCTCCTCCCAGGATCTTCAGCACACGTGCACAGGTGCCTGGCATGATTTTCAAGCCTCTGGGTCCGAGACTGGAACCACAGTCAACCATCTGGAATTCCAGCAACATGATCACTATGCTATCTTTTGGCCCTTTTAAGGTATGTTTTAATGTATGTTTAATGATAATAAATGTAATTACCCTATGGCTATCAGTAGGGCTCTAGGAAAATACCTTCAGAACAATTATTTGATCTCATTGCTTGTATATTTTAGGTTATCTACCTATTTTGTTTTTATTCTATGAGAGAAAGAGAAAGTGCCAGAGACAGGCACCTCTAACCAAATTTGACACTGAACTTCATCCCCACATGCACACTCTCAGCATCATGGGTGCATGCATGCATGCCAGGCATTTACCAGGAGAGTTCAAGGTGCAAACCTGGAACCTTTCCAGGTGGGCTTCAGTATTACAGAGCATCGTGTTAACACTGTGCCATGGCAGCAGGTATATGCTTTTATTTCTTGAATCTGGTCCATATCTTACCTTTTTATCTTTTCATTCTACCCTTATAAACGTAAAGAATATCCTTTGTGCAAACCTTTTTTTTTTTTTTTTTCCTTTAGTTCACCAGCGAGAGAGACAGCAAGAAAGAGAGACGTAAAACAACCCCCCCCCCCCCCCCAAGGGGGATGCCCATGCCTCAATCCCTTCTCCTCCATTCTCTTTTGGAGTTTTAGGCATGCATGTACATGTGCCCAGGGTTTTTTGCAAGCTGCCAGGTTTGGGACTCAAACCTCACAGTCAGTCATGAAGTGTCTAGCCACCACCACACTACCAGTTGGCTCTGTGCAAAATATTTCTATATAGTCTGATTATACTATTTTTCCAGAAGGAAAAGTTTTCTTAAAATCTACTGCTTTTAATACTTCACTCTATGTATATCCTACAAAATACCGGTTTTAATATGTGGGCAGATGTAATAAGCCTGAATCTTAACCATAATGTCTATCATTAAGCTTATTATTCATTTTCAGATAAATTTTGTTCATTAAAACATCAACACATCTGATACTTTTCATTATCCATAAGTCTCGCTTTTTCAAAAACAGTCACAGTAAGTAATTACTTCTTTCTGTCAGCTTTTTTGTTTGACGAAAGATATGGCTCTAGAAAAAGAGAATCACAAAAGGTTTAAAAAATAAGGAAAGATGTGCTTTTATGTATAATCTATCAATTCTGTTTCATACTTATCACTGTGTTCCAATGAGAACCCTTATGTTCATTGCTACTACAAATAAGATAATTGCATTTTAGAGCAAAAGAAAACCTATAATAAGGAAATAGTTATTGTTTTAAGCAAAATGCTATTTTTCATTGGACAGATCTAATTGTTACTACCCACTATTAAATAAAATACCTTGTGAACATTATTGGCTAACTCCTCCTGCAATTTCATTCACTGGATGGCAAGAAAATCATCTCGGATAGAGAAGCTTAAACACTTTCACATCTATAGGGACAATGCACTGCCAAGAACACTTGGGTATCTTTCTATTTTTATTAGCCTGGCTTCTCTAACAAATCCCTGAAAATTCTGTGCCTTTCCAGGGCCACAGAGAACTGGGAAATAGATTAGTTTCAGGGTCTGTGTAGCCTCATGTAGTCTTTCATGGCATAGCCGGACAATGATTCTTGAATGAGGCCCAAACTGTAATACTAGGAGAGATGATATTGCAAAGAATCAATTTACTATTCAGTATGTAGTTGTCAGTAAATTGGACCTATTTTCTGGGGATAAAACTGATGACTTGGAAATCCAGATAAGGACTTTTCTTCCCGATGTATTGGTATATGTGGAATTTCTTTGTATTTTAAAGAGATTCGTGGTTGCTTCTTTTCTGAGCCACATTTATTACATAGCCATTCAAACTGTTTTTTCCTAATTTTTAATATATGTTAATAACTTAATTTCGAGTGGCTTGTTCAGCCACTGTTTTGATTCGTGAAACAATATATGTTTACAGTTCTAATAAATTAAGTCAGGTTTAATGAAAACCCTGTCTAGCATTCTTACTGAAAAAGCCTTTGTAAGTACCCCAGATTTTATTTTTAGGAGTTTTATGTTTTTCTGTTAGATGGGACTTTTTTTCCTAAGTTGTTTCTTAACATTGTGTCATAGTTATTTCTTTAAGAATCAACTAGATTTTGAGTTACAATCACCAAAGTCCTTTGGGAATGAGGATAGAATAACAAAGTTGAAGAACGACACAGGGAAAGGAAGAAAGAGAAACAATAAAATAAGTCTCAGGCAAGTGCATTCTGTGTGGTTGATAACCAGAATAATTCTCTCTCTTATATTTTTTGGGGGAGATTATATATATATGTATATATATATATATATATATACACAAATATATTTATATGTATATATATGTGTATACGTGTGTGAATACACACATACATACATATATAAATTATTTATTCATTTATTTATATATTTTTTGCTATAAGGCATGCAAACTCACTGGAGAGACAGAGAGAGAAAAAGTTAGGAATCACCTCCCAGGTGGATGGCCATGCGGCAATCCCTTTTCCTCCGTTCTCCTCTCAGGATCTTGGATACATATGCACATGTGCCTGGAGTGAGTTTAAGGCACCAGGTTTGGGACTCGAACTATATAGGAGCCCAGCGATGTAACCATTAGACCATCTGCTGGTCCAAATTCTATTTAATATTGAGTTTTCTTTTAAAAAATATAATACCATTCATCTGATATATGGTATTTATGAACTCAAACCTCTAGAAAATTCTCTTGATTTTCAGTTAGTCCCCAGGGAGAAATAAAAATATATCAATAAACTTAAATATAATAAATGGAAATATAATTAAGCCAAATAGCCTTAGATTAGAAATCTATATTAAGAAAATCATAGCTTTCATTCTCCCAGTTTACCAAAAAAATCTCTTTAGGAGAGTCATATGTTGCCTGTGTCTTTGCATAAATTAGAAGAGCTCTTAAGATTGCCCATGGTCTTCCTGGCTTGCTTTCTCTCCCACCCTGGTTAACCTTGCATGGATTTTACATTGAAAGGAAAAAGTGGACCCAGAATACAAATCCATACCTCCACATGCTCTTACTAGATTAGGTATATGTAGGCACTTTCTTAGCATTATCAGAGGATTATTGATTTGATTTTGTACTCTGGGAAAAATGAGATCTGTTGTGACACCACAGAGAAGTATTTAAGAAAATGAAATTTTAATTAATAAGTATTAGAAAATTGTTTTTCTGTGTGACATGTCCCAAGTTTTTCACCCTTTTATGAGACTTGAAAGGTACAAAAGAGCTTCTCTGCAAACAGAGAAAGAGTAAGTTGGGGTACTAGATAACCAACATTTTAAATTTTGTAACAATTATACATGCAGAAAAATATTAAGATGGAGGAAAGATAAATTTCCTCATGAAATTTCAACAAGTAGAAATACAAGAAAGGAGAACAGGGGCCAGCAGGTGGTGTGGTAGTTGGGGTGCTGGACTCCCACATGGCCAACTGTGATTAGAGTCACAGACCTGATGGCTTACTTTCTCACTTTCCTTCTCTCTCTCTCTCTCTCTTCCTCTCTCTGTCTCTCTGGTGGGAAAGCATGCCCTTCAGTGCATTAAAAATAATAATAATAATAGTAATACATAAAAGTTAAATGGATAATTCTTTTAAAAAAAGGAATACAATAGCTTAGAGCTTGAAAGAACAACGTTTGTCCTAATAGAGTTGAAATGGTGTAAAGATGATTTGACAGATGTATTGACAGTATTCAATCAGCAAAATCTACTTTATGAAGAGAAAGGACTAGAGAGAAAAAGCAGAGGCTGAACTTTCAATGTGATGACAGAAAACATGCACAATGATTACTTACAGTACAAACATCCACCGCTATTTGTCATATTGTCTCCCTTATCACTGAGGATAACCTTGCTTCCTCAGAAGCTGCTTACCTTTCTTGCTTCTCCCTCCTTTTCCTCTGGCTCTGTTTTTCTTAGATCATATGAGACCTTGAAACTGAGCCCAAGTCAAAGCACCTGGATTCCCACTGATTTCTCCAGAAAGGCCTCCTCTCTTCCTGATTACAGCTCACCTGTTTTTCAGTTCCTTCTTTGAAAATTAAAGCTGCCAAATGCACCCAGTTGGTTATTCTTGCATTCTTTAGTTCTATTTTTCCTGCATAAAAATCATGGCATTCTGCTCTATCATGACCGTTAGTGTATGAATCAGATAATAATAGTTTCAGAAGCCTCTGCCTCCATAAAGAAAACTAGAACAAAAAATAAGTTTGCATTTTGATTTATAATGGAAAATTGATAAAAATCATATTATCAATATTAATTTTTCATTTAATTGGAGTTTTTGGAGGCACACACCTATTCTTCATGGAATCAAACTGTTATTGTCTATTTTTTAGGAGAATTCCATTGTAATGGGTTATTTTCAAACATTTTCAGTTAATAGTATATTGCAATAATTTTCGACCTCATTTTCTTATAATATATTTTGTTCGCATGAAAGTCAACTGTAATCCATTATAAATAGTTACAATTTTTAAATTTTTAAATTTTTTTTTCATTTCATTTTCTTCCATACATTCAATCACATTATTATTTGTCTTACAAAATGGATATTTCAACAGGTGAACATTTCTCCCTAGTACTGTTGATAAAACTATGAAATATCTTCAACAGATAATACCACACTTCTTTGTGCCATTAATGCTTTGTCTCCCTGTCCCTCCCCCAAATGTCCTTCCTCAGACCCTCCTCTTTTACACACACTATATCTGGTATTTACATCTATATACAGCGTTTCTATATCCTTTAGACAATTAGTTTCAATCATAGAGTGCAGACACATGGTATATATTAAGTGGGGATATACAATGCCTCTCCTTCATAGCATGGCTTGCTTCACTCAGCAGTAAGTCTTCCATACAATTTAAAGAAGTTTATTTAATTAATTTCTAACTGCTGAGAACTCAAGTTGTTTTAAGACTTTCTAATAAAGAGCATATTGGAGCAAGCAGTTAGTGAAATGGTTAAGGCACTGAACTCACATGTGGCCAACTGGGGTTCAAGTCCTGGAACCAACAACTTGAAACTCATTCTGGATGTGTTTGTGTACAAGCCCACAAACGCAGAGAAAAATGAAGGAGAATGGATTGCAGCATGGCCATCTTTCCTCTGGGAAAGGTGGTGGCTTCTTACTTTCTATCTGTCATTCTGACCAGCCTATGTGCCCTATAGCAAAAATCTTTCAAAAAAAAAAATCAAAAAGCATATCAATGAACATTTAAAAATATATCTTACAATTTTTTCAAATATCATAATATATTTTAAAATGTTTTGAAAAATTACTCTAACAAAGAATGTAAATATATTCTTTCAGTGTCTGTATTACAAAATTGCAAACTAGAGAGACTCTAAAATATATATTAATACTATTATTTGTAGTGCCTGCCTATCTGCAGTCTCTATATAGACAGTTAAATCTTAAATAAAAATTAGAAACTTAATAAATGAAATTATAATTATCCTTACTTATATTTGTACAAAGTGTTTATTGGCAATATATTTTTGTTTCTGGCTTGCCTCTTAATATTAATGGTCTATTCTCAGATGACACGTTTACATTATTTTAATAATTGATAAAAGCTATTCATATAATATGGCTATTAAACACTTTTCTGTCATTTTTCTTGAGTATATTTCCAAGATTACTTGACCTTTTCCTTTATTTTGTTATTTTTTTAAGCAATAAAATTTAAACTTTTATCAATAGTTGTTTTTTTTAGTTTATCTTTTGTTTTGTTTTGTTTTGTCTTTGTTTTTCTTTTAAGAGGGTCTATGCTATAGGGCACATGCACTTGTTGGAGAGACAGAGAGACAGAAAGTGAGAAATCACCCCCTAGGGGGAATGGTCATGCCACAATCTCTTCTCCATTCTACTCTCAGGATTTTAGTCATTCACACACACAGCCTAGCATGAGTTTTAAGCCACGAAGTATGGGACTTGAACTACGTGGGAATCCAGTGACATAACCGTTATGCTATATACTGGTCCTAGTTTATTGTTTTGTTTTGTTTTCCATTAAGTCAGTCCTACATTGATATGAGACTGGTTTACATTTCCTTTTTTTTTTTTTTTTTTTTTTTTTTTTTACAATTAACTTCTGATATAGGTTAGCATAATTAAGTTTGATAAGTATAAGATTTGATTTT
Organism: Tupaia tana; assembly: GCA_026018925.1. Lineage (NCBI taxonomy): Eukaryota > Metazoa > Chordata > Mammalia > Scandentia > Tupaiidae > Tupaia > Tupaia tana. Next base: position 33,243,082 of record JAKSZU010000008.1, read on the forward strand.
TGTTAAATTTGAAAGCAATTAACCAAATAGCAAAACACTAATTATAGTCTCTTGACTTATTTGCATTTTATGTATGTAAAATATAACTATATTAGTGAAATCATGTAATTTTATAATCTAATAATATGAAACTATGTATTTATATAAAATATTTATATCTCATAATACATAATAATGTAACATAAATATGTAATATAAAATTATAAATCTTACTAGTATTAGTAGCAAAGGAGGATTATTTAAAAATTTTTAGCATTTGGGGGCCAGCCTATAACATGGTTGAGGCGCTTGAGTCCCACATGGCTAACTGCAATTCAAGTTCTGGACTCGGTGGCTTGGTTTCTCACTCTCCCTTTCTCTCTGTCTGTCTCTCTCTCTGGTCAAATTTAAAGAATAGTGATAATAAGTAAAATTAAAAATAAATAGATCTTAAAAAATTACAGCATTTTAATAACTACTAATATATGTTAGGACAATGCACACAACATTCCTTTTGCAGTTTCTTGGTTAATCTTGTATGGTTACTATTTTAGGTCAAGTTTGGGATAATTATCATCAAAGTGACCAAAATCCATTTCAAATTATTATTGTGAATTATTTGAAGTAAACTTATATCTTTAAATATTTAGTCTTCCTATCCAGCAGTAAGATACATCTCTCCTTCTATTCATCTTTTCTTTTCTTCAAGGAAATTCATGGGTATTTTCACTTAATTCTTAAAATGTTTCATGTTGAGGGAGGCCAGCAAGAGGTGTAGTGGTTACATTGCTGGACTTCCACGTGGTTGAGTGTGGTTCGATTCCCAGACATAGTGGTTTGATATTCATGACAGGCACATATGCATGTATGTCCAAAATCCTGAGAGGAGAATGGAGGAGAAGGGATTGCAGCATGGTCATCCCCCTACGGGGTGATTTCTCACTTTCTGTCTCTCGGTCTATCTGGTGAGTGCATGGCTCTATAGCAAACAACTCTAAAAATAAATAAATAAATAAGAGTTTCATGTTGAAATATTTATAAGTATATAATTTATTCAGCTATTATCAATAGGAACTACTTTTGTATCAGTTACTAGGTAGAACATTAATATGTGTTGTTACTAGCAATCTTACAATGTTCATTAATACTAATAAATTTCAATTGCTTCTCTTAGGTTTTGTAGGGCACAAGTCAAATTACTTAAACATAATGACAACGCTGTCTTCTGCATCATATATTGTAATTGCTATTTTTGTTCGTTTATTTTGCTACCGGGCATGTGTGCTTGCCAGAGAGAGAATGGCAAAGTGAGAAGTCACCCCAGGGGGGATGGCCACAACAAAGTCCCCTCTCCTCCTGTCTCTTCTCAGGATATGGGGCACACAGACACACTCACCCACTGTGATTTTCAAGCGTCCATATCTGAGACTCAAACCATGCAACTGGCCATGTGCGATCCATCACGTTAACCTATACACAACCTGCTGGCCTTCAATTGGTATTATTTACAAAGTTTTGTCAAATAATAATTAGAGTAGCATCATATTTTCATGACTTAAATGAGAAATACTATAATGTTCCACTGCAGTGTATTGTATGTTTATTTAAATAATAGTTTGCAATTTGACAGTATATTTTATATTCATTTTACCAACTATAGTCACAGAACCTATGCTGAATATTAAATATTTTCAAATATCTTTGAGAATGATGACTTTTAAATTCAAGATGAGTTGATAAAATATTGGACACTTGATATTGCTGATTAAAATCATTAAACACCATACTACCTGTGCTTGATTGAGCCAATATACAGTGTACTCTGGATGGAAAATCTCATTTTATTTGCTGTAATGATGTGCAGTGAATGAATGTAAATATTTTAAAAAAATCACTAAACACAGTCAAATTTAAAAAAAAAAAAAACAGAAACGTGTCTATATAATAAGTTGAAATTGAAATATACCACATAGTGTTATCTAAATAAGAATCTTTATGGGGGGCCAGCAGGTGTTATAGGAGTTACAACACTGTGCTCTCACATGGCTGATGGTGATTTGAGTACTGAACCCTGTGGCTTGAAAATCACACCGGGCATGTGCGCATACATGCCCAAAACTGAAGGAGGGAAATGGAGGAGAAGGGATTGTGGTGTGGCCATCCCCACTGGGGGATGATTTCTCACATTCCCTCTCACTATCTCTGCCACTCTGTGGACAGTGCCCGTGCCCTATGACAAAAACCTTAAAAAAGAAAAAGAAAACAATCTTATCTAGACCATTTGAACATCTCCCCATATCCCCCATTCTCAGTCTCTGTAACTCTCATTCTACTCCCTGCTTCTACGACTTTGATTGTTTTAGCTTCTATATATAAATAAAAACATGTGGTATTTGTCTTTCCATGCCTGTCTTATTTCACTTCACATAATGTCCTCCGGGTTCATCCATATGGTTCCTAATGATAGAATTTCTTATTTTTTTTTTAAGCTGGTTGGTATTCATTACAAAGCAGCAGTTAGACAGAATAAATGATAAGTATTTAAGGTGATGGCTATGTTAATTAGCTTGATTCAATCAATCCACACTGTATACATATATCATAACATTGCTGTGTACCTCATAATTATATATGATTATAATTTGTCAAAGTAAAATAAAATAAAAATCAGTCCTGCAATTGAAATGTTTGCTTTGCAACTTTTGACAAAATTTCTATAGATTAAATCCACATTTATTTTGCCCATAAAATCATAGCATTTAGGGCTTAGTGAACCAAGGCCTCTCATAGACCTCTCTCTATATATATGTTATAATTGCTTTGGAGGTTAGCAGCCTTTATCTCTGGATTCCCTTAATCCTCCTAATTAACTTGGGATATTTCATATGGCTTCTACTTTAACTTAAGTGTTCTTAAACATACCTGCCACATTTAGTGATTATGTACATATCAGTTTTGAATGATGTAATAACAGAAATCAGATATACACTTAACTTAGTTTAAATGTTTACATATTAAATAAACAATCTTTAAATAAATTCTATTTCGCCATGAAATACACTTTCTTTCATTAGAAGACTAACAATTTTTATATTTGCATTGTAAATTTTGGCATTTTTATTCATTAGTCATGTAGATACGTGAGGTAATTACAAGGCACAATTACATATGGAAGTTCTACTAGGGAAGAATTTATACTCCATGCAAGGAATACAATTGTTATCTTTCAGCTCCAGTGCATTTATTTTCTTTTGCAGCTTTTAGTCTTACCAGACATTTATCTAGGGCAGCTCCAGACAATGGCTAAGAATTGTAGGATTAATAGGATCAGTCATATCTACCCAATTTCAGACTCTTCTATAGGCATTCTTCATGTTGGAGCTTCCCATTGAGCTGGACAAGACTTTCTCAAACTTGAACATCTCTAAGGATCTTTCCTCACACTCATTGTGTCACTTCTCTTTCTGTGTCCACAGTTAGAATACTGGTTTTCTAGGCTCCAGAAGATTTTTTGCCTCTTCTTGTTCTCTCTACCCAATTTTTCATTGATGTTTCCTTAATTAAATACCTTGAACTTAATGGAACCTGCTTGCCAGAGTTCTCAAACAGATATCTACAAGTTTCTTTTATTTTGTTCCTTTGTCAAGATTTTTTTTTTAAGAGATATTTGCTATTAGGAATGTGTGCTCACTGGAGAGACAGAGAGATAGAGAGACATAAAGTGAAAAATCACCCTCCAGGGTGCTAGCTGCACTGCACTTCTCTTCCATTCTCCTCTCAGGATTTTCAGCATACACACACATAGGCCTAGCATGAGTTTCAGGCCCCTGGGTCCTGAACTCAAACTGTGATTGACCATGTGGAGTCCAGAAATCTTTTTTTGATAAGTTTTTGCTATAGGACATGTGCACTCGCCAGAAAGAGAGAGACAGACAGAGAGAAAGTGAGAAATCACCCTCCCCCTCCCAAGAGGGATGGTCACACCACATCCCTTCTCCTCCATTTTCCTCTCAGGATCTTGGGCACACACACACACATGCCTGGTGTGAGTTTAAGCCACCGGTTCTGGGATTCAAACCGCAGTCAACTACGTGGGAGTTTAGTGACATAGCCATTATGCCAACTGCTGGTCCCCAGAAATTTAACCATTATGCCATTACTGGTCCCCAAGAATGTTTATTAAGCTGAGAAAACACCAGCTGGCTAGCATAGCTGGCCAGGCTCCTTGCCCAGAAGGATCTGTCTTCCAGAGGCTTTACAAGGGCAGCGCACGGTTCAATACTAGGAACGACAGTGCTAGGTGCTCGCCAGTGTTCTAGGAGCTCCTAGGCTGGAAAGGCAGGAAGTTCTTCACTTTCAACTAGAATTCTTTCCTTTTTCCTTTCTAAAGTTAGATAATGAACAAACTTAAAAAATACTTTGATACCTTAAAATGAATAACAAACAGTAGGCTCACTATAAGTAAAAAATGTTTATTAATGCTATGTTTACTTTGTTAAATGAAATTAGTAGCTTTCTATCTTTCTAATGGTCTTCAAATTTTTCTATAGTGTGAGAATCATATCTTAGTTTTGAAATAACAATATATTAGGACATTTGTGGTTGGTGAACTTTGTCTACCTTTTCTGGTAATTTGCTTTTTTTGGTAATATTGCATAATTTTGAAAATTTTGTGTTTCCTGTCATAGTTTTAAATTTTATACTTGGATTGAGACCAGCTGTTAGCATAATGGCTATGTCGCTGAACTCCCATGTAGTCGACTGTGGTTCAAGTCCTGGACCCGGTGCTTATATTCACACCGGGTGCATGTGCATGTGTGCCCAAGACCCTGAGAAGAGAACAGAGGAGAAGAGATTGTGGCATGGCCATCCCCATTGGGGGGTAATTTCTTGCTTTCTGTCTCTCTGTCTCTCTCTGTCTCTCTGGCGAGCGCATGCACCCTATAGCAAAAATCTCTCCAAAAAAAAAAAAAAACTTTATATTTGGCTGTAAAATCAGTAATTTACTCTGTATTGTTTGCACATTATTTTTATTTTCTACTTTCTACTTTTCAGACTATGTATAGCTGTATTTCTTATCTATTTTTTCTATCTGTGATTTTGTTTTCTTGATTTAAGTTGTGATATACTTGATTCCGAATGCTTATTTTTAATTTTCACTTCTACATTCATTTTTTTCTTCCCTGGAAGTCTCTTCAATTTTTTATTATTTATGTACTTCTATAAAACTGTGAGATAATACGAATCATGATTTTTACCTTAGAGCAAAAAGGAGAGAGATTTTTTTTTTATATAAATGGTAGGAGATTGGAAAAAGACAGATAAATTTGTTTAAGAGGAACTCTGAGTCCAAATTCTAGGGAGAGAACACAGGTTAGAAAACAAGCTTCAGAGAGGAAATCAGAATCAAGGAAAGAGAGCAGGCAGGGAACATTTGCTTCTGAGTGCTGGTTTGCAATACCAGCTGCTATTTCACAAGACGCATATAATAAATAAACACAGCAAGTAAACACAGCAAAAGATGGCAGAGTCGGTTTCAAATCTGATTCTCATTCGTTCATATAAATATTAACACTTAACATGTTTTCAGTTCTTTATTATGAACGCAAATGTACTCAGTTCATTTAGCCCCTTCTGGAAAATAGCATCCTCTCACTTATTCATAGGATCTAATGGTAAAATTTGTTAATTTATGTATGATGTGCTTTCTAAGCTACAATTCGTATGACTTGAGTGGGAAGGTTTAAGAAAATTTAGATGCTATGAGCTCAAAAATATATCATGCTTATCTGAAACTATTTTATAATCCAACACAATGCATGTGTAATGGTACAATAATTTTATCATAAAGGAATGTATTTCTCTTACCTTTTTTTTCACAAATAGGCTTACTTTCTAAAATACAATTCTGTAGAAATGTAAGAAGACGAACAAATACTAACTTTCATCTTATAAAGACAGAGACATCCGTCACTGTTTTAGTTCATATATCAAAAGAAAGGAGTGAAATAATTATTCCAGAGCAATAACTCACCTTTAGCTGGCCTGTGCATTCAAGCTGGCTGAAACTTTTGAAGCTATTTCAGACTGAGGCACACTGGGAGAGTCTTTGAGTTTTCTTGTCCTCCTGGATACCATCTATCTTTCATTTCACTTTTGGTTCTTTATCTGTGCATTTTAATCAATTGTTGAATATCACTTTGTGATAGCTGATCCTCTTTTTATTTTTAGGCAAAAAGAGTTTGTTATTTTTTAAATTTATGTATTTATTTTACACTTATTTACTGTACCGATTTACAACATAAAAAATGAATCTTCCCAACATGAATACATTGTATATTATAGTCTAGTCAATGATATTTCTATACACATTACCATCAACAGATAATTTCCCATTTGGGTGTCTGTTAAAAGTTTTGCTTTTTTTCTCCCAGATTCCTTCCTTCCTGACCCCTGTTGCCCACCCTCTCCCACACTGTCTCTAGTATCCACAGTTGTTTCACATGTCTTTAGACCTTCCAATCTTTCAGTTTCTTCCATAAGGTGCAGACATTTGGTTTGTATTCAGGAGGGACAAACAATGTCTCTCTCTCTCTCATAGTCTGACTTGATTCACTTAGCATCAAATCTTACATATTTGTCCACTTTCTATCAAATGCCGTGATCTCATTTTTTATGGCTGAGAAGTATTCCATAGTACATATGTGCCACATTTTTTTCAATCCATTAATCTGTTCTTGTACATTTGGATGGATTCCATGTATTGGTAATTGTGAATAATTCTGCAATAAACATGGATATGCAAGTGTTTTCCCAAATGCGTATATACCTATTCTTTGGGTAGATACCATGGAGTGGAATTGCTGAATCATATGTTAGTTTTATGTGTGTAGGTATTTAAGGAACCTTCATATTGTTCTCCACAATGGCCTCAAAATACATTACAAAACTGGGATAATCAAAGCAGCATGGGATTGATATAAAAACAAGCAGGTAGACCAATGAAACAGAATAGAGAACTCAGAAATGAACTCCAAAATATACAGCCAATTGATTTTTGACAAAGGGCACAAAACAATCCATTAGGGAAAAGAAGATCTCTTCAGCAGATGGTGCTGGAAAAACTGGATATCATCTATAGGAAAAGGACCCCTACCTCTCACCATTAAAAATAATCAACTCAAAATGGATTAAGGATTTAGACAAAAAAACCTCAAACAATAAAACTACTGGTGGAAAACACAGGGGAACACTTGAAAACATAAGAGAAGACAAAGACTTTCTAAAGAAGACCCCAAAGCACAGGCAACTATCCACAAAATGGACAAGTGGGACTACAACAGGCTAAAAAGCTTCTGCACAGAAAAAAAATAAATAAAGTGAAATCACACTCCTTGGAATGAGATAATATATCTGCAAATCATGTTTCAGATATGGAACTGATAGCCAGAATATATAGCGAACTCAAGCAGCTTAACCACACAAAAATAATCAATCCAATTAAAAGATGTGCAAATGAGCTGAACATACGACCTCCAAGGAAGTCCTAGGAAGAGCCAACATACATATGAAAACATACGCTTATCTCTCATCATACAGAAGATACAAATCAAAGCCATAATGAAATACCACTTAATCCCAGTTAGAATAGCTAATATTAAAAAATTAATAATAAAGAAAGAAGGATAAGTGCTGGGGAGACTACGATGAAAAGAGAACTCTCCTACACTCTAGGTGGGAATGCAAAAAAGTTTCTTCTTAATTTTCATTCTTGGTTAGTACATATGTTTTCCAATGGCCCTGCAAAGATAAAGTAAATAATTATTGTGGCAGGTATTATTTAGTAAGTAATAATTATGTGTTAGTTATAATACTAGACAGTTTCATAGCATTGTTTACTCAAAAGTTAGAATCTTTTAAGTAAATAGACAAGGGATGAAATTGAAATTGCTCCACCTATACTCTCTGTGATTTGTGGCAAGTGTTTAAAAATGATTAAAGTTCACTTTCTAGAAAATATTACAGAGACATAATTCTTCTTAAAAAAGAATAATTCTATTTTATTTTTATTATTATTATTTTTAATTTTGTCACACTGAAAGAGAAAGTGAAATTGAGAAAGCAAGCCACCAGCTCAGAAATTGAACTGTGGTCAACTATGTGGGAGTCCAGCCCCTTAACCACCACACCACCTTCCAAATCCAGTGACATATTTCTTATATAAATATTCCAGCCTTCAATGAAATTGGTCTTCATTTTTGTCTGGCTTTTCAGGTAAATACTCCATGCATTTCCACTTCTGACTGTACCTCTTATGCATTGTACATTGACCTCTATACCTGGTCAGTCAATTAAGACCTCATTGTGAACTTGCTCTATGTTTCTTATAAATTTGTTCTGAAATTTAAAAGAAAGAATACAACTAAAAAACTTAGAAAATACTCCCTGATTCAGAGACAGTTCACAATAAGTGTGTTATTTTATTTTTGATATTTCTATATTTTAGATGAATAAATAGGCTAATAAATGCTACATAATTTACCAAAAGACATATATTCTATTTGAGGTTTGATCAAATGATGATGAATCTTTCTTAGCCATGAGTTAAAAGGTCACTCCTCTCTTCCTAAATCCAAACAGTAATTTCTGTATGACAAACATACGAAATGTGGCATCTCTGGTAGTCAAAGTATAGTGCAGTCATGGTCTGATACCTTGAAACATAGATTTTTTATGCTCATGCATGCCCAAAATCTTAGGAGAAGAATAGAGGACAGGATATTTTGGCATGGCCATTCTCTCTCAGGAGGTGATTTCTCACTTTCCCTCTCACTGTATCTCTCTATCTCCTCTCCAGTGAGTGCACACACCCTATGGCAAAAAAAAAAAGAAAAAAAAAAACTAATTTTTTTGGTGTTTATGGTTGTAATTTGTCTTACATAATTCATATTTCTGACAATGGTATGAGAAGTAGGCAAGATGGAGAGAGATGGTAAAATAAGGATGAGAAATACCCACTGGATTTGTGTATTGCAAGCTCAGAGACAACCTTATTGAAAGAATCTTCAAAACAGTGAGCACAGAAGTACACTGACATGTGTTCTTCTGCTAATTAGAGATGAAGGATTGAAAGCTAAGAGTACTCAAATGCCTTTCGACAAATTCTAAGATTAGCTAGAGAAAAGTATATTTATTATTAATAACAGTATGGGGATAGTATGTGTAGACTTTTTTTTCCCCAAAGATAGACATGTGCCTATTCCAGTGTACAGGTGATTATTCTTTATGGTTTACTAATATAAAGTCACAAGCAGAGAAAGAAGGAGAAAGAGAGAGAGACCATTCTCCTCTCGGGATCTTGGACACGCATGCACACGTGCCTGGCATGAGTTTAAGCCACCTGGTCCACGACTCGAAGCACATTCAACTACATGGAAGTCCAGTGACATAGCCATTATGACAACTGCTGGTCCCCCAGTGCACTCTGAATTTTGATGACAAGGCTTAAAGGGGGTTTATCCAGTTCAAAACTTCTGCATACTTGGCATAATTTCTTATTAATGCTTATAATTAAATTATCTCGGCAAAAATTTGACATACATTTCCTTAAATTTATAAGTTCCTTATAATACAAATTTGTTATTTAAGTGAATTGTGTTATTTTCCCTCATTTAAGATATTAGGATGCTCACTTCAGTGGTTTACTTAAGATAGATTTATAGTCAGTAATATAAAAAAAATTAGCAAAAGGATATGTGCTTATTCTGCTTTATTTCATCAGATGTTCGTTTTCCCAGCATGTATTTTACTCCTGCAGAATGTGATGTAGTTTAGCTGGGGATGCCAAAGAAACTGAGGAACACTGAGAAGAGTGTGTGATACTAAAACCTAGAAAAAGAGGATCTTGATAGAATAATTTAACACAGAAGCTATTTGCATTATGACAAACATTGGCTTGAAAAGTGAGTATTTGTGCTCTGTGGCAGGGGTTGGGGTAGGAACCAGGATTAGTCAATACCCTGCTATTTCATTACTATAGTATCAAACACTTTTTGAATTGGTTTTATGAATGCGGGTTTATTTCATGTCTGAAAGAAGACTCTTACCCCACACAAAAGGCCACTTATGAAAAGTTCTTATTCTCTTGCAGCATACCACTTGTTATTGTTAATTCTTCCCTGCCAATTTGTTGCAGGGATATTCCCCCATGGGTTTTGGAATGCAATGCAAATCTCTCAAGAATAGTTCCACTTGTGGTATAATTCAGTGGTTTCAACTGTGATTGCAGTGAATGGTACACTGAGCTAAAACCCAAATAAGCAGCCATAGGTAAACAAGTGAGAAAAATGTTCATATATTTTATGAACTCCTAGCCTATACTAAACTTTTTCTTAAGTAAACAGTTCTGACTGACATAGGATCACTGCCCCCCCTATCAGATTCTGCAAAACTTTGTGTAATTTTCACTATATCTGATCAACTTTCTTTCAAAGAGTCATTTCCCTAGGTGGGGGAAAATACTCCAATCCTCAGTGAAATTGGTCTTCATATATGTCTGGCTTAAAATGGTCTTTTTTCAGGAGAATACTCCATGAATTTCCACTTCTGGTTGTGCCTCTCAAAATGGTGTCTAGTCATGGGAAAAAGCATGTACATCCTCTAGATGTAGATGAGGTGGCGTGGGAGTCATGTGGCTCCTAGGGCAGGTCTTTGTCTGACTTTCCATTGATCTTGATGCCTGTTCTATCAATTGAGACTTCATTTTATAACTAACTCTCACATCAGCTCTTCCTAGCACTGTCATTCTAAGTTGGCTGCAACATCCAGTCCTTGTTTTGTTGTTGTTTTGTTTTGTAATTTGCCTCCTTTGTGGTCCTCCTCAGGGTGAACCAGTACCTTTAGATCTGTAAAGCACTAGCTCCTGTAGAATGAGGCACTTGGAGATTTTCTATGTGGTAGGAGTGGTCATGAGAAATGGAATGCTCTAACTCTGGCCAGAGGCCAGAGCATCTTCCTCAGTCATTTCTGCTCCTCAATGAAGGCTTCATGCTGGACTTACAGGGAGTTCTCTAAATTGCACATTATTCTTTCAGCCTGCATCTACAATTCCCATGTGTGAGGTCATTTATAACCATTTCTATCAGGTTCAATCTAAGCTTGAAAAGAAATACCATAGGTTTTTTTCTAAACATTGCCTTACTACAAACATTTTTTGTCTTATTTTGAAATAATTTTCCTCTCATTCTCACTTATTTGTGCTTAACAATAAAATGGATTTGACTAAGGATTTGACTAACTTTCTTCAAAATAGGATATGTGACTAGAACTACATGAAGCAAATCAGCTTTGTGTATGGTGGTTAATGGAGCTGGATTCCATGTGGCTAACTTCCTGGTTTGTGTCTTGGATCTGGCAATTTGAAAAACACTCCAAGAACATGTGTGTGCATGACCACAATCACAAAAGGAGGGAGGAATGGAGGAAGAGGGTTTGTATTGTGAGCATTCCTCATGGAGGTACTTTCTCACTTTCTCTCTCTCTGTCTCTCAATTTCCCTCTCTCTCTATCTCTAGTGAGTACACATTCCATCATCTGGATAAAAAGAAAAAAGAATCACATAAATAAAATTCAGCTACTCTCCAACCATTATCCTAAATTCTGGATTTATTGATATATTATGCATATATTTGTGTGAGAGAGTGATGAAATGTACTTGGGTATTATTATTAGAGTGGTATAGATTGGGACCAGCAGTTGGCATAATGGTTATGTTGCTGGACTCCCACATAGTCCACCGTGGTTCAAGTCTCAGACTCAATGGCTTCAAACTCACACCAGTGCATGTGCGTGCATACCCAAGATTCCAGAAGAATAAGGGAGAAGGGATTATAGTGTGACCATCCCCCCCTGGAGGGTGATTTCTCACTTTCTCATTCTCTGTCTCTCTCTGTCTCTCCAAAGAGCACATACTCCAATATGAAAACATATTGAGGGGCGAGCAGGTGGTGTGGTGATTAAGGCCCTGAACTTTCACATGGTTGACCATGGTTAGAGTCCTGGATCCAGAGACTTGAAAATCACTCAGGTGCATGTAAATACAAGCCCAAAATCCCGAGAGGAAAATGGAGGAAAAGGGGCTATGTCATGGCCATTCCTCCTGAGGTGGGGGTGATTTCTCAGTTTCTCTCTGTCTCTCTCTGTGTCTCTAGTAGGCACGTGCACTCTATAACAAAAATCTAAAACAAACAAACAAAAAAGAAAATATGTTAAGTCATCATTGAGTAAATATCTTGGACTTAGTGAAGTTAAATAATAACTTGTAGATTATTTTCATAAAGGGTTTAAGGTCATTTCTCTGTGCTTTCAAAGGTAACTACAAATATAATGTTTATTACCTTATTGGAAATTAACCAATCTTGTATATATTAGCAAATTCCTATTAGTAACCATATGATTGCCCAACTATAAAATCTCTGTTTCTTGAGTTCTATTTTGAACACTTTTTTTCATTAATTAAAAAGTTTGATAAAATGTTTTTACATGTTCAATTTATATTTGTATAAGATTAATAGTTAATATATTATTTGAAAATTAAATTAGAATACTCAAATGATTCTTATTATTTATATTAGTTGTGTTCTACAAATGTGCCATGAGCATTAAGTTAGTGAAGGATAGCTCCTACAGAAAATACAAGGTTAAGTTCCTCTAAGACTCTGGTCACATTTTCACCAACTGGTCACAGATTTAAGTATGTTTCTATTAAAGACACCTTAGTTAATATGTATTGTTCTTTTTTTTTTTTTTTGGAGAGGTTTTCGCTATAGGGCGCGTGCATTTGCCAGCCAGACAGAGAGAGACAGAGAGACAGAAAGTGAGAAATCACCCCCCAGGGGGGATGGTCACGCTGCAATCCCTTCTCCTCCATTCTCCTCTTGGGATCTTGGGCACGCACGCACACGCACCAGGCATGAGTTTTAAGCCACCGGGTCCGGGACGTGAACAGCAGTCAACTGCGTGGGAGTCCAGCGACATAGCCATTACGCTAACTGCTGTTTCCCAATATGTATTGTTCTTAAAGACACCATAATTAATACATATTGTTAGTTCATTAAAAGTGACATGGTCAAGAGAACTATAACTCAAGGCTGAGCAAAATTTATCTAATCAATGTTTTCTCCATAATGCGTCACAGCCTTTCATGCTTAGAGACACTAGACAGCCCTTCCACATCATACCAGGGGCTATTTTAAACAGTGATTTCTGCTAAGAAATGCAAAAAAATGTGATAGTAAGCCAACCATGGAAAGGACACTTTCCAAACTGTGAAAGCTGAGACAAGAAGATAAGTATGCCCTTGTTTGACCTCAGCTGAAAATACATACATGAAGTAGTTCAGATTTAAGGTCATGAGCAACCATGGAAACGCTATGAGAACTGATTTAGGAGTTACAAACACATTTTAGCAAGTAAGAAAATTCATAATTACAGACTCCATAAATAACGTTGGTAGGATGTGCACACAGACACACACACACACAAAACTGTCACATTCAATAAAATTATCACATTAATTCTCATAGAAAAAAATAATAATGAAAAAGTTATCAGGTATTTGTAAATAATAGTTGTCTCCAAATAAAAGAAGTGACAATGTTAAAAAGGAATGTTGTGGGGCTTGCAGGTGGCACGGTAGTTAAGGTGCTGGACTCCCACATACCAACTATGGTTTGAATCCTGGACCTGGAGGCTTGCTTTCTCACTTTTCCTCTCTCTCTCTGTCTTTCTCTGGTAAAATTAAAAGATAAATAATAATAACAAATAAAATAAATAAAAAGTACCTTTTAAAAAAAGGAATGATGTATCTTAAAATAAATCATTATTATTATTATTTTTCTTTCCCTAAAAGTCAGAGGCTTGGGACCAGCACTTAGCGTAATGGCTATGTCGCTGGACTCCCACGTAGTCGACCGCGGTTCGAGTCCCGGACCCGGCGTCTTAAACTCACGCCGGGCGCATGTGCGTGCGTGCCCAAGATCCCAAGAGGAGAATGGAGGAGAAGGGATTGCAGTGTGGCCATCCCCCCTGGGGGGTGATTTCCTGCTTTCTATCTCTCTGTCTCTGTCTGTCTGGCGAGCGCACGCGCCGTATAGTAAAAACCTCTCCAAAAAAAAAAAAAAAAAGTCAGAGCCTCACTGTGTTGCAATCCTCTCTTGCCTCAGCTTTCCCCTTTGTGTCTGGAACCTTGAGTACACACCACTGCACCCAACTCTTTCAGGTAATGTTGCCCAGGCCAGCCTTGAGCTAATATCCTCCTGCATCAGCCTTACTTAAGTACCTGAGATTAGAGACATGCATGACTTTAAGTTAGAGCAGGAATCGAACTCATGCTTCTATGTAGGGACAGCTTCCAGAGCAGAATCAATGCACACCACCAGGGCTGCGCCCTATTTGTTACATGTTTCAAAACTACCCACTTTTAAAAGATGAAATGCAAATATATTCCACTTTTGTCTATTTAAATAATACTAAAACACATCTATATAGAAAATGAAAACTAGAGTATGCTGAGTCATTTCATCATTGTGGCTCTCCAATTAAGTTTAGCTGTGTTGGTGTATAATGATGGACAATTTGGCTTTGTTGGTACTGAGTTTGCATCAGGGAAGCACACATTTTCTTTGTGTAAAAGCTATGAGATTGTCTGTGTTGAAACAAGGCTAGGGATATTGTCCAATGAAGAAGAGTTTGAAGATTCACTGAAAACTGACATGAAACAGAAATAATGCATCAGGGAGCATATTGACTCTTCCTATGTATAAAAGATGTTTTTACCCAATAACATTTTAACTAAGCCTATGTAACCATTGCGACACTAGAATATAACTTAATTTTCAATTTTTATATCGATCTGTAAAATATTTCTGAGCTAGAAAGATTAATGAAGAGTAACATGGATTTGGTGCAGGTGTTTTTAATGCCAGGAGTTTTTGTAGGAAATTTTCCCAGCCCACAATATTCTTGACCACCCAAGATGACTACATAACTAGTTAGTTAGTTATACCTGACCCCTTCCCATACTACATAGCAAATTTCCCACCACACTCATTTTGAACGAGCAACCAGAGAATTTTATGGAGACTAAATAAAAGAATGAAAAGAAGACAAGCAACAATTAGTCTAGCATGGCGGAAACATATTTTTCTTTTGCTCATTGTTGGGCCACATCCTAAAAGTGTGCTAAGCTTAGTGAAATTGAAATATGCCCTAAGAGACCATAGAAGTCTTGATGAGAGGCAGTGGAGTTACCCACGTGTAAAGTTTTGAGGAATTTTTCAGATTTTATAGTTTCCCATAGAAAATAATAAAGTTCTTATTAAAGTCCAAACGTCTAGATGGAAAGCAGGCAAGTATTGACTCTATTGTTCCCAAGATGGCTGTGCTGAATGCAAGATTATTAAAGCAGGTCTGTGGGTCCCTGGCAATCCCATAGGAATAAGTGCTCCTAGGCAGACTTCTCTCAGATGCTAGTTTATCTTTCCAACCCTGGTGTAGCAGAAGCATACACAGTATGTGCAATAGAAACCCTGCTTTGGAAACCTTGATTGAGTTTTTGTCATAATAAGAGCATGCTGTAGAATAAAGCAAAACATTTTGGCAATTAGCTCTCTAATTTCTCAGACATGGTTGGACAACTAAATAGAAGCAAAAAAATACAACATGTTAGAATCACAAGTAAAACATTTCTTAAAAAGTAATGTATGCAAATATTACTATCTTTAAAATACAAAATGAAACTATGAATTTCTCAATTCTAATATCATGTTACTAATGTCCATGCTATATCACTTGGAAATAGAGATTTCTATGTATTTGTTTATCTGACCACTCTCCATTCAGAGTTTACCATCTAAGTTGAGTCAAGGGAGAGAGAAGGGGGAAGAATGTGGGCAGATGCCACCCAGTTGGCTGGGAGCATGAGAAGGACAAAATGAAAATTAAAAAGTCTGTTTGCTCTTGGACCTTCTAGCTATCAGAATCCTTTTTTTTCTTTTCTTTTTTCTTTTCTTTTCTTTTCTTTTCTTTTCTTTTCTTTTCTTTTCTTTTCTTTTCTTTTCTTTCCTTTCCTTTCCTTTCCTTTTCTTTTCTTTTCTTTCTTTTCTTTCTTTCCTTTTTTTCTTTTTTATTTTTCCTTTTCTTTTTTAGGATCATTGCTATAGACATGTGCACTACCTAGGGAGGAGACAGAAAGAGATAAAATAAGCTAATCAAAGTACCCACTATTCTTAGGATCCTACCCCTCCACCCTTTCCTGTATATAAATTGATCATATCTCCTGGATAGGGGACCCTAAAACACCTCTGCCCTCAGACCCCCAGGTGTTCTTTCTCTCAATAAACTTCTCTTTTCTTGTGGGATTAAAAAAAAAAAAAAAGAGAGACGAAAAGCAAGAAATCAACCCCAGGGGATATGGTCTTGCTGCAATTCCTTCTCTATTTTTCTCTTGGGGTTCTGGTCATGCATACACATGCATCCAGTGTGAGTGCCAAACTGCAGCGTCCAGGACTCAAACTGTGGTTGAATACGTGAGAGTCTAGTGCCTTAACCACTATACCACCTGCTTGCTGACACCCAGAATCAATCTGTTTTTTGTTTGTTTGTTTGTTTGTTTGTTTGGGGTTTTTTTGTTCGTTTGGTTTTTGGTTTTTGTGGGTTTTGTTTGTTTGTTTGTTTCCTAGAGAGAGAGATTTTTACTATAGAGTGTGTGTGCTCAACAGAGAGACAGAAAGTGAGAAATCACCTCCCAGGGAAATGACTACACTCTATTCCCTTCTCCATTCTCCTCTAGGGACTTTGGGCATGCACACGCACATGGTGTAAGTTTTAAGCTTCTGAGTCTTAGACTCAAACCACAGTTGACTACGTGGGAGTCTAACGGCCCAGCAGGAGTTTTAAGCCACCAGGTCTGGGACTTGAACCGTGGTCCACTACATGGGAGTTCAGCAATGTAGCCATTATCCCATCTGATGGTCCCCAGGATTGTTCTTTATAAATTTCCTAGTCTCAGGAATTTTTCTTCTGCACCACGATCATGTACTTGTACAGTCATTGTCTTCAGTAGACTGTAGACACAGGTACACATACAGACACACACACGAAGTGCAAATACACTCAAACACATGGGAAGACATCATATAAAAGTGTGGCAGAAACTAAAGTTTTGAGCATTAAAAAAAAAAAAAAGAGAGAGAGAAAAAGAACCACGAGGATTTCTAGAAACCACCAAAAGCTAGAAAGAGACATGAAATAGATTCTCCCTCAGAATCTCTAGAAGGAACTAACCATTGACCCCATGGAGCCCTTGACATGGAGCCTTTCAGACTTCTAACCCCCAGAACTGTGAGAAAATAAATTTCTATTGTTTCATGCTAATCTTTTTGTGAATTTTTTTATAACAGTCCTAGGAAACAGATACAGTCACCAAATCAGCTGCAAAGCTAGCGTTGAGTTTCCCTTGGTGTACCAACTCGTTACCACTTACTAGAGTGATGGTGAACTAAAAACTAGTAATACCATTTTAAGATAACATACATTTTGTTAAACTAGCATCATAAATAATGTTAGTATTGAACCAAAATGTTATTTATCAAATATCATTTAGATTAAACCATTTTCTGTACTGAATACTAAGTTGAAGAAATTTCTTAGTCATTGCTTTTTTGGTGAAAATTTAAGGATTCAGAGTTTTTCAAAATTAAGCTACTTTGAATATGTCCATTCTCTTTCAGAATATATAAATAATCATATTTTATAACTTGTCGAATTGATTTTTTTTTGCTCTTTGTTCTTCACATGAGTTCTGTTTTTAGTCTTATAGAAATTTAAAAAGTGTGTGATAGAAAGAAAGGAAAGAATCATTTTTCAGATGAAAGTTACCTAACACAGTGCATTGGAAAAAGAGATAAACCCATAACCCAGGTCACTTTGCGCATCATTGGTTGTCATAATCAGAAGATGGAAATCAATTTAAATAATGACATGTAATATCTTTGACTGGACTAATATACAGTATATTCATGCCGAGAACCTTTATTTTATATGTTGTAATTACATACAATGATTGAAAATAAATAAATAAATAAATAAATAAATAAATAAAGGGAAACATTTAAAATTTTAAAAATCCTATATATATATATATATATATATATATATATATATGTATATATGTATATATATATATAAAATCTGATTTGATAAAATATCAGATTATGACAAAAATAATAATATGAGCCCTAATTAGCAGTCATCAAAAATCAATGAACTCAAAACAGAAGGATGACTTACCATTAATGAGCACACATAAAATACCCAAAGCTATAACAAAAAAATCCACTGTCAAACAGAAAATACTTGCTAATACTTGGGGGAAAAAAAAAAAAAGGAAAATATGGAAGCCTCTCAAGTTGACTGAATTTAATTTTTTACAATTCCCAAAGATAATTTTAATGTAAGAGCTGATATTAAGAGAAGTATTATCAGTTCAGGAGAGATGGTACAGGTGGTTGTGAGCTCTTGCATCATGATGCTGTGGCCATGTGTGGGGTTCAGATAGAGATTCTGTGCCAAAGTTGGTGGAACACTTGTAATCCTGGCTGGTTGGAAGACTGGGGCAAGAGCATCTTGGGATGGCAAGATTCTATTGAAGGTGCCTATCTCTTTCTCATGAAATAAACAAATAATAAATAAATAATATATATTTTTTAAAATAGAAGTTTTAGATTATTTGTTAAAAATTTGAAAAAAGTGAATTTTTTTTTTAATTTTATTTATTCATTCACTTATTTTTAATTTGACTGAGAGAGACACACAGAGAAAGAGAGAAAGTGGAGAAGTGAGAAAGCAAGCCACCACGTCCAGGACTTGAACCCCGATCGGCCATATGGCAGTGTCCAGCACCTTAACCACCATGCCACCTGCTAGTCCCAAAAGTGAAATGTTTTAACGAAAACATACCTGTATCATTTGGAGGTGTTTTGTTTGCTTTTGTGCTATTATTCAGTTATCCTCCAGCAAATTACAATCTCACTAAATTTAGGGAAAAGTCAACTCTTCTCTTTGTAGGCTTTGAAAAATAAACATGGATTTGTCATTTGAGTTATCATCATTTCCAGATTTCTAATTTTTATATGTGTGTATGTGTATGTATAGATAGATAGATATAGATAGATAGATAGATATTTAATTAGCCAAGGGGTATGTATCTACATTAGCCAGAGAAAGAAAGGGAGAATGTGAAAAGCAACCCCCCATGTGGAATTCCTTCTCCACTGCTCCCTCTTTTCAGGATTTTGGGCACACATGCACATACGCCTGGCATGTTTCTCAAGCATCCATGTCTGGAACTCAAACCATACAGTTGGTCATGTAGAATCCAGCCATTTAACCACAGTTCACAGGCTTGCACTAAATATATATTTAAATATGTATATGAATAATATAAATATATATTTTTAAAATTCATACTAAAGCACATGTGCCTGTACGAGAAAGACACAGACAGTACACACATATACACGCACACGGTAATGAAAGAGAGGCAGACAGAGAAAGTACCCTTGACAGGGTCTGGTCTCATCATGCTGGGATTCCCTTCCTCCAGTATGTCAGGACCCTGGCACTCATGCATGCCTGACACTTTGTCAGGTTCACAGGGCTAGGGATCTGAATCATAGTCAGCCATGTGGCTTTCAGCACTGCAGTCCCATGACTGGACCATCATGTTGGGCCTACATTTCAAATTCTTCAAGCAACTTGTCTTCCTAACACAAATGCAAATACTATGAGGAGGTGAAGACTTCTTATTCATCAGTTTGAGGCTTTCATACTTAGGACAGAATCTAAAGGTCAAAAGAACTATATTCCTCATCAAAGTTTGCCTAGAAAAATAAAACTTCTTTAAGAGTGCAAAGCATCCTCAAATGTATTTAATATATATGAACATTAGACTTCCATCCATGTTTCTTAACAGAGATACTGAATACAAACGAGGTCACTAATTTTGTTTTCACAGACACTAACTAGGAAGAATTTACCACAAAACTGGCTGGTACAGAAAAGCTCTCTATCAGTTTAAAGGCCAATAAAGAAATGACTTAAGTATTTAGCATGAGAGGATAAAGTATCCAATGTCCCTAACACATTAAAAAAAATAACATTAATGACTAGTCCCAATACTTTTTAATATAGTAAAAATTTTAAAGAAAAATACAATGTTGGTGTAATGTTCTAGCTCCTAGAAATTATTTAAGAAAGAATCAAGTGATTTAACAACAAATTTATGATTTCGTCTACAAAGTACTCTTTGTATATTGGCATCACTATGAATTTCAAGATTCATGGTGAGTGTCATCAAGATGTTATCATTTTTCCTTACTTTTAAATAGTATATTCCTAAGAGGCAAGATCAGAAGAACATCTCACATTTCTAATCTTAATATTTTATATAAAAGAAACCACTTTAATTCCCTTCAGAGCACTTAACAGAATAATAAAATGTATCTCGTATCACCTTTTACTATTGCCATTATATGCAATTTATATATAGATGTATAGGACATACTCATTCTTTAAAAAAATGAGGAAATATGCCAGAATTATAAAAGAGCTAGACAAAACACAGTTTTTATTGTGTAGAGCCACAACATTTCTTTGTTTAAAAACAGATGATAGGAGCAACCCTGTATAGTGACTGATCATGAAAAGAAACCCCAGGAGCATGGAGACACTATAAAAAGATCTAGGAGGAAGTCATTATGCTGTTGAGGGAATAAGAAACTTAAGTCAGAGAGTTGTGAAATGTTCTCATTATAGGTCATCTCGGTAATTATCTGACATCTACAGACGGAGTCACTTCTTAATCAAAAGAATGAATCATTACTGATATTGATTCAGACCAAGATGTTTCAAATAATGAGTCCAGTAACTCAAGTATAAATTTAAAGGTATCTCCAACAACTCCTTTGCTAAAGTTTCATACTACATCATAAAGAAATACATTTGTATATTTTTATAATTTTATTAAAAATGGCTAGGACAAAATTGTAGTAGTATAATCTACATACTTTTACATACTTACATATTAAAAATTAAAATTGCTAATATTTACAGTGTCATTGAGGTGGATTACTTATTAACAACTAGGCTAAAAAATGACTTTCCCCTAAGAATACTATAGAAACTTAATACAGAATATAAAATTGTACTAGATAGAAAAATAATTTAATGTTTTTAAAAAACTATTTTTAGAAGTGGCTTGATGATAGTAAATGACTAGCTAGTTTGGCAAAAAGAAGTACAACTGAAAACAAATTATATTAAACTCAATTTAGTATCGGTTGAGCCCTGCTAAGTTTCAAGGCTATTCTACGTATAATGTGGAGACAATGTACTCTTATGAAAAATAGACATTAAAGGGACCAGCAGTTAGCGTAATGGCTATGTCGCTGGACTCCCACGTAGTCGACCGCGGTTCGAGTCCCGGACCCGGTGGCTTAAAACTCACGCCGGGCGCGTGTGCGTGCGTGCCCAAGATCCCGAGAGGAGAATGGAGGAGAAGGGATTGCGGCGTGGCCATCCCCCCTGGGGGGTGATTTCCTGCTTTCTATCTCTCTGTCTCTCTCTGTCTGTCTGGCGAGCGCACGCGCCCTATAGCAAAAACCTCTCCAAAAAAAAAAAAAAATAGACATTAAAGACAAGAAAGACCTGTATATACAGCACATTATTAAGAGAACAAATGATCAGATGTACATTACATTGAAAAAGAAGCCTGTAACAAATGGAGTTGCTCTAGGGCAAAGATCAAGTTTGGGCAAGGAGCTTTCTATCCGCTGATTCTGTGGTGGTGACAGGGGGGAACAGAAGAGGGAAGAACTTCTAGAAAACCAAATTATATGGCCCCAATCTTTTAGAATTATGTGATAAATTAAAATATAAAATGACTTGAGGGAATTCTTAATAGTATAAGCAGCAAAGAAGGGTATAAAGAGTGAAGGAAGGAAGGGGGATAGGAGTATAAGAGAGAAGAAAGAAAGATGGAGGAGGAGAAATGGTGCCCTTCCACTAAGAAAAGGAAGCTATCTGAGATTTCATGATACGCAGGATTCAAATTCCACCAAAAAGTATTCAGTGATTTAATTCTCATCTATTGGGAAATTGCCACACTCTCCATTTTCCTTGCATTATCAGAGTAGGCAAGAACTTGGGTTCCTATCATCCATCTGTCTATGTTGAAATCCTGGTCCCCTCAATTAGTAACTTTGTAACTGTGGGGAATTATTTCACCTGTGCCTCAATATCGTCTTCTGCAAAACAGAAATAGTGATTATACCTGTGGTTTAGTGCTTTTGAGATGAACACCTCAACTAACTGCCCCAAACTGTGAATCATCACTGTTAGACATTGACCACTTGTTTACCTGGGAAGTCCCTGATATGCTAAGCCATATAAATTTCTCAAATTATAGCTCATGGAGTGAATCCCATTTGATTTTAGTATTAAATATTACTAAATAGATAGTATTAAATATAAAGCATAAAAATGGATTCTATTTGTTATTTTCAAAGGGGAGAGGTTTTTACTTTTCTTATTTTATTTTATCAGTTTAAGCATTCACTGTATTTGTGCTACATTGTTAATCGCATGCTTTAATGAAAAAATATGTAATTATTAATAACCTTGAGATATTTTAGCAAAGCATTTTGTGCAATATAATAAAAATCAGACTATGCAAATAAAGACAGAGGCCAGAAACACTTAGAAATAAATAGAATGTGATGTTTATTTTCCACAAACTGATGCCAATACAATATCCAAAAGGCTTCTGGAAATATTTTTATGACAAAAAAAAATTGTTTTTAACAGGATTCACATTAGACACAAATATTCCAAAGAAAACTTTTATAGGGTATCAAGTAAACAATGCATAATTGGTGCTGAAGCTTCTTGTGAGTCATCACATTTCCTGAAGGCTCTTCTTTACTGTACTGTAAAACACATTATGTTACCTAACTTTAGGTAATTCTCTTTCATATTGCTTTTTCCATTTTATGATTTTTCTACGTCTGACTTGTTGCAAACCCACACTAAATATCAGGACAAAATTGGAAAACTCAACTTAATTGACTCTAGAGAAAGAAAATTCTCTGAATGTTTCCCCATGCAGCTGTTCATTAACTTTTACGGAAAACGTTGCAAATAGAGACTTGTTATTTTTATTAAGACATACTGCAGTGGTAAAAACAATTCCTAAGCTAAAAAATATTAAGGACATGAAAGACTTTTTAAGGGGTTAGTAAATATCATTAGAAGGCAAAACATGTGCTCTTTCCCTGAATTCATGAAAACACAGGGAATTTTTGAGGAAATACAAGGTGGTTTGACAAGATACTCATAAAAGTCTATAAAGCTAAGAAGTTCCAGTTAGCTTTGAAATGGCATATTTCACAGGTAGAAGAATAGAATTTAAGTCCAAAAGAGGTGATCTAGGTTTTAAATTACTCTGTTGTAGCTCTAGGGCAAAGAGGAGGTTTAGGACTCTGAGCACATAAGGTTTTCTTCCACTCCCAATAAAGTATATGCTAGTTACAGAGATTCATGCCCAAAGTTTTATCTTAAATATAGAAGCCTTCTTTTGCTTCTTAACTTTTACCTTCTGATACCGGATGCAGTTAGAGAGCTGTAGTGGATCCTTAACCCAGGTTCTGGGCCGACAATATTCTCACAGTCCTTGAGATTTTATTTTTATTTAACATAAGTGGAATTGTATTTTGCAGTTTTCTTAATCTTGTCAAGGAAAAGTATAATAGTATAGACTATTGTTGAAAATTAGTTTTGTTTTGTTTTCTTTGCCACCGGGTATATGTGCTCTCTTGAGAGAGGCAGAGACAGAGAGGGAGAATAAGAGAGCATTTTCCATGGGCAACGGTCAAGCTGCAGTTTCCTTCTCTTCTATTTCTCCCTCCTGTCAGTATTTTGAGCAAGCGTGCACACATATGCAGTGTGTTTATCAAAACACCATATACAGAGCTCAAACCATTGAGTTGTCCATAAGGAATCTAGACACCTTAGCCACTATACCACCACCTGGTCAGCATGTCTAGTATCCAATTCTAGCTCTATCACCTTCACTCTGTAGAAAGTTGATTTGGCACATGAGTCACATCCATAATCCTAAAATGAGGACATGAATTTGTAACTTACAGGGTTTTAGAAGTTTCAAATAAGCTTATTGAGTACTGGTTTGCAATCCCACATGGAAAAAGGTTGGAAGTTGTCACTCCTATTCTCACAACAAGGAAATAATACAACTAACTGAAAATCAAGGTGACAGGGCACATTCCTGCTTCCTGAACTAGAGAGGCAGACAGGAAGATACAGAGGATGGCAGTTCGCCAGAAGCAGAATTTGGTAGGAGCACTTCTAACTGTAATTCAGGGCATACTGAGGCTCAGAGTAGATGAGCTTGAGGGTTAAAAGCTGAGGACTCAGACTTAAGGTCTCCACATTTTCTGAGTTTCATCCAAGAACCTTACTACGTTTTTACTGTGCAGATAAGAGAAAAATTTCTTGTGCTGCTAGCAGGGAGAAAAAAAAAAATAACCTTGTTGAACTGTACCCAAAGCTCTGTTTATTCTTCTCAGTAAGACTAGTCCTCAAGGGAAACTATTTTACCAGAGTCTAACTGACTGGGGTTTATACATGTATATCTGACCTGGAGGAAGGGAAATAACCAACTCTGGCTCGTTAACAGACTGAGACTTAATTACAAAACTATAGATTTTTCTTCCCCACATACCTGATCACATCAGTGAGACTCCTGTATAATAACAGTGTACAGATACAAGAACTACAAGCATAGACCCTATTTAAAGAAGTTCTAGGAAAACCAAAAGACAACAGGAGAAATAAAAGCAGGGACATTAGAGAAAATTTTTGCTTCTCCTCTCAAAATTACAGGAAACAGTGAGCACAGCCTAACTTCTGTTCAGATAAACAAACCAAAATGCTCGCACTAAAGGTATCTACTTCAGTTCCTTCTACAGAATACATCATATTTGGCTCTCAACAACAACAACAACAAAATTGCGAGACATGCTAAAAAACAAAAATACACTGAAGGAATAAAGGAAGCACCATGGGGTCAGCAGATAGTGTGGTAGTTAAGTGCATTGGACTCTCATATGGCTGACCATGATTCAAGTCCCGGACATAGTGACTTGCTTTCTCACTTTCCCTTTCTCTGTGTGTCTTTGTTTCTCTTTGATAAAATTTAAAATAACAATAATGATGATGAAAAAATCAAATAAAATAATTCTTTAAAAAAGAAAAAAAAAAAAGACTTACAATAAAAAAGGAAACATCATGGCCAGACTGATGGGACAGAAATGTTGATATTATTAGACAGGGAATATAATGTAACTATGATTAATATGCTAAGGTTCTAATGGAAAAGGTAGATAATATTTGAAAACAGAGGCAGAGACATGAAACTCTAAGAAAGCCTTAATAGAAAATGCTATAAATCAAAACCACCATGATAGAAACAGAGAATGTTTTCATGGGCCCATTAGTAGACTGAACATGGCTGAGAAAAGAATCAGTGGGCTTCAAGATCTGTTAATAGAAACTTTCAAAAATTCTTATAAAAAATAAGAATAACAAAAAAGGTAGAGTAAAATACCCAAGAAATGTGGGACAATTTCAAAATGTATAAATATATGTAACGGGAGTACTAGAAAAGGAAAGAAGGAAAACAGAGATATTTATAGTAACTATGTCTGAAAATTAACCCATAATTCAGAAAATTATTAAAGTGACACATCTTGATTATTTTAGGAATGGTAAAATTCTAGGTTTGTAGGAGATAAATTAATTTATTATATACAATGGATGTTTCTGGGTGCTAAAATTTAATTCTCTCAGAACAACTCAGTAGAAAGGCTGTGCCCAGACCATCAAATCAGAAACTATGAGAATGGAACCTAGGCATTTTGTGTTTATTAATGTGTTATCTGTTATTTTTGTGTCATGAAATATTTTTAAGTTTTTCATGTGGAACATCACAAATTCATAGTATGTCTTCTAATATGACAGCTAGCATATATAACACATTGTAAATAATCAACCAAATAATGAAATTAGGAAGCTGATTCCATAGATGTCTATGAAGATAAATCCTTCATCATGAGAAGAGGATAATAAATAAAATAATTCAAGTCATAATTCCACTTAGCATCAGTAATAAATTTAACAATTTCTTTGTCAAGTTGACATCATTGTGCAAGGAACTGAAAGACTCCAAAATTTTATGTTTTAGGAAATTTACAGGTAGAAAAAAATATGTCTCAAAGTTTAGCATAATATTCTTCTTAGACTGACAAAATGCATTATATTTATTTATTAATACAGATTTTAAAAAATAACCATAGAACCCATGGTTAACATAGGGTGTGTGTGTGTGTGTGTATGTGTATAGGAAAGAAGAGCCATGGTCGCTTTCCTTCAGTTCTCCAGCCCACCAGAATCCTGAACACGTGTCTGGCATGTTTTCTCATCTATGGAACTGGGTCTCAAACCCAGTCAATATGTAGCCTAAGGCTCTGTAGTCCGCCACACTCCTTGGTGTACCACAGAGACTCAGTATTAATACACAATTTTAAGACGCTTTCTAGAGAAAATGTTGTGATTCTCTAAGAGGCATGTGATCTTGTGAGATGAAATATAAACAGAGAAATGAAGAGAGAGTTCTGTTAATGTCCTAAGAAGTCTCGCAGGCATTCTAACGTACAACATGGAATAGATCTTTGGATAAAAAGCAAGTTAAAAGTTCACCTCTTCAGGCCAACCCATGGTGGTTAAGTCAGAGGGATCCCACGTGGCCAAATGCATGATTTTGAGTCCTGGAGCTGGAGACTTGAAAAATATACTAGATATGTTTGCGTATGTGCTCAAAATCCCAGCAGGAGGGGGAAATGAAGGAGAAGAAATTGTAGCATGACCATTTTATTGCCCATAAGAAAGTGCTTTTTCACATGCTTTCTCTGTGTCTCTCTCTGGCAAGTGCAAGCACCCTCCAGTAAATATAGCAAACCCCCTCACCCAAAAAAACAAAAAAAGATTCTCTCTTCAATCCAAATGGAAAAAACTGTCCATCTTACTGATCCCAATGAGGATCCAAAAATGCCAATAATTTCTCACAAGAGATAAAAGAACCACACACACATTTTTCCCTGAGTTTTAGGTTTCCCTCATGTATAAAGTCCATACATAAGCTCTACACGAAAAATTCCTGGTGTTTTTCTCTAACTATAAGTTACTCAGAATAGTTGTTTTATTTCTGAATTATGCTTTTACTTTAGATGTTTTCTTTTTTATTATGTTTACTAGTATTACCATGAAAATTTAACATAAGCACCCAGATCTTATTTTATTAAATAAAAATCTCTTAAGAGCTTATTATGTGATATTTTTCAAAATACTTTCACAAAAGTACGTGTGTCTTACATTTGTGTTTCTTATTCTTCACATGATTTTTTAAAAATCTCTATATACTAACCAGATAAGTGCATTGATTATGATAAACTAAGATTAATTTATTTGCCTGACAAAGTGTCAAACTGCAGAAAAATTAGATTGATTATCTGGTTCCATAAAGACATAGAGTTTATAATACTAAATTTATTAATTTGAAGCTTTGTGGGCAAATGTTTAATTACAATTAGCCAGATTGATATAGAAATGCTTTTAACTTTCTTCTTATTCAGTCTAAATATTATAAGTAGACCGCAGATGTTTTTTGTATTTTACAGACTGTTACTTTTTATCCATTATTCTTTTTAAATTTTTTTAATGCAGTGAAACTTTTAAGGAGATAAATAATCAAATCTATTCAAGACAACATTTTCTATATTTTCCAACACTGTATTGTGGTTAGAAGAAATTATCTACCTAGTTTAGGAGAGTCACTATAAAATATACCAAAGTCAATAAACTCCAAGGAAAAAGAAATGATTTCTAGAGTTGCCACATTACACATTTTCTAAATGTTCACATTTTCTAAAATGTTCAGTTTTTCACATATGGAAAATTATGAGATAGGAAAGACACAACAATATGTAACCCACAAACTTAGAGAAAATTAAAAAAAAAAAGCAGAAAACAATAATCCACAGAAACTGATTCCGAGTGGATAGATGTTAGCTAAAAAGTGGTGCATGCCCGCAGTTTTAGCTACTCAGAAGCCTGAGGCAGGAGCACTGCAAGTTCATGGCCCGAGTGGGTAACATAGTAACAACCTATATTAAGAAACCAGGCATTTTGATCAGTCCCTATAACCCCAGATACTACAAAGGCTGAGACAGGAAGATAATAATATAGAAGACCTTATCTAAAATACCACACACACACACACACACACACACACACACACACTAAAGGAAAGTATCATAATAAGGTCACACTAAACTAAAAATATCTAAGAAGGGATAGAAATGTTATACAATAGCGAAATAGAAATCCTAAAGTTTTTAATATGATAATTGAAATTAAAAATCCACTAGAGGATCTCAATATTAAATATAACTTATGAGAAGGAAGAATAAACAAATTTGAACATAAATAAACTGAGATTATTCAATCTGAATAAAAGGGAAAAACATAAAGAAAAATGAAAAGAGCCTCAGAGGTTTGTGAGATACCATCAAATATATGAAGATTCATATTATAGTAGTGTTAGAGGAGAGAAAATCAAAAAGTCAAGAAAAATATTTGAGCCAGAATAATCCCAAATATGAAGACAAATTTAGAGTCCAAAAACTCAACTAACTCAGAGCAGCAAAAACAAGGAGATCATTCCTAGACTCATCATAATGGAACTGGCCGAAGTCAAGAATCTCTGGGGAACTTGGCTACTCTAAGATTGTTTTGTGAGAAGGGACCAGCCCTTGGCATAATGGCTATGTCGCTGAACTCCCATGTAGCCAACCGCAGTCTGAGTCCTGGATCCAGTGGCTTAAACTCACTCCAGGCGTGTGTGCATGTGTGCCCAAGATCCCGAGGAGAATGGAGGAGAAGGGATTGCAGTGTGGCCATCCCCCCTGGAGAGTGATTTCTCGCTTTCTGCCTCTCTGTCTCTCTCTGTCTTTCTGGAAAGCCCATGCTCCCTATAGCAAAAAAAAAAAAAAAAAAAGATTGTTTTGCGAATTAATTTTTTTTGTTCATAATTCTTTACTTCTACTATCTTAACAAACACTCACTTAAAATAATTATTATAAAATGGTGTTATAGACTCATAAGGTATAAGTATGTAATTTGCATAAGAATAATACAATGAAATAGGAAGGCTATGATCATATAATTTTTTTCTTTTTCTTTTTTTTTTTTCTGGAGAGGTTTTTGCTACAGGGCGCCTGTGCTCACCAGAAAGACAGAGACAGAGAGACAGAAAGTGAGAAATCAGTCCCCGGGGGGACGGCCATGCCTCAATCTCTTCTTTTTCATTCTCTTCTCGGGATCTTGGGCACGCACGCACACGCACCTGGCATGAATTTAAGCCACTGGTCTGGGACTTGAACTGCAGTCTACTACACGGGGAGTCTAGCAACATATCATTACAACAACTGCTGGTCCCGATCATACAATTTAATTTAATTCACTACTTTCATGGAAGATACTCTTTGATGGAGACATTATATATTTAGGGAATTCACTTTGCAGTCCCTTGTCCTCTTAGAAACAAAAAGCTACATTTCCAATAGAAAAACTAACTATAAACTTAACAAATTTGAATTAAGAGACTTACAAACTTCTGTGCATAAGTAGGTTTTATTTAGAAAAATTCATTTTCTGATCTTGAATTTTTTTTATTAAAATTATTATGTTTTATACATTCAATTGCTACACATCATTTAGCTTGTATAGAGAAAGTACCCAGCATGAAATACACCTCAGACCAGTCCAGTTTAGAATACTATACACATCATCATCAACAGGTAATAAAACATTTCTGTGACCACCACTTTCTTAATAGTTTCCTAAAATAAATACTGAAAAAAAAACTCTGCTCAGTCTATAAATCAGTGTCTTTTTCTGTTGAACCAAAGAGATATTTCATTCATATTCAATCAGTGAGGTGAATCTAAAGAACACATTTGATACATAAGACTTTACAACACTTATCAATGCAAAATCTTCTTGAATAGGAGGCTTATAACTTATCATCAAAGATTTCGAGAAAGGCATTTCTTCTAAGTTGCTTGTCTTCCTCAGAAGATCATTTCGATTCATGGGGCAAACATTTTTTGAATATCTTATACATGTATCCCTATGCAATGAGCTTATAATAGAAATAAATATAAGACATTAAAGTGTAGAAACTAAAAATCTATTTGTATATGTATAGTATATAGCATAAATTCATTAAAGCATTAATAAGCTTCCACTTCTGTCTGCGAAATAGGGATATACTCAAAAATGTAGTAAATTTTAATAATGGGTAGGAATATTTTTCTTCAGAGAGGACTATGTCAAAGCAGGGAATGTTTAGAAATGTAAGCAACTTTTAACATATAACTAGTGTATATATGCTATAGTTTTGGCAACTTTCATGTTTCATCATTAGGTACCGTTTATGAGAAAGATGGAAAACTAAATTTAATGAGCAGTTACTAATGCCAATTTATATCCAAAATATTTTTCCAAAATGAACTAATAAAAAAAATCTTCATTTCCAATAAGATAAAGATTATTGAATCCAGTTCTACTTATCTGCCCAAAAAGTCATGTTGATTCACATAGGATTGTGGAAATATATGCTCAAGCAATGAAAGGTGCCTGCTGAACTCAACTTTATTTATTTTTAATGTTTTTTTGGAGAGGTTTTCGCTATAGGGCGCTATAGGGTCTCTCTCTTTCTAGAGAGTGCACGTGCCTTATAACAAAAAAAAAATTCTCAAAAAAATTCATTTGGCTGTATGTTATGGGATATACCTGGGGTCTCAATTCTGTTCCATTGATCTACATGTATGGTTTTGTGCCAGTATCATGCTATTTTGATTATCACCACTTTATAATATATTTGGGGTTCAGAGAGTGAGATGCCTCCTGCTCCATTCTTTCTTCACAGAATTGCTTTGGCAATACTGGTATTTTATGATTCCAGACAAATTCTATAATTGTCTTTTCTAAATCTGTGAATTATGTCTGTAGTGCTTTGATTTGAATTGATTAAATATGTATATTAGCTTTGATAGGATTGCCATTTTGATTTTATTAATTCTTCTGATCTGGGAATATGGTATGTCCTTCCATTTTTTTTTTGTCATTTCCATTTCTTTTTTTTATATTCTCATAGTTTTTCTTGTAGAGACCTTTGACTTCTTTAGTTAGATTTATTCTTAGGTATCTTATACTTTTTGTGGTTATTGAAAATGAGATTACTTCTATCGATTCTACTTCAATATTCTTGTTGTTGACATATAGAAATTCTACAGGTTTTGTATGCTGATTTTGTATCCTACCTCCTTACTGTATTCATTTATCACTTCCAAGAGGTTTTTTTTTCTTACAAATATTTTTGGGTCTCATATATATATATATATACGTAATCATATTATCTGTAAACAGAGATAATTTCACCCTTTTTTTCCATATTTGAATGCCTTTTATGTTATTCTCTTTCCTGATTGTATTGGATAGGACTTTCAGCACTATATTGAAAAGGAGTGCAGAATGTGGGCAGCCTTACCTTGTATCAGTATGATGTTAGATATGGGTTTTTTATTGATGGCTTTTATTGTGTTGAGAAAGGTTCCATCTGTACTGATTTTGCTGAGAGTCTTAATTATGAAGGGATGTTTTATTTTATCAAATGATTTTTCTACGTTGGTTGTTATGATCATATGGTTTTTATCTTTCTTTCTATTAATATGATGTATTACATTTATGTTGACCCTCCCTTGCGTCCCTGGAATAAAGCCTATCAAGTTGTTATGTATAATTTTGTGTGTGTGTCATTGGAAATGATTTGCTATTATCATATTAAGAATTTTTGCATTTATTTTCATCAGAGATATTGGTCTGTAGTTTTCCTTTTTTGTTATGTCCTTCTCCATTTTGGGGGATGAGGGTGATGGAGGCTTCATAAAATGAATTTGAGAGTGTTCTTTCCTTTTGGGTCATTAAAAATAGTTTGAGTAGAATGAAGTTTAGCTCTTCTTTTAAAAGTTTTGTAGAATTCAGAAGTGAAGCTATGAAGATCTAGACTTTTCTTTGTTGGGAGGTTATTTATTACTGATTCAATCTCATTGCTTGTTATGGTTGTATTCAGGCTTTCTATTTCTTCCTGATTCAATCTTGGTAAATTATATGTATCCAGCAATTTGTCCATCTCATTGAGGTTTCTTATTTGTTGGCATATAGTCACGCATAGTATTCTCTACTGATCTTTTGTTTTTCTGGTATGTCTATTTCAGAAATACTGCCTGTGTCATTGGAAATTTGATTTATCTGGTTCCTTTCTCTCTTCTTAATTAGTCTAGCTAATGGTGTTAATTTTGTTCATCTTTTCTTTTCTTTTTTTTTTTTTTTTTTTTTGGAGAGGTTTTTGCTATAGGAAGTGTGCACTCGCCAGAAAGAGAGAGACTGAGAGATAGAAAGTGAGAAGCGAGAAATCACCCAACAGGGGGGATGGCCACGCCGCAATCCCTTCTCCTCCATTCTCCTCTACGGATCTTGGACATGCATGCACACGCGCCCGGCATGAGTTTTAAGCCACCGGGTCCGGGACTCAAACCGCTTTCAACTATGTGGGAGTCCAGCGACATAGCCATTACTCTAACTGCTGGTCCCATCAATTTTGTTCATCTTTTCAAAGAACCAACTTTTGGTTTCATTTATTTTTTGTATAGTTTCTTTATTCTCTCTTTCATTTATTTATGCTCAGATCTTTATTATTCCTTTTCTCCTCAAGCATTTTAGGCTTTTTTTGTTGTTGTTTTTACAATTCCCTGAGGCATGCTGTTAGGTTTTCTATTTGACACCTTTCCATCTTTTTCTTATGCTCACTAGTTACTATGAACTTCCCTCTTATGACTTCCTTTGTTGTGTCCCATAGATTATGAAAACTTGTGTACTCATTAGCATTGGTTTGATGTATCTTTTGATTTCAATCTTAATTTCTTTAGTGGTTGTAAAGTCATTCAGGAGTAGGTTGTTTAGTTTTCATATGTATGGGTATATCTGAGGGCTTTCTTGAAGTTAGTCTCAAGTTTAATTTCATGGTCAGAGAAGGTGCTGGATATAGTTTCTATGTCTCTGAATTTGTGAAGACTTGTTGTGTGCCCTATCACATAGTCAATCTTTGAAAAAGTTCCATGTAAAGGTGACAAAAATGTATGTTTTGTGGTGTAAAGTTCTAAAAATATCTGTCAACTCCATTTTATTTATGATATCATTTAGATTTTGTATATCTTTGCTTATTTTTTGTCTAGATCTGTGCAAAGGAGATAGTGGGGCATTGAGATCCACAATGATTAGTGTTTTGCAGCCTATGTCTTCTTGTAGCTTTAGGAGTCTTTTCTTCATGTATTTTGGATCTCCCAAGTTGGATGTATAGATATTTATAAGTGTTATATCTTCTTGATGTATTAGTCCTTTCAGTACTATGTTATGTCCTTCTTTGCCTCTTCTTACAGCTTTGTTTTGACAACCAATTTTGTCTGAAATCTGTATCACGACTCCAGTCATTTTTGGTTTCTATTTGCATGGAATATTTTTTATGGCCTTTCACTTTTAGTTCATGTGTATCTTTAGCCACAAGGTACATTTCTTTTAGGCAACAGATAGAGGTTTTCTGGTTTTGTTCTGTTTTTATCCATTCAGTTAGTCTGTGTCTCTTGATTGGAGAATTTAATCTGTTAACATTCAGTGTTGTTGTAGGTAATTGTGGACTTGTGTCTCTCATTTTTTAAACCATTTTCTTGGATTTTTGTTGTTGTTATTCTGTTATTTCTGTTTGTCTTTCTTAAGTTTTCTTGGTATAGCACTCTCTTCACTACTTCTTGAAGAGCTTGTCTAGTGTTGATAAATTATTTTAGGTTTTGTTTATCTGAAAATATTTTTATCTTTTCTTCCCATTTGAAGGATAGTCTTGCCACATATAGTGTTCTTGGTTGAAATTGTTTCTCCTTTAGTGTTTTTAATATGTCTTTCCCATTCTTTTCTCTTCTGCATTGTTTCAGCTGCAACGTCTGATGTCAGTCTAATAGGATAACCTTTGTATGTGACTTGACATTTCTCTCTTGCTATTTTTAGAATCTTGTCTTTGTGATTTTTACCATTTTGGCTATGATGTGCCATAGAGAGGATTTTCTTATATTGATTCTACCTGGTTTCCTTTGTATTTCTTGGGTCTGGAGGTCTGAATGTTTCTCTAGATTTGGAAAGTTTTCTGCAAATATCTTATGGAATAGATCTTCTATGCCCCTATGTGATTCTTAACCTTCTGGAATACCTATTATTCTGATATTTGAGTGTTTTATGATATCTAGTATTTCCTGTATTTTTTCCTCACTTTTATTGTTATTTTTCCATCCTTTTTGTGGCTTTTATCTAAGTCAGATATTTTGTCTTCCAGATCAGATGTTATATCTTCTGCATGGTCTAGTCTGCTCTTAATACTTTCAAGGGAGGTTTTGATCTCCTGCATTACAGTTATCATCTCTAGAATTTCTGTTGCTTTTTTTTTTTTTTTTTTTTTTTTTTTTTGGTCTTTCTCCTCCTTAAAGTCATGAAATGACTTTCTCATCTCCGGAAGTTCAGTGTCTCTTTTCTTTTGCATCTCATAGAGTTCTGTCACCATGAATGTCCTGAATTCTTTTTCTGACACTTTTCTTTTGCCCATAGTTGGAGATGACTTACTGAGTTCTCTTAATGAAGATGGATTTCCTGGTTTTCTCATACTTGAGACTCTTCTCCAATTTTTAGTCATTTGGTGATGCATTCACTTTTGGATAACTCTTTGGAGAAGGTTTATGCACCTGTGAGCTTATTTCTTTCCCTTTTGCTGTGAATTGCTTCTGTGTCAATGTCTCTGTTCTACTGTGCTTTGCAATGTGGTAGCCGTAGGATGAGTTTTGAGTTCAGATTTCTGAAGAGGAATTTTTCCCTTTATGCTGGTGGTTCATTGGAGGGTTAGGATTCCTCAGAGCCTCACAATGTTTAGATGTTTGAACACTATAGATCTAGATCTGTCTAGTCACTGTGGAGGTGAAGACTTTCTAGCTCTGCAACTGGAGAAGTGGACTTGGGAGTCAGAAGTGTGGTGTGGGCTGGCCAGTCCTGGCTGCTCTGGTCCCTGACTGGGCAGAGGACTTCAAATGGTGATATCTGCTTAAGACACCTACAATCCCCCTGTCCCTTCTAGCTCTGCAACTGAGGGTGGGCTTGGGAGACAGAGATGTGGCATGGGCTGGTCTGCCCTGGCTGCCCCAGCCCCTGACTTGCTCAATTTTTGTCTGAAGGATCTTAGGAAAAACTCACTTCTGAATTAAATACAGTTACTGGCAAAACTCAGTTTCTTATAGTTGTAAGACTGAAATGCCCATTTACTTGTTAGTTGTCTGCTGTGGGTTACTCAGTTCATAGAGAACAGTCTATGATCTTTGACACCTTATCCCCTTCATCTTCAAAGCCAACAAAGAGTTTTCTCTCCTCTCAAATACTTATTATCTAACCCACTGTCTAATATTTTACTTCAAAAAGACCTAGTCTCTTATAAGGGCTCACTTGATTAGGTAACCCCCACTAAAGATAACTCCTCTTTATTAAAATCAGCAGTGTTAAATAACATAATTTAATCTCAGAAGTGAAATATATCATATATTCAGATCTGGAGACGTTTAGAGTACGTAAACCAACAGATGAGGATCTTAGAAGTCAGATTGAAATTTGACCTACCATACTGTGTGACTTTGTGCAAATCATTTAACTTCTCAAAGTTAGTTTCCCTGCAAATATAATCTAAATGCTTATTTTATAGAATGATTGCGAGGATTCCCAGGAAGTAATATATAAAATCTTTTAGATTATTATCTAGATCATAATAAGCATCTAAGAAATGTTACCAATCTAATAAATGTTAACTATTACCTTTTAAGTTTGAGGGTATTTTAATTAGTATATCAAATAATAAGCAATATAATGTTTTAACAGTGAGAATTACTATAAGTATTTGTTACAGATATAATTTTGTGAGTCAAAGAGAAAAAGCTGATGCTACTATCAACTTCATTTTTAAAATAATCTGTGTGATTTAATTTTTTCTTAAAATTTTCTAAGAACAAAGGTTCTTGATTAGAACTAGCAATATATAATAAAAGGAAAGATTTTTCCACACCCACTTTAATCACTCTATTAAAGCTCATGGGATTTTAGTTTAAATCTAATTCCATTCATTTTAATTCCTCATTAAACCAAATGGTGTTCTATCTGTGGCATAATTGAACATATTCTTAATGAGAAAGCAGTAATCATTGAATTCTCCATTTACACACTGGGAATGGATTGGACATTATTCTCCATCTTGCCTGCTAAATAAACCAGCCAGCTATTGCTGGGTTGGCTACTGCTGAGAAATTATGTGGTTGATTTCAAACAAGTCAGTGAAAAAGTATGATCTATTAAGATGTCCATATGCTTGTTAAAAGTGTGGAGGGGAAGAGCACACAGAAGAATGTCTGTTCATTTGAAAAGAGATAATTATTTTTACATGAATTTGATATATGGGTTCAGTTTTAGAAAATCTGGACACAAAAACAGATGCTTCAGCATTAAAATATGTTCTTAGTGCTAACAGGTTTACAATTTAATTATGTGGGATAGAGAAAAAGATATTTAAAATGTTGTAAATTAAAGGGAGGATAATTTCTTTTTAAAGTCAGATGAAAAAGTTAAACAATTCTGCAAGAGTTTTAAAAGAGCTGAAAGCAACTTGCAAAGTTTGGGGGATTCTGTAATTGCCTTTGACATTTTAGATCACCAGTTTGCTACTTGTAAGATAGGAACAACATATGCCCTTCTCTACTCTCAATGACATAGTTGTCTTCTGGTTTATTAAGAAAGCATTTATAGGGGCTAGCAGGAGACATGGTGGTTAAGGCACTGGACTCCCATGTGGTCAATTGTGGTTTGAGTCCCAGACCTTCTGGCTTGAGATTAACACCAAGCACATTTGTGTGCATGCTCAGAATCCCAAGAGAGAATGGAAGAGAGAGGACTGTGGCATGGTCATCCCCCCAGGGGATGGTATCTTGATTTCTGTCTCTCTGTCTCTCTCTCTCTCTGGTGAGCACACACAACCTACAGCAAAAATGTAAAGATTCTAAAAGTGATTTACCTGCTTAGAATAAAATAACTGTAGATGAAAACTGTGTCATATATACAATACTATGCAAATTAAATATCTTATTAGAGAATTTTCTATTTTTTCAGATAGGTTCTACATGTTGAGTGCATGCTCCAACTCAATGGCACAATCCTTATGAAACTGTAGTGCTAAAGGTTAGATGGTCAACAGGATTTGGATTCTCAGATTGGCCTGAGAACAATCTGGGGGCAAGCATGGGGACCCATGACCCTGTCTTCAGGAAGAATCCAAATTCTGAATGGTTGAAGAAAAAGAATTATGGTATACAGAGACTTTTTCAGTGGTTCTCTCTCTCTCTCTCTCTCTCTCTCTCTCTCTCTCTCTCTCCTTCTCTCTCTCTCTCCCTCTCTCTCTTTTCCATGTGCACACAGATGTTCATTAAAAAAAAAGTCTAGTGTATAGTTCAACTGCAATACCGTTAAGGCTTCCTTTGTCCCAGAGGTCCAGCCAGATTTTCAGTGCAACACTTTGAGCAATACTGTAGCTTCTTGGAGTTTTATTTTCTATATTTGCAAATATAATAAATGATTCATCAGTGCTTATTACTTTCTTTGCTAGTGAGATGAGGATCAAAATGAGACAATAACCATAAGAAGATTTTAAAGATCATAACATCAAGAATTCAAGACTGTAATGTATTTAATAAATTCATGTAAAAATAGTATCAGTAAAAATTAGCATTTCATATAGACTAGAGCTGAACTAGACTCCTTAGACAATGAGAATAAGAAGTAATTAAACTGTGTTTCTTCTTCACATAGCTTTAATGTAACATAACTAAACATATATATATATATATACACATATATATATATCATAAGTTTCTAATCTTCTTTATTCCTGTTTGCCTCCTGCTTTCTTTTACAGTAAAATTATTATATAGTTTTAATTTTTCTCATATTTTCCAAAAATTGTAGTTTGAATGGAAATAGCCAGATATAATTGCATAAAATGTGAATGGAAACTTTTATTGCTTTGGAAAGCAAGAGTCAAGTGTCTCTCAGAGAGTCCAAAGAAAGAAAACCTAATGCCAAACAAATTAGCCTTTTTAAGCCTATTCTTTCCTGCATCCTTAAAAACCTGTGTGTCACATGTCCTTATTGAAAATTCAAAATGTATAATTACTTAACATTTTACTCAAGCAATCTTGAATGATTCAAATAATGTACACAGAAACACTAGATATTATATAACAATGGCATTTACTTGTATGTTATAAACACAAACACATAGTTTCTATTCCACCAGTGACAATAAATCTCTCAAATGGATCAAAATGCAACAATACTTAAGATTAAGGTAAGATAATCATGTAAGTTTAAAATGAGAGTTACCATAATCATAAGCCAATCCACAACTGACTTACTATTTTTAAGTATGGCAAGTGATACCCTTGTCTTCAAGAGCCTACCATGTCAACATCTTAATTTAAATATGAATCATTTTATTTGGTGGCCAAAATAGGTTTCTACAATGTTATTTCTTAATTAAATAGCCTGTAGAACAGATAAGTACTGTCACCAGGCTGTCAGACTTTTGGTTAAAGAGGAGATGGTATTTCATTAAATAGCCAAGATTAATTTCGCCATCATGTTGCATCTAATGTTGAAGCTCTTACACTAATTATTCTATTTAAGTTGACATGCCTACAGGACTACTTTGAAAATATGAGCAAGAAAAAAAGAAATTAGTTTTCCTGAGAGGTTTTTTTTTTTTTTTTTCCCTCCTCACAAATTGCCTCTGCTTTTCCCTCCTTCCTAGTAAGATCTATTACTTGAAATTTTACCCCTTGATGTCCCTGATCCAAAAAGTCTAAGAAACAAAGTTTGCCTTTAATTCTCTAGTCTTCTTGAAAAGCCAGGTCCTGCATCTCCTTAGAAGACACACAACAGCCACTGAACATACTGTACTCAGAGGCATGTGATTTCCACTATCTGTTTTTATTTTTATGCCTTTGATAGTAGCAAGTTACTTTAACTCTCTAAGTCTTAGTATCTTTATCTATTACATTACATAACTTGCAAATTTATTGAAGAAGATGAATACATTTAGGACATAATAAATAGTTATTAAATGGTAGCTACTGGGTGAAATCATCCACAACTGTTTGCTCTCATACCTTTAGGTAGTTCCCTGCTACTCAGAGAAGTCTGTGACCAAGAAGTTTTATTAGTCCCCATAATGTTTGTAAACTTACCACATACCAAAAATATTCCTTTATGCTGCTTCAAAATAATCAATTGAAAGAGATTGTATGAATAGTCTTTCCAGGCAATTCAGACAAGCTTGTTTTAATTGCTAGAGGGCATGTACCAGAGAGAGAGAGGAAAACAAAAAAAAAAAAAAAAGAAAATATACCCTCCACAAGGACATGGTCACATCAGAATCCTTTTTCCTCTATTTTTTTATGCTGTCAAGCACACACACACACACACACACACACACACACAGAACCTAGTCTGTTTTCACTGGAGCTGAGATTTGAACCATAGTCAGTCATATGGGATCTGATTCCCTATATGTTCATTTTAACCACTGTTCTATCAGGCCAGTCCAATCCAAGTGAAATTTAATCACTATTTTGTGGATATAACTCTCCCACTTTGTTAGATAATGCAGATATAGTAAAAACATGAAGTTTATGGTTTGTTTACGGTGTGCCAAAAACCATATCTAAGACTCTAAGTACCATTAACCCTAAAAATAGTCCTAAGAGGTATTTCTTGCCTACTGACAAGAAAACAAAAAGAGTTTCATAGAGCCTAAGTGGATTATCCAAGCCACCCAACAGGTAAGCAAGTTACTTAATATTCAAATTTAAGTTCTTAACTTTCAGTTAAGACTTGAATAAAATGTCAAAAATCATTGAAATTACAATCTCTGCAAGAGTGAATGATTGTACTTACATATCTTGAGACGGTTGTAGCTTTTGTAGACTTACAGAGCACAGTCTCTCTCCTGTGGTCTTTGTTCCACAATATGCACCAATATGTATAGCTGGGAATTTGATAAAAGTTTTTCTTGTATTTTATCCTTTGTGTATTAATTTTAATAATACAACAAATTCAAAATTCTCAGATAATACCACTTAGTTTTAGGTTAAGTAGAACAAAAAAAAGTACATGACTTATTAAAATTATGTAAATTATAGTACAAGAAATCTATAAATATTATGAAGTCTTGAAAGTAGTACAGATATTTATAAAATTTAAGAATTATTCTCCAAATCCACTCTTCTGTGTAGTATTGAAGTAGACATAAGCAGAAAGTTTCATTGTAAATTGGGCTTTAAATTATAGTCCCTCTTTTCTAATTCTGTAGTAGAGCAGTCACTGTAGTGACCTCCCTTATTTCCCACAAAACGCTAATCTCCTGTTTATATTTGCCCCAAATAATGATGCTGCTTTTATCCTCAGTATGACATAATCTGAATTTATATGCTCTCAGCCATGGAATCAACTGTGTATTGTTCAAAGGAAAAGTCTTATCTAATTTGTCTAGCTTTTCACTCATCTGAACAAAATTAATATTTCTTCATCATTCTTCCCATTGTTTTTAGGAAATTCCACCATTTTATCACTTTCTGTTTCTGTTAGAGTTATATGTTCTCATTTTTCTTTCTTTCAAATGTCCATCAAAGCAGAACTTGTCTTTCTACTGTTTTAATTTTTGGGCCAAGCACATGGTCTGATATATTCAAGTTTCTTATCAGATGAAAGGGACCCTGGGCTGGCAATATAGCATACTGTTTAAGGGAGCCAGTTCCCTCCTGGATGGCTGTGGTTTAAATCCAGGCTGGTAGCTTGAAAAATATGCCAGGCATAAGTACATTCATGCCCAGAATCCTGACAAGATAAAGAAATGGAGGAGAAAAACATTTTTAAAAACAAGAAGGAAGGGAGCCTAGAGTGGGAAAACTCTCTTGGCTCTGGAGTCCTTGACACTCAAGTTTGTCTCTAGTATGGGGTAGAAGTTGTCTTCAATGTATAATTCATGAACTAGATGAGGAAGAGTTAAAAGACAGACTCTAGGACAATTCAACATGAAGGACAGATAGATGTGTTGGGTTAGAGGAATTTGGCAGCTGGGAAAGTATAAAGCAATGGGGGAAAAATGACTGAAACTGACCCAGAAAAGGTCTACAGCGGAAGTTAGTAAAAGGAACCTGAGCCAGGAAAATCTCCACAGAAATTTTCTGTTCAGAATTTTCTTCTTCCCATTGTAGCAGGGAGGAAGGTCTTAAGTTCTCCAGCAACCTGACATCATAAATGTTTCCT
Source organism: Tupaia tana (assembly GCA_026018925.1). NCBI lineage: Eukaryota > Metazoa > Chordata > Mammalia > Scandentia > Tupaiidae > Tupaia > Tupaia tana. The sequence goes on from JAKSZU010000008.1 coordinate 33,284,821, forward strand.
GAAGCAAATTTGCTTGACAACTCAATTTTATGAACACATCAACATTAGAGAAGACGATCTTGCTTGATGTTTTATGGGCTGGACAGAAAAGATGTGAGGGCCAGTATACAGTTTTGATTAAATGCTAAAGACGTAGTCATTTACCCCATTGGTAAGATAAAGAAAGATCTGACAATATATAACATCATTCTAATCATTCCTAGACAAACTCCTGTTGAGCCTACCCTGCTTGAGGAAAAAAAAAAAAAAAAAAAAAAAAGAATAAGGAAGTAATCAAGTGAAATGACACAGTGGACTGTGTAAGCCAGGAACCGAAAGCTACAGTTCTGGTGGTTAGTACAGCTTGGTCAGTCTCTGACTGATTTGACCTTTATACTGTGTTTATAAAGCTAACATGAGATATCTCCAATTTTAGAAAGCTACTGTCTCTACTTACTTTGGCAGCCCTTTGTAGCCAAAATGACAGTAACAACAAAACAATGTTATATAGTATAGTTGAAGCCTCCTAACTTGTTTTGTAATGCCAATAAGAAAATAACATTTTAGTGGTGATGTTTTAGCATGTAGGACATAGAGGACAATGCTTTTTTGCACAGAGTGAACTCTGTGAACATGAGCAGCATATTTTTTCCTACTATGTTCTTAATGTTCACGTGAATGTATGTTAACTTTGCTAAGTGTGACTTACAAGAAATGCCAGTGAAACTACCCAGAGATCCAGTAGAAAAATTCATTCCAGATTTAGCTTCAAAGCTAAGGACAAACCTGGACATCAGTCTTTATTCAAGTCCGAAGCTTACTGATAACTGAATCTAGTTAATTCACCTCATAGAGGACGTGCATGATTTCTGTGTTCAGTTTTTGAATTTTACTTTTAGCACTCAAAATTATTTAAGTAGAAAAATTTGATTCAAATGCTTCATTTTCTTGAGAAAAAATTTTGCCACTAGTAGGATTTTTCTTCTTAGGCTTCAATTTTTTTCTATCTATTAACTTTTAATACACAGACTTACTTTGCACTTTTGATAGACATTTTTCAAAGCCTTTTAATCCCTTTCATGTCTCTGTATTGCATCCTCCAGTTTTCAGAATGCTTTAAAATTCATTGCTTCATGTTGTAAGGACAATAATCTGTATTGTAAGGAAAGGATTTAAGGTAATCTCCGTTTTATTGGTGAGGAAACTGAGGTTCCATGAGGTCACTGAGCTGGTTATTGTCAAAGCTAGGCTAAGACTAAAATAATTATGTTTCTTGTCCATTGCACTTTGTCTTCTATGCATGATTAAATATAAGAAGTTAATGAAATATACACAGACAAACTAAATTGATCTGCATTTTGGAAAGATTTAATGATCATCAATAGAAAAATAATTAAAATTAGTTGGAGATCCTTTGTGGGTATGAGTTGCCCTTGAGAAGCCCCCCCTTAAATCTAAGAAAGTGCAGGGACTATCCTTGTGGAAGACAATCCCTCCATGAACTGGGTAGGGTGGGTTTGGTCCTGGAATGACCCAAGAATGCTACGTCCACTGTGCCCTCTGATTCTACCACTACCGCATTGCAACATACAATGAAACAATCACACAAGAGGGTCCACATCCCCATCAGAATCCAATACTACTGCTGTTCTGACAGGAGGCAGAGCCCAATCAGCAATTCGAGCGATGGGAAATGGTTCAAACACAGGCGAAGCCCCACTACCCACCCACTGCTGCCCAGTTGGGCTGACTTCCACTGGTCTGCGTCTGCTTCCCAACAGGCCTCAGACCAGCAGTGGTCCATGCCCCAGGGGTTGGCAACCCCTGACTCTAGTGTTAGTGTTCTGTGCTACAAGGTGAGGTGAATTCAGATAATATGGCAGACTTGGTTTTCACAATTTTTCATGGATTGCTCTCTTTGATCCGTAAGAGGAGTGAATGCCCCACTTCAAATGTCAAATTCTTGGCATAGTGAATACTGTAGGATGACCATTATCCTGCAGTAATCAATGTCAGGAGCTGGACGGTAATGCAGCAGTTATTCTGCAATGTTCTGGTAGACTGAACTGCATGGGAGAGTTTGGGGTATGTATCTGGAGACCTACAGAGTATGCTGTGCATATGTGTGTCCATGATAAAGACTGACTAAGCATGGAGATGGACCACAATGTCAGGACCCCATTGAAGGGGCTGTCTTTCTGCCTTCTGTCTCTTTATCTCTCTCTACAGTTCTCACCCATGGGAAAACTAAACAAACAAATAAAATGATAAAGGAAAAAAGAAAGAAAAAAAAGAAAGAAAGAAGAGAGAGAGAGAGAGAGAGAGAGAGAGAGAGAGAGAGAGAGAGAAAGAAAGAAAGAAAGAAAGAAAGAGAGTTAATGTCAACCCTATGTCCAGCCTGGTGGCTCATGGTAATGTAGTGTTCTGCAGTGCTAGCGCTACATGGGAATGTCCCAGGTTAGCACCTCACCTTTTCTCTGTAGATGTTAGGAAACATGCTTGTGATTCAAGTTGCCGAAAACTGGGGATGGATCCAAGTCAGGACTTGAATACCCTGTTGGGAATTACTCTATCTCTATCTCTCTGTCTCTGTGTCTCATTCTCTTATGGAAGAAATAAAAAATAAAAAGAAAATGTCTTGGACTAGCAGATGGTGTAATGGTTACGTTGCTGGACTTCCATCTAGTAAACCACAGTTTGAGTCCTGAACCCAGCGGCTTAAAACTCACACCGGGCAAGTGTGCATACATCCTCAAGATCCCGAGAAGAGAATAGAGGAGACGGGATTGTGGCATGTTCATTCCCCCAGGGTATGATTTCTTGCTTTCTGTCTCTGTGTCTCTGGACACTGCACACATCCTAAAGTAAAAATCTCTTTAACAAAAAAAAAAAAAAAAAAAAAGTCAACCCAGAAACTTGGAGTATGTCCTTACATGGAAATAAATTTCACATACACCTTAGTTAAGGACCTCAAAACAAAATCATATTGGAATAAGGATGGGTCCTGCATTCAATGGCTGCTGTCTTTTGAAGAAGAGGAAAGTACACAGAGAGACATACTCAAACATGGAGGCCATGCAAAGATGTATGTAGGGATTGGAATGATGCCAAGGGAATTCCAGAAACTAGAAGGAAAAAAGAGAGGAATAATACCATTATTTTGTATTTTGCTATAGCTTTTAAGGTGAAAATGGTCTTATTTACACCTTGATTTTAGATATTGCCTCCAAAACTGTGAGAGCATAAATTTGTGTTGTTTTAAGTCATTAACTTCATAGCAATTTGGTATGGCATCCCTAGGAAATAAATATAGTAGGTAAAAAAATGTTCTAAATAAAAGAGAGCTCCTTCTTTTGTTTTTTTAAAAATTTTTTTGCCTTAGAGCATGTTTGTTCGCTAAAGAGAGAGAAAGAGACAGTGAAAGGGAAAGTAAGAAATCACTTTCCAGGGAAGATAGCCATACTTCAACCCCTTCTCCTCCATTTTCCTTCCCGGATCTTCGGCACATACACACATGCGCACACCTTGTTCCTGGTTTTATGTAAGGAACTCAGATCCAGTTCAGTACAGTATCTAGAAATCTGCTTCCCATTTTCACCTGAGTATTCAAAGACAGACATGGACATGGCTGGTCATATTTCTCAGGGTTGTTTTGGCTTCAACTCATTCTCATAACTTTAGGTTTGAGTTTCCCCCTTACTATGATATCTGCCCCTTTGATCTTTGTTTTGAGAACAGTAATACACTTCCCACTTTTCTTTATCATATCCTGTCCAGAATTTCTATGGATTGGTATACTTGACTATGAATTACAGGTAAGCTTTCTATCAACCTTATTCCCTGTCTATCCATTGTGTATCCTGAAAATAAAATAAAAAATTCTCACCTTAGGCAAGGTGCTAGATACAGTAAAGTTAATATAGAAATGTGGCTTAATTTTTCTTTGGATGGAAATAAAGTGATATTTTCTGGGAAATATTTTTTAGCTTAGTCCTATAACATAACAAATGATTACCTCTTGCAATAAAATGTCTTAACTTCCTCAGTGTCTTAAAACAAGCCTGAAGAATATTTGCAAAGGCACAGGTCATAATGCTATAAAAAAGAAAAGAAAAAAGAATCAAAGAAAAATACCATTATTTGAGAACCTTAGAACTCTTTAAAGTACCATAGCTTATGCTTGGATAGTACAGCAATAATGATGATTTTAGAATTTTCATTTATGCTCACATGCCTTCAGTGTCTACTCCCTATGTGCTCTTAGAACACAAGTATTAATTCTCTTTTTTTTAACTAAAAGGAGAAATATGTTCATATTTAAATGATAACTTCTTTTTTCTTTCTCAAGTCTTTTGTCTGTGGAAAGCAAGTACAGAATTATGTGAACTAACTACTACAGAGCAGCTGTGTTAATGAAAGCATTTGTTTTCATTTATTTTATGTGCACATACCTAAAGAGTTATGCAATGACTATGCACTTATAAATCTGATGAATGGATATCATAAATAAACACAGGAATAGAATTTAGTTACAAAGTAGAATTTGCAGTTAGAGGGATTAGATAAACTACACAGATAGACAGGAAATTCCAGCTCTGTGAAATTTCTTGTGGGGGGGAACAATATATCATTTACTTTTAGTATAACATCATTGTCTACTTAATACCTAACACCTGAACTTCTTTGTCATTTAGAATAGTCTGATATTGAATATACTGGTGCTCATGGAGTTATAATATGGTCTATCGAATGGCCTATTTAACTATACAAGTTTGAGGCAAAAATGCCAATTTAAAGATAATATGATAAAGTAGCATTATAGTTGACCCACACGTAGGACTTAGTGAAGGATAAGCAATCTTTCATAAAATTGACTTGAAAATAAATACTGAAAATACACAGTGGAATCAGAGCTATGATTTTGAAGGATCCCATTCCAAACATCTATAAAATAATTTTTATATCTTTAAATACTTTAAATATTAAATGGGGGGGGGGGCAGCAGGTGGCATTGTGGTCAGGGTGTTGGATTCTCACATGACTGACCTCAGTTCGAGTCCTGGACCCAGCATTTGAAAAATCATTCCAGGCACATGTATGTATGTGCCCAAAATTTCACACGTAGAATGGAGGAAAGGGGAGTGGGGAATGCCATCTCCTCTGTGGATAATTTCTCACTTCCCCTTTCACTGTCTCTGTCTCTCTCCTCTCCAGCAAGCACATGCACCTCATGGAAAAAACTTATAAAAACAAAAAAGTTTAAGTGGGGACTTAGAGTTTCAGCTCGCATATCCTCCTTCAGGAGTGATTTCTCACTTTCTCTCTCTCTCTCTGTCTCTCTCTGGCAAATGAACATGCCCTAAAGCAAAAAACCTAAGGGAAAAAAAGTGAGATATTCATACCCTCTTGAACTAATCATCGAACTGATCATGTACTTGGGACCCCTGTCCCTAATTTTGCCCTTAAAAACACATGTGGGGAACACCTCAGGGAGATTGGGTCTTTTCAGTATGAGTTGCCTGCTCTCCTTGCTTTTCACATTGCAATAAAGCTGTTTTTTCCTTCACACACACACACACACACACACACACACACACACATACACACAAAGAGGGCAAACTTCGTGGCGTGGTGATTAAGGCAGCCATTTCCCCCATGGTGTGAACCATGAGATTTGGAGAGACAGAGAAATCATGATATTTTAGACATATTCAATTTGAGATTCCTATTAAACCTTGAAGTGGAAATATGAACGTTCTGAATATGCTCATGAAGAATGTATACTATGAAAAAACTGTGCATGGATTTCAAACTTTTTTGCACCAAAATAATCTTGTACTTTGACTTATTTTTTACAAACTTTATGAAGTCTCCTTCTATATAGAACACCTCACAGGTTATATGAAGCTCAAGTTCATGGTAGAAGTAGCAAAAAAATTACCAAATGGGGAAAGAAAGGCATAGCTGATGGTAGAATAAACACAAGTAATTGTAATGTTCTGAGAGTTAAGCAAAGAATGTTTTTGAAAAAAAGGTGATCAACCTCATCAATGCTGCTACAGGGTGTAATAAGAAGAATATTGAATTTGACAGGATAGAAGTTGTTGAAGACAGTGACAATAATTGTGTCAGTGGTTGAGAAGAGCATGTAGAACAAAAATAAATATTTCAGTTTAAGTGATACAGTACCTATAGCAACATGAGTATTGTGAAAATGAGGTTCTTAAAGGATGATTTCATCACATGTAGGATTCTTGATTGACCACTGTTGCTTGTTTCTTTTTCACTTGAAATATATTATTAGCACATTGGCTTCTAGCCTCCAAAGCTTCTGTGTAAATATCTGTTTATTATCTTATTGAAGATCATTTATATGTAATGAGTTGATTCTGGTACATTTCAAGATTCTCTGGCTCGTAGAAGTTTGGTTATAGTGGATCTCAGTGTGGATATCTTTGAGCTCATCTCAGTTGGAGCTCGTTGAGTTTCTTGAATGTTTATATATATGTCTTTCATCATACGTGGACTGTTTTCAGCTATTACTTCTTCAAATAGCTTCTATTCTTTCATTGCTATTGTCTTTCTGAGAATTTTACAAATCATGTGTTGGTCCACTTGATATTGTTCCGTAGGTTACTTAGGATGTATTCACATTTGTTTATTCTATGGTCTATATATTTCTCAACCTGGATAATTTTAATTTTCTTATCTTGAATTTAGGTGATTTTTTTTCCTTCCTGTACAAATATGATTTTTTGACGGATTTTTGCAGTTGTGTGTGCATACTTGTGAGAGATACAGAGACAGACAGAGAAACAGAAATTGAGAAATCACCCTCCTCAGTGGGGATGGCCACACTGAAATCCCTTCTCCTCCATTCTCGTCTTGGAATTTCAGGCATGCACGCACACATGCCCAGTGTGAGTTTTAAGCTGCAGTGTACAGGACTTGAACTACAGTCAACTATGTGGGAGTCAAGAGACATAATTATTATGCTTTTTTCTGGTCACCCCAAATCTGGCTTAAAATACTTCCAACCGAATACTGCATTTTGTACTTTTGTAAAATATTATACCTTCAGCTCCAGAACTTTTAAATTATTTTTGGTTTCTTTTAGGCTTTCTATTTATTGATATTTCTATTTTGTTCACACATTTTTTTTTTTTTACTTTTTACTTTTCTTACATCTTCCTTTAATGCTTTTAGAATCTGTAATACACTTGTTTTAAAGTCATTGTCTACTAGATCTGCTAGCATGTATTTTTCAAGAACATTTTGGTCAATTCATTTTTTTCTTTTTTTTGCTTGTGTCATATGTTCCTGTTTCTTTGTAGGCTATGTGATGTTTTTGTTAAAAACTGGACATTTTAAACTAATAATTTGGTAACTCTTAAAATTGCATTCTCTCCTTTCCCTCTCAGATTTGCATTTATTTATTATTTATTTGTTTGTTTTTGTAGGCTGTTTCACAGCTAAAGATCAACCTGATGTATAAATTTCATTTAGATCTTTTCTAAGCCAGACACTTTTTCTGAGAGTTCAAAATGCCTTCCTAATTTTTCTCAGACACTCAGCTGCTTTAGAATGTCCTGGTCTTCAGTACCCTGTTCCCAAAGAAAGAAAAACCAACTGAAAGTGAAAGGTATTTACTATTCAGTTTCATTTCAACCTGAGTAGAGAGGTTTGCCCAAAGATAGCCACCCATTACTATTCCCACCCAAGACTTCCCTTTGAGTTTGTAAAACTTCAACAGACTCCAGAATTTCAAAATAGTTAGTTCAAGTAGATTCTGCCAACGACATTGTTGTCTAAGTTGAGAGACAGGTGCTTCTCACTATACCATCTTCCCAGAATGTTCTTGCCCTGTCCTTACTTTCATTTATTCTTATTAATTTTATGCATGATGGAGAATAAATGTTTGTATATAAGAGAGAGCGAAGGAGAGAGAGAGAGATACCCTTAGCAGGGGCCATCATGCTGCAATCCCCTTTCCCACGAACTCCAATTTGTTAGGATCCTTGTCATGTATGCATATGCCTGACATGTTCTCAAGTCTATTTGGGGATCCAAACCACCAATCAGTCATGTGACTTCCAGTACTGCAGTTCAGTTTGCTACCAACTGTGCCACCTGGCTGGGTCTTAGCCTGACTTTTAAAACTTGTTTTTTTGTTGTATTTTTTTTCTCCTTTTCTTATCAAAATAATTATTAATTATCATTATTCTCCTGAATTTTTAAAATAAATATGTATAAATGCTATTTGACATGAATAAATTCTAACATTATAATTGCATGCAATTTCTTTACTTTTTAAATGATCAAACTTGGTATATTCATAAGAAATTTATTTTTTATTTATTTATTTTTCTTTTTTTTTTTGGAAAGGTTTTTGCTATAGGGTGCGTGCGCTCGCCAGACAGACAGAGAGAGACAGAGAGATAGAAAGCGAGAAATCACCCCCCAGGGGGGATGGCCACGCCGCAATCCCTTCTCCTCCATTCTCCTCTTGGGATCTTGGGCACGCACGCACACGCGCCCGGCATGAGTTTAAGCTGCCGGGTCCGGGACTCGAACCATGGTCGACTACGTGGGAGCCCAGCAGCATAGCCATTACGCTAACTGCTGGTCCCAAGAAATTTATTTTAAGTTCCAGCCAGTGGCCTGGTGGGGAAGGAGGCTGGATACCTCATGGCCTACTGTGCTGTTCCGGTCCTGGACCTACTAACTTGAAAAACATGGTGGGTGAATGTGCCTGTATGCACAAAGTCCCAGAAGGAAGAAAAAATGGAGGAGAAGGGATTGTGGTGTGACCAGTCCCCATTGGGGGTGCTTTCTCACTTCAGTCTGTCTCTCTCTGTCAAGTATACTTGTACTTTAATAAAAACAAGAAAGAGAAAGGAAATTGACTTTTTTAAAAATAATAGCTAGATAAACACAGTATTTAATAAAATGTCTCAGAATTTGAGGGTTATTCATAATTTTTTTCTATTGTGTATAGTCATCAAACGTGCATAAAGGGTGAAGTTCATACAAACAAACAATGAAATATGTGTGAATAAAGAATATATTGTAAACTACTATTCTATAGTATATAGGAATAGATAGGGTGTGTATCTTTGATTTAAGAAATTGGCATAACTTTTAGATAAAAGCTGCTTTGCAACTTAAAAGTAAACACCAGAAAATATATGTGCACTAATGTTCACCTTTTAATATTTTTGACTCTGGGTAAAATTATAATCTATGAGCTTTTCTCATATTCTTAAAAACATAAACTTGAATTTTGTTTTCTTAAGGAAAATTAACTTTAACAATTGATAAAGTGTTTACAACTGAAATATGTTTGAGATATCCACAAACTGTTAAGTTGTCATTTCTTTATGGTTATTTAAATTTGCATACACAAAACCAATGTTTTGGTAAAGGCACTAAGATTTTCATGTGTAAGACATTATTCACAGTGTGTTTTCTGTTATTTTACATAGCATTATTCTTTGTGAAAATAATGTTTTGGCCTCAGGAGGAATATTGCAATTGAATGCACAGTAATATATTGTTGGTATGAAGCCACGGAAATATGATTTAATTTTTAAAAAATTACCTTGGCAATCAAGTCAACTGAGCTAAGGTAAGAGAGAAAGAGAAAGAGGGAGGGAGAGAAAAGAATAAATTATGGAGAACATGAACAATTCAATTTTTGTTTTTAAAATCTTAGAGTCAATTTGTTAATAGGTGCAAGAATACTAGCGGTTATTATTTTAAATTTTTATTTAGCCTAAGTGATATGTATCTTTTACACAGAGAATCTATACTTTACATAGATAAAATTGTAGAGTAAGGTATGAAAGATGTGGTAAGAATAAAATGATCATTATTTTGTGAAATAATTTCATCTTTGAGATATATATTACTATATGATAATAATTATATAACTTTTATTAATCTTTTTAAATTTTAATGTGAGTTTCTAGAGAAACCATTTTTTAATAAAGGAATTATAGAATCAGCAGGTGGCATGGTGGTTAAGGTGTTGGACTCCTACATGTCTAACTGTGGTTTGAGTCCCAGACCTGGCAGCTTGTTTTCTTACTTTCTCTCTCTATCTGTCTCTCTCTGATGTGTGCATGTGCTCTATAGCAAATCAAACATTTTAAAAGGAATATATAAAATTAAATAAGCAATTATTTTTAAAAATAAATAAAGAAATTATAAGCTACTATATTTTATTTTTCCCAGTTCCCAAACTGATTTATTTTTTTGTCATGTAAGTATTCACATAATTGTGTTTGTACATGTGTCAATACTATATAACTCTTTTCTATTCACAATTACCTTTCTTCCCTACTAGTTGTAATATGTATAAGTTTCCTCTAGTTTCTGGTAAACTGCTTTATGTTCAGAAATAATAGAATCATTGAAAATCTATTTGTTGACTTGAACATGTAACAGGCTAAAGAGTCAAAATTATTTTAAACAATTAAACTATATTAAACTTCAAGATATTTTATGTGTCTGATTGTTTATATACACAGAAATCTAGTAAGATATGTTACATATATTTTAAGTAACTTACATAACATTTAAAATAGCTCAACATTTTAATGTATTTCTACAAATAAGAAGTGAGTATGATTCTGATTTAGCTTCATATCAAATGACACAGATGCATTGACTTATTATAAAGGTAAATAGTATATGAATTCACATTTGTGAAATTTTCAATAACAATTTCACTTGTTTACAAAAGGATACATTTCCAGAATGGATTTCCTATACATTGCAAATGTCCACTGAATCTATGGTTTGCCATGTCTCCCAATATATCTGCAGTATCTGCATTTTCTTTGGGCTCGGTTCTTAACCAAATCCTACTGCTTCCATGTGAAATGTTTCCTTTGAAGTCAATGGAAGCTCTGCATGTGGGAGAAGTACACGGTGGGTGGAGAGAGATGAGAATTGCAAATGTGCTTTTGAAACATCATAAAAAACATACTTATTCAAAAATTTAAACAACTAAGCTCAGAGTTGATATATAATGTCAATGTATTTATATTCTAAAACCTCAAACATGACTTGGTTCTTTGTTTTGCTCCAGGTTATTATTTCTAAACTCTTTAAAATATAAAATTGTAAATGCCAGCAACAATTTCAGTGAGATTTCATGACCTCTCTATTTACAAAGCTGCGTAAGCAGCAACATCTTAGCACCATCATCCTTCCTTCATACCTGTTATACTTTCAAGTACCCGTGCATTTCTTCCCACATTCATTGAGTTTTCCTCTACTTTTCTATTCTGTTATTGCCCTTATACCGAGCATTTCTCTCTTGCAAGTAGTACCAGCTACCTTTCCATTTCTCTCTACATATATTTGGTAAAAAATCTGAAAAATGTCAGTAATTGCTGTCTCTGAAGGCTTTTCTCTGATTTTTCTTGAATCCAGTCCAAACAGTCATCTCCAACAATGTACTTATTATTAACAAAAGCAGGCAGAACTCAACCCATGAAGTCCATTGATAGACTCACAGACCTTATTCAATTAGCATTATTTGATATAATTGATCACCACTCTTCTTTGACATACTCACTGAGCTTTTGTGTAAAAATGTTCTCCACTTTTTGGCCATTCTGAATCCTCTTTCTTTTTTCTATTTCTTCCTTTACTTGTTTACTGTTATATTTAAGGTCTCAACCCTCAAATCAATCTATCAATCTCTCTCTTTCTCTCTCTCTCTCTAGCTATAATCCATTCTTATATGAATCTGACACAGTCTTACAAGTTTAAACTTGGACATGCAGTTTTAAATTTTATTTGTAGACCTCATCTCTCCTATGAACTCCAGATTTATTTATCTTACTGTCTAATCGAACTCTTACAACTAAACTCTTGGTTTTTACCTCTTAACTACCCATTAATAACCTTGCTTTTCTCATTTTTTTCTCCCATTTCAACAAACAACATTCTTCCAAATATTCAGACCCCAAACTTAAGAATCATCATAAACTACTTATTTTCTCCAACTCTCCATTTTATCTGTGAAGAATACCAGAGATTAATCTTTCCAATATATCTATAAACTGACTACCCCTGTGGTTACCACTCCACTTGAAGTCATCATCATCTCTTGCCTGAATTTTTTAAATTGCCTCCTTACTATTTCTCTGAATTCCATGTTTGCGACCCTTAGTCCATTCTCCACATAACTGACAGAACAATCACGTTGAAATTTTCTTTTTTGAGAGGTTTTTGCTATAGGGCGCGTGCACTCACCAGACAGACAGAGAGAGACAGACAGAAAGCGAGAAATCACCCCCCAGGGAGGACGGCCACGCCGCAATCACTTCTCCTTCATTCTCCTCTCAGGATCTTGGGCACGCACGCACACGCGCCCAGCATGAGTTTTAAGCCACCGGGTCCGGGACGTGAACCACGGTCAACTACGTGGGAGTCCAGCGACATAGTCATTATGCTAACTGCTGGTCCCCATCATGTTGAAAATTTTAAAATAAATTAAAATGATCTATGTATGTGTGTGTATAGGTGTATGTGTATGTGTGTGTGTGTTTTCCATCAAAATATTCCAGTGTTTGGCATCCATAATCATTTACATAATCTTTGTGCTTTTATGCCTTTACATAAGCTGTCTACCCAGTTAGAGACTTGCTATCACAATAATCTTCTCTTTGCTTACTCCCTCCAGTCAACCTGGATTTCTTTTTCTTTCTTTTTTTTTTTTTTTTTTAAGTTTCTGTCTTGAGAGAGAGAGAGGTACCTTCAACAAGGTTTCCTCATGCCATGATCTCCTTTTGCCCCATGTCTTGCCATCAGCCAGGATCACAGATCATGACCTGCCACTTGTGCCACTGTGCTTAGCCTGACAACTTTTTGAACATGTCTGTCCAACACCTGCCTCAGGATCTTTGGATTTGTTATCTGTTTTGCTTGGAATAGTCTTATTTCTCATAGTTCAAGAAGCTAGAAAACCAAAGATCATGGTGCTGGCTAATTTATTTTTTGGTGAAGGCCCTTTTACTAGTGTGCAATCAGCCACCTTCTTGTAGCTTCCTTACGTAATATTAAGAGAAGTTCTCTATTGTTTCCTCCTCTTCTTATAAGGATCCTAATATCATAACAGGAGTTCTAACTGTCATGACCTCATCTAAATTTAATTATTTCCCAAAGACCCCATCTCCAAACACCATTACAATGAGCATTAAAGCTTCAATGACTTTTGACTGAACACAGTCCATATTAGCAGTCTATTTAAATTTCATCCCCCATTCATTTTCCCCAGAATTCCATGGCACTTGTTGTTATATATGTATATTTGCATACATATATACATATTCATATATTAATACACACACACACACACACACACAGATATGGATAGTCTTAAACTTGCAATGGTTTAAACTATAGTGATTGTTTGATTGTACAATGATATAAAAGCTATCCAGTCAGTGGAAACTTTACTTTGATTACCCATATGACCATTCTGTTTTTTTCTTTCTAGTCAATCAATTACAAGAGATATTTAATATTTTGTTATAAAAAAGACTGCATTAGACCATTTTTCCCAACTGCAGGCTATCAATGTTCTGAGAATGACTGAGGTAGCCTAGGTGTTCAGTAGGCTAAGTGCAATAAATTAATTTCTGACTTAAAATATTTTTTACTTAATACGGGTTTATTGAGATATAACCCTTTCATAAGTCAGGATGACCCTATAATAAGTCAGGAAGCATCTCTCTTTCTCTCTCTCTATATATAAGATCTAATGTATCATTTGTAATTAATATGATACATGTTAAATACAATATGATATATGTATATATTAATATTTATATCTTAATTTAATATTTATATATATATCTTAGTTTCATATTATTGTCTGTCTCATTATTCTTAGTCACATAGGATAGTGCCTGATATATGATGCATCCTCAATAAATATTTGCTGAATAAACAGAATAATGTCCAATGATACCACATTCCTCAGTAGATAACATAATTTGTTAACTACTTAATGGAAAACTACTGAGCAAAAAAGATATTAGTTTTTAATATTTTTCTTTACTAATCCATGGTTTCAGCTATTTTACTATTTATGGTTAGTGTTTTTTGTATTATTTAGAACATCTTTGTTTATCTGAAAGCCACAAAAATTTGGCTATGATTTACTCTAGAAGTTTTAATATTTATTTTTATTTTTTATATTCAAAACTAAATGTTTCTGAATTTATAGTTTTATCTATGATGTGATATAGAGATCAAGTTTTTTTTTTTTTCCTCATAGAAATTTAATAAGATCTTGGGGTTGGCAGGTGATCTAGTGGTTAAGGGCACTGGACTCCCACGTGGCCAACTGGCTTAAGTCCAGGACCTGGAAGCTTGTTTTCTTACTTTCTCTCTCTCTCTCTGTGTCTCTCTCTCTGGAAATATCAAAATAATAATAATAAATTTTAAAAAGATAAACAAAAATAGTTCTTAAAAATGCATTTAATAAGCTCCAAAAATTATTTTTGTGAAAATTTTCTGTTACATTTTCCATAAATTATATGTCTATATTTGTGTGAATCTGTTTCTATACTCTCTTCTGCTCCACGGACTTGTATACCTTTCAATCACTGTCATTCTTCCTTTATAGCTATATAATTAAGATATATCTTTCTTAGTGCTTTCCTTCAGGAAGGTTTTGACTGATCTTGGCTGTATTCATTTTTACATACATAGCTTTTTTTCCCCCCTTTGAACTTCAAGTGCATGTAAAATATCTTTTTACCATTTTTAAACAGGTGGATGGTAAAGGCTATTGCTCAGCATATTAATGCAGCCCTATTTAGTGAAGGAGACATCAGTTTATAAAGATCAGTTGAAACTCTGAGACTAGTAGAAGAAGGGATGTGGAGAGGAAAAGAGGGGTCTATTATAAAGCCTGTTGATTATTGATAACTAAGATCCAATAAAAATTCCTCGATGTATATCCAGAGGGGTAGGAAGGAAAGCAAAAGCAAAAGCAAGATTTATCACTGAAAATAGAACAAAGACTGAAGGAAAACATTGCCACAGTCTCACGTGCTAGATGTCGGGTTAAATAAGCCTTGAAAATGCTATTTTTTTTTTTTTTTGAGAGGTTTTTTTATTTTTCCGCTATAGGGCGCGTGCGCTCGCCAGACAGACAGAGAGAGATGGAGAGACAGAAAGCGAGAAATCACCCCCCAGGGGGTATGGTCACACAGCAATCCCTTCTCCTCCATTCTCCTCTCAGGATCTTGGGCACGCACGCACACGCGCCCGGCGTGAGTTGTAAGCCACCGGGTCCGAGACGCCAACCGCGGTCGACTACGTGGGAGTCCAGCGACATAGCCATTACGCTAACTGCTGATTCCCTGAAAATGCTATTTGTCTTTAACAAGAGCAATGTCCAAAGCTGTTAGATTCCAATGGGTTTGGAAGTGGTGTCCCAAAATGGTGGGAGAAGATGGCATAAAGTCAGCCCCTGTGGATAAAGGCAACTGAATGTGAGTGGTTAGATTAGACACTAGTGTTAAATAGTCAGAGGTATTTACAGTATGCATTTTAGCATGTCTGAAAGACATAATTTAAAACATTTTTAAATCTTTTAAATGTTTCTTAATTTTAGAAATTAGCAGCCCCATCTAAACACAATTGAAGTACAGTAAAAATTTATTATTTAATATTATTGGGCCAGTAGCTATTCAGTTAAAAAAAAGTATTTGAAGCAGAAAATCATTAAAATTAAGCATTCATATATTAAACAGCTTGCTTTAATTTTTTAAAAAATCATTCCATTTAACTTTATTAATTATTATTTTCCAATTTGACTAGAGAAAGGCAGAGAAAAAGAAGGAAAGTGAGAAAGCAAGCCACTAGGTCCGGGACTTGAATTATGGTTGCCCGTGTGGGAGTTCAGTGCCTTTAAGCACCATTCCCCCAGGTTGTTTTAATTTAAAACATGTAACTATGCATTCATCTGTCAATCTTTAGTATAAGACCACCCTTTCCTTTTAGTGCAGTTTCACTTATTCTCCTTTCCAACCTGTTGTTTTTGCATAAACCCTAAATTTTATACTGGCTAAAAGTATTAAAATCAATTTTTTTAAATGAAGTAAGAATTTAGACATATGTTTAGAACATTCTGAATGCTGAATAATTTTAGTATTTTATAAAATTTTCAGTTTTTTATTGGTAGTTTGATATATATCTAATTAGACATTAATAATTTTTGAGTTACTAAGCGTTGTTGAATTATTTCAAATCCATAGACTTAAATTTCAAGCATCTGACTCTATTTTCATACCTATACATAATAAAAACTTTAATTTAACTATACAATTAGACAACTAATAAAATTGCATGAGAATATAATGTAACCATGTTTTAAGCCTGAAGTTTCAGGTTGCAGGGCAAATAAGTAGCCAAATGATAGCATGAGGTATATCAAGAATATCAGTTTTTATGCCCAAAGAGGAAGCACAGAATGTCTGATGAGCCAGTAAGTCTACTACAAGGGGGTTTAGTCAATATACCCATAGGCCAGCAGGTGGTGTGGTATATAAGGTGTTGAACTCCCACATGGTCGACCATGGTTCGAGTCCCAGACCTGGTGGCTTGAAAATTATTTTGAGCGTGGGTATGTGTGTGCCCAAAGTCCCAGGAGGAGAATGGAGGATAAGGGATTATAGCCCTCTTCTATGGGAGGTGGTTTCTCCCTGCCTCTCACTGTCGCTCTCTGACAAGCACATGTGTCCTATTGGAAAAAACTTAAAAATAATTTAAAAATTTAAAAAAACCCTTTATTCAAAGCATCTAATATTTCAATCATTGTGATTTTACATTTTTATGTTTGTATTCAACATATTAGCCAAAAGAGAATTTCAATTAGTAGGCCATAAGATAGGTGAGTTTAAAGAAACAGAGAGTAGTTAAAGAACATTTCAGAGCCAAAAGCCCTATCTGCAAATGTTTAATGGTTGATTGGTGGGGTTAATCTTCGAACTGGCACTGGGAATTATCAGTGATATACTAACAACACACACACAAGTCTTTATCTATTTTCTAATAACCCTAATCTATTTCTAGAATACCAGAGATATAATATCAGATATATAATACCACATATCCAACTATGTTCTTAACATTCTCTCCTCATAGTCTCTCATAGGTATATCAAAACTAATGAGAACAAAATAGAACTTCCGAATTTTCCTCTGTCCTAAAAGATCATTTTATAGGAATTCCTCTCCTTCTATGCATTTTTAAATATATACTACTCTACAAATCTCAATAACTCGATCTTCAAAATGGTTATGAATCTATATACTTCTCTCTATTCCTATTATTACTACACTCTAGTTGAAATCTCCATCCTCTATAACATAAATTAATGCAATTGGCTTCTGGTTAATCTCATCCTCTACAATATAATCTTCAG
The DNA here is from genome assembly GCA_026018925.1 of Tupaia tana. Lineage (NCBI taxonomy): Eukaryota > Metazoa > Chordata > Mammalia > Scandentia > Tupaiidae > Tupaia > Tupaia tana. The sequence continues at coordinate 33,302,258 of JAKSZU010000008.1, forward strand.
AATAATCATTTCAAAAATGTAAATGAGATCATATTACTCCTCTAAGTCCTCTAATGGATTCCCCATTACAATAAAATCCAACTTCTTACTAGACTTAAAGACCCGTTATGCTCTGGTTCTTGACTGTGTCTCTAATCTCCTCTTGTTTTTCTCCTTCAATTGGCCATTATGCTTCAGCTACTTTGGCTTTACATTATACAGATATTTTATTTAATATATGAACAAGGAATTTATTTTCTATTTGCTGACAAACCAACCAAGTCTTTTTCAAGAGTCAATCATCAGATTTCAATTTATTATATGATATTTGTATTTATTATATACAAGAAACCGGAATGACTTGGACAAAGTATTAGAATTGTCTCAGGTTCTAAATTGTTCTTTCCATCTTGGTTTCCGAGGGACAATAGCTCAGTTAGTGTCTATATTTTATGGACCATGGGAATAAAATTGTTTCTTATACATAGATACCTATGGAGAGATGTAAGTAGGAAGTGATTTCAAACATATACATTAGTAGAAAAAATATAATTATCCTAACAAGGATACCTGAAATTGAAAGTAGGCACCATTACTAACCATAGCAGTGTTAACCAGGACTGTTACAGGCAAACTTCTTTTAGATTCAATCTAAATAACAGATAAATATTCTACCGTTTGATAATCTAGTAAGTCTACTACAAGGGAGTTTAGCTAAAAGACCCTTTATTCAAAGTATTTAACATTTATATGTTTGTAATTATGCATTTTGGGGGAATTTGTATTCAATTTATTAGCAAAAAGAGAATGTAAAGATAAAGGGCTATAAGATAGCTGAGGTTAAAGAAACAGGGAATAGGAAGAAAATATTTCAGAACCAAAAGCCCTATCTACATAATGTTTAATGGTGGAGTGGTAGCACTAATCTTGGGACAGACTCTAGAAATAATCACAAATATACTAATTGAATTTGCATTGTTTCTATCATAAATCACCCAGATTGTAATCCATATTGTTTGTGGTTATTTGTTTTGTATTTTACCTTTTATAAAAAATAAATATCTATATTACACATTTCCTCAGAAGAAAAAGATGCAAATCTATGGAATTAGTCTGTAGTGATCACAAAATCCAAGCAAGAAAGTCCTAAGCAGAATCTGAATTTACAAAGAACTAGGGGAAAAAAAAAGCTCACAAGACAATCTACTTCCACACCTACGGATTTGTTTTTCCAATTTAAAATATTTGAACACATATTTACTTTGATAAGGGTGGCAATTCCTTCATAGCTCAATTGGGAATATCTGGTGATAACAAATTCATTGCCAAAACTTAGCTATCTGGACATTAACACTAAGATTGAAACTTTGGTGCAATTCCCATTACATTAGGCTTCAGTAGTTTAAAAAAAAATAGAAATAAATAAAATCACAGGGACCAGCACATGTGCGCAGGTGCCCCACTGTAAAATTAGAAGAGAATATGTCATTTCTATTAAAACTTGCAAATTAATGGATACAAGTATATATGCAACATCTACATTGTGGAATATAAACAAATTGTATACCAACTTAACTTTTGAGGTCATTATTTTATGATTTGATCATATAATTGATGTATATAGGAGGAAAAGCCAGAAAATGAGATAAGGTCATTTGAGAATTCAGGTATGAGGAAAACTACCCATGAAAACATCAGCTTAGTAGTGTCACTTTCCCTCTATTTCTGTGTTTCTCACAGTGTGGCGCAAGTGACATCTGTCATAATCACATATTCACTCTTTAAAATTTTAAGTTCATTGGTTCCATTCAGTTCTATTGAATTAGAATCATTGGAGAGTAGATTCAGAAACATATTTTAAAAGCAACCCAGATGATTTTGACACAAAGTTAGGAAAAAAAACAAAAAACAAACTTAGACCCATTCATCCAGTTCCAAGGATTTCAGACTTTCTATTCCACAGAAGACATTTTTGAGAAAAACAAACAAACAAAAAAACAGAGGATTGTCTCTATTAATGCAATTGTAGTTACATAATGTTTTCTACCAATTGTTTTTAAACTTCTTAAATTCTGTGAGAAACAAGAAAAACTCTTCCTCAGAAGTGGAAGAAAGTTGACTGACCAGAGGCTTACATAAGAGAATGATAACAAGAAAATAATAATTTGGAAAGAAGTTAAACATTCAACAAATAATGAACTTTGATGAAATAAATGGAACAATTTTAAATATTCTAATTTATAGGAAATTAAACTATTTTAATGACTAAAACAGTAGAGATGTACTTTTAACTATACTGTTATGGAGGCTGGGATGAAGAAAAAAATTTAAATACTAAATATGTGTACATTAAATATTTACCTTATTCCATCTCCATTTTTGGCTTATACACTTTTATAATATGTATTTGAAAGAATATCATCACTTAGATCATGAAATAAAAACTAATAAATAAAGGAGAAAATGTCATGAACATGGAAGAGAAGCCTGAATGGGGTGATATAAGGATTTTCAGAGGTTTAAAAGCTACAGGAATGGACTAAAAGTTGTCACAGAAGATAATGTGTCAGCTAAAAATGAGAGTTAATTTATATACACATTAGGATTTACATAAAAAATTGCAAAAAGACATTGTAAAAAAGAATTTTTAAAGGGAAGAAATTTTATACTATGCTTTAGTTTCTAACTATACCCTTCAGTATTAAGTTCCTGAATTATTGCCTTGAACTCCTTTAATACTTCAGAATAAATCATACATTAAAGATTTTTACATCTCCATATCAAACTCCAGAAGTATTTGTTCAAGAAATATTCTTTAAAAGCATCGAAGTGATGAAGATGAATTCCATATGGTATGCTTACATATGCAAAAAACAAACTTTATTTTTCTAATCTAAGAGAACATCTGTGCTTTATAACACATCGTTGGGTGTGTGTGATATTCTGGTTTACAGACAAAATGATCAGGCCTACCTAAATTAGGTTCTTTTTCTTCTATAGCAGGAGTACACTTTCAATTCTTTTGCTTGAATTAGCTAAAATTGATAGCTTTGTATTATATTTGTTCCTTTTCATGTTTATGCTTAATTATTTTTCAATAATGCTTGAAGATCAGCATGCACTAATAGCCGCAGGGCAGAGAGAGACTAGAGAAAATTAGCTGTCTTCCACAGCCAGGACTCTAGATTCTCAAAGCAGAATGGGCTAAGTGTTATTTCATGTTGAACATGCATGCAGTCCGTGCCATTTCTATTCAAAAAACAGAAGTCATACATGTACTTTATTTTTGTGTATGAACAAAGAAATTCAAATTAACATGCTTTCTCATGCTACACAAAACTTCAGTTCTGTTCTTGTTAAATAGGTGAATAATGATAGAATATAAGAGAACCAATGTAGTGCTTAACTAATGAAACATTTCTAGCTCATTTTACTTTAGATAATTAGCCTTCCATTTTGGTAAATCTTTTCTTAATAGGAATATTATATATTTTCTTCTGCTATTGAAAGTATATTTATTGTACAGAACAATTTTTATGAATTGTTTTTGATTGTGACATCATGGTTTTTTGAAGGAAAGTATAGATAACATTGCTACTAAGGACATTTCTATTTTTTTTATGTTAATTCCAAGACTGTCTTTTAAATTTCACTGAGCACAGCAAGGCTCACAAATTTGAATCTAGTGTGTTACAAAAATTTGGTCTGCGCCCCGCTTAACAGAGGATTGGAACTGATGCAAATGACTTCAGGTTTACCCTATTTTCTGTCCAGATAGTTCTTTGCTATTGGTTATCACTACTCTAGTGTTTTCTCTGAAAACTAGCTGATTACTTTGTTTGTAGCTAGTTCTTTAAAAAATATTTTGTCTATGTTTTAATTTGACTTTGAATTTGTTTAAAATTTTTTTATTGTGCTTCTGACTGTAAAGCTTTCAACCAGTGATTCAAAGTTGTAAAGCAAAATAATTAGTTAAAAAACAGAGTGAAAATCTAGAGATACTTGTGTGTGCACATGCATGAGTGGTAAAAAGTTCTTTGTGGGGGCATATGATGGTACAGGGCAAGGTAATAGGACTCACTTGGGGAGGTCTCTGATTCACATCCAGAGACTGTCTGCATGCAGGGAGAGTGCTTGCTAGCCTACAACTTGGGCTGCCTATACTAGGATTAGTTGGCAGTATGTGTTTGGGGTACATCTCTCTCTTCTCTCTCTCTCTCTCTCTCTCTCTCTCTCTCTCTCTCTCTCTCTCTCTCTCTCTTTCTCTTACACACATACACACACACTTAAATCTCACAGATTACATTGGGGGATGGGAGCCAATATGGCCAGGTACCATAAGTGATTAAGTCTCTCCACTTAACGTATCATGCTTCAATCAGGTTATTACATTTTACCTGGAGGTTGTGGCACTCACTTTAGGTGTGATGAAAATATGCATTTATATTTAACTAATTTTTGCAGGAGGAGAGGAAGGCAACATTTTATGCTTAAAAAAAAAAGCAATTTCCATGATACATTCATTCTTAGGCTATGAGTCATGACACTGCATTTAATTGTTTTATTGACATTGACGATAGAATACTGCAACATTTTCTTTTCCTGCTTATCACTTTAGCAGATTGCTAGATTACTTTCCACTGATTAAAAATGGCTATTTCTTACACAACTTGGTCCTTATAGTGTCAGTTGATATTTAAAAGCAATAGGTAATCTATCTACCTTTCATAATTTACATAATGTTTTTAAATTTGGCGTGATTTTTAGGCAAAAATGCTCTTTCTTCATCATATTGTCTTGCTTTTTAGGCTGCAGTGTAGAATTCATCAGCTTTAAAATTATAATATAAATTTTTTGGAAGTGCTTCCTTTACAGACCACCAAGTAAATGATTGCATATGGCTTCTCAACTTTTGTCTCTCTTTACTCTTGTTTTTTTAGGTTTAGGGTGGCTTAATTCACTCAAGATTATGACCATGAATTAGCTATGTGACTTTAGGACTGGTTTTGGCAAACATGGGTTTAAATATATCCTCCATCAGTATACTTTGTACTTTGGTAAGAAAACATGTTTTTCATTACATCTGTGATGCTAAAAGTGCACTAGAACTTATAAATTATTATTGGAATAATTATTAATTTTGGAGCATTTTCATAACAAAAGAGAAAAAACCTGCAGGCTCATCATTATTTTCTATAAGAAATTATGTGCATTGTTTTAGCATTTATTCTATGAGAAATAAATTACACCAATATCAGACATGATGGTCACCTTTTTATTTAAAAACATGTTTTAGGGAATTAAATGACAATAGTTATGTTTGGATTTATGTAGTTAATGTGTAGACACAGCAACAAATCAAGAGACAAGGCAGTATAGATTCAGGGAATAACCCATTAAAGTCTCAAAGAAACATTATCTTACATTTCTTAAATCATGATTTTTTTTGTAAAACCATGCAGTGAAATTAATCTGTTTGAGAACATATTGAAGTAAACTAAAAAGACACACCAGGCATTTGTATTTATGTAAGTGAATACGGTGTTATAATGGGAAAAGTAAAAGACATTGTAGACAGGATTGAACATGATGATATTTAGCATCTGAAAACAGAGCATGTGATATTCTACTATCTGAAAAAAAAAAAATTACAGAAAAACTCTTAAATACAAGATGAAAACGGTTCAATCTAGAAAATACATGACCATGGAACCTCTCGGAAATATAAGAAACAAAAAGCCTAAAAATGTACCCAAACTAATTTAGGCTTTTGCTACAAAGACTTGCTACTCTGGGAGCCTTTGCAAACGCAATCACTGGGTTTTCCTTATTTCAAGCATAAAGTATCAAGGAAGAGCTACCTAAATAATTATTTAGGTGACTTTTCACCATTCATCATCAACAAAGCTTTAAGAATCCTAAATCTAGCCAAAAGCACACTATGATGGTTCTCTTGGGTACATTAAGTGATTCAGAAAAAGCTGGGTGATCCAAGAGAATTTCCTTAAAATAGATTCAGTGTTTACAACCACCGAGATAATAGAGTGCAATTTATCTGCTATTGATGAAAGCACTGATTACTCTGATATATTTGAAAACCATATCAGAATTAAAAGAATAGTTATTATTAGTTGTTTTACATATTTTTGTATCCATTGCTTTGAGAATATAGTTATAATTAGCAGCTACACCTATTATTGTATTAGTCCTCACAATAATCTTATAATTAACCAGAATGACGAATTAGCATTGGTAAGAAGGATGAAGAGAGGCTTGAAGAGGTATTTCCCACAGACAAAACAGTATGTGCTTAGACAGAAAGTAAGTAACAGCATGGTATACTCAAAGTCTGAAAAATTCAGAATGGCTGAATCATAACATAATCAGAAGGGAATGGAAAAGATAGAAGTAAGATGATAACAAAGAGTAAGGATTTTGTATAAGGGTTAAACTGGGAAGAAGGTTGTAGACTCTGCACAGAAATGAATTAATATCCCATACTTAATATAAATCAACAAAAAAAAATACTGAGCAAAACGGAAGTATGATCATACTTATCTTTTATGAAGTTAGCTGTAATAATATGAGGAAAATGGAATGGTAGAAAATAAATACCAAAAACAATTAAACTATTATTGAAGTAGTCAAGCAATTAAGCTTATGCTGATATAGATAGATAAATTTAAAAAAAGACATATTTTTAAAAATCTAATTTATAGAATTTGACACTTATTTACAGGAGACGGCACAGGAAAAAGGTAAGGTTCAAGATGTTCTGTAGATGTGAAGTTAATTCGTGAAGACCAAAACCTGATAGACATTGAGCTTAATCTGAAACTTTATGGAGAAATGTCTGAGATTTTATGTAACATTCTTTGTCTCTCACTATAAAAAATGGCCTATTTTTTCTCAGTGTATATATATATGTATAGCAGATGAAAATAAAATGTTGAATAATCTGAAACTCAAAGGATTTTATCAGGATCCAGCAGTTGGCATAATGGCTATGTTGCTGGACTCCCAACTAGTCGCCACAGTTCAAGTTCCAGTCCTGGTGGCTTAAACTCATGCCAAATGTGTGTGCATGCGTGCCCAAGATCCAGAGAGGAGAATGGAAGAGAAGGGATTGTGGCATGGCCATCCCCCTGGGGGGGTGATTTCTCGCTTTCTCTCTCTGTCTCTGTATTTCTCTCAACAAACAAAAAAAAAAAAAACAAAACAAACAAAAAAAAGTACAGATCCTTTTCAATGTCTAGTACTCATCAGCTTCCTTTTTAAAAAATTTTAAAGAATTATTTATTTAAGTTTATAATTATTATTTTAAAATTTGCGGTAGGGCATATGCACTCACCAGAGAAAGAGGGAATGCGAGAGAGAGAAAATATGCCACCAGGACTGGGACTCAAACCACAATTGGCCATGTGGGAGTCCAGCACATTAACCATCATGCCACCTGCTGGCCACCTCATCAGCTCCTTCTTAAAGTCTAGTGCCCATCTAAACAATTTCATAATACTGTTGTGATTCATGTCACATACATGTCTTTGGCCCTGTTATGTGACCAGGCTCTATGTCAACATACAGGCAAGTAGACTACATATACAGTGAGTCTGTCATAAAGATGTGAGTGCAGGAAAAGATAAGAGAGAGAGCCCAATTATGCAATTGACCATTTACCTCAACACTATTATTTAGAATGTCAGTAAGAGTTGACATAAAATGACAGGATAAAATGTATAGGAAAATTAAGTATGTTTCTCATAGGCTTAGTGAAGTAACCTATGTATTTAAAACTTCAGAGATGAATTATTTTATATTTTCATTCATGAAAATTCTTATGTCAGATAGGACATTTTCTTTCTCTACTCCATTACTCTTATGTCACTTCTTTCCCTCTCTCCCTTCCCAGAAAATTTCTGAGCACTTTTTCATAGTTAGTTATTAAGACTGTAGTCTTTACGGTCAGATTACTTAAGTAAAAGTAATGCCATGTCACCATTGTTTGATTTAGGGCACATCATTTATTTTCTCTAAGTCATTGTTCCCTCGACTCTATTTTATAACTGGGATAAATGCCACATCACAAACTTTTTTCAAGGAACAAATGGCATAAAGCAGAAAAAGCACTTACCAAAGTACATGGCACATAGTAAGTGTTCAATAATGTCAATGATTATAGGTAGTAGGAGGAAAAATGTTCAAAATCTCCAAAACTAAAGAGTCAGTCTACATCGGTTTTCCAGAAATAACATTTCCCTGTGGTAAAAATAATAATAATAACAATAATAATCAAATAATTGTGTGTTACTTAAGTGAGTTTGACCCAGTCATAAATTATCTAATTGAATGTGACTTTCACCCCTTGTGATATAAACATATGCATAAGCCAAAACATATTTCTATTTCTCTGCCTAGCCAACTACAATTGTTTCTATTTGCCATAAAATTGAATGCTCCTGGAACAATTCACACAGGAAGGATTATTTCCCATAACAGATTTCTTCATTCAGATATCACTTTTGCTATCACTTGAAATGATCCTCAATTTAAATAAGGCTGAATGTGACTTAGATCATAACTGAAATACTCTATTTATAACATGCTTGTACATACTTCTGGTTAAAAATCGAACAGTGCTTTGTAATCAAACCCAAACATTCAACTGTTTAAAAGCTATGAAAACTCACAAAGTTTCCATTGTCTCTGTATAGTATTTTATAAGGTGATAGACTAAAAGCATGGGGAATATAGGCTAGAAAGTTAAGTTTACAAATGTTCTACTTTGGTTTTAAAAAAAAATTCTAACTAAATTTATTTTCCAGGTTCATAAAAAAGGGAAAATAAAACAGAACTTAAGCAGTTACTGCAAATAATATTTGCTAGTATCATAGGTGATAACCCTACAGGAAAAAAATATGACAGCCTATTGTGTTGATCTGTTTGGCCACTTCCTCTAATGTTCAATAAAGTCTAAAAGGATATTAAAATGTTTAATTGGAAAATTATGATAAATATGGAACTGAAGCATTTTGATAAATTAAATCACAAACTTTAAAGCAAATTAAAAGCATTTCTCTCACAGCTCAATGAAAAGAACTATTATGTAATGAGTAGCTAAGAAAAGATAAAAATCCTTCACAGAAAGAAACTCTATTTCACTCAGTGCTTTTAAAGTTTAGAGAAGTTTTATTTTCTCAAAAGGGTGAATAGAGAATGAAGGACTAAATGTTTTACATATTCAAGTATATACAAACATGAAAGAAACAAGACTTTATACAGTGCTTATCATAAACTCTCTCAAAATTTAAGTATTACAATGAAATGCTGATGGTGACCATTCAATACTTGATCTCAGGCAAAACTAAGTGATTACTCTGTGCTTTTAATACTGACAATACCCTAACACAGTTCTTTATCATTCTTACTAATTTCTCTTCAGCCACAGATACAGTTTCATTCTTCATCTTGATGCTGTACTTCCTTCTCTTCCTCTCATTTCTCTTCACTGATAGAACATGTAGATATAGACCCACACATGGAGAAAGGCAAATCATATAGTTGTTATAAAAACTGTACAATATTATGAACTATGCTAAATGATGATAACTCAGACAAACAAAACTGTTTTCAATAAGTCTGACAGGGGTGAATGACACTTTCAAAACTAGGAGATAAATACCAAATCAGAGCAGGGATGAAGAATACAGAGGACCAAGAAGGAAACACAAGTGAAATATCGTATTATTTGGCTATTGAAGAAGGAATAGTGATTTTAAAAGTATTTATTTAAAATGTGGAGAAAGTATCAGGCATCCCAGAGAAAAGGGCATTGCATGTGAACAAGCATTGGCTTTGAAGACTTGAAACACGTCAGGTATATAGTACTCGAGTCTAAGAGTAGAACAAGACCAACACAGCCAGAAGCCTTCCTCAGGCTGGTTCATCTATTGGACTTTGGATCAATCCTGTCTTCAGTCTTGCCTAATATCAAGGTGTCACTAGGTTGTAATTCAACTTCACCATGATAATGCTTTATTCCTCCCCCTTTTATGACTTGCTAGTAAATTCCCACAAATTTGAAATGCTATTGGGCCCAAGCCAAATGATTCTACTGAAAATCCCTGACTTTACAAGTTCTTGTTTTGAGTGTGTAGGATGTATACTAAATAAATTAACACTGGGCCCACCTATGGCATGGTCATTAAAGCAGCTGAGTTTCACATAGCCAACCACATAGTTTGATAAACATGCCAGATAAACAGATGTGTGTGTGTGCCCAAAATCCCAAAAGGAGAGAGAAATGGAGAAGAGATTACATCATGACCAGTCCTCACATGGAGTATCTTCTCACTTTCCCCCCTTTCTGTCTGTCTCTCCCCTACAAGCACACTCCCCCTTGGAAAAATTTTTACACACACACACACACACGCGTACACATTTGGTACATAGACTCGTCATTTGTCTGAAATGAATGACTCTGTGTGTATGTTGAGATTAAGGCAACATGAAAACCCTATTATTTGCCAACTTACTCTATTTGTGGAAAGGATAGATGTTTTAGAGGAATACGATTAAAACTCGACATCACACACACACTTTTTTTTTTTTTTTTTTGAAAGGATTTTGCTATACGGCGCGTGCGCTCGTCAGACAGACAGAGAGAGACAGAGAGACAGAAAGTGAACAATCATTCCCCAGGGGGATGGCCATGCTGCAATCCTTTCTTCTCCATTCTCCTCTCGGGATCTTGGGCATGCACGCATAGGTGCCCGGCGTGAGTCTTAAGCCACCAAGTCCGGGACGTGAAACGCGGTCACTAACTACTGGTCCCCACGCACACTTCTTAACTGTTACTCTGATTTTGTCATGTTTTAATTTTTTCATACTCTCTATTTCTTTTAACTATATTCTAGTTATTCTCCTTTTAGGTATATTAAGTCCAAACTGTTGGCACATTGACAAAATATCATTATTCTATAACATTTTTAAGTAAATTTTATATAAAACTTAATAAATCCACTTTTCTGTCGGCCAAATTAATTTGACATTTATAACCTTGGTAATGTGTATCTCATTTCAGAACAGGTGCAATGAATGAGAAAAATATTGTGAAAAAATTCTAATCTCTATACTAAATAATGCTTCATAAGCCAAAGAATAAAAATCAACAATAAAATTTACTGTAGATCTTTATGAAATCTGGAGTTCTCAGAGATTCTGAGCTCTTCAGCTTACATTCATAATATGCCAATAAAGCACTGAGCTCTCGAGGGGTAGCAAAGTGGGATATGAGGGCAAGGGTTAGCAGATCATAGGGGCAAAGAAAACAGAAGTTGATGTGAGGTAACGTAGGGAAAGAACACACATCATTAGGAGACTTTGCTTAACATGGGGCTTGCACAATTGGACATGGTGGCCAATGCCAAAGTACAAGGAAGAATTGCTAGAAATCAAGAGGAATAAGTCCAAGCAGGGATATGCAGGGTTCTGAAAAACATAAGTTCTATTTGACCCCAAATTTTGCATTAAAATACCAACTTGAAATTAGTAAGTATCCTGTTGGATACTCCCAAATTTCTCTATTCTCTAGTCTACCTTTGTATTTTTCACCATACAACACCAGTGGCCTTTATTTATTTGTGTATTTATGTATGACAATAATAACTGTGATTCATCTCTAGGAAGTGACGTGACATAAACAAATCAAGTCCTATATTTTACTGAGTTCAAACCAAGTGCTTTTTCTCTTTTTGCACACCAGTATGATACTGAACCATACTAATTTACTTATTGCCAGATAAATTTATTGAGCCTTTTCCGACTAGCTAGTCAACTTGTGACTGAGCTAGTAGAAATCAAATTATAAAACGTTTGCTGTGTTTATTTCCAACATGTATGCCAAAGCAAGTTACAATATGGCAAAATAATAGCTGGAGGACACAGGAAGCAAGAGAGGAAAATGAAAATAACCAAGATCTAGTTTCTCTTGTATAAGGAAAATGTGTCCTTCACTCCAAAAATTGTCCAAAAGTTGGGAGAAAGAGATCCATAACATCGTCAGTATTTAGTATATAAATAAGTCATTTTATTCAAATTCACTGGCTTGGGTACCTAAGATTTCTACACCTTTTGAAATGTTGGGTTATTGGTAATTAAATACTGACATTTTATTTAAAATCCTGAACAAAAATATTGGCTATATAGTGCTGTTACTCTTTGCCACTTTATTCTCTACCAAAGAGAGAAGGGTTTGTTATTGTAACACGTCGGACTGCATAGCACTGGATAGTTTTAATGCTCTAGGCACTGAGCCTTTGCGGAACTATACTTTCCAATTTACAAGAGGAAATCCAATTCTATAAAAACCTAATTATTTCATATGGTGGACCCAGCATGACTTTCCCCGTCCCTCCTTCCCCCTTTCTTTGGCTGGGTGATGAGTGTATTTCCTCTCGAGGTTTGTATTTTTTTCAACCCAGCTACATTTTGAGAACACACACACAAAAAGGGATTTGGCACACATCTTTTCCCATCTCCTTTCAGTAATTATAGTTAATGAAACTACGTGTGTTTTTTTACTTGTGTGGTCTTCTGGAAAATAAGAGTTTATTTTATTCCAAAAAAATGTCATGTCAGTATTTGGGTTGGTGTGATATTATTATCTTTTTCAAGGGTAACAAGCCGATTCATTCCAAAAATATGTTAATAATTATAGTATTAACCAAGAAAGAAACTGCTGTACTTCCAAATTAAAATTCATCGTCTGCTGCTCTGTTCTGTAATAACTAGGTCATCCGTTTGGGTGCTGCTGCTTAACATGCATTTACTATCCATATGTATTCCCTCACCTAGAGGCCTGATATTTTTAATGAGATTATATCAAAGGATGTGAAGGCTGGTGAGCAGTAACATCATTTTACTGGGTAATTCCCAGAACTCTGATCCATTTCAGTGAGGCAATTAAGACTGCTGACTACAATAAATGATACTAAGAGATTAGAGAGGTTTTTCTGCATGAGTGCATAGTTTAAAAAATAATTTAGGTTTACTTAACATAAAAAACACTTCCAGAGGGGGGAAAATGTGGATTTTTTTTTTCCTTTTCATTTTTTCAATTTAGCAGAATGCATAGAAGCAATGTTCTCTCACTGTGTCTGTGTGGCGCTTATGTGCACTCTGATGACAAATGCTTTCTTTGAGTTGCTCTAAAAGAAGTACTTTTAATTGTGTGCTTTTCCTACATGCCAGTAATATCTATAATGTTCACTGGCATTATAATCCGCTATGTTCTCTAGCCGGGGATGACTCATAAGCCTAAATATCGTTTTCATCAAAAGCGGTGTGCATTTGAGCCTCTTTCTCCACATCAGCTTATTACCACCGTTGCCTCAAACGACAATAGGACAGTCCCTAAAAACAAACACAGGAAAATGAAAGTTTGTTGTCTTGAAGAGTTAATTCCGACAGAGAGGTGACCTTTATACCTACATACTCACTCTCTTTTTATTTTATTTTATTTTATTTTTTTTTTTTATCAAGCCTCTCCAAAGGGACTCATCATATGCAGGGTTCTATGAAGAGAAAAAGAAGAGCATTGTCCTTATCACCTCCTTCCAGAAAGTGGCAGAGTAATAGGACTTTGTAAGGCGAAATGAAGCCCAGTCTGATGGCTGCTGATTAAAAATTGACTCTGCCACATCAAAGAGGAGTTGAAGGTGAAAATGATGATCACTTCCCTCTCCCAGGGACCCTGCACCATTTCTTTTATTCAACCTTGAAAGGTTCTTTCTGAATAAGATAATATCCCTGGAGTCCATTCTGCCTTGGCAGCATGGAAAAATGTAGATCAGTGTGCCTATTCTTTATGAAAAAAAATGGGATTTTGTTAATGACATAGCACTTTAAAGTGACGGTCTGTATGCGGTAAATGCTGAGAAATTAATTATAAAATGCTTCTTAGACTGCAAATCAGATTAATTGCCAGAACGCAGCCACTAAAATGACCACTGTGAACCTGAACTGCCGTCATCTTTGTCCCGATTGTTTTTACCTTTAGGTATACGGTAGCTGCCTGTTCCCCTTTTGATTTTCACAGTTAGAAGCCCTGAATTCTCAGAAAGGTGATCATCTATCGTATAATATCCTTATGCATAAAAGAAAAAGTGTCTTTTTGTTTTTGTGTCAACATGGATTGCAGGTTCATATTTCCTGAGTCTTACACTACCCATTTGGAGAGACGGTCTCCAGAGAATCTAAATATATAAATATACATGTGTATATAACTATAGGTACACAAGCAGACACAGTCTGACTAGACAAACACATGCATAGAGAGTTAAAATATCTGTGAAAATAGATTTTATGAAACATGTATGGATATATAAACAAATATAAAATGTGAATCTACACAAAAACATCAAAGAAAGCGATTTCTCTAGAAAAAACATTTCACCCTGCTTTGGAAGAAATAAACAGTGTATGTGAAGTATTTGAAAAGATCTGAGACTTAGGAAAGGTTCCCGCTCATTCATTTTAGCATTTCCTATTAACCCTCACTTGTCATCACAGCAGATACAACATTACCAAGAAAGTCACTCCTCGCTTTCTCAATCCTGTCCGTAATGGTATAGTTAAAAAATGTCTCGTGGCTTACCACAGAAATCTAAAACACCCTTCAAAAATCAAAGGTGAATGAATGTTTTTCATGACTTGAAAGTCTTTATATGTGAATCTTAAAAATGAATACAATGGAAGCTTCAAATTTGGGCAAATGAAATATTTGCATACATAGTGTGTTTTTCTGAATAATTTTCCTTGTGAAAAATGGATCATCATTTAGCTAAGAGACTATATAGTCTGTAAGTTTAATAATTCTACATCCACACAGTACACAATGCTTACATATGAGATATTTTGTATATACATACATATATATATAAGATGCTGTACTTTTAAATTCACTACAGTCTCAAGCATGTGTTACAGTGTTTCTGCTATTTTTTTCTTGAAACATTCAAATAAAGTTTTATGTCTTGCTAATAACTGAGAGAAAAATCCAATTTTTATTATGGAAGAAACTGTGAAATATAACTGTATCAGAAAACAGCAAGTGAACATTAAAGTGGCATTAAAAATTTATAAATAACAACATATGCACACGCATAAGTAGAGAAAACTACAAGTAAGAATGCATATTTTTGCTACTGGGATATTCAAAATTTTTAACTATAAATTTACCTAAAACAAAACAAACAAAAAACCAGTAGTATTCTCATTGCTTCCAACCAAGTTCAATATCCTTACAATTGAAGGTAAAGAATTTGATTGACTTTTGCCTAGAATAATTGTTTATTTTTTAAAACACAGTTTCCAAAACTATCCAGGTTCTTTTTAATGTAGATCTCTAAAGAAAATCCCTCCAAATTAAAAAGAACATAAAAGAAAATGGCCTTTAGAGAAAAATAAACTTTAATATCATTGTATTACTGGTTCTATTATACAGTAATATATTTTATATTAAAATGTGACAATAAATGCATTCAAGGTATTTAAAATTTAATCCATTTTTATTTCTGAACTTATTGTGTTAACTATATTATATTTCCATGGAAACCATAGAATTATTAATGTAAATATGAGGCATTTAAATTTGCTTCTGCTTTCCTACAAAATAGTTCAATATTCTCAATCAAATTAAAATGAATTTTTGTCTCATAGCTACAATATGGTTTTGCTTAAGGCGTGTATTCTTTTTTCAATAACGTGAAGTTAAAAGTGAAAGGTGATTAATCCGATTTGCTGTTGTTTTTCAAATAATTCAATTTTTTTCATTTCACTGGTCTCCAAGTTTCTTGAAAGTAAAGACCATATTTTGGAGGAAGGTGGGAATTCATTTTGTTCATTTAATATCTTATGTAGTGCCTAGCACTTTAAAGGTTTTCAAAAATATTTATGAATGAATATTTCTGAGAAGTACAAACTTCATATTGAATTCACACAGAGTTAAATGAAAACTTGTGTTGCAATAGTCAGACCAGTTCATGTGTGTTGTCAGAGGCTCCCAGCGCTGTCCTATCCCTAGCAAAATTAATTTATCAAGGATCTCTTTCAGTGTCCACAGGAATGAAATGCAGTGATTTATATTGGCAAATAAGACTTACAAGACAACCTATCAACAGCATTTCTTCTAATTAGAATGTTTATTTTGAGATGGCAACTGAATCATCCCTCTGAACACATGTGATGTCATAGTGCTTAGTGGATCTGGTGTTGCTGCGTACCTCTCTTATGGCTCTGGGTCAGTGTTCTTAACTTCTTGCCTAAACCAGACTTTCTCCACCTCAGCACACTGACATTTGGGTCAGATCATTCTTTGTTGTGAAGGCTGTCTTTCATGTTGTAGGATATTTACAGCATTCTGGGCCTCTACCTATTTGACATCAGTAGCACTCCTCCCCAACCTGGTACAGTTGTGGGAATCATGGATGTCTCCAGATGTTACAAAAAACTCCCTAAGGGATACAGTTTCTCCTAACCTTAGCCATTAAAAGTCATTGCTCTAATCCTACAGAACAGGTTCAAGACTTGGGGTGATTATTGAAAATGTCAAAAGAAAGTATCCTAAAATCATTCTGTGGCTAAAATTATGCAGGTTTCTGAAATATTTTTAAGTCATGTATTACAACTAATGAAAAATCTGGCAATATCTTCTATTTCTATTTCTTATCATTTTGCCTATTCCTTTTCAAAACTGTCTTTTAAGTTATATGTAATTGATTTGTATAATACCTATCTCTCCAACTGAATTGCAAATCTGTAACACAGTAGATAACTTGACTTATTTTTCATCACTTCACTCTAATTCTACTTTCAACTATATTGAATCATGCTTCCTCTGGGATTGATCGTGATTCAAAGTTTTCACAAATGGGAAGTGACCAATGTAATCTCATTTCATTAATTGAAAGTAACTCCAGTTTGTTTTTAAGTTTCATTCTCAAATGCAATTAAAAGTTCTACTTGAACAACTGCTGCTTGGATTAGAGGAGAGGTGTCATGATCTTGCCTTAAGACCCTCCCTCTGGTTTTTGTTTTAAGATACATTATTGGGATCAGCAGTTAGCATAATGGTTATGTCGCTGGACTCCCACGGAGTCGACCGCGGTTCGAGTCCCGGATCCAGTGGCTTAAATTCATGCCGGGCACATGTGTGTGCGTGCCCAAGATCCCGAGAGGAGAATGGAGGAGAAGGGTTTGCAGCATGGCCATCCTCCCTAGGGGGTGATTTCTCGCTTTCTCTCTCTCTGTCTCTCTCTGTCTGTCTGACGAGTGCACACGCCCTATATAAAAAACCTCTCAAAAAAAAAAGATACATTATCTCAAAGAGTTAGGGAAATTAAAAGAATTGAAAAAGCACAGATTTCCTTATCTGAGTGCCCACTTGTCATTGAGGATGGGTTGTCTTCTTCTGGTTCAGTCTACTTTTATTTCCCTCTGCTAATTTGGGGGTTCCAGGTAAATCATGTTTGTGGATTTTTGCTGGAGTACATTTAGCGCTCTCCAGTCTCAGCCATAAAGGACGTTTGCAAAGAAATCCATACTTTTCTCTGACCGTGTTGGAGTACATGGGCCTGACCATTTGTGGAGTCCTTACCTTCCGGTTCACTCAGATCTTATCTGCAGGTCACAATGGATCCTTCCCTCTTTTGTAGCCAATATGCTAATTCTTGGGGAAACACCAGAACCACTGGATTCTCTTCTGCCACCTCACAGGGCTGGAAAATTGTAGACTGACATGAAGGTTACTGCTGTGATTTGGATGTCCCCCAAAATTCACGTGTTGGGACGTAATTGTATTGTTAAGGTGTTAAGTGAAAACTTGATCCAATTACGGTGTTGAAAGGGGTCTTTGGGGAGGATATTAGTGATGAGTGGTGATGGTGGAGCTCCCACGACTGAGTCCTGACAGGTTTATAAGAAAATGAAATGAGGCAGGTGGAGGCCACAAGGATATAGACCATTTTCTACTCTGCTCAGAGTTCCGGCTTCCATCAGTGTGACTGTTGTCTGGACAGTCACACTGAAATAAACTTCTATTTCTCTATAAATTATCCAATCATGGGTCTTTCTGTTAGCAATGCAATAATGGACTATCATAGTTTCCTAGATGATTTTTTTCTGGTCCACTCACATAGTCTTTTCAGATACTACTGGGATCAGCCCCTATGCAGATCTCTCATTCTCAGCTCCCCAAAGATTGGAGGCAAACTCCATTCTAAGGACATTTAGAAGAAAAGTAGAGAGGCATAGCATTAATGGGACAAAGAAATGTGGTATTATCTGTTGAAAATACTTTATAGTTTTATCAACTGGACTAGGGCGAAATGTTCATGTGTTGAAATATTCACTTTTAAGCCAAATAATGTGATTGAATGTATAAAAAAATTAAATTAAAAATTGTAAATGAAAAAAAATAAACATTAAAAAAGTGCCCTCAAATGTTAGAGGGAAAATGTGAAATATTCCTTCTTTCTTCCCCCTATTTGAAGAGGAGTAAGACTGAAAATAAGCACATGTTGGTTTTTAGGCTTCTAATCTCCAGACACCTCTCTTCTCACAGTGTGTGGTGCTGGAGGTGGGCTGCAAAAGCTCAGAGGTGCTCCCTTTGTGCAAACACCCTCAAGAGTTAGGACTCACTTTTAGAACTTTATTTGGGTTTTGGAAGAGAACATTTATACTATATGAATAAATTACTATACAAAGATAATTTTCACAACTTTCATGCCGTCTTTGTATTCATGTATTCACTTTAACACTCAGTTCTCTTCACGCCCTTTGGGGAAATGGTTTGCACCATCTGATAATAGCTTTCATTAATACCTGCTTTTTGGGACCAGCAGTTAGTGTAATGGCTATGTCACTGGACTTCCACGTAGTCGACCATGGTTCTCGTCCCGGACCCGGTGGCTTAAAACTTACGCCGGGCGCGTGTGCGTACGTGCCCAAGATCCCAAGAGGAGAACAGAGGAGAAGGAATTGCGGCGTGGCCATCCCCCCTGGGGGCTGATTTCTCGCTTTCTGTCTCTCTGTCTCTCTCTGTCTGGCAAGCGCACGTGCCCTATAGCGAAAACCTCTCCAAAAAAAAAAAATACCTGTTTTCTCCAGCTTGTGACCTTGAACACATTTTCAGGACAAAGGGGAAAATATCTATACACTATCTTATTATGTATGCATGAGCCTTAAATACTTATTTTTCTTTCATAGGATTTACCTTAAGTAGGAGTGATTCATTTTTTCAAGGAGGTAAGAGACAAAGTTAAATACTGACTCTACATTTTGCCTTTTATTTACATTATTGTGGTGGTCAATTTTGTGTGTCAATGGGAAAATATTTCTGAATGAGATTAACATTTAAATCAGTGAATGTCACATTAAGCACATTGTCCTCTATAATGTGAGTGGGCCTCCTTCAATCAGTAGAAGCTCCAGGTAGAAGAAAAAAATCCAGCCTCCCAGGCAATACAAAAGTATCCAGCAGATGCCTTTATACTTTATCAGAACCAGCAGGCTATCCTGGCTCTCGGCCTGCTTGTTTTTGATTGGTGGTGTCCCACTGGCTCTGCAGGGTCTTGAGCCTACCAGCCCACTGTGGAAATTTGGACATCCCGGCCTCCATAATCACATGAACCAATTCCTTATAATCAATATCTTTCTCTCTTGATTCCACTTCTCTGGAGAACCCTGACTAATACAATAATTAAGAAAAAAAGGTGCTCAGCTATATTACATCTTACATTCATTAAAATATACAGAAGTTTTAAATTAATTTTTCAGTTTAAAATTACTTTCCATTTCCAACCTATTCTTTAATAGAGGGCTGAGTTTCTAATTAGTACTTCTCTTTAATTGGCAAGGGTGTCAGGGCATAAGTTTGAGTTCTATGTGTGCCTTTGACACGTAGTAACCTTAGACACCAAATATGTCACATATTTTCTAAGGGGTCTATTCTGAACCTCTTGTACAATATACACATATAACAGTACGAATGTTTGTATGAATAGTTGTATCTATATTAGGTCATCGGGAAAGTCATGACATACTTTTTCTGTTTGTCCATGCAAAAATGCATCATGACTTGCCCAATGACCCAATATGTACATATATAATGCAAATATATATACACATTATATACATATGTCCATACAAATATGTCTATATGTGTATATAACATATTTATTGTAGTTTCATGAATTGCAGAATTAATTTCATATAAAGTCCATTTTAGAAAAAAAAAAAAAAACCTACATAAAGACTGTCAAGTTTGTTTCTGTCTTCAGAAAAGTCCAATGTATTCATGATAGGACAATCACTTTACAAGCTAAGTGATGTATGTGATATAATGTATAGAAAAATTAAAATTAAAAAAATATATATGAACAAATTCTATTTTCCCATTGTAAGATTGACTATATTGAATTATTATCAGAGCAAGTTTCATCTATTATTGTGCCAAAGTTTAAACAGAAAAACTTCACAAGTATAGAATTGTAGTTGAGCTTTCTATCCTATATATTTCTGTATGTTCTTATTGCTAATATTTTTAATTTTCTTTTTTTTCTACATTCCTCCAGCAGGAGAGTGAACCTTTTTTTCTGAAACTCATATAGAATGTGTTTCAATATGACATTGGCTTAATCTACTACTTTTAATCTGAGCCAAAAGGTAAGTTAAAATCATTTACAGCATTATTATATTCAATAGTACTCAATCCCTCTCAGGAAGGAGAATTATTGAAAAAAAAAGATAACAAGGTGGTCTATTTTTTGCTGTGATTTTATGTTGTGTGTTAAAACAGGAATGAAAGGTAATCTCATGCTTTTTTGTGGTACAATGTAGCACTGCAAAAACTAAAAGAATTTTGACCACAAGACTTTGCAATGCTATTGAAGTTTGTTTAGAATTCAGAAAAATGGAAATATGAAACTGTATTCAGTTAATATATCAAAAGGACAAAAGTAGATATTAGGGACACTTATGTAATATTCAGAAATATTTTTCATTGTTATTTATTATGCATTGTTAGGACATGTAAAATGGGGACCAGCAGGTGGCGTCGTGGTTAAGGTGCTGGACACTCCCACATGGTTGACCACAGTTCGAGTCCCAGACCTGGCAGCTTGCTTTCTCACTCTTTCTCTCTCTCTGTCTCTCTCTGATCAAATTAAAATAAATGAATGACTACATAAAATGAATAATTATAAAAAAAAGAAAATGAAAAATGAACAACATATGTTGTACCTTTTACCCTATAATTTTAAAATTATTAATCTACTTTTATTTGAGAGAGAGTTTTTTTTCTATAGGGTGCATGCACTTGCCAGAGAGACAGAGCTGGAGAAATAGAAAGCAAGAAATCATTCCTCGGGGGAATGGCCATGCCACAATCCTTTCTCTTCCACTCTCTCCTCTTGAGATTTTGTGTAGTCACACGCATGAGCCCAGTGTGAGTTTTAAGCCTCTGGGACTCAAACTGCAGCCAACCATGTGGGAATCCAGTGATGTAATCATTATCCCATGTGCTGGTTCCTATAGGTTAACTATTAATTTGAAAAGGAATCTTCATTAAGGACCTAGGAACATAGATATAAACTTTGAATTTATTGTATTTATACAAGATTACAGTGGACAATAACAGCAAATATAAAATAAAATAGAATATTGAGAAGCTCAAGAAACTTAAATGTTATTTATTCTGGACTCTCTAACTTAGTCAAAATGTTTAATATTGAAAAAAAAAATACCATCTATATTCATTGTTTTCTATCTCAAAATAGGTAAAAAATAAATAAATAAATAAAATTTTTAAAAAAGTCCACATACAGTCTTCAGAGAAAGAGAGATACAATGAGAGAGAAAGAAAGAAATCAGCCACTGTGGGGGGGAATGGCCACACTGCAGTCTCTTCTCTATTCTCCTCCTGAGATTTTGAGCATGTATGCATATGCACCTGGTGAGATTTTCAAGCTTCCAAGTCCAGTATTTAAACCACAGTCAGCCATGTGGGAGTCCAGCACCTTAACCACCACACCACTTTTTTTGTGAGTTTTTGTTTTGTTTTGTTTTAATTAATTAATTATTTTTATTATTATTCATACACAAAATCGCTATACATCATTTAGATTGTGAAGAGACTTTACCCAGCATGATATACACCTCAGTCCAGCCCAGTTGAGATCACTATACACATCCTCGTCAAAGGATAATAAATCTTATCTGTTAATACACTTATAACAAGGTCAACTGGTACCTCCCCACCACAGCCATCCTCCATGACTGACATTTGTTACAATGGATGAAGAACATTGACATATCACCCAAAATCGATCCTTTATATTCAGTTCATACCCAGTGTTATACATTCTTTGGGTTTGGCAAATCCATGACATCTATCTGTCATTATGGTATCATTCAGAATTTTTCCACTACCCTGAAAGTCTCCTACTCATCCTTCCCTCCCCTGACGCTTCTGGCAACCATGTATCATTTCATTTTTGTCATAGTTTTTTCTTTTCCCGAATGTTGTATAGTTGGAACCTTACAGTAGGTATGCTTTTCAGATAGCTTCTCTCACTCAGGATATGTATTGAAAGTTCTCCCATGTTTTCCTACAGGTTGATAGTTCATTTCTTTTTATTGCTGAATATTCCCCTACATTAATGTACCCCTGTTTTTATTAATTTGCTACTAAAAGATACCTGTTCATCTTCCACGTGTGGCTATTATAGGTAAAGCTGCTACTGAAAAATCTGTTACTAAAAAATCTGTTCCTATTCTTGTGTGGACAGTTTTCACTTCACTTGGGCTCATACCAAGGAGCAAAATTACTGAACCATGGAGCAAGATGCACTTAGTTTTGTGAGAAACTGTCGGACTGTCTCTCAACATGGCTATGGCATTACGCACTCCTACCAACAATGAAGCTGGGTTCCTGTAACTCCACATTCTTGCCAGATTTTGTTATTATGATTTTAGTCATCTACTAAGTCTGCAGTGATCTCTCATTGCTTTAATGGTCATTTCTCTGGTGATATAGGAGCTGATCTTCTTTCACACTATTTTTCATCTGTATATATATTGCTTTTAGTGAGGTGTCTGTTTAGATCGTCCATTTTTCAATCAGGTTGTTCGTTTTCTTATTATTGAGTTGTATTTTTTGTATACTTTAGATAAAATATTAGATAAAATATTAATAATTATTTTATCAAGTATATATTTTACAAATATTTTCTTCTGGTCTGTAACTTATCTTTTTCTCCTCTCCCCAGGGCCTTTCACTGAATGGATAATTGTAACTTTTATGAGATCCAATCTATCAATTATTTTCATTCAGATGTCATATTTTTGGTGTTATATCTGAAATGTCAGCACAGAATTCAAGTCATCTAGAGTTTCTCCTATGTTATCTTGTAAAAATTTTATGCTTTACATTTTGGTCTATGATCATTTTGAGCTAATTTCTATGGAGGCATAAGGTTCATGTCCAGATTTTCTTTCCTTTTTTTCTCTTTTTGACATGTGGAAATCTGCTAGTTCCAATACCAGTTTTTTTTAAAAGAACACACCTTCTTTATTTCATTTCTTTTGTTCCTTTATTAAAGATCAGTTGACTAATCATGGTAGTTTTTATTTTTTTCATAGACTTTTGCTATAGGGTGTGTGCACTCACTGAAGAGACAAAGATACAGAAAATGGAAATCACCCCCCAGGCAGGATAGCCATGTGCAATCCTTTCTCCTCTTGGTATTTTGGTCATGAACACAATGCACCCAGCATGAGTTTCAAGCCACCAGGTCCAGGACTAGAACAACAGTCAGCCACATGGGATTCCAGAAGTTTAACTACTATGCCACTGGCTAGCTCCAAGCACAGTAGTTGTTTTTTTGTTTGTTTGTTTGGGTTTTTTTAGAGAGAGATTTTGCTAAAGGGCACATACATTTGACAGAGAGACACAGAGACAGAAAGTGAGAAATTGTTCTGCCAGCAGGGAAGGCCACAGCACAATTCCTTCTCCTCCCAGGATTTCAGGCGTGCACGAATACATGCCCAGCAAGCATTTTTTTGTTTGTTTGTTTGTTTGGTTGGTTGGTTTTTAGAATTATTTATTTATTTTAATTTGACCAGAGAGGGACAGAGCAAGAGAATGACCAAGAGAGAAAGTGAGAAAGCAAGCCACCAGGTCCGAATCTCAGTTGGCTATGTGGGAGTCTAGAGCTCGTACCACCATGCTACCTGCTAGTCCCCCAGCATGCATTTTAAGCTGCCGAATACAAGACTTGAACCTTGATCCACTACTTGGGAGTCCTGTGATGTATCCATTATGGCATCTGTCAGATCCAGCACAGTAATTTTTAATTAATCATATCAATTCAAGATTCCATGCAGCGGTGTTCAAAATAACATTTTAATTTTTTACAGATTTTCCATCTTGATCTGTTTTAAATACATATTCTCTTTTATCACCAATCCAAATAAGTTTTACATTTGCTATGAAATTTCCTTTTCCATTGCAATTTTTTGATTTTAAGTTTGGACCAAAACAATAAATAATAAATAGGTTATCCTAGGTATTTTTCAATTGGTTTAAATCAGTAACTACTACAATTTTAAATTATGTTTAATGAAGACTTATTTGATTATATTCAAGCTTACAGACTTAGAATCTAGGTGAGTTAAATTTCAGGAAGGCATAAGCCTTTAATATAGATATTTAATTAGTGACAAACTGAAATAGTAGGGCAAATCAAGCCTAGGGAACTGTGCTAGAATGCATATAAAAGCTGTCTGGAATTTTTGTTTGCAACCATAGAAAAAGTCTCAGTTCTTCAGTGATTTTCATGGACTGAGCTATACTGGAGGGTCTGTACCCAAGCTTAAAGATCAAAATGGCATGAATTTTGAGTTTACTGTGTATTCCAAAAATATACGTTCAAGCATTCACCATGATTATCTATGAATGTGAATTTATTTGAAAGCTGTCTTTGCAGTCATAATCAATTTAAGATGAAGTCATGCTGACAGGGTGATCCCTAATTCAATGACTGGCATCAGTATAACAATAGGGTAGGGATATTTGGATACAAACACAGAGAGGAGAACACTATGTGAAGACAGAAGCCGAGATGGATGCGGTACACTGAAACCTGCCGACAACCAACCGAAGCAAGGAGGAGGCAGATAAGAAAACTCCCCGAGAGCCTTCAAGGTGAGCATGGCCCAGCCGATCTTTTGATTTTGAATTCCTAACCTCCAGAAATATGAGAGAATAAATTTCTATGATTGCAAATCATATGGTTATGTATATTTGTTTTGGTGGCCTTAGAAAACTAATGCAATATGTATTTCAGGGAAAAAAAAAAAAAAAAAAAACTACCAAGATTGTTATGTGTTATGTGTGAAGCAAATGAATGCAATCAGAAATGTAGTCTGGGGAGAAGAAACTAAAAAAGAGATATGATCTTTGTTCATTCCAAAGCTAGAAATAGTTGTCTGTATTCTAATGGTTCTAATAAATAGAACAAAAATCTATAAATTACAGCTGTATCAAGACAGGTTATGATTTAACAACGAAATTTCAGAATAGTTAGTATTCCAAGTTCTAGAACACTCCTTGTTAGCGGAAATAATTTTCTCATCATGTAAACTTGGAAAGAATATGAAGTAAGAATTATTTAGCTAACTGGAATCTGGATAATATTCCAGGTCCTTTCCATACTCGAAATTTTATGTTTCGAAAAACTGTTAAAATACTATATTATCTTAAGTATGGAACTTTTCCCTTTATAATCTTGTTTATACCTGAATTTTTATTACTCATTCAGTAAATGTTTATTAAATGCCTCGATGCCCTATGATTTTGGTGAATATGTGAGAATAAAAATAAATAAATGTGGAGCACGCTCACGGTGAGTTTATAGTTAAGATGAGAAGGTAGACTTTTTTTTTTTTTTTTTTTTTTTTTTTTTTTGGAGAGGTTTTTGCTACAGGACACGTGCGCTCACCAGAAAGACACAGAGAGACAGAAAGTGAGAAATCACCCCCAGGGGGAATGGCCATGCACAATCCCTTCTCTTCCATTCTCCTCTAGAGATCTTAAGCACTCATGCACACACGTCCAGCATGAGTTTAAGCCACCGAGTCGGTGACTCGAACCATAGTCGACTACATGGGAGTCCAGTGACATAGCCATTATGCCACTGCTGGTCCCAACTTTTATATAAACACCATTCATCTTGGTAAGTTTTATATTAGAGAACTATTTGCCTTTTTTGTTTTTGGAGTAGTTTTTGCTATATCTTGTAAGCCCATGGTGAAGAGAACTATTTCTGTTTGTAGAAGGAATTATTATTATTGTTTTGGAGAGGTTTTTGCTGTCAGGCATGTGTGCTCACCAGAAAGACAGAAAGAGACAGAGAGACAGAAAGTGAGAAATCACCCCCCAGGGGTGATGGCTATGCCACAATCCCTTCTCCTCCATTCTCCTCTCAGGATCTTGGGCACACATGCACACATGCCCAGCGTGAATTTAAGTCATCGAGTCCGGGACTTGAACCATGGTCAACTACACGGGAGTCCAGCAACATAGCCATTGCGTCAACTGCTGGTCCCAAAGGAATTATTTTTAAAACATGATTGAATGACCTGAGTTTTGAAAGAGTATAGGTGTGTATTACAATGTTAAAAAATAAAGAATGTTTTACGACAAGGCAACATGACTAATTTTTGAAGTGTAAGAAATAATATCATATGATCAAAAAACTATATGGCGGGGCTGGCAAGTGGCATGGTGGTTAAAGGCGCTGGACTCTCACATGGCCGACCACGGTTCAAGTCTCGGATCTGGTGGCTTGCTTTCTCACTTCCTCTCTCTCACTTTCTCTGATCAAACTAGAAAATAATAATGATAATAATAATTCTTTTTAAAAAACTATATTGCAGTATTTGAGGAGAAAATGGGAAGAGAAGTTTGAGGAAAAGATCATGTTTAGTTTAATATTCTAAAAAGTATCTGAATAAGAAAAATGAGAATCAGGGGAAACATGTGAAATAAGTCATTTCCTTCTAAGTCTATCAATTCGGAATTATGCTGAGCATTTATGGAATTTCCACTGTAGGTGGATCTGGTTAAGAAGATGAAAGTTCCATCTCCCACAGACTTTCAGTCAAGAACTGTACTGTTTCACAGAGAGAGGGAGGCCACCAACATACCTCATCTCCTCACTCACAGTTCCATTTTGTAGAGGTTAACTTCCATGACTGGAAGGTTCGTAGGCATGGAGAACAATAATGATACTGGTGTCAGTGGGGGAGGATGGTTGGAAATAGGGATGGGTGAGGGATTACC
Organism: Tupaia tana; assembly: GCA_026018925.1. Classification (NCBI taxonomy): domain Eukaryota; kingdom Metazoa; phylum Chordata; class Mammalia; order Scandentia; family Tupaiidae; genus Tupaia; species Tupaia tana. Next base: position 33,329,637 of record JAKSZU010000008.1, read on the forward strand.
TCAAGGGAAAAGAGAAAGAAGTAAAACATCTTAGGGACCAAAAATAGCAAGAAATCTATTGATAATAATGTTTATGGCAATGTCTTTGACTGGACTAATATGCAGTGTATTCATGATGGGAAAATTCTTCTGTATGCTGTAGTGATACACAGTGATTGAATGTAGAAAAGAAAATACTTTTTAAAGACAGATTATTTGCTATAGAACGCATGCATTCACCGGAGAGACAAAGACAGAGAGTCAGAAAGCAAGAAATCATCCCCCAGGAGGGATGGCCATGCCACAGTGCCATCTCCTCAATTCTCCTCTTGGGATTTTAGACACATGAACACACAGACACACACACACACACACACACACACTCACACCTGGCCTAGTTTCAAGCCACCAGGTCCAGGATTTGAACCATGGTTGACTATGTGGGAGTCCATTTTGCCATCTGCTGGTCTCAAAAAGTGATTGATTAATTAAATAATTAATACATTTTTAAAAATTTCACGACTTCTGCTGAGAGATGAGGAACTCACTTCCTCCATTAAACATGTACTCCTATAGCAGAGGTTCTACCCTCAACATGATGGGTTAAGAATATTGGTCCAATAAGTGTCTTTGCCCCAAATTACCTACAGGACTAAGGTTTTACTGAGAGAGGCAAGTCAATATAACCATGGGCTGGCATCCACACCTAGATGCCTACTCGTAAAACCTGGATGTCACACCAAGAGTAATGGGCCACTGTCCCCATGCCAGCTCTGGAACAATAACTCAGAGATTCATTTCCATTAATATGCAGGGTATCAGAACAGAGCGTGCTGAAGCTCTCTCTAGAGGAACTGACTTTAATTGAAACACAGTCTAGACAAGTTCAAGCATAAGTGCACTTTCAAAAATAATGAAGACTATGGTGCTAAGAAATTTTAAGAGGATAGTAGCTCCATGAGAGCAACAAGGTAAACCTAAGTCCAGCTAGTTTACTATAGAGATGAGGAAACAGATATTTTATCACCATCCTCTTCCGATCAGGAAAATCCACAAAAATTGTCCTGATAATGAGGCCTAATGTGAGGCCCAAATTTAATTGGATCAGATCGAAGAGGAATTTATGCCAGGACATTTACAATAGCAAAAACACAATACGTCAGCAATTAGTAAAATCAAACAACTGAATAAGACACCAACAGAGGAACAGAGATGAATAGAGTTCAGGGAAAGAGATACTCAGAAATAGTCTTCTTAAAAGTATTGTTACTTAAAAGCTGTGTTATCTGTGTTAGATATGGCATTGGTCTTCACACCACAAAGAAGATATACTTCACTGAAATAAACCAGCAAAGTTGCCAAACAAGTAAGAAATAATAATGCTGCTACAGAGGGGAGAATCAGTATGATCCATTATACAGAAGAAAAAGAAGGCCCCCAAAAATGCCTGTGAGGATTCATGTATCAGACTTAACTGGCAAATACATCAAAGAAGTCATTGTAAATATATTCAAAGTACTAAAGGAAGTCACAGTGTAAAATCTAAGTAAAGGCATGATGACAAGCTCTCATGAAATAAAGAATGTCAGTAAAGGCAGAAATTATGGGGAAGATGGAAATTGATAGTTGAAAAGTATAAAAAAGTAAAATAAAAATTTTACTAAACTGGCTCACCGTAGATTTCAGCCATGGGGAAAAAATTGGATAACTCAATAAAGATTATACAATCTGAAGGAAAAACAGAAGAACGAAATAAAGAAATATAAACAGAGCTACAGAGAAAGGTAGAACAAGTTTCTTAATAATTTTGGATAAAATTTCCCAAAGTTTATATGCACAATAATCTACACATCTGAGACTAACAAACACCCAGGAAAATAAACACAAAAATATCCACACATATACACATTACATTAAATACTCTAAAAATCCAAGACAAAAGCATAACTTAGAAAGAGCAATAGACAAATTATATACAAATAGTGTACAAAGGTTTTTAAAATATTAACATCTTACTACTTCTCTGGAACAAAGAAGTTGAGGAAGCAATGCATAATATTCAAAATACAGAAGATCAGAGACAAGTAACCAAGACTCTTATATCTAACAAAGTATTTTTTTTTTAAAGAAAGGTACATTAAGATATTCCAGATAGGAGACCAGAAGACAGCATAGTGGTGCTATCACTGATTCCCACATGGCCAACTGAAGTTCAAATCCTGGACCTGGTAGCTTGAAAACTATGCCAGAAATGTGAGATCCCAAGAGGAGACTGGAGAAGGGATTGTGGCACCACCACCTCTGGGGGATGATTTCTAACTTTCCCTCTTACTGTCTCTCTCTGTCTCTCTGGTGAACACATGCATCCTATGGCAAAAACCTTAAACAAACAACGAAAAACGATAATCCAGATAAACTAAAACTGAAATAATTAATTCCAGGCAGACACAAGTATAAAAAATACTGAAAGAAGACTTTGGACCAAATGCAAAAGACCAGACAGAATTCAAATTCACATAAAAAATTAGAGCGTTGAAAAAGTAATTACATAATTATTAAATATAGCATCAATGAGTTTCTATTTTGTTCTCTTAATATATTTTAAAAGCAGTTGAAGTCACCAATATTTATATAATTATGTTTTGGAGCATGTAACAGATATAACATAGTTGGTAAAATACATGAATAAAAGGAAAGTTGTTTTGGAGTAAGGAAAACATACCAGATGGTAATGTGAATGCACATGACAAAATAGCAGAGTCCATAATAGTAAATAAGAAAATTAATATAAAAAATTGTGTAAGTATGTAGTTACTTGCCTTTCTTCACTTGACTTCTTTAAATGACATATAAACTTAAAAAGAAATAATTACAGCAGCATATTGTTGGCTTTGCAACATACATAGATGCACTGTTTATAATAATAGTAAAAAACATGAAAGAAGGTATAGATATATGAAAATAATTCCATATGTCACATGAATTACAATTACATAAATTTAGGATGATTCTATCAGCTAGTGTCAATTCTGACAAATCACTAAGGGAATGAAAATGTTACACTGGAAAATATTAACTGTGCAAAACATAGCAGTAAAAAAGAATAGAGTAACAAAAAACAATATGAGGTAAAGAGAAAACAAAGTAAAATAACAGAAATAAAATCAACCGTATCAATAATAACATCAAGTGTTAATGGATTCAACAATCAAAACCAAAGGCTGAGATTGTCAAATAGGATGAAAAACAAGATTCCACCATACGTTGTTTATAGGTGACACACTTTACAATTAGAAAAATAAGTCAAATGAAAAAGGATAGAAAAATATTTGTCATGCCAATAGCAACCATAAGAAATCTTCAGTGTAATTTCTTTAACTGGACTAATGTAAGCACATTAAAGTTTGGGAGGTAGTATTCCAGTATACTGTTGAATGTATAGCTCAAGAGTGTAGTAGTAAAGTTTCAGTTAGAATTAAGTATATGGAAATCAATGTCACATTACTGATGAGGGATAAAGCCCAGAACCCATGGCAGGACATGGCTTCTTGTCATCAGCTCATCAAAAATTGGAGACACAGGGAACCAGCAGTTAGCGTAATGGCTATGTCGCTGGACTCTCACGTAGTCGACCGTGGTTCGCGTCTCGGACCCGGTGGCTTACAACTCATGCCGGGCGCGTGTGCGTGCGTGCCCAAGATCCCGAGAGGAGAATGGAGGAGAAGGGATTGCGGCGTGACCATCCCCCCTGGGGGATGATTTCTCGCTTTCTGTCTCTATGTCTCTCTCTGTCTGTCTGGCGAGCGCACGCGCCCTATAGCGAAAAAACCTCTCAAAAAAAAAAAAAAAAAAAAAAAAAATTGGAGACACAGACATAGGTAAGCAAGCAGAGTTTATCAAGAGAGAGAAGACAGAGCTCCCAAGCAGAGAGTGGGGCCAGTGGGTCGCTAAGAGAATCTGGAGTGAGGGGTTTCTATCTGGGTTACAGGGGCTTTGTCCATGCTTGTTTCCAGGTGGTGAGTGTGTTTTCCTCCTGGTGGCGGGGGAGGGTGTCATATGCTGGACGGGTCTGGTTATTCTTTCTAATTTTGGACTGGTAGGAAGGTCACGAGCCTCTCTTTACTTAAAAGTTTTTTTTTAATTATTTATTTAACTTTATTTATTCATTCATTTTGTTTTAATTTGACCAGAGAGAGACACACAGAGAGAGAGAGAAAGAGGGAAAGTGAGAAAGCAAGCCACCAGGTCCAGGACTTGAACCATGGTCGGCCATGGGGGAATGTCCAGTGCCTCAATCACCACGCCACCTGCTGGTCCCCAGCTTAAAAGTTTTGAGACATAAAACACCATTACCTTCTTCCTGAGATGTGGTGGAACCTGGAAAAAACTCTTGCATTTTTTGGATAGGGGGTTAAGATTGTCTTTTGGTCCCAAGCATGGTTTTCTTAGAATGGACCAACTTTGGAAGCTGTACTTTAATACCCATTTAAATAATTGGCCTATACTTTCTGTTAACTCCACTTAAAATTCTAAATTTAGGAGTTGTCCTGTCTTGAGTCCTTGCCTCTTAATTATTTTGTTTATATGCCTCAAAAGGATGGTATAGATATGGACTAGTGGGACACAGAGCAGGAAGTAAAGTTATTTTTCCATCAGGTTATAGTAGGCTGATTGGTTTTGGGTAGACTGCCTGGTTTCAAGATCTCCCTGTCTCAGTCAGTATTCCATTTTGATTTCCCTATTTTCCTGACTGCCTAGCCTGAATAACCTCTACCTGATTACCATACATAAAACCATCAATAATGATAAAATCATGTGTGTCTTCGAAGAACAAGATACTTTACCATCTATTCCACTATACTGTTAGATGGTATTCAACACTGAACATTTACAAAATATTTATTACCCTTAATTAGTCACCAAACACTAAAATAGTATAAAAATGTCAATTTCAACACAAGTAAATATAATTTTGTTTCTTGATTATTGTTTCTGTCTCCTACAATAGTGGCATACTATATTTAAGCATGCTTGGTACTGTATCTGCAAAATGATAACTCTATAGTCTTGTTTATCAAAAACAAAAAAGATATACAGATACAATATATGTTCTATGTCTTTATTATCATTCCCATCAGCTTGAAAAATCTGTGCACTAACAAATTATTTTTTCCTATCAATCTGATTTCAAAGAAATTTATACCTGGAAAATAATTTACACAGAAAGTCCATATTTGGTAGTTTTGTAAACCATATAGCATAACTTTTCTGCAGACATAATTATTCTTTTCCATAAAAAATTTATTCCAGTGTGGTTTCACCTTTATATAGCCAATTTGTCAACCAGGACCCCATACCAGGCAGACACAGTCAAAAAGCTGTGTCTAAACTTGTCTGCATTGTATTTTTTTCATTTGGGTTCCAACATTTCAACTCAGGACACTCACTGTGCCCTCAACAGTGTGAGTGCATTTAATTATAATCTGACATGTGTGTTTGTGAGAAACAAAAGGCTGTGAACTGAGGGTGATGATTAACTGTTCTTCTGGATAATTGCTTAAACTACTACTTATATTATGCTGCATTATCTCTTTTGAACAAAGTGATTATTGGTCTTTTGTGTAGTGATTATACAATGTAAGTGCAATCTTGCTGTTTTAACTCTTGTCAGAGTTTATGTTTAATGTACTTCCATTACAAAAAGAGATACAACTTTAGTTTTTCTTTTTTTAGTTGAGAACCCTTCTGGAAACAATGTTTATGACTTGATTTGTGTGTTTGGAATATGTAACATTTTCTAGTCTTCTTGGGAAAGGGAAACAAAATTCGATGATACATTATTCAGGAGGAAGGTAAGGGGTACTCACGCTGTTTGCATGTCTAGCTACTGAGATGGAAAATATCTTCAATTTAGACAAAACGGTGGTAAAAGACATAGAGTGCAAAAGCACTATTCAAAAAATAAGTCGTCTTGTAAAAAACGTTTTCATTACTTTTATGGATAGTACTTAAGAGCCACAAACTTTATTTTTGTAAATATAGGGTAAGTATGCACTGGTAGTTTTTATGAAGAACCTGTGTCTTTGTTACAAGAATAAAATTCAAAATTTCATTCTTTTAGAGTTTCAATGTACATTTTGCTAATTAAGCCTCACAGCAATTGTTTATCTTTCAAGCTCATGTTTTCTTGGAGGAAACCATTCATGATCCACTGCATTTGGTAGATTTTGGTCTACTGAGATATTTGGCTTGGCATGAGGAGAATCATCTGTAATTAGGTCAAAGCACACATTGCTTTTATGTTTTTCTTGAGGTAAAATTAATGTACCACAGGATACGCATAGATAAAATGGAATTAAGTCAAGTTGTAAATGTATGTACATCTCTGTAACAGCACCATGATCAAAACAGTGAATATATGCCATATCTCCCAAATTTTCTATGTATCTCTTTGTAATCCTCTCTATTTCCTTTCTCTGAAATTTTCACTTTATTCCCAGACAACCGCTACTCTGTTTCTATGATGTCGATTAGTTTGAATTTGCTACACTATTAAATGTACATGAAATTTTAAAATGTGTACTCTCTCTGGTTTCCTTCAATGTAATTATTTTGAGATTAGTACATGGTATGATTATATCAACGTGTCATCCCTTTTATTGTTTAGTAGTGTTTCATGATGCACCATGACTTATTTGTACATTCCCTGTTGGTGGGACATTTGTTATTTTTTTTTTCAGTTTTTAATCTATTACATATAGAAGTGCTATGATTGAAAGATGCTATGAGAGATTGTTTACAAGTTTGTTTACACACACGATTTTTTTTTCCCCTGGGATAAATATCTAGGATTGAGGTGGCTAAACCATATGGAAAGTAGACATTTAAGGTTTTTAACAAACTAGGTAATCTTGGACCAGAAGGTGACCTGGAGATTAAGGCAACTGGATCCCGGACCTTGCGGCTCCCCAGTGTGTGTGTCTGCATACTCATCCAGGATACTGAGAGGAAAATGGAAGAGAAGGGATTTTGCCATAGCCATGCCCCTAAGAGATGATTCTCACTTTCCCTCTTTTTGTCTTTCTCTCTCTTTCCAGAATGCACCCAGTATGAGTTTTAAGCCATTGGGTCTGAAACTCAAGCTGTGGTCAACTATGTGGGAGTTTAATGACATAACCATTATGCCATCTGCTGGTCCCTTGATTGCAGTTTTTAATTTATTAATGTTTAATGTATTATAAACACGGTAAAATTTAAATCTGTTATTTTGTCATTTATAGACATGTGTCTTATGGCATGTCATTTTTGCTCTTCTATCTTTTTGTGTTAATATTTTTATAGACTTCTATATTTAAATCTATTTTTGTGTGTGTTCTTGTTTGTAGTTTACTAATATTCATGCTGTTTTCATACTAGTTGCCTTGGAAAATACCATTAACATCTTACTTTTAATGTTTAAACAAAAAATCTGACAAGCTCTTTCCCAAAGTGATCTGATCATTTTACTATTCCCACAGTAGTATGTGAGATTTCTACTTCTTTCAAACCTTGGTCAGCACATGACATTGTCAGTCTTTTTAATATAGATCATTCTAATAGGTGTGTAGTGATATTTCATTGTGGTTCTAATTTGCATTTTTCTAGTGACTAATGATGGTGAACATTATTCCATGTGCTGTTTGAGCATTTTATTATTACTTTCTAGGTTAATGCCATTGTAATCCAGAGCATACTTGATGATTTCAGCCCAAAATATGCTTTTTTCTACATGGTCTGGCATATGTCATAGAATACCTATCCCAGAGGACTTTTCATGTTTAGTTGAGAACAGTGTGTATTCTGCTGCTTTGATGAAATAATGCACAGATGTTCATTTGGTTAGCTTTAATTATAGTGTTATTCAAGTCTTGTATTTCATTATTGATCTGCTTTAATAATTTTATTTATTATTAAAGATGAAATATTGAAATCTCCAATTCTTATTGCCAATTGACCTCTTTTCTTCAATTCTGTCAGTTATTCTTCAGGTATTCTGGAGCTCTAGAGCTAGGTGGATTTTTATAATATTATATGTATATCATTAATCCACACTTTTAACAGTATATAATCTTTCTGTAATTACGGTATTTCATTTAAAGACTTTTTTGGCACTTACAGTAATACAGCAAGTCCAGATCTCATTTAGTTAGTGTTTATGTAGTATATCGTTTTCCAAATTTACTTTCTACCTGTTTCTATCTTTGAATCTAAAGTATATCTCTTATAGACAAAATAAAATTTGACCTTTTTTTTTTTTTTTTTTTTGGAGAGGTTTTTTTGCTATAGGGCGCATGCACTCGCCAGACAGACAGAGAGAGACAGAGAGACAGAAAGCAGAAATCACCCCCCAGGGGAAGGCCACGCCACAATCCCTTCTCCTCCATTCTCCTCTTGGGATCTTTGGTACGCACACACATGCGGCCGGTGTGACTTTTAAGCCACCAGGTCCAGGAGGCGAACCGCCGTCGACTACGTGGGAGTCCAGCGACATAGCCATTACGCTAACTGCTGCTTCCCAAATTTGACCATTTTTTATTAATTCTTTCAATATCTGCTTTTCGACTGCAGTTTTGTTTGTATTTTGTTTTTTATTTTAAAGAGATTTCTTGCTATCAGGCACATGTACTCATCAGAGAGACAGAGTAAGTCAGAGAGACAGAAGGCAAGAAATCACCCTCCAAGGGTATGGTCATGCCACAATCCCTTTTCCATTCTCCTCTTGGGATTTTGGTCACACACGCACATGCACCCAGCATGAATTTTAAGCCACTGAGTCTGAGACTCAAGCTGTGGTCAACTATATGGGAGTTTAGCAACATAATCACTTTGCCATCTGCTGGTCCCTTAATTGCAGTTTTTAATTTATCTATGTTTAATGTATTATAAACAAGGTAAAAATTAAATCTGTTATATCGTCATTTTTATCTATATCTTATGGCATGTCATTTTTGGTCTTCTATTTTTTTGTGTTAATATTTTTATAGACTTCTATATTTAAATCTATTTTTGTGTGCGTTCCTGTTTGCACTTTACTAATATTCAAGCTGTTTTCATACTAGTTGCCTTGGAAAATACCATTAACATCTTACTTTTAAATATTTTATCTTGGATTAATAGAAACTTAATTTTAACAGTACATAAAAACTTTGTGGCAATATAGCTGTGTTTCCTCCTCTTACTACTCTCTTTTTTTTGTTACTATAGGCATATTAAATCTTCACACATAAGCTTATGTATATCTTTTTTAAATTACTTAAATCAAGTGAGAGAAGAAATTGTTACAACAAAATTGTATGCACTGTCTTTATATTTACCTGTATAGTTAACTTTACTCAAGTTCTTTATTTCTTCGTATACACTGAGTCTTTGTTTTATGTTCTTTATTTCATTATTAAGAACTCCCTTTACTATTCTTGAGGGACACTTCTATTCTTTCCTCTTCCTTTGACTCTGGGATTGTCTTTATTTTATCCGTATTTCTTTATTTTGAAGTAGTTTTTCTAGAATTAGAATATTTGGCTGAGAGCCTTTCACTTAAATACTTTCAATACTTATTCTTTTCTCATCTTTAATACTATGAAGGTACTTTTTTTTCCTAAGGTTTTTGCCATGGAGAGTGTGAGCTTGCCAGTGAGAGAAAGAGAGAGAGAGAGAGAGAGAGAGAGAGAGAGAGAGAGAGTAGGAGAAAAAGTGAGGAATCACTTTCTCAACACTTGTTTTCAACCCCCTGGGCTGCAATCTCTTCTTGATTTTCCTCCTGGAATTCACACACCTACAGCCAGAGTGAGTTTAAAGCTGAAAGATCCAGGACTCAAACTAGGGTCAGTCATGTGGGAGTCCAGTGCTTTAACCACAATGCCACCTGGTAGCCCCCAAAAGTACATTTAGAAACATATTGAAGATTCTTTCTATATAGTGAGTAATTTTTACCTCCATCATAATTTTTTTTTGTATTTAGCTTTTGAAAAATGTATGATGCACCTAGGTATGAAGGTATGTTTATTTTAGTTGTGAGTCGTTGAGCTATTTGTATGTGTATATCAATGTTTTGCATCAGACTCAAGGAATTACAAAAAGTCTGTCTAGTAAGATTAATTTCTGGGGCTACTGAGGCTTCTTTTTAATTGAGTTCATTTTTAATATGTTTGAACCTTTTTTTTTTTTTTTAAGAGAGAGATTTTTGCTATAGGATATGTGTGCTCACCAGAGTGACAGAGAGAGTAGAAAGTGAGAAATCTCTCCCCAGGGAGCGTGACCACACCTCAATCCCTTCTCTTCCATTCTCCTCTCGGGATATTGGGCAGGAATGTACATGTGCCCAGTGTGAGTTTTAAGCTATTGGATCAAGGACTCGAATCGCTGTTGGGAATTCAGCAATGTAACCATTATGCAATCCATTTGTCTCACTGTGTATGACTCTTACCCTTAGAGTTTGAATGTTTTGAAATTATTCTGTAATACTGACGGTTTGATAATGTTATGTTTTTGATTCTGAGAATGAAATCTATCCTTCCTGCAACCTCATGGATTTCTTATTGTTTGTTGTTATTATTGTGGCAGATATTGCTGCTGCTTATTTTGTTGCATTTGTTTTACTTCAGCTTTCCTAATCTAATTAGAATTTCCTGGAATAATTCTGTTCAATCTATGCAATTAAATATTGCTCATGTGTGGCACTGAAGACAATTATCTCAGTGGTCACTGAGTGGACAGATTTGCTTAGGTTTCTTGAGCCAATAATTCTCTAACCTTTAGTCAATGAATTCATTCTTTAAAAAAATGGAGACATTTAAATTTCTGCCTAATCCTTAATTTTTCTGCTGCTGTGAGCCTCAAGATTATCCAGAGGTAAGCCATAGGGCCTTCTCAGGTCTTTCATTCTCTTTCTTTCTTTTTTCTTTTAAGACGTTTTGCCATAGGGCACATGTGCATCCCTTGAAGATGGCCACCCAGCAATCTCTTCTCATCTATTCTACTCCTGAGATCTTGGGCACACACGCACACGTGCCTGGCATGATTTTCAGGCCACTGGGTCCGTGACTCAAGCTGCGGTCGGCCATGTGGGAGTCAGTGACATAACCACTATCCCACCTGCTGGCCCTCAGGTCTTTCTTTTGACTAACCACAATCTTTCACATATATACAGCCTTCTAGAGCTCCAGAAATATACTGTCGTTTTCAAATCTCACAGACAAATCATTCCAAAGATTTTCTACATACGTTTTCTGGCCAATCTCCTCGTCTGAGTTATATCTCTTTCTCGAGCGGCTGCAATATTAAACAACTGCTGCTGATAGCTTTTGTCATGTGCTATAGTTTCTTTTGCACTAAGCAAGATCTGAGTCAGGTATGAAGACAAACCCTATAAGGAAATGACAGGTAAAATAGTGATATTTCTCTGGGAATCTCAAAACTCGTACTACTTTTCTTCAGTGGCTTCTAGGGTGCTGATTTCACATCTTCTATGGTTAGGTCGTGAGCCTCTCGGTTTTCAAGGCTACTTCATAGCTGGAGAGAAGTGTCAGAATAGGGCGAGTTAAAACACCACAAAATTCACTTTTCTTAACCAGATTCAGCTATCTTTCTTAAATAAATATTCTTCCAATTGCACATACGTTTAGCTAATGTCCAGACTGCAAGTTAATTTTGGTATTTTTCCTGTGTTTTCTGTCTATAGAATTTTCAGTTTTAGTCAACCGTCTTCCTTATATTGTTTTGAAAAACATTGGGACTAGCAGTTAACGTAATGGCTATGTCACTGGACTCCCACGTAGTCGACCGAGGTTCGCGTCCCGGACCCGGTGGCTTAAAACTCACGCCGGGCGTATGTGCGTGCATTCCCAAGTTCCCAAGAGGAAAATGGAGGAGAAGGGATTGCAGTGTGGCCGTCCCCCCAAAGGGGGGGATTTCTCACTTTCTGTCTCTCTGTCTCTCTCTGTCTGGCGAGCGCACGCACCCTATAGCAAAAAAAAAAAAAAAAAAAAAAAAAAAAAAAAAAAAAAAAATTCATATAGGCTATAGGCTATATAATTCTAGGAAGATAATTTTTTCTCTTTTATTTTGGCATTTTAAAGATGTTTATCTTTATGCTTTTATTTCTTCACATGAGAAATCTTTTGTCATACTAATATTAAAATATCATGTCTATTTTTCCTGAGTGTTTCTAAGATTTTCTCTTTTATCTCTAGCTACAAGCAGTTTGATTGTAATTTGTCTTAGTAAGCTTTTCTTCATCCTTCTTGTTTTTGTGGTTTATTTCACCTCCTGGAACTGAGTATTTACAGATTTCCCCAAATTTGGATATTTTCTCCTATAATTTATTCAGATAATTTAAACCTCATTCTTATCCTCTCTGCTGTTAATTTGCCCCATCATAGAATTGATCTCAAACTTTGTAGTTTCCATCTTCTAGAAGTTTTCTTTGTAAACTATACATTTTTTGTTTTGTTTTCAGATCTTAATTTAACTTTTTAGCTTATAGACTTCAATTCTAACACTGATTTTATTTATTTGTCTGTTAATTTAACATTTGAAGAGAGCTGAATCAATTCTGATTAATTTTTCAATCTATTATATCTTGTAGAAATGATCACTCTTACACCATCTTATATAAAAGCACAGCGCCACACCATTTACTTCCAATGGCTTTTACTGGTGGTGGATGAAGCGTGGAAGAGAGTATCATAGAAAAGGGAACCAAGTAAAAATAAGGAACATTATATCTTATTAACCTATTCATTTAATTGCTAAATTTTAAAGCAATCACATTCATGAGCTATACATCAACAGTTTGGTCTCTTATTGCTGATTCCTTAGGATTATAATAAAGCTGATAAATTCCTATAATCCAGTAATTTCACTCTTAGATGTCTACCCTCAGTCAGAGTATACTGCTTCTACTTATAATTTTTAGAAGTTTGCCATAGAACAGCTCATCATGTTACACTGGCAGCAGCCTAGTACATCACTTTACTGCATCATTTTCAATTGTGCTTGATTTAATCTCCTATTATTTTGTTCATCGTGGTCCTTCCAGTGGGAACATGGAATTCAGTGATATTGATGATCCTGATTCTCTGTGGGTCTACATTTATGTGTAAATTTACTTCTTAGTTTTTAACCAACAATTTTAAAAGCAAACAAATAAAGAAGATAAATTTAAAAATAGAAAAATTTGTAAGGTAGGATAAGGGAAGAAATCATTTTTGTATGCTATACAATGTGTGAGTCAAAACATTTTAAAAGATGGAAACATTTCTAAAGTATAAATGTTACACTAAGTGAATTTGTTCATAAAGAAAGAAGATATTTAAAATTAATTTAGTAATTATTGTGTAGTACACTAAGTATGGTACACTATACTATGTGGGTAGTGTTTATAAAGTCTTCCATAGTGTATAAAAATGTCCTAGGCCTTCACATATACTCATCGCTCACTCACTGACTCATACAGAACAACTTTCAGTTCTACTAGTTTCATTCGTTATAAATGCCCTGTATAGTCATACCATTATTTTATCTTTTATATGATATTTTTACTGTATTTTTTCCAGGTTTAGATATGTTGAATACACAAATATTTCTCATTGTGTCACAGTTGCCCACAGTATTCAGTACAGTAACATACTATATAAATTTGTAGCCCAAAAACAATAGGCTATACCATATAGCCTAGGTGTATAGTAGGCCATACCCTCTGCATTTGTGTAAGTACACTCTACGCTGTTTGTATGACAAAATGTCCGAATGACACATTTCTCAGAACACATCTGTCATTGAGTAAAACATGACTGTATTTTGTTTTGCAAGTAGATTCCAGCTAAGAATCATTTAAGCTACCAGATTATTTAGTGAAAAGATTTTCAGTATTTCTACGACATAGTCAATTTACCCATTAATGCCCAAAGTAAATTTATTTTTAAATTGATTTATTTTTTTTTTCCTGATAGAGAACGTTTGTGTATATGTGAGAGAGACTCATTTGTGACAGTTTTCTCATATCACAATTCCCTTTCCTTAGCCCTCCAGTTTGACAGGATGTTGGGCACATGAACACATGATTGCTATGTCTTTAAGTCAACCAGGGGATCCAAACCCATGGAGAGACATACTGTTTCCAGTACTGCCATTCAGTTTGCTATCTACTCTGTCACCATGCAGAGCCTACAAAGTAAGTTGCAAAAACAAATTCTTTATCCAGTCAATAATATTTTCTTAAGAGATAAATATAATCAAGCTATTAGGTTGTTAGAAAATCATGACATATTTTTCTATGTAAAAATGCATCATGACTTTTCCGACAATTTAATATTTTAAATTTAAAGCAATATTTAATTTTCCAAACTGATTGAAGATCTTTACAATTGTAGGATATCTGGTCTTCATGAAGTGAGGAAATTAGGCAAAGGCCACGGTAGATAAGGGTTTTTTGTTGACTGATCTCTTTCTTCCTAGTTAGGACATCTTTACTGAAGACATTCAAAATATTTGATTTTTATTGTAGATATTTTAAGTTATATTTAACTTAAATTTCAAAGCTGCTATCAAGAAAGAATAATGCAGCAGAAGCTAGAAAACATAGGTAATAGACTCAAATCTCACTATGTGTGTCTGGGGCATAGTCATTTCAGTTCACCTCTATAAACATCAATAATTTAATCTTTAAAATAATAAGACTACAAATTATATTCTAGATATTTTCTTCAGTTCCAAAATATTCAATGATAAAAAGGAGTTTAAGTAAAAGAATTAGCATCATAACAAAAATGAACCGTTATACAGTTGCTTGGCCTTCCTATATTTGGTGATTAACTTATTTTTTTAATTTTTTTTAAATTTTATTTATTCATTTATTTATTTTTAATTTGACAGAGAGAGAGAGAGAAAGAAGTGGAGTTAGAAAGCAGGCCACCAGGTCTGAGACTCAAGCCGTGGTCAGTCATGTGGGAGTGTCCAGCGCCTTTAACCACCATGGCACCTGCTGGTCTTGACTTCTAATAACATTTACTCTTCACAAAGTCAAACAAATACCAACCCATTACATGATCACAATATATTTTACATTGAAGAAACTTTACCTTTTCTTTTTGGAAAGGTTTTTGCTATAGGGCGTGTGCACTTGCCAGAAAGTCAGAGAGTCAGAGAGACAGAAAGCAAGAAATCACCCCCCCAGGGGGGATAGCCACACAACATCCCTTCTCATCCATTCTCCTCTCAGGATCTTGGGCACGCATGGGCACACACCAGACATGTTTAAGCCACCGGGTCCAGGACTGCAACTGCAGTCGACTACATGGGAGTCCAGCGACATAGCCATTACACCAACTGCTGGTTCCTTTACTTTTTATTTTTAATTATCTTCTCTATTGCTCAGAAGTTATTTCCAAATAAAGAATGGTCCCAAACTCAGTACTCTTTCTGATTGTTATTCTTTTGCTGTAAATTTCATCTTTGTAATGCTTTGTTGTTAATGATAGAGTGCATGCATGTGCACAAGAGAGACAGAGAAAAAGAGGTACCCTCCATAAGTCCCATCATGCCAAAATTCCCTTCCTCTGGTTTTCCATCATTCCAGAATCTTGGGTACATATGCATGCACCCAGGGAGCTTCAGACCAATGGGGCCAGGTACTCAAAGGGCAGCATGTTACCACTGCAAAGCTGGCCTAGGCTTCAGTTCCAGCTTTATCACTTAGAAACTCCTTGACTTAGGAAAATTGTTAAATGTCAAACTTCAGTTTTCTCAACTGGTGAATAGGAACAATGGCAGGAATGACCCAATGATAATGTGAGAATTAAATGTGATAACTAAGTATAATAAAATATGTAAATTACTTATCATTCTAATCGACTCAGTAATTGTTCAATATGTGTCAGCTCTTCATCCAACAATTTTAAAGATTTTTTGTCAAAGGATGAGAGCGCTCACTAGAGACAAAGATACAGAGAGAACAAGATAAGGAGAAAAAGCATCCCCTGGTGGGATGGTCACACCACAATCCCTTCTCCTTCATTCTCCTCTCAGGTTTTTGGAAGCATGCACGCATGTCCTGCATGTTTTCTAAGCCCCAGTATCTGGGACTAGAACCAGAGTCAGCCTGAGATTCAGCACCTTAACCACCATACCACCAGCTGGCCCTCAGCCAAAAATCTTGATGAGCATTAGACACTAAAATAATTCCAGGCTTATCCTGATTTATAAACCAAGGGAAACAAGTGTGAAGATTTGATAGCACCCAATGCTTTGTGCCCAAAATTCCAGAGTCATTGTTCCTTCATATATTATAAATCTATATGTAATCTGTTAAAATACTGCTATGCAGCCATCATTCTTCATTCTAAGTTAACTATTTAATTATGGTATTAGCAAACTTTAAAACCCTGTTCTGAGGGACCAGCAGTTAGCGTAATGGCTATGTCACTGGACTCCCACGTAGTCGACCGCGGTTCGAGTCCTGGACCCGGTGGCTTAAACTCACGCCGGGCGCGTGTGCGTGCGTGCCCAAGATCCCGAGAGGAGAATGGAGGAGAAGGGATTGCGGCATGGCCATCCCCCCTGGGGGGTGATTTCCTGCTTTCTGTCTCTGTGTCTCTCTCTGTCTGTCTGGCGAGCGCACGCGCCCTATAGCAAAAACCTCTCCAAAAAAAAAAAAGAAAGAAAGAAAAAAAGCCCTGTTCTGACAGAACTGAGAGATAGCATGAGTTTTCTACATCAAATGTAAACTTAAAGGGGATTTTCTTTTCTTTTCTTTTCTTTCTTTCTTTCTTTCTTTCTTTCTTTCTTTCTTTCTTTCTTTCTTTCTTTTGTAGATCCTCTCCTGTTCTTACTGTGTTGGGAGCATAAGGTAGCAACAATTAAATGAGGGGGCGAGCTTTAATTGACACTTCCAAAAATGGCAAAGGAGGAAGGACACTCTCGTCTGTGTAGGTTATGGTGATCTAATATTTGCTTATTTTCAGTATACATTCTGCAGTGGATGTAATGTAGGTTCAATTCAACTTACTGAAAAGCTTGACCTTGATTCTTATAATCAAGCCACTGTCAGAATATTTTGTCAGTTATTTATTATTCTTATTGCTATTATCTATTAGATGCTTCTTACGCTATGCTAGAGATGAGAAAAAACTACTGGGAATATGGGAGAATTTAGGAGCAATAGTTTAGCATCACGTCACATGGAACACACTCATGGGCAGGGACTTCAAATAACAACATATCTGCGTTTATGCTCCGGTTTCAAAACTACTTTTACTTATCTGTAGATAGGGTCAATTATATTCCTCATCTTAGTTTATTCGTCTGTATAACGTGAGTAATAAAATTTCATTCACAGGGTTTGTTGGAATCAAGAGATTGAATAGTGAATGTAAAGGTCTTAAGACAATGCTTCGTGGGGAATAAGAACTCAAAGGGGAAAATGGTAGCTGGCCTACTGTGTCTGAGAAGAATAATGAAGAGAGAGAAGGATAAGAGAGGAAAGACATGGTAAAGGAGAAAGCAAAAATGTCAGCATCAGGCAAAAGATGGCTCAAACAGTTCCCTCTAATGATTGTCCAGCTCTACAAGGGTCACAGGCATTCAGCGAGCATAAAAAACCTGATGACTTGGCGTAACTACAATTCAAGATGACATAGGCAGAATTCCTATATGCTGCCTAAGTACTCCCCCGTGCTAAATTTCCCATTATCACTGACACTCCCCTCATCTCCTCCACTTATCAAAGCATTGATCTTTCAGTCATATTTGATTTATAGAAATCCTTTGCAACTCATTTGCAATCAATCAGCCAAACCTGCTTTTTTTATTTATTTATTTTTTTTCCCCTAGCACTGAATATCTCCACATGATCTCCATCCAGATCTTAGAAGCACCACTAAACAGAGAATTATGAGACCTGGATTCTAGCCTCAAGTAGCAGTGATGTGGACCAGAGTGTGTCTGCCTTTTACCTATTAAATAGCAGTGGTAATCAAGGCAGCTCAATCACATGGAACAGCAAGGGCATTCGATGTGATTACAGATTGCAAAGTCTTGTAAATGTCAGACATTGCTATCATCATCATCATGGCGAATTTTTTTCCTCTGTAGTGGCTACTCCTTAATTTCTTCAGACCTTGTCTTTACCTGGGAAGAAAAAATGTAGTTGTACATTTGCTCTTTGCATTACCCTAGGTCTCAGAAGCAATAACGCATGAAGAAATGGTTTCTAAAAAGTAAACCACTTTAAATAAATGAGCTTTTCTAGGAACCTCCAGACCTTTAATAGGGATGTACCACAGATAGTGAACAAATAAAGAACTATTTTTGAATGACAAATATTTTCTAACAGAGAAAGCTTAAATGATAACTCTTCTTATATACATATGTGTGCACATATACACAAATATTTGCCTATCAAATTTCTAGTTAGGACTATTGATAAGGTTCAAATTTAATTTTTTTCTAGATACTATAAGTAAATTCATAGAATTTTTTCAATATATGATAAATGAATATATTGCTGAAATTCCCATGGAAAGCATTGTGTAGTATAGGCTTAATCTTGAAAGTCTAGGTTTGAACAGTGAATTTACTTATTTATTTACTTATATTGAAATAAAATAATTGCACATATCTGTAGGATACAATGTGATTTTTCAGTATAAGAATACACTGTATTGTGATTAAGTCAGGATAACTAATGTACCCACTATCTTAATCATTAGTCATTACTAGTGGTGAGAACATTCAAAATTCCCTTTTTCCATAACTTTAACATAGATATTCAATAAGTTGTTACCAACTCCATTTCCTATACTGTATTTTATAACACTAGAAATTGTTCCTCTGCTCAATTTATTTTAATGATCCTACTCTTAGATCAAATTGTTCATTGCTAGCAAAACATCATCGGCTCTTCTTACACAGTAGGAATTTGCTTTGATCCAATATACCATAAATTACTCCATAATCGGCAAAGTTTGAATCTAGAATTTAAATGTAATGCAAATGAACTCCATCTAACACACAAAAACAATAGTGTCTATAAATCTTAACATGAGGGTATTTCAATGTAAAGTTAGAATTAATTAAAATTAAATTTAAAATGCAGTTCTTCAGTCATTTCTCATGCTTTGTAGCCATACTGGTTAGTGATTACCACACTGTAGAGCACGGATATAGAAATTTCCATTTTTACCAAAAATTTCAGGAAAAAACACTGATACAGAGAGATATTTCAAATGCTATTAGGCCACTACAGAAAGCTTAATTTCATTTTCATCATCCCTCGAAACCTGCAAGTTTAAGACAACAAGGAAATATATATATATAGAGAGAGTTATATATATATATATATTAACTCTATTGGGAATTTGTGAAGTTTGATTATCTGTAAGGAAGATGTGATGATACTTACCTCATTTTTTACATGGGTATACAATAGACTATTCAATCATAAAATGTGATTTAGATAACAAAAATGGCATACTTGTATAAATCTTACTTTAATGTATAATCCCATCTTAAAAAGTAATCTTAAAACATTCCATATATAATATATCAATATTTAAATGTGGTTCGATTTTTACCCAACATTTAATGTCAGATCAGAAGAACATTTATTTATTAGTCATTTCCATAGAGGAGACAACTAACAAAATTAAATATAGTAACATACTAAGAACTGCACTTTTATGATCACTATTTCCTGAAAAAAAATTAAATGTCAATGAAATGCTCCACTGGACATTTTAGCCTATTTTATATCCTTAGAAACATTTAATTCATTGAGTTGTTCACCTGACATTTTTACAGATTGCTTTGATTGTAAAAACGTCATTTTTAAATGACGTTTTTACACTGTCTCGGTCTTAAAAACATCAAATGGGGGATAATTCTTCATTTGAAGTTATTAAACATGGCTATAATCATAAAAATGTCATTTTAAGATAATTCTTCATTTGACCTTTTTTACACTTAGCTGCTCTTTTCTTTTCTTCCTTAAAAATTTGATATTAAAAATGAAAGTTAATAGAATTTTAAGGCTGTACTTTAAAAATTCAAATCAGGATTTGCCTGCTAATGTTGCTGTGGTCCTCAGGGGATGGTTTTTACTACCCACGGCCTACCCATTGCAGTTCTTGGCATTACTGGTGTGTGTGTGTGTGTGTGTGTGTGTACCAACAGGAATAATCACACATGTTTACTTATGCCTTCTCACAAATAATCAGTGATTCTTTACAACTTTCAGCTTTATTAATACACTTTAGAATATATTACTCCTCATAAGCAAACCATGCAATGCTTTCAGTTATTAATACATATTTACTTGCAGGGAAAGTGATTATGAGTATGGCTTTGAAGGCATGCTATGGTGACAACTTCTCAAAGAATATACTCTTCTCCTGTCTGTAAGCATTTTTGCACCTTAAAATTGTCTATTCAAGCCCTCCATAGCGATGCAAATGGTAGAGCCTCACTGCGTGAGGCTGGGGACACACAGGAGGTCTGAGTTCGATTCTCTGACCAATCTAAACAGTCTAGTAATAGTAGCGTGTGCCTGTAATTGCAGTTAACTGGGAGTCTGGAGTGAAACCTGTCAACAAAACCTCTTGGCCCAGTCTGGAGGCACTGTTGGTAGCAAACTGAACTGAAATGCTGGAAACTTCATAACTGACCATAGTTCAGATCCTTGGGTCAGACTGAAAACACGCCAGTTCATGAACACACGCCCTAGACTTGGGTAAGCTGGAGGGCAGAAACGGGGGAATTGAGGAGTGACAAGCATCTGTTGAGGGTATTTCTCTCTCCCTCTCTCTTTCATGTGTGTGAACATGCTCTCTATCATGAATAAAAGAAACTTAAAACATTTAAAAACCTGGGATCAGCAGATGGTGTAATAGTTACATCACTGGACTACCATGTAGTCAACCGCAGTTTGAGTCGCGGACCTGGCGGCTTAAAACTCAGGCCGGGCGCATGTGCGTGCATGCCCAGGATCTCAAGAGGAGAATGGAGGAGAAGGGGTTGTGCCATGGCCATCCCTCCTGAGGGGTGATTTCTTGCTTTCTGTCTCTCTGTCTCTCTCTGTCTCCTTGATGAGCACATGCACCCTATAACAAAAATCTCTCAGAAACAAACATTTAAAAACCTCTCTCTATTTATTCTTCTCTCCCTTTCTCTCTCCCCTTATCTCTATTTCACACACACAGACAAACCAAGTTTTTGGATTAGCATGTTTTATACAGAAAACCAGAAAGAATAAAGATTAATATTTTTGTGTATTCAATGGCATTTTAGTATGTAATAAATATATTATTATTAGGCAAATAGAATAATAATGGTACTAAAATATTATTTTTAAGCATTCAATTTATGCCAGAAACTGAGAGTTTTACTTTCATGGTCAATTCTCATAACAATCCTGTGAGGGATGAAATACTAGTTTATACTTATGGGCAATGGAACTCAAAGAGAGTACAACTAATATTTGAACCATGTAGAATCACTAAAATAAGTCAACTTTTTGGATTTCTCTAAAATGCTACTTGCTAACAGATAACACAAATAATTCTCTCATGCTTAATTTCATAAGGACAAGAATTTAGTAATGTAATAATAGATTTTTAGTGTTGTGAAGAAGAAAACCAAAAGAATGAAGGAAAGGTAATTGATATGAAAAAATACATCTATTTTAATTGTGAACTAAAAGCAAAAATGAAGGCCTTATAATTACACTCTCCGACAGGACAATAAAGTTTAATTGCAGTAGAAAGCAGGAAAGAGACGACTCAGAATTAATGCTTTTATTTATTACCTCACTTATTCATTCTGTCTGGAATTGTGTACTGAATATTATAGAAGTTAAGTGTACTTCACTGGGTTTGAACATATCATGGCAACTTAAGGAAAATCTCTGTCTTACAGAAATGCAGCTTTATGAACAAGAAAATAAATAGATACCTTAGAATGGAGCTAAAGAAATATTGGGAATTACGTATTGGAATGCCAGGATGAAGGCAGTCCATTTTGTATTGCAAGACATGCATAGATTTGGAGTGACTATAGCAGAAGGCTAGCTTCAGTGAAGGAGATCCTAGGAAACACCTAAAAGCATTTTTCTTTCCTATTTTCTATTTTAGCTACAAGCTAGTCTCCTCTAATAAACTAAGCTGTGAGGGGCCTGAAAAGTATAATTAAAACAATGGGTAGGGAGAGCAAGTGGGTAAGGCTCTGGATTTTCACATAGCTGACCAAGGATGGAGTTCTGGACCGGATCTCTTTAAAATCGTTCTGGGTGCATGTGTGTGAATGGAGGAGAAGGGATTGTGGCTTGGCCATCCCTCATGTGAGGGTGATTTCTCACTTCCTCTCTCGCACTGTCTCTCTGGGGAGCACACACAGCCTATGGTAAAAATCTAAAATAATAGTAACAACGATAATAATACAGCTTCTACGGAAAACAGTGGCTTCTCAATATATTAAAAAGTGGAATTATTTTGCTAGCTAGGCTGCATATCGTTGAGGCTGCTGAATCTACATGACTGACTCTATAGACCCATTGGCTTGCAAACATTGTGACATATGTGCATTACGTACCACAAATCCCAACAGGCAAATAGAAGAGAAGGGACTGTGATGTGGCCATTTCCCCGTGGGTGCTTTCTCACTTTCCCTCTCTCTCTTCTGTTTCTCTCTCTGGCAAGTACACATGCCTTGCAGCAAATTAAAAAAAAAAAAAAAAAAGGTTGCAATTATCATATGATTCAGAAATTCCACTTCTGTGTATATGCACCTAAAATTAAAGAAGCAGGGTTTCAAAAAGATATTCATAAAACCGTTATTCAAATTAGACAAAAAATTGAGTAACTCAGGCATCTGCTGGTGAATGAATATACAAAATGTGGTATAACATGCAATGGAGTATTATTCACCCTTAGAAAAGGGATATTCTGTCACATGCTACATTGTGAACCTTGAAGACATCATGTTAAAAGAAGTAAGACAGGGACCAGCAGTTAGCGTATTGGCTGTGTTGCTGGACTCCCACGTAGTCGACCGCGCTTCGCGTCCTGGACCTGGTGGTTTAAACTCATGCTGGGCACGTGTGCATGCGTGCCCAAAATCCCGAGAGGAGAATGGAGGAGAAGGGATTACGGCATGGCCAACCCCCCTGGGGGGTGATTTCTCATTTTCTGTCTCTCTGTCTCTCTCTGTCTGTCTGGTGAAAGCATGCGGTCTATAGCAAAAAAAAGAAAAAACACTCTCCAAAAAAAGAAAAAACAAAAAAGTAATTTGTAGAGACCAAAAACAGAATGACAGCTAGTAGAAGCTGGAGGGAGTGGAAAATGGTAGTTGTTAGTATTTGAGTATTTGAGTTTCCATTATGCAATATTAAAGAGGAAAACACTAGTGGAATAAATTATAGATCATTTGTAATTCTGAATACTGATACCAAAACTAACCTTCCCAAATACTAGCAAACACTATTCTTATGTGTATTAAAATAAGATATTAGTAAAATAATTAGGTATTTATTCTTGATATGCAGCAATGTTTCATAACATAAAATTTATTATTCTAATTTATTACATCAAAAATCTAAAATAGAAAAAAAAAAAAAAAGGCATAACATGTCAAAAAAGCAAAAAAGCAGGGCCAGCAGGTGATGTAGTGGTTAGGGGGCTGGACTGCCACGTGGCCAACCGCAATTCAAGTCCTGGACCCAGCAAGTTGAGATAAATGCTGGACGTGTATGCAAGAGTGCCCAAAATTCCAAGAATAGGATGGAGGAGAAGGGGTTGTGGTGTGGCGATCCCTCGAGGGAGTAATTTCTCGCATTTTCTCTGTCTTTCTGTCATGTGCACATGGCCTATAGCAAAAATCTCCTCAAACACACAAAAAAATTGTCATTTATTTATAAGAGATTAAAAAAAGAAGCAGAAAAATATATAATAGAAATTATTTAAATGTAATACTTTAATGATTATACACATTATAATTATGAGCAAGATCTAATAGGTTAATAGATTTTGAATAAATTGAAAAGCCAATGACAACTGAATAGTATAAACAAAGAAAAGACAGATAATTCAATGCAAAATTGACAAAAGATTTGAATAAAGAATTTATGACCCACAAATTTAACTACATAGAAATCTCTTTAAACTATCTGTTCATCACTCAAGCACGGTCATAAAAAATAATAATAATAAGATATTACTTTATAACTATTAGCTTGCCAAAATAAATATGTGATAATATCTTATGCTAATAGAAATTTAGACAACATGGTAGACTCACACATTACTGGTTCAAAGCAAATTTTTACAGATACTGTATGTCTATTTTTTTCTCTTTGGAGAAGTTTCTTTTTTTTTTTTTATTTTTGTTATAGGGCACATGTGCTCGCCAGAGAGACAGAGAGATAGAAAGTGAGAAATCACCCCAGGGGGGATGGCCACACCGCAATCCCTTCTCCTCCATTCTCCTCTTGGGATCTTGGGCACACACGCACACACGCCTATCGTGAGATTAAGCCACCAGGTCTGGGACTCGAACCAATGTCAACTACATGGGAATCCAGCGGTGTATCCATTACACCATCTGCTGGTCCCAGACACTGTATGTCTATTAAAATAACGCATCTACATATATCATTCACTCACTGATTCCACTCCCATGGCAATTTATTCTTGAAAATTTAAAACATAATAAATCTATTCATTATTTAAGTACATTGTAGAATTGTATATGGTGGCCAAAAAGTGGAAAGATGATTGTTGAATAATTTATGGTCCTTCCATATCATGGATAATTGCACATCTATTAAAAAAAAGAATTCCTGGCTCAGTTGCAGTGGCACAGGCAATTGGGCAATGCTGTGCTATGCTAGAGTAAGACAGGAAGCCCAGGTTTGGATTCTGGGTTTAGATCCTTAATAGACTTGAACCCAGAAACCAAGAAAATATAGCTGCAAAAGAGTATGTGCATGGGATCAGTGGGTGCATTGTATCTGCATGTGTGTGTGTGTGTGTGTGTGTGTGTGTGTGCCCGATATGTATGTATGAGTGATAGGTTAATCAAATTGCTCAAGCTCGCGTAGCCAGCAAGTCATGCCCATAGTCATTTTCCATGCCTCTGCAACACCATACTTGCTGGGTTTCAAGCAAACATCCTAAACTAGACATTGTCTTTTTTATGTAGTCATAATTTCATATCCTCAGTACTAAGTGTGTGATTTCGCAGTATTAGTTTATTGTGGTAACTTGAGGAAAATGGCGGCGACTGTCTTAAGTGGTCTCTTGAATATAGATGGCAAGCAGCAAGGATGGCTATTTTTCTGAGGTATTTAAAACACAAAAGACCTCCGAAACTCAGTGAAGCAAGGACGTTCTGATGAGATGAACTTCTTGAGACTATCATTAATTTTGGTGAACCTACGTTTAAGATTCTCTAATAATCCATTACACACCACAGGTGAGGACTGACTTCTTGGGCCATTTTTTTTGTTTGTTTGTTTTTGGAGAGGTTTTTGCTATAGGACACCTGCGCTCGCCAGAAAGACAGAGAGAGAGAGACAGAAAGCAAGAAATCACCCCCCAGGTGGGATGGCCACGCTGCAATCCCTTCTCCTCCATTCTCCTCTCGGGATCTTGGGCACACACGCACACGCACCCGGCGTGAGTTTTAAGCCACCAGGTCCAGGATGTGAACCACGGTCGACTACATGGGAGTTCAGCGACATAGCCATTACGCTAACTGCTGATCCCCATTTTTTTTTTTATTTGGCAATAGATATAAAAACTATTAGTTATCTAAAAGGAAGATAGTTTAATTTGGAACTTTAAAAAAATATTTTGCCAAAAGGCACATGTTCTCACTGGAGACAGAGAGAAAGAGAAAAGGAAAGTGAGGAAGCATTCACCATGGGGCATGGTCACATTGCAATCCTTATTCCTCCATTTCTGTCTCCCTTTGGGATTTGGGGCATGTACATATATGGTGTGTTTCTCAAGTTCCCAGATCCAAGACGTGAACTATGTAGTTGGCCACGTGGGATCCAGCTGCCCTAAAAGCATACGACAGCCTAGACCTAGAACTTTAAATTCATGGTTCCTCTTGCTTCATTTCTGTGTGTAACTTAACCATTCCTATTTGCACAGTAGTATTAATTAGTGCTCTGGCAAATTACAATAGGATTTCTGTGGAATTATATTTTAGAACCACATGAATACCAAAACAATTCAGTGTGATTCATATTCTAACAATGACTACAAAAGTAAGTAATAGGAATTGTGTCACTTATTATAGCATGTTGCCAAACAATTATTATGTGCAGTTGATGAACATTTGAATAAATGCCATCATATTCTATACTCAATTAAAACAGCAACACTAATAATTAATATCATTATTATTCATATCAAATTATGGCTGGTGGTATTGTGTGTTCTAGGAAAAGACTGGAGGAATAAATGTTCATTTCAAATCCATTTATATCTTGTTCTGAAAATATTAAAATGTAATTTGCATGAAATACAAGCATCATTCTTAACATCTCTGTAATCTAAGAAAGCAACTCTCTCATCTGCTGGAGACAGAAAAGATAATTTTGTGGAAAGAAAAACTAAACCTGTACGGATGAAGATAAGCATTTTATTTTTTTATAGCTTTAGATAAATACAATTTGTAGACGGCATAAGTAGTTAAATAATCTACAGGAAAAAATAGACTATTAGGTAAAATAGGTCTATGCACTGAAATAAAAATGTTACTAAATTAATGAGGTTAAGTTGTTCAAACACCTAGAAATTGTTATCTAGGAGTCAAATTGTTATCTCCTTAGTCACTAACACATTAATAACTAAATTACATTGTTATGGGATCTCTGAGTTTAAGAATGTGAGATACAAAACAGGCACATTTTGATGGTGGAGCAAGAAGAAGCAGTATATTTCTTTCTATGAATAAATTTGGAGTTTTCCCTTCAATCCAAACCAAAGATACATCCAAACAAAACTAACTAAAGACTAATTTTTCTAGTCTCACCACTAAATATATATATATATATGTATATATATATACATATATATACATATATATATATATATACACTACTGAACCAAAAGCTTCAAAACCTTCAAAAATGGACAGAAGATACCTAATTATCTTGTGTATAATGTCTATAAGGAATCTCTTCTAGAGAAAGTTTTACACTGGTTACGATAGGTAAAAGAAAGGAGTACCAGGCAATTTAAGCTATAGTCTATTTTTTCTTCTTTTAACTTTAATAACTACCTGTTGCTTTTACTGTTTCCCATCCAAAAAGTAGATTCTGGGCCTTACTTTTTCTCTACACAAAGCAAGTTAATAATTTAAAATTATATATATATATATATATATATATATATATATATATATATATAAATGCTGGGATTCTCTGCAGTGATAGGATTCTGCAGAGATAGAGATATAAGTGCTTGGAGTTTTACTTTGACACTTCTCTATGAGTCTTTCTCAATTCTGGTTTATAATAAGGCTCTCAACCTACAATTTCAAGCCTAGCTCAGATTTGACACCAAAGGAGACTCAATAATGCCTAAAATGTTCACAGATGATTACAGTAAGCTTACTGCTCTATACACATACACCTACACAAGCATACACACTCACTAGGAATAATGGTTCTGAGGTGATACATCTTCAACTTTTTTGTGTGATATGGCCGGATAAGCCTAGGATCCCGTTCCATGGACAAGAATTGAGTTAGAAAAGCTATGATTTGTAATCCAGATGATCCAGATCTAATTACCACTTCCTTTTACAGCTAAACTGATTGACTTTTAAAGAAAAATGGGAACTATTTGAATATAATAAAATGGGAAATATATAAATCCATTTGTACATTTATTTTATGGATGGCAATCCTGAATTCAGTAGATTTACTAGTGGGAGGAAATTGTGTGCTGCTCTAGATCTACAATGAAACATGACTCTTAAAATCAAGAAAATATACTTCAATTTTCAATTTATACTTTAACAATATATTTGGTGCACCATTATCTTTGGGGGAGTCTTTAGTTATTCAGTATGAAAGCTCATTTTCTCAGCCAAAGGTTAGAGTAATAGTATTTATTTGAAATGTAAATGAAGATTTCCACCAAGGAATGTATGTTTCATTTTGCATTTGTCTCTAATCAGAATGCCCTATGAATAATGTAGTTTGGCACCAATGTCCTCATTAAGCAAGTTTCCCATTATTGCATTTTCTGATTATAATCTCCTCGTTAAACTTCTTTAACTGTTCATGCTGATGATCATTCATATGCTTAGGTCTTCACTATCAATCTGAGTACACACCGCACACACACACACACACACATACACACACACACAGTTATACTCTTCTAGATGAGAATCAAATTATATTGATGACCAGATGTCCTTTAAATAAAGGGTTGTTATCCATTGTATGTCCAAGAAATGACATGGAGTTGAATTGTCAGACTGGGCTAAAAAGGAAAATGAGTTTCAAACTAGTCTCAATTTATATCCATCACAAGGCAATTTCACAATTATACTTGATTGACAGCAATAGCCAAGAAAGAAATAGGATGACAAAAGGTATGGATACTAACCAGAATTTTTTTTTTATTTTGTTGTTTTCTTATTACTTGCGCTTTACAAGAATCACAGAATTATAAAACATTAGTATTTTTAAATAACGCTGAGAGAACCGTAGTTTAACCATATGAGAATTCAAACAAAAACTGCTCTTCATAACCAGAATACAAATACCAACTATATAATATTTTGAAAGAATACAGACTTTTAAACTTCTTAGAAGGAAAATTTGCATTTTATCTCCTGGAAACTTTGAACTAAAGAAGAGAAGATGGAAAACATAAGTAGTGATGATAAATAATACATTAAAACCAAGCTATTATA
Organism: Tupaia tana; assembly: GCA_026018925.1. Taxonomy (NCBI): domain Eukaryota; kingdom Metazoa; phylum Chordata; class Mammalia; order Scandentia; family Tupaiidae; genus Tupaia; species Tupaia tana. The sequence goes on from JAKSZU010000008.1 coordinate 33,358,584, forward strand.
GAATGTCCTTATTTTTAAACACATGCCTTCCTTTCTGAGGCTCCTAGAAACCATATTAGAAACAAATTTGAGGTCCTAGGAAAACATTTATTAATCAGGAAACATTTTCCTATATACTTACAGTCATTTATTTCAATTATCCCTCAATGGAAGTAAAGATGTTCACCATGCCCTGTATAAAAATGCATCATACACACTTAACATGAGTATGTTAAAGGCACAGGATAGATACTAAATACATATACAGACTATAAACTATGATTACTTCTGGGGAAGGGATTGAAAAGTGAAAGAGGACTTCTCTTACTTAGTATACATATTTCTGTATCATTTAACTATTTTATAAGAACTTCAAATTTGGGGACCACCAGTTAGCATAATGGCTATATCGCTGGACTCCCATGTAGTCAACCGTGGTTCGAGTCCCAGACCTGGTGGCTTAAACTCATGCCAGGTGCGTGTGCATACCTGTCCAAGATCCTGAGAGGAGAATGGGGGAGAAGGGATTGCAGCATGGCCATCTCCCCTGGGGGGTGATTTCTCGCTTTCTGTCTCTCTCTCTCTGTCTTTCTGGCAGGCGCATGCGCCCTATAGCAAAAACCTCTCCAAAAAAAGAAAAAAAAAAAGGAAGAAGAACTTTAAATTTGTAATTATGGGAGCAATACACTATTTTCTTCCAATCTTTATTTGCTTAAAAGCTCTCATTAGTGGCGTTTCTTCTAAATTAGTGAGAATTTCCAAAGATACATTATTTTCCACATAAATCATATTAAATCTTTTGTATGCTCTCTTGAAATCTTTCCAAGTTATTTACATTGTATTTTATTAACATTGTTTGGAATTAGACATGGTCTTTTGTAAGCACTGCAGTAATATTGAATTAATAAGATTATGTGTCTCTGCATGGACTTTCTTTTTTTATTTAAGGAAAATGATATCTATTGAGGGCAGGTTTTGAAAGGAATAAAGTTAAGGAAACAGCTTGTTTATAGAAATTGTTTGGCTTAATATAAGTTTAAAAAACACCTGCCAACATTAAGCAGGGTTAGGTGGAATAATGTAAGTACCAGTCCATTGTTAGGAGATGGAGAGCCCTATATTTCTAGACTTTAACATTTCTAAGCAAGTTCTTCTTGCTGTTATCCTTTTCTACATAGGTTTAAATTATAATTGAGGCCAGCAGGTGGTGTGGTAAATAAGGCACTGGACTCCCACATGGTCACCCACAGTTGAAGTACCAGCCCCAGAAGCCTGAGGATGACTTTAGGTGCATGTGTGTGTGTGTGCCCAAAATCCCTGGAAGAGAATGTTTGTGGTGTTACCATCCTCTCTGGGGGTGAGGGTGAGGGGGGGTGATTTCTTACTGTATCTCTTTGTCTCTGTCAGGTGAGTGCATGTACCCTATAATAAAAATTAAAAAAAAAGAGAAACCCCTAATTTTAGAAATTTGTTACTACTATTCTGTTTCTTTTATAAAAAATATTGAAGCATATTCATTGTAGTCATATGAAAAACATACAATGAAAACCTAGCTTGTTCAATGTTCAGGCTTAAGGATACAGGAGATAACAAGTATCTCCATTGGGACCAGCAGATGGTGCGGTGGTTAAGATGCTAGGTCAACTGAAGTTTGACCCTGGAACTGGCTGCTTGAATATTGCACCAGGCAGGTGTGCATGTGTGTGTCCAAAATTCTGAGAGGAGAAAAGAGTAGAAAAGATCACCATGTGGCCATCTCCCTGGGAGGTGATTTCTCACTTTCCCTCTCTCTCTCTCTTTCCCTGGTGAGAGCACACACTCTATGGCAAAAACCTTAAAAGAAAAAAGAATTCCTTCATTAATAAAATATCCACCACTTACTGGACTCATATTCCAGGAAATATAATATCTTTCAGTGAATTATTTAATTTGACCTTTGTAATGCTACTCTAAAGAAAGGTACTTCATTTATAGATGAAGAAGGAAATTTGGGTGGGTGAGGATAAATAACTTGTTCACTGAAAAAGGGAGAGTTGTGATTTGAAATGTGATCTTTCTGACTCTGGAGCCTATTTTTAAACTTATAGTCCACACGTAGTTTATTTATCGTCATGAGTTGTATTAATTTGAATGCAGCAAATTGCATTTTGGAAATATTATTCCATTTTGGAAATATTATTTCAAGTTTTTTATCAAAAAAAATCCTTATACTCATATTTCAATAAGTAGACAAAACAGAAATAATACAAAATATAGCATGTTAACACTTATATTCATATTACAAATAATTTTAAGTGCATAAACAGGGAGAATTGCTTGAACAGAAAGTTCAAACTGAAATAATAATTTGAAACACCTTAGTATATAAAGAAGCAGGCGAGAAAAAGAGTTTACAGAGAAAGAAATTCTATGAATAGTGATGTGAAAGCATGAAAGTGATGAGAGGTAAGAGTAGACCATGCTTGGTGGTGCTGGGTGGTACATTGGAATTGGATTCTCATGACTTTTTGACTTGGAGAAATTTCTCCAAGAAGTAAAATATTGGATCATTGAAAAGGTCATGAAATACTTTTTGTTTTTCTATGCAAAAATAAATCATGACTTTTGGGATGACACAATATTATCGGAGCAAAATACTGTTGAATGTGATTTCTCCAAAAATAGATTTCAAGATTGAGATTTCCATCCAAAGATTTATGAGGATAGATGCCCTCAGTTACCACACCACTAAAGCAACAAGGAAAGGAAAACCAGGCAGAAGGAGAAATTGAACTCTGATGCAGTTGCAACTGATACCTCAGATAAAAGCCTAAATTTCACTGAAGCTGGGATGGCCTTCTATAGTTATCCCAAATTGACACAAGGGGCTCAGACCTCACAAATCAGGAAATTGCTCAGTCATTAGATTAAAGCTGTTCTTGAGGAGGAAGTATAGCTTTGCTGAGGCAGCTGCTTATCCTGGGGGTAATTTCTAGAAGGAAAACCCAACTGTGAACTATCAGCAATTGTTATCACTCATAGTTGGAAGAATGAGTGCCTTAGTCCTACAGGGTGTTCTTGGTGGTGCAACATTCACTGCATTCCACCACATGTGCCATTTAGGTCTATGAGCTTTGTATAGTAAGTTTAATGCATCTGTAAAAGCTCCTCCTGTGTAGTCTTTTTCTAGAGAAAATTATTAAGAGAAAATTTGCTAGAATAAAACTAAGCTGTTTTAAGCAATAGTTGATGAGCTTTTCTATTTATTATTAAATTATAGAGAGTAATGGACATGCCAAGTGATATACCAGTGTATCACTCGGATACTAAACAGATGACTCCTTGCACTACTCAACATTATCAACTCTTTCCATGAATCCACGTATATTCTTACTAGAAGTCAATGTTTTTTCATCCGATGTATAAAATCAGGTCCATGCTATATGAATTGCCCATTTGTGGGATATTCTTTCACCACTGTCTTTCAAAGTTACATTGAATGAGTTATAGTGAAGTAACCAGTATCCATTTTCAGCTTCAACCCCAAAACAAAGTCAAAACACCCATGAGCAGGATTGTTTTCTTTTTTCTCTTTTGAACAATCAACCAAATCTCAGATGTCTTAAGATTGATCTGAGTGAGGTAATAATAGGTGAGGCAAGATAATAAAGGTGCATATCATGGGAGTCTAGGCTACCTGTTCATGCAGCTGACCTGGTCCATTAGCCCTGCTACTGTCTGATCCCAAGGGCATCGCTCCTGTCATATGTTGAGTTTCTGCTTGACTTCCTGATCTTATGACTTGATAGGTACGACAAAAACTGGCTTATGATGGGTAATTCTGGCCACATGATAATGCGCAAATTATCCATCTCTAAATGTTCCAATAGAACTTCAGAAACTGTTTTCAAGTGGAACAAAATATTCTAAAGTGGTAATATGGCCTTGTACCAAAATTCTAGGGGTTTGGATACATGTTGTAACTTTTCTGCTGGGTCTTGCCCTAAACTCCAAGCATATGGCTGCTTGAGTAATAACTTTTGAAAGAGACTTGGCGGGGGAGGTCATCATTTTACATCCACATACACAGTCTTTCTTTCTGTGATCCAGCTTCTACTTCAGCAAATGAGTTCTGGACTGGAAAGAGACTCTGGTTCTGAAACAGGGCAAAGGTTTATGATCTATTTTGATATGTTTTGATCGGATATACTGAGCAATACTTTCAATGGTTACTCATCTATTTTATCCTTTTGTATGTCATATTCTAATGGCCAATTCAGAGCTCTATGAAAGTCCAATTATTTGAAGTGATATGCTAAACTTCTTGTTTACTGCAATTGTTTTATTTTCTTCTTTACAATAAAGCACTGCTTAACTACTTTCATTAATTTGTCATCATCACTACTCTCAGTGACCTAATTCTGTGACAGGTCTCTTGCTCTCAGCCCTGCCCTGAACAAGACAGTCTTTACTGAGATTTAGCATTATACTTGAATTTCCATGATGAGTATGCAATGTCACTTTGATAAAATCGAACTCCTCCAGGCCCCTCTAAAAATTATAGGTGCTGGTGTTTTTCCTGCCCTAATATTCTTTATTCAATCTAGTGTATAACATTTTTAATAATTATATCTAATTATAATTAATAATAGAGTGTTTAAAGGCTTTATTTGTCTCATGAAAAAGATGTCTTCACATTAATCTTGAGCATGTAGGAGACATAGACTAACAGATAGTAATGGAAACTTCTCAGTTTCAGAGAATTTAGGGGAATACAGTAACTAGAGTTTTTTTTTTTTTTTTTTTTTTTTTTTTTTTTTTTTTTTTTTTTTTGCACGTTATTGTGATGTTTTTGTCTCAAGACTCAAAGTTCCCTCCACTCCCAATTAGGGCCTTGTCCTTGTTACAGAATGATTAATTATGGGGACCAGCAGTTAGTATAATGGCTATGTCACTGAACTCCCATGTAGTCGACTGCAGTTCGAGTCCTGGACCCAGTAGCTTAAACTCACACCGAGCACGTGTGCATGTGTGCCCAAGATCCCGCGAGGAGAATGGAGGAGAAGGGATTGTGCCGTGGCCATCCCCCCTGGGGGTGTTTTCTTGCTTTCTGTCTCTATCTCTCTCTGTCTTTCTGGCGAGAGCACACATACTGTAGAAAAAAAAAAAAAAAAAAAAAAAAACAAGGAAAAAAAAAAGAATGATTAATTTTGTTAAAGCAGAATCATTAGGTAAAGAAGTTTTGAATCTCTGCTACTCTTGAAACTAAGAGTAGTCTACCATTGTTTCCTTGCTTTTTCCAATTGCCCTCAATTGGAAAATCTATGTAGGTGCTATGAAGGAACTCCACTGAATTTACTTTCTCCCTTAAATTGATAATTATTCACCCACAGATTTCCTTTGACTTTCTTCCATGCCTTGATGACATCCAGAAATAACATCCAATTCTGGTACTCTAATAATTTCTACTTTTTTTTTTTTTTAATTTTAAAGGCAAACATATAGGTACTACATCAGTCAGTGCATTCTCTTCCATCAGAATCCTACTAGTTTACCACTGAACTTTAAATTTTTAAAAATTTGCCACAGGGAGTGTGCACTTGCCAGAAAGAGACAGAGAGAAGGAGAAAGGGAAGGAAAGTGAGAAAATAGCCCCCGTGGAGAATGGTCATGTTGCACTACCTTCTCTTCCATCTCTCCCTCCTTTCAGGACTCTGGGCATGCACAGATATGTGCCTGGTATGCTTTGGACCTCCTGGATCAGGGACTTGAACCACACAGTCAGACAGGTAAGATCCAGTTACCATAACTACTATGCCTCTGGCAGGCCCTATTAAAACTTTTAATAACTGCATTACAATTGTATGCCAGGGACTACTAATATTTTGCTCACAGATCTACTTAAGTGCCTATAACTTAAGATTTCTCCTGGCACTGAGTGTCATAATGTAGGTTTATTGGAAACAGAATTTGAGAGAGACTTGCAAGTAGGAGGTAAACAGGATTAGGCAAAGTGAGAAGTTGGATGGCAATGCCATTTCTACACAGAGCTTTGAAGGTATTCTGAGATGTTTTAGGTGGGGGTGCGGAGGACAGATCTTTCACCCTCGCATCAATCGGGTATTATGTGTCTACTAGGAAGCAGATTATATACTTTGGTCAGTGAAATTTCAGGAGGCACAATGAGCCCGACTCAGCTGACAAGAATCAACATTCCAAGCAGCAAGATTTCTTCAGGACGTGTAAGGGGATTGGGCAGGCAAAATCCAGCATCCACTGTTTAGAATAACCTACCATTAGAAAACCAATAATATGGATGGAGCATATTTGTTACCTTAGCATGAGTAGAAAAGGAAAGTCTTTTTTTTTTTTTTTTTTTTTTTTTTTTTTTTTAGGAAAGTCATTTTAAAAGCACAATTTCTATTTTAGTACATACGAGCTAAGACACAAAAGAACACAGTTCCTTCTGATAACCATCTCTCATCATGTGTAGGAGCAAAATGGTCATAATGCCACCTCACCTCATTCTTCCAGTACAGATCATGGCAAAGATAATATTAGGAAGTAAGGTGAGCCTTAGGATGTAACTGGAAGAAAATTTTTAAGTAATTCATTAGATTCTGTTCCAGGTTGTAGCAAATAAGGAAGCTTTTTTTCCTACCAAATCAAGAATAGTTATCACCATTTATTATTGTTATTATTATTATTACACTGACCCAGAGAGAACCATTATACTGAGCAACAGCCTATCACATTTTTCAACATTATATTGGAAGATAATGAACTTCCTTAAGTTTCCAAGTTGTGAGGATTAATATTTCAATTTAGAGAAAGTATGCATTTGTACTGCCATATAAAATGCATTCATTATTAAAAACATACTTAAACATCTTTATATGCAAAGCAATTTTTAAGAAACTGGAGAAAGAGAGATGAATAAAAAAGAACTCCTTCCTCAGGGGGCTGACAGACATAAGAATGCTGGATTGGGTTTTACTCTAGTTGTGGGCTAGTAAGTTCGTTTGTTACCGTATTGTAAAATTTGGCAGAACACAGCACAACAAGCTTCATGGGACTCGTGTTGTGTCAATTCCCCTTATGCACAAAAGCCACAGTGATGACTTACAGGTGCCCAGACAGATGGTGTGCACACAGGGTTTTTATCTTAGCAGAGGAAAAATCTTAAGAAAACCACCTTTAGCTAACTTACAGCATACAATATTCAAGTCTACTCTGTATTTCAGAAGGAAAGTATCACAACTTCAAAGTTTCTCTCTGCAAACACAATGCAGCAAAATGGCTCAGTAAAGACCAATCAGTGTCTTATTTCGCATACCCAACAAGATGTGAGAGGATCCATGAAAGAAAATTGCCCAATAAAAATATAGTGGGGGAGCAAATAGATTTTAACAATAACTGAATTCAAGAAATTTGTCAATCACATATAGGATTTCCAGTTTGTTGGCATATAGTCACTCATAGTATTCTCTCGTGATCTTTTGTACTTCGATGATATCTTTGCAATACCCCCTGTTTCAATACCAGTTTTATTTATATGGTTCCTCTCTCTCTCTCTCTCTCTCTCTCGCTCTCGCTCTCGCTCTCTCTCTTTGGTTAATGTAGTTAATGGTGTGTTAATTTTTGTTTAACCTCTTAAAAAAATAGATTTTTGTTTTGTTGACTTTTTTGTATTGTTATTTTATTCTTCATGTATTTATTTCTGCTCTAAGCGTTGTTACTTGTTTTCTTCTTGTATGTTGAGTTTTTTTATTCTTGTTCTTTCCAGTTCCTTGAGATATGTCATTAGATTATTTATTTTCCATTTTCCTATTTTATTCTTGTGAAGACTAATTGCTATAAACTTCTTTCTTAGGACAATTTTTGCTATGTCTTTATGATTCAGCAGTCATGTAGTTGTTTTAATTGGTTTCAAGAATTTTTTAAATTCTTCAGTAATTTTGAAGTCATTGGGGAGTAATTGTTTTGTTTACATGTAATTGTGTATTTTTGAAGGCTTTTTCTACTATTACAACTTATCTAGATTGTACCAAGAAGAAATTTTAAAAACCTGAATAGATTAAATAATAAGCAATGAGATTGAATCAGTAATAAATCCCAACAAGGAAAAGCCCAGGTCATAATGACTTCACTTCTGAATTAAAAAACAAATTAAATTTTGCTCAAACTGTTTTGAAAGATACAAAGGGAAGGGACCCTCAAAAATTGTTCTATGAAGGTCCATCATCTTGATAACAAAAACAGACAAGAATATAATAAAAAATAGAACAATATCTGTAGATCAATATCCCTGGTGAACACAACCATAAAAACCCTTCATAAAATACTAGGAAATCAAATCAGACAACACATTAAAGAGATTATATATCATGACCAGTAGGTTTTATCCTAGGAATGTAAGGACGATTCAACAAATGCAAAACAATAATTGTGATGTATCACATTAACTGAAGGAAAGATTAAAGACTGCATTATTGGGAGCAGCAGTTGGTGTAATGGTTACATATCGGGACTCACACCATGTAGTCGATCACAGTTCAAGTCTTGGACCCATGTGCTTGCATGCCTAAAATCCTGAGAGGAGAATGGAAGAGAACGGATTGCAGCATGGCTATTCACATGATTTCTCACTTTCTGTCTCCCTGTCCCTCTCTGTCTCTCTGGCAAGTGCATGCACCCTATAGTAAAAATCTCTGTTAAAAAAAAAAAAGCTGTATTATTACATCAGGTATTATTTTTAAAATTTCATAAAATACAACTTTCCTTCATGATTAAGACTCTCAACAAAGTACATATATTAGGTACATTTCATGACACAATAAAGCCATATACAACAAACCCATAGCTAATATCATACTGAATGGGGACAACCTGAAACCTTTTCCATTAAACTGTAACAAGACCAGATTGTTCACATGTTCCACTCCTTTTTAACATTTAACTGGAAGTTCTAGCTAATGTAATCAAGCGAGAGAGTGTAGTAAAAGATATTTGAATAGGAAGGGAAGAAGATGGTATGATTATATACATAGAAAGTCCAAATAAATCCATGAAAAAATTGCTAGAAATGATAAGTGAATTAAGTAAATGTGTGGGATATAAAATTAATATGCAATAATTTATAACATTATAGTACACCAAAAATTAACAGACTGAGGCAGAATTAAATAAATCAATTTCATTTACAATAATCACAAAAAATAAAACCCTAAAATTACAACTAACCAAAGTGGTGAAAGATCTGTACAAGAAAAGTATGAAAACCTATAGAAAGATATCTAAAATTATAGGAAAAATAGGAAAGATGTCTTTTATTTTTGAATTAGAACAAATATAATTAAAATATCAATTCTATACTTTTAATTTACAAATGCAATGCAATTCCAAACAAATCACTAATAGCATTATTTACAGAAATAGAAAAGTGCAATTAGAAAATTTGTCTAAAATTTTAAAAGATTCTGTATCATTAAGGCAATACTGTGAAAAAACAAAAAAGAATAAAGTAGGAAGCATCTCATTACCTGACACAAAGCATCACAAAACTGTGGTAATCAAAACAGCATGGTGCTGGCAAAAAAACCTGACATGTACGGGGAAAAAACAGAGAATTCAAGAATAAGCCCCAAAATATATAGCCAACTGACTTTTTTTTTTCCTTCTTCTTTTTTTGGAGAGGTTTTTGCTATAGGGCACGTGCGCTCGCCAGACAGACAGACAGAGAGAGACAGAGAGATAGAAAGCGAGAAATCACCCCCCAGGGGGGATGGCCACGCCGCAATCCCTTCTCCTCCATTCTCCTCCTGGGATCTTGGGCACGCACGCACACACGCCCGGCATGAGTTTAAGCCACCGGGTCCGGGACTCGAACCGCGGTCGACTACGTGGGAGTCCAGCGACATAGCCATTACACTAACTGCTGGTCCCCCAACTGACTTTTGACAACAAAAGACAGACAATCTAATTGAGAAAAATAGTCTTTTCAGCAAACGCTGCTGGAAGAGCTGGACATCTACCTGCAGAAAAATGAAACTGAACCCCTATCTGTCACTATTTAAAAAATTAATGGATCAAAGATCTAAATGTAAAATTTCAACCTATAAAATTAGTAGTCTAAAATGCAGGAGAAACACTTGAAGACATTGGTGTAGGCAAATATTTCTTTTAAAAATCCTCAAAATGCAGGCAACAATTCCAAAAACAAATAAGAGGCTAACATACTTCTGCATGGCCAAGAAAACCATAAATAGAGTTAGAAGTAAATCATAGAATAGGAGAAAATAGTTGTAAATTATGCTTCATATAAGTGTTTGATAACCAGAATACATAGGAAATCCACATAGCACATTGCAAAAAAATGAATAATCCAATTAAAAAATGTACAAAGGAGCTGAACAGACAGCTCTCAAAGGAACATATATGAATGGCCAAAAAAGCATATAAAAAAAATCTGACCTTTCTCAAGACATTGAAAAGTGATTTTTGATGAGGTTTTACTTAACCTCACTCAGAATGGTTATGATAAAAAAAAAAATGAAATCAACAAGTGCTGGTGAGGCTATGATTTCAAATGGAACCCTCATACATTGTTGGTGGAATGTAAAGTAGTACAGCCACTGTAGAAAACAATATGGAGGTTAAATTTTACAAATAGAACTACCACATGTCCCAAAAATCCCACTTGTTATTTACCCCAAGGACAAGTAAATGCTCATTACAAAGACACTTGAACAGTCATGTTCATTGCAGTATTGTTCACAATAGCTAAGATATAAAATCAATTAAAATGCCCAACAACTGATGACTGGACTGAAAAAAATGTGGCGCAAATACCCTGTGGAATACTACTCAATCATAAAAAAAAAAAAATGAGATGCTATCATTTGATACGAAGTGAAAAAGTATAGAAAATATAAAACTAAACTATGAAAGACAAAAACCATATATCTTTGCTCAATATATATCAGATAAATATACATAAAAAAGTAAAAATGAAACTGGACCCTTTTTTTCCACCAGTAACAAAAGTCAACACAATATGGATCAAAGATGAAAATGTAAAGCCTCTGTATCACAGAAATTAAAAGATTCAAAAACATAATGGTAAAGAGAACAAGGGTAGATACTAGAGACTATATGGGACAAGGGTGGATAGTAGATGTCAGTGGGAGAAACTCAGGAAAAAAAATTAACAGACACAAGAATCTAAGATTCTTTATCGAGAGCAAAGTATAAAGTAATATGCTTAATTTTATTATCTCAAACTTGTGCATGCTTTGAAAAGCATATTGTACATCATAAAGATGTAAAACAATAAAATGTAAATAAATTAAAACTAAAATTAAATTAAGAACTGAATTCAGAACAACAAATTGTACAGTACATGTATTTTAACAGTAAAGTTGATGAAACATTAGCTTAAAGTCTAAATTATTTAACAAATGAGCACAGAGACTGAGGATTCACTACAATTAGTACATCACAATAAATGAAAAGAAATGCTCAGAACATTAAGAAATAATATGTTTCTCCAAGAACAATGCCTTTGTAGTAGATGGAACAGTGAAAAAGAAGAAATACTCATGTCTTTAATAACAGTTCTCTAAGTGCTTCAGCAATTTCTTTCAGAAATTACGATAATTTTAAATTTGTAGGTGTTCAGCATGCAGATGCATGCTTGAATTATTACAATGTACTAACATCCCATATGTTCAATTTTCCTCACTCTATATGTTCAATTTTTCTCAGATCTTCTCAATAAAAGGATGCCTTTTATTGTCATCTTGAAATATAAAGTTAACGTAATTCCTTAAGAGTGATCCAATTGATAATAAGGGTAGTAAAATTTACTTGTACATTGGGACCAGTAGTTAGCATAATGGCTATGTCGTTGGACTCCCACGTAGTCGACCTCGGTTCGAGTTCCAGACCCGGCGGCTTAAACTCATGCCTGGCTCGTGTGCGTGCGTGCCCAAGATCCCAAGAGGAGAATGGAGGAGAAGGGATTGCGGTGTGGCCATCCCCCCTGGGGGGTGATTTCTCACTTTCTATCTCTCTGTCTCTCTCTGTCTTTCTGGCGAGCGCACATGCCCTATAGCCAAAACTTCTCAAAAAAAAAAAAAAAATTTACTTGTACAGTGAAGGCAGAAAAGATAAAAATTTATCCTCAAAGACTGGTACTGCATTAAGGCATATATCTATATCTACAAGATTCCAGAGATGGGGATATATATATATGTGTGTGTGTATGTGTGTGTGTATGTGTGTGTGTGTGTAGTCATTCAAAAGATCAGCATTAGACTGGCAATTTATTTAATATACTTATTACCCTACTGAGGAAAATTTACATTAATCAAAATGAAGTCAAAGGGGATCAGCAGATGATGTAATGGTTACGTTGCTAACTCTTACATAGTCAACTGCAGTTTGAGTCCCAGACCTGGAGGCTTAAAACTCATACCGGGCGTGTGTGTGTGTGCATACCCAAAATCCTGAGAGGAGAACGGATTGCAGTGTGGTCATCCCCTTGGGTCAGGGAGTGATTTCTCACTTTCTGTCTCTCTATTTCTTTCTGTCTCTCCAGTGAGAGTATACACCCTATAGCAAAAATCTCCCTAAAATTTTTTTTAAATAATAATAAATTTAAAAAAATGAAGTCAAAGAGATGTTTAATGATGTAAAAAGTACAGAAAGACATTATGTTTTATGAAATATCTTGAAGTTCTGACTGAGAAATTACATTTGTAAAAAAAGAAAGACATTAAAGCTAGACCTCTAAAGGAGCTGCACAGAGAAAGCCAAATCCCACATGGCTAACCAGTGAGGTCCTGTAGGCTTTACGCCGGACACATGGATATTTGCCTTGGATCTTTATGATATACACAATTGGGGGACCAGTAGATGGTGTAATGTTTATGTTGCTAGACTCCCACATAGCCAACCACAGTTTGAGTCCCTGACCTGGTGGCTTAAACTCACATCGGGCACGTGTGCATGCATGCCCAAGATCGTGAGAGATAATGAGAAGAAGAGATTGAGGCATAGCCAACCGCTGGGGAGTGGTGATTTCCTGCTTTCTGTCTTTGTCTTTCCAGCGAGTACATATACCCTATAGCAAAACTCTCTCTTAAAAATCAAAAGAGAGAGAGAGAGAGAGAGAGAGAGAGAGAGAGAGAGCTAAACAATTGGAAAAAAGTGGTCACAGCATGCCTGAGCTCCATTGTATGGGGGTTCTTTCTCTCTGTCATGTACATAGGAATGCACACACACACACGTGTGTGTGTATATATATACATATATATAATGTATCAGAAAGAAAAAAAATAAAATGAGAAAAACTGGATTTAGGAATCATTAGAAACTAAAATTCTGAGAAGTGATATTCCTGGATAACTGCAGTACAGTGGACTTACAGATCAAATAGTCTAGTCTAGAATACAAGAAAGAAGACTCCAGAGTGGGAATTATTAGGTACAAGAAGAGGCCACAGAATAATATAACAATAGTAATAAAAAATTTCAGGATAAAATAAACCCACAACTCATAAGAAATCAAAAAGGTTTATATTCTGAGACATCAAAGCAAAAAATACCCTTTCCAAACTCATGACTTTAATATAAAATATAGTCAATTTAATATTGAAGGACTGAAAAGTATCATCTTGAATGGTGATTATTACTAATTATATTGGCTTCCCTCCTACCTTTATGTAATTTTTCACTCATTACTACAGGAAGATGTACACAGTTGAGAGTAGAATTTATTATACTAGATAATAAGATTCACTGCATTAAGTTTTATTTTAAAATAGGCCTTTGTCATAGACAATCATGGTAAAGACCAATCTTTTTCAAGGCAGGAGAGAGCTTTCAAATTCATTATTTGGCCCAGTCTAAGTGGTACAACCCAGAGAATACTGAACTGAAGAACTAGAAACCACATGGTCAACCACAGGGATCAATCTCTGGGTTGGCCTGAAAATATGCATGTGTGTACCAATATCTTGTGAAGCTAGAGGGCTTAGACAAAGGGATATTTGTATAATAAGGACTCATCAAGGTCTCCTCTCTATTTCTCTCACACACATTCTATCATAAATAGTCATAAAATAAAAATTCAAAATATTCATAGATAGATAATTTTGAAATATAACTGTGAAGAAGTCTAGTTAGTGAAATAACAATAACTATAATTTTACTTAAAAATATTATCCATTTAATATTTCTTGAAATGTTCTGAAAGGCATATAGAAACTGTAATTATTCAAGAAAGCATACTAAGTCTTAATAAGAACATTAGAAGTCTGGTGTTTGAGTGTCCCGACCTGCAGGACAGTTGAACAGGTTTCCTGGGGGAGGGAGTGAGAGATGGGACAAACACACAGACACACACGCAGAGTGGAGACAATAGGAGGTGCTGATCAAGTCTTCCAGTCTTCTTCGTTTATTGAGGAAAAATGGTGAGTTATATACAGGCTGGTGGGCACCGATTGGTTGCCCGAAATGCAAATGAGATAGAGCAGCATGAACCAATCATTGGTGTGGGTGGATCTCTCTCATTGCCTAGAAACCCAACCGCTTCCGGGGAGAACAGTTGGTCACATGATTTCTGAGAAACGGTTTGCTCAGTGAGGAAGTGAAACCTAATGGTTTCCAAGATGGTGGATAACTCAAATGGTGGATAGCTCAAGATGGCTTCCGTATGCAGTGCCCTCCACATGTCCCCCTTATTTATTTTTTCAAAGAGAGGAGGAAAACCTGGAGGAATCATGCCTGTCTTAGGTGGGAGTCATTTTTTAGAGCCACATGTCCATCCTTACCCGTCATTGGAGAATCCCATTGCAATGATGGGTTTCCTGTCTTAGGTGGGAGGACTGTACAGCTGTTATAGGCTCAGACTCTCTTACCCGTCTTTGGCTAACTGATTCAGTGCCTCAGGCAGGAGCAATGTCTGGGCTTTGCAATACTCCATCTCCAGGTTGTGGTAGTGGACTTGGATAGGCTTCATTTTTATGGAGTCATCAATTTAGCGTTTAAGGAAAGCCATGAGCTTATTAAAAAGAATAGGCCCCAAAGAACAAACAATTAGTAAACCCAGAATCAGACCAAGTATGGGGAGGAAAAATGGAAGGAGTCCATTTCATGCAGACCATAAGGGACTGTCAAGAACGATGCCGGACTTGTTGGCATAAAAGCAGCAGCATTCTTGTAAAGCAAGACAGAGACCCCCCTGTTCTGCCAGGAGGAGCGGTGCCAGGATCAAAACCAGCAGTGGTAGTGTCGAAGAAGCAAAACAGGATCAAGCATTTAAGAAGGATCTTCATTTTGTTGATCTGTGGAAGGAGAGAGAGACATCTCAGAGTTTTCATCGTCCCTGGATGGCTTGTTAGAATCAATCGGTTTGATTAATCTTTCTGGTAACCAACGAGCAGCATCCATTTTTTGAGAATAGATGCAGACAGACCCCCTGCCACAAATGAGGACAGGGTCCAGACCATTCCATGTGTTGTCCAGAGAATCTTTCCACAAATCTGAGGCAAATTTTGTTTTGCTGGTAGAATGCCAGAAGTGCTCAGCAGCTGAGTCTCCATATTTATCAAGAGACAGGAAATTTAGGACAAAAAGAGCATGTACCAGAAGGTTTTTTGGCGAGCCCTTAGTCTGTAAAAGCTCTCCCATTTTTAGCTTTTGGAGAGTATTTTTCAAGGATAGATGAGCATGTTCAACAATGCCTTGTCCCAGAGGATTATATGGAATTCCTGTAACATGTTTAATGTGAAGTTGTTTACAAAAAGAGGCAAAATTGTTTCCTGTGTAACCTGGGCCATTATCTGTCTTAATTTGTTGAGGTTTACCCATAACCGAGAGTGTGGCAAGTACATGGGAAATAACACGTTTGCCGGCCTCACCAGTTTGTGCTGTGGCAAAAATGAAACCGCTAAAGGTATCAACAGAAACATGAACATACTTGGTAGTCAGAGAAAGAATAGGAAGCAGTTCCATTGGAGGAACCATCAGTAAAAACCAATAAAGCATTTGAAACAGGATGAAGTGAAGTTCGTACAAGGAAAACAAAATCATGGGTAGATAAAAAATATAAAAATTTATTTGGAGGAAGATGGTTATGAATAGTTCCAGTAAAGGAAGCACATGTAATAGGCCAGAAATCTGTTTGTTGGAATAGCCAATTAACTTGGTCTTTAATATACGACTAGATGATTGTATCAGGATCTTTGCCATATGTCCAGGCCGACCACAATTGAAGCAATTGCCTCCATTATTACGGTTAAGGAATTGGCAAACAGTATATCCTTTAAGAGCAGCGGCCAGAGCCAATCCCTGTAAGTATGCTGACCCAATATCAGAACATAGGCGAATATATCCTGATAAACCTGTCTTTTTTCTATATGGCCTGGTTGCTGCTTGACAAGCAACATTAGCATTTTCATATGCCAATTGTTTAACAAAATTGGTACCTGCATCAGCATTGCCAAATATTTTCCCTGCTGCAGTAATTAACCAATGAACAAACTCAGAAAAAGTTCGTCAGGCCCTTGTTTTATTGTTGTAAGGGAGGTACTTAAGTCTCCTTTAGTAGGAAGTTTTTTCCAAGCTCTCATGGCTGCCGTATTAATTTGAGCAAATAGCCCTGGATCATATTGCATTTGATTGTCACTAGTTGTATAATTGCCTTCTCCCAATAACATATCTGCTGTCCAGCCATTGTTGGCCTGGGCATTACAGTGTGCGGTCTCCCTACAATTTTCCACATATTCTGATTTCCAAAGAAAGTAATCCCCTCCAGAGAGAGCAGCATGGGCCAATGTTTGCCAATCTATTGGTGTAAGTCAATTTTCTGCCACTGAGTCAACTATGGCTAAAGTATATGGAGCTGTAGCTCCATATTGAGCAACTGCTGCTTTAATTTCTTTTATAATGTTAAAATCAAAGCCATGTATGTGGCGCCATGCTTGCCCTAGTTGATCTATGGTTTCTGTTACCAGGAAGGCTTCCTGTTCCTCAAAGTTCATTGACGGTTGTGGTATCTGAACTGGTTTAATTTTTGTGCCAGGGGTAAAAGTGGGCTGATAGCAATTCTGTGAGGAATCTGTACTTTTAGATTTACCCACTCTCAGTTTTTCCAATTGTGATATTAGTTTCCGGTGTTCTTTTTCTAATTGAATCTGTTCTTTTAATTGTTTTATTTTATTTAAAATCTTTTCCCTAGGGTCAATAACTGGCATCACCAAAGGTGGTGCAGATGCGACTGAGTTGTAAGATTGCAGTTGTTTTTTGAAAGGCGGCCATTTTGAATTATTGTATTTGGCTGCCTTTGTTCTAAAGGTTTTTTTCAGACGGCCATTTTGGGTTGTTATTTTTGACTGTCTTTGATTCTAAAGTTTCTTCCTCAGAATTAGTCAATTGATTATACAAATGAGCTTTAAGCTCTGTAAGAGATGGGTATAATTTTTTCTGAGGCTTTTCAAGGTCTGTAACTTTCTCATTGATTTTTGGTTTCTTAAGTTGCTTTGACCTGACATCCGATTACTTAGTAAAATTTGTTACTTTTTTCTCACTATCTAAGCAAATAAGATCCTCTCCCTGTTCTTTTTCAATTTTAGAATCCTTGGTTAGATCTGAGATGGCTATAGTCTCCTCCTGGGGTTGATCATTTTGCATGATCTGCTTTCCCTTAGCGACCATAATGGCCAGGGCTTCTTTTAAGTCCTGAACAGATATTTCATGCTGACTAAGCTCTTGTCCCATTATTACCCGTACTTAAAATAAAACATAAGTAAATACTTACCAGGACGTCTTCTCTTCGTTCTTCTATGTTTTTCGCCGGCCTTTCTCGGGATGAGTCACTGCCATCCCCTTCTGGATGAGTCTTTGCCATCCCCTTCTGGATGAGTCTCTGCCGTCGTCTTCTGTTTTCCGCAGCGGCCTTTCTCTTTATTTCGGTGCTCTTCACTGGATCCATCGTACCCAGGTCTGTGTTCAGGCGCCACGTGTCCCAACCCGTGGGACTGTCAAACAGGTTTCCTGAGGGAGGGAGTGAGAGATAGGACAAACCCACAGACACATACATACAGAGTGGAGACAATATGAGGTGCTGATCAAGTCTTCCAGTCTTTGTCGATTATTGAGGAAAAATGGTGAGTTATATACAGGCTGGTGGGCACCGATTGGTTGCCCAAAATGCAAATGAGATAGAACAGCATGAACCAATCATTAGTGTGGGTGGATCTCTCCCGTTGCCTAGAAACCCAACCACTTCTGGGGACAACAGTTGGTCACATGATTTCTGAGAAATGGTTTGCTCAGTGAGGAAATGAAACCTAATGGTTTCCAAGATGGTGGATAGCTCAAGATGGCAGATAGGTCAAGATGGCTTCCGTATGCAGTGCCCTCCACATTTGAGTCTTACTCTACTCCCTTCTCCCACTCCCATATCAGTGAGATTGTATTTTTGAAAGATATAGTCAAGAAAGGAGATTCCATTTTCCCCAGATCTCAGTTTGGGGCTACAAAATCCCCCCTTCTAGACAGGTGTAGGTGCACAGTAGCCAAGCTTCTGAATACTTTTAGGGTCATAGAAATCCTCAACCCTTACTGAACCTGCTGCCCAAAGAAAGAAACTATCTATAAAGCTGAACTCAAAATATCTTTTTGTGGACACCACAAACACAGTAGGGGAGAGAAATTGTCACAGAAGTACCTTATAGCAAAGGAAAGCACATGATCTTACAATTGAGAAACATTCTCAAAGCAATTAGTCACAAGTGACTACAGCAACAAATGACTAATGTTCAGAGAAAAGGGATGGCAGAGTGAGCAGCAGGAAGAAGGATGAAGCTGCAGAGAGAGAGCAGCATGTCTCTTACCACATGCCTCTGAACTCCCAGTTGAAACCCCACAGCTCAGCCCAGGTGCATCTATTCCCTAGAACCTGTGAGGTCTCTGTAATATCCAACTCTGAAGTCAAAAGTGCAGATTATTTGGTGAGCATCAGAGAAGTGGACCTGCAGAGACATTGCAGATCACCTCTTCCCACACACCTCTGAACTCTCATAATTAACTCCAAGAAATTAGAAAGAAACATATAGTCCATCAGATGACCAGAAACCACTACAGAGGCACAAGAAATATTAGAAACCAAGAAAACATCTTTCTTCCAAGAGAAAAGAGCAACCCTTCATCATCCACAGACAGTATAATGGAACTCGTGCAAATGTCTAATAAAGAATTCAGAATACTTATAGTGACAAAACTAGATGAGATGCAAGATATGGGAGACAATGAATTCCAGAAGGTGCAAGAGAAAAGTGATGAGTTCCAGGAGGTGAGGAAGCTCTTCCATGATTTGAAAGAAGAAATATACACCATAAAAAAGAATCAAATGGAGCCGTTAGAGATTAAAGTTGTAATACAGGAAATCAAAACCTTCCTCAAAAATATTAAAAGCAGATTAGAACATGCAGAAGATTGAATCTAAGATGTTGAAGACAAAATCTCTGACCTGGAAAAAATAACCAAAAAGAATGAGAAAATAAACAAAAAAAATTATCATAATATATGAGAAATATTAGATACCATTAGGCACCCAAACATCCAGATAATCTATATCCCAGAAAGTGAAGAAACTAATAAGGGCATTGACAATCTATTCCATGAAATCCTAGAAGAAAACTTTCCAAACCTAGAAAGGCATTCAAATACCCAGGCCCAAGAAATACAAAGGACTTCTAATAGAATAAACCAAAGACCTTCAAGGCACCTCATAGCCAAATTGGCCAAATCCACAAAAACAAGATACTAAAATCGCCAAGAGAGAAATGTCAGGTTACTTACAAAAATCATCCCAACAGGCTAACATCAGACCTCTCATCAGAAACAATGTGAGCAAGGAAAGAATGGGAAAATTTATTCAAAATGTTAAAGGAAAAATAATTTCAACCAAGAATACTACCCCTGGCAAGATTATCCTTCACATGGGGGAAAAACAATAAAAACATTTTTTTTTTTGGAGAAGTTTTCGCTATAGGGCGCGTGTGCTCACCAGACAGACAGAGAGAGACATAGAGACAGAAAGCGAGAAATCACCCCCCAGGGGGGATGGTCACACCGCAATCCCTTCTCCTCCATTCTCCTCTCGGGATCTTGGGCATGCACGCACACGTGCCCAGCATGAGTTTTAAGCCACCAGGTCCGGGATGCGAACTGCAGTCAACTACGTGGGAGTCCAGCGACATAGCCATTACACTAACTGCTGGTTCCCAATAAAAACATTTTCAGATTGACAAGACCTGAAAGAATTTACCAGCACCAGACCAGCTCTTCAAGAAGTTCTGAAGGGAGCGCTTTACCAGAAAACTAAAGACTCACAGACAGAAATAAGAGAACGAAAAGCAAACGAGACTAACTTAATGGTAGGGACAAGTCTGGAAATATCAGTAACAACATTGAATGTTAACTTCCAGGATTTAACCCGAATGATCAGACCACAGTAATATGGTAAATTCAACAGAAGAGAGATTAATTTCATGAGACTGCACTGATGAAATAAAATTTTATGACTTTTGACTAAAATATTACTAATTCTTTTGCTATGCTTTGTTTTCCAGATTTAAGGATTTTGCTTTCTTTTGAGCTGTTGATGGGTTTGACAATTTGTTTTTCATTTTTTTAATTGAAACATATATTTTTCTCCCTTCTGATCCCTCCAGATCGGAAAATACTTATGAGTATTCTTATTTTGTGACAGAAGGGTCATCTGCATAAGTTCAAGAATACCTGTTGTCTTGCATCAGAAATGGGAAATACTCATTATTGCCAGGGTTTTGACTGGAATGTCATATCTGAAGATGTGACCAGAAAACTATGGAACTAAGGGAGATCTGAGAAAGCCAACAGAAGCTCTTGGAAAGATTGCCTGGCAGCATAAACAGTTCTGCCTGGCAGAGAGGATTAGAGAAGCCATATGAAAGAATTCATTACATTAAATAACCTGGTCTTTTCCAACCCAGCATTGTAACCAGTAGAGATTGCAGAAGAGCAGCCACAACCTGAAGATTACATTGAGGAAGACTCTGAAGGAGGATAAAGAGACTAATCTTTGCTAGCAGATGGTATATCACAGAATACTTGGTAAGCATAGCTGAGTTGGGGAAGGTTCACATGTGAATTGTGAGCTGGGCATTTACTTTTCAATAGTTTGAATAGTTGACATGTAAATATTTTTTCAAAAATATTTAAAACCATATCGTCTCTGTTGTTATAGAGTCACAAACAAAATTGTAACAAATGTTTTGAAAGTTATCTTTAAAATTCAGCTTTTTGAAATTTTGAAAGTTGTTTTTATTAACTGTCAAGAACTACAGAGTATGAGCAAAATTTTTTTGATATGTAAAGTAAATGTTTGTGGTAAAATGTAAATAAATAAATTTTTAAAAATAAATTAAAAAAATATATTAAAAAAATTCCCCTTTGAGAAACAAAATGCCACCATATCACAAATTTCTACCTTTATCTTGACAAAACTCTGGCAGAGGAAGAGAACCTAAAAAGTCTTAGACCCCCTTTCTTGACCCGTTAATATGGCAGAAACTCTACTGAGAATACCCTTTGTTTGAGTTCTTAAGATTGAAGTTCTGCAGAAGGAGAGGCCAACCGGAAAGATCAGAGACTATCTCCCCAGACCAACACTCAACTTAAAAGCAAAACTATTATTTAAAGAAAAGATAGTCACTGTTCTCATCCTGATTTCTAACCAATAGGGCATAAAGAAATTCTCAGTATCATTATCCATTAGGGAAGTGCAAACCACAATGGGATACTACTTCACATTCATTTGCATGTAATCAAAAAGAAAGTAATAACAAGCAGTGATAAGAATGTGGAGAAATTTGAAGCTTCATAATTTTCTGGTGGGAATATAAAAACGTGCAGCTTCTTTAGAAAACATTTGGCAATTCATCAAATGCTAAACCAGGAATAGCCATAAAGTCTAGTTTTACTTTTAGATACATACTCAACAGAAATAAAATGATGTGTTCATGTATAAACTTACATAAGAAAGTCAATGGTGACATTATTCCCAATAACCAAAGTGAGAAGTAACCTGAATACCTAATTAACTTCTTAATAAATAGATTTAAAAAGTAGTACATTCATACGCTGAAATATAATTTTGCAATAAAAAAGAATGGAATATTGATACTTACTATAATATGGAAGAGCCTGGAATACATTATGCTGAATGAAAGAAGCCAATCAGAATACATCACATATTATATAGTTTAACCATTTATTTCCAGAGTTGCCAAATCTGTAGAGACAGAAGGTAGGTTAGTGGTTGCCTAAATAGCTTTTGGGGTGGGTGGGATGAGAAATGACTGCTAATCAATAACATGTTTCTTTGCAAGCTAATAGAAATGTCCTAATATCAACTGTGAAGACAGTAATGACAAAGATGATTTGCTTGGGCAAACAGCAGTTGGGTTTCTGAACCTTCTCCTAGACCTGTTACTTCCTTGTAAAATCTAGTGCTAGCAAAGAACATTGCAAGATCTGTTTAGCAAGAACTCAACTGATCTCAATGGATATCTGATCAGGTTCCTCATCCTCCATCATCCCCCCAAGATGAATCTGATCACTCTAGCCTGTCTTCAGCAAGAATCTTCCTTATCTCTCTTATTTTCCATTAGCAATTTTCCAACCAGTGAACTCCACTGTGTGCTTTGGCTGTAAATTACCACTTGACTATGTTGTATTCAGAGCTGAACCCAATCTTTCTACCCTACTACAAAATGCCCTTGTAGTTCCTATACCTCTCATGATAATCCTAAGTAAAATCTTCCTTACTGCGGTTTAACAAGTGTCACTAAACAATATTTTCTATAACAGTAGCTCAACTCTATGAATAATAAAAACTATTGAACTCTACCCTTTCAATGGATGAATTATGTGAAATGTGAATAATAGCTCAATAAACCTGTCAAAACTTAACAAGTTTTCTGCTTATCAAAAGCAAAGTTTTAAACATATTTAACCTTAAGGTTAAATATGGGAATATACATGTTACATTTAAATACTGAGACTTGAGGAGGAAGTTGATATATATCTGAATGGTGCACTGCTCCTAAACTATCTCAACTCCACTCTCTAGTGATCATTTGCACATTGATTTTATTTCTTTTTTATTTGATTTGTTATTGTTTCCCTGTAGATTGGTATCACCTACTACATTATATAGATAGAAACAATAGACCAGGGTTCTGAGGAAATTTGTGTATCACTAGATATATTTGTCTATTTTTATACATAAACATATTACTGAGTGGAATTTATCTTTTTCATTCATATGTCTTAATTTATTGATATAAAAGTTATATTCTCCACATCCAAAATGGATTTCATTTTTGCTGCCAACTTGAATATTCTTATCAAACTTGAACATTTTACTAAAAATGTTTTTAATTTGCTACTTCACATTTCAGATTGCTGGAAATATCAAAGCTAAAGAAATTATTTTAAAGCACCACTTTACATGCTTTGATTGAACCTACCTAAATTTCTCAAGCAAGACAATTCAAATCAAAGGAGAATTTAAAATATATTTACATGTATTTTCCTTAAAATTTCCCATATGATAAAAGATACAATATATGCCATATCATATTATGTATTTATGAGAATTTATATTTGTGATATGACATGCATTAATATGATTAGAGTCTATAGAACTATACTTATTAGAATTTATTTTATTAGGAAATACACACATACACACACACACACACTCTTTCCCTAAAGAGGCAAGAACAAGAACTTTCATGTTTGTTGGTTGTGTATTTGTGTTTTTGCCAAAATACCATGATTATAGAAATAGAACTTAATTAAAAGGGAAGTGCTAATAATTATGGAAGAATATCAAACATTTGCCATAATAGATCCTCAACAAAACTGACTCTTTTATTATTAAAAAAAAATCTTACTGATATTTCCTTTTGTGTTAATTCTTTTAAAATGCATGTCATTATTAAACTGCCATCTCCAGAGGCTTATTCAACAGGCATCCTATTTATTTCTGTCTACTTATGACACCAGTGTTTTGTTCCACCCCTCCATCTCTTACTTTTCTTCTCTATTGCCTGCTCTGTTCTCTCTTATTGCTATTCCTCAAGGAAATTCTTTTGTTGTGAAATTTGCTTAAAAGGATTAATTACATAATTAGTTACACAATCCACGATAGAAAACTATTATGTTTTTAAATTTCCAGTTAAGCCTTTTAGACAAGTTACAACAATACATTCAATGTTGTCTTTGAAAATATATTGATGTCTAACTAAAGAATTTCTCCTTTTATGACCAACCTCTAACAACTATCATATCCTCTTACTCTGAAATACTAACCAGATGTTTGCAGTTTGCCCCCAAGCCAAGACTAGAAGACACATGCTAAAATAGACCAAAGTGGCCTTAAGTGTAAACACGTCAAACAATAGAGTGGTTGATCATGTCTCTTTTAGCAAGTTCTTTTTTCTTAGGCTAAGTAAAAATCTCTTCTAGGTATACTCAAGGATGAGTGCTTCACTGTTGAAACACTTTTCTTCCCTAATTTTGAATTAAATCCACTATTTTAGGGAGAGTGAAAATGATTTGAAGGCTGCAGGCAAAAATATAGGTTAGGGCAAATCTTGCCTAAGTTATGTATGAATGTATAAGTCAGATAAATGATTGTGTTCAATATTAGTGTTAAAGGCCAACAAGAAAATGTGAAACTTGTACGTGAAAAGAATATTTTCTACCTTCCACCCCATTCTACAAGGGGAGCCAAAAATACAGATATGATTAAAGGCCAAAAGCAAACTATTTCTTAGAGCCAAAGTGCTTAATCCTTCTACAAAAAAAAATATTAACAATTTTATGAATGAATTGAGGGAACCGAGTTAGAAAATCAAGTAAATTAATTAGAAATACTTAGTCCCAGCTTCAAATAATTCCCAAGTAACAAAAAATTGAGAGATGATTGAAGAAAAAATATGGATTTCCAAGCGCAAGTCCTAGGTACACGAAAGGTATCAAGTCCACCAAACTTCATTCCTTTAGTCTTTTCATGAGAACTTATCTCTTTTTTTTTTTTCTTTTTGGAGAGGTTTTTCGCTATAGGGCGCGTGCGCTCGCCAGACAGACAGAGAGAGACATAGAGACAGAAATCGAGAAATCACCCCCCAGGGGGGATGGTCACGCCGCAATCCCTTCTCCTCCATTCTCCTCTCGGGATCCTGGGCACGCACGCACACGCGCCCGGTGTGAGTTGTAAGCCACCGGGTCCGAGACGCGAACCGCGGTCGACTATGTGGGAGTCCAGCGACATAGCCATTACGCTAACTGCTGGTTCGCGAGAACTTATCTCTTTTGATGGTCCAAAGTTTTACCTGTTTGCTTCCTTGTTTGAAGCTGAAATGAGTTCAATTATTTTTCCTTATTCCCTCTTATTACAGGACTGAATCTGTCATGGACATAATTACCTTAGGATTTTTTAAAAATTGTGTTTGTTTTAATGTCTTTGAATGCTTCTATTTACAGGTGTTTATTGCTAAATATTATGAAAGCATTCATCTGGACTGGCTAAATCTTAGGGTGGATTACAACATAGAGACTCTGTTGGAGGTACCTGTATCTTTTCCTCTAATGGGAAAAAATTAATTATTCTATAAAAAATTATCCATAAATAGTGGAAACCAAGGTTAAGAAAGAAGCATTTAATATATATATATATATATAATATATATTTTTTTTTTGAGAGAGAGTTTTGCTATAGGGTATATATAAGAGACAGAGAGAAAAAAAGTGAGAAAACACTCCCCAGGGGGAATGACCACAATCTCTTCTCTTTCATTTTTCTGTGGGGATTTGGGGCACACATGCATACGTGCCCAGAGCGAGATTTAACCCAGTGTGTCTGGGATGCAAACTGTGGTCAGCTACATGGGAATCCAGTGATGTAACCATTACGGCATCACCTGGTCTCAAAAGTATTTGATTTTTAAGTTTGGGTTTTCTCACTATTTATGGTTAAAAAGCCATTGTAAACATTGCATAGGAAAAAACAGGGATCTGGTGTTATTTATGACAGAAAAAAATAAGAAATAAGTGAAATGGTATTACAAAGCATTCTCATATTAGTGAAAATAAAATCTTTTCATAAAAATAGTTTTCCAATATTACTTTAATTATTAAATCATAAATAGAAATCAGTTAGCCAAAATTGAATATATTTCATATATAGGTGTGAAAACATACAGTAAATAAAATAATAAAATTATCAACCTAGAACAAAATATTTCACCAGTATCTATCTATCACTGAATCTAAAGCTTTATCCCTGAAATGGCATAATTTTATGATTAAAGTTATAAATTTTACCCCTAAATTGCCATAACTTCTTTGACTAAACTGAAACATTTAAACATAATGTTTAGGAATTCATCCTTGGGGGTCAGCAGGTAGCATGGTAGTTAAGGTGCTGGACTCCCTCACGGCCAAGGCAGATTGAATACCAGACCTGGCAGCTTGGTTTCTCACTTTTTCTCCTTCTCTCTCTCTCTGTGCATCTCTCTGGTGACCTGTGTACCCTGTGGCAAATTAAAAAATAATAATTTCAGGAATTTATCTAAAGCTATAGTAATCAAGACAGTGTGGTTTTGACCAAAATATAGACAAACAGGCAATGGACAGAATAGAGAGCCTAGAAATAGATCAATACAAATATTGTCAATTACTGACAAAAGACCAAAGGCAATACAATAAAGCAAAGAAAATTGTCATTTCAATAAATGATGCTGAAGCAACTAGATATCCACATGCCAGACAATAAACCTAAACCCAGACCTTATACCCCTACCAAAATTAACTCAAAATAGACCATAGACCTAAGGGTAAAATGCAGAGCAGTAAAGATTCTTAGAAGATGACAGAGCAGATAATCCAAATGACCACAGGATTGGTAATAACTTTAAGATAGATACAACACAAAAGGTGTGATCTATGAAAGAAAGAGATAGGCTAAACTTCATTAAAATTAAATTTTAATTATGTCTGTGAATGGCACTGTCAAATAAATGTAAGAACAAGCCACAGAGCGTAATAAAATATTTGCAAATGACATATCTGATTAAATATTATTATCTAAAATAAACAAAAGGACTTACAACAATAAATAATAAGAAAATGAACAACCCAATTAAAAAAATACACTTGGATTGGCTCAGTGGCTCAGTAGTAACACACCACTCAAGAGAAGTTGGATCCCACATACTGAACGTGGTCTGAATTTCCTGCTAGGCCTACCTGAAATATGCTAGGCACATGCATGAATGTCCCAGATCTGAAGGGCTAGTGGAATGGAGGCAGAGGATTGTGTTGTGACCAGATCCTGTGGAGAATCTCTCTCCCTCTCTCTTTCATACATATTCTCTATTATGAATAAAAAAATATAAGTTGGGGGACCGACACATGGTGTAGGGGTTATGTCACTGGACTCCCTCATCGCTGACCACAGCTCGAGTCCCAGACCCAGAGACTTGAAATTCATACTGGGTTTGTGTGCATGTGTGCCCAGAATCCCAAGAGGAGAATGGAGGAGAAGGAATTGCAGCATGCTATCCCCTCCTTGAGGAGTGATTGCTTGATTTCTGTCTCTTGGTTTTTCTCTCTCTCTCTCTGGTGAGCACACACACCTCAAAGCAAAAATCTCTCATAAAAGAAAAAGGAAAGAGGGACCAGCAGTTGTAATGGCTATGACGCTGGACTCCCATGTAGTTGACCCAGTGGTTTAAATTTACACCGGGCACCTGTGTGTGTGTGTGTGTGTGTGTGTGCCCAAGATCCCAAGAAGAGAATGGAGGAGAAGGGATTGTAGCATGGCAATTCCTTCTGGGGGGTGATTTCTAGCTTTCTGTCTCTCTGTCTCTCTCTGTCTTTCTGGGAAGCAAATGCATCCTATAGCAAAATCCTCTCCCCCCCAAAAAAAAGAAAAGGAAAGAAGTTGGGCAAAGACCTGAATGAGCACTTCATAAAATATATACAAATATGGAAAATTTATGTAAAAAGTATAATCAACATCATATGATATTAGAGAATTACAAATTAAAACAATGAGAATATACCTTTATACAACTATTAGAGTGGTGAAAATCCAAAGCACTGACAATACCAAACGCTGACAAGAATATGAAGCAACAAAAACAGTTATTGTTTGATGGAATGGTTGAAAATGTTCTAGCTACTTCAGAAAAAAGTTGGAAAGTTTTTACAAAAATAAATATATCCTACCTTATAACTCAGTGATCACAGTCCTTGCTATTACCTCCAACATTGAAAACCAATGTCCACACCAAAACCTGTACATGACAGTTATAGCAGCTTTATTCATAATTCCTGAAACATAGAAACAGTCGTGTTTCCATAGTTGAATGAATAAGTAAATTGTGGTATATCCATACAATAGACTATAATGCAGTACTGAAAACAAAAAATGTTTGGTACTTGGCTTTGTTTCCTGGTAATAAAAATAGCCAGATCTCACATGACCAGCCCCATGATTTGAGACTTGGACTTAGAGGCTTCAGAAATATGCCAGGCATCTGTGAGAGCATGCCCAAATCCTGAAAGAAGGGAGAGTAAGAGAAGAAGGGATTGTGGCATGACCATTCCGTGAGAGGGATGTTTTCTCTTCTCTGACTCTCTCTTTCCTTCTCTCCCCGGTGAGCACATAGGCCCTCTAGCAAAACTTAATTAATTAATTAATTCAAGGAACTATCCAGGCTGAAAAGACAAGTAGGCACTTTAAATGCCTATTACTAAGTGAAAGAAGCTGTATTAAAAGGTTCCACACTATGTGAAAACTATACGCAAAGCTATCAAGACATTGAAAAAGATCAGTAGTTACCAAGATTAGGGAGGAGCGGACAGGAAGAGGCAGAGCACAGAGAATTCCAAAAGCAGTGAAAGTATTAGTATGAAATTATAATGGTGGATGGATACTATAATATTTTTGTCAAAATCCATAAACTATACAACACAAATAATTAACCTTAATGTAAAGGACAGACTTGGTTGTTACTGATGTGTGAATGTAAGTTCATTAATAGTAACAAAATACCATGATGGAGTGTATGTTCACCGTGAGAGTGGGTCTATATGTGTGGCCACAGCGGGTATATGAACCCTCTGTACCTTCTGCTCAGTTTTGCTTTGAACCTAAAATTGTTCTAAAAGGTAACGCATTAATAAAATAAAAAGGGAAAGAGAGAATGTGAGAGGCACTTGACTAGCATTGTGCTAGAGTTTCCCAGAGAAACAGAACCTACAGGAGATATATAGATATGAGATGTATTATGGAACTCGGCTTATGTGATTTTGGAAGATAAGAAGGCCCATAATCTGTCAGCTGCAAGGTGGAGAATTGGGAAGGTCACTGGGTAGTATAATTCAGTCCAATTCGAAAGGTCAAAGAATGAGGAGCTCTAATGCCTGTTACCCTTAGGCCCTATATTCTTATCAATCCTTGTGATTTTGCCCTTTGTGATTTTGTTATATTTAGTTCCTCAATGGGTTGACTATGGCACTAGTATCGCTGAGGGCACTCTTTACTGAGTATAACAATTTAAATGCTAATCTCTTATAGAAATACCCTTACAGACACACCTTAAAATATCATTTACTAGCTATCTGAGCACCCCTTAGCCCAATCAAATTAATGCATAAAATTAGCCATCACTATGTCAAAATCTTGTAAAGTATACATGCTTTTTCAAAGATGGTAAAGAAACAAATTAATTTCAGACTGTAAAGGTAAATAGGAATGTTAAAACAAGTGAAATACATGACTTCTAAAATAGTGTTAAAAAAAGAGAGATAGACAGTTTAAAGGAGTCATAAATGACAAAGATGACTTTTTTTAAAAAGATATACATATATACTCCCACATCTATTAGTACACTAAAGTGATAAAGATTTAAAAAGGGGGTAGAAAGCTATGCTACACACACACACACACACACACACACGTACACACAAAATCACTTGCAGTTTATTTTAATTGACATTAACACAAATTTTAAGTGTAAAAACTGTTAAGAAAAACACAGTTGTAGGAACCAGCAGATGGCATAATAGTCATGTCGCTGGGCTACCATGTAGTCTACCACGGTTTGAGTCCCAGACCTGGTGTCTTAAAATATGACAGGTGCATGTGCATGCATGCCCAAAATCCTGAGAGGAGACTAGAGATGGGATTGTGGCATGGCCATCCCCCCCTGGGAGGTGAGTTTGTGGTAGGCAGTTAGTCATGAGTGGCAGCCCTAAGAAAGAAGCAAAAGGACACATGCCACATAAATCCGGTTTATCAGGAATTACAACCAGACCCTCCAAGAGGTACCTTCTTCTCTCCTACCCTAGCGCCAAGAGAGCGAGGCAATTTGCCATCTTCCTTCCTTGGTGCCTGAGGGAAGCACACAGGGATGATTTGTAATTTTTTCTCTTATCATCCCTCATGAATTCAAAAAGCCCCAAGCAAGGATTTTGGTCAACACCCTAATCCCCAAGTAAGCATTTTGGTCAATGCTCTAATTCCCACTAGGGCGATAAACTAATTAGGCAATCTAATTAAACAACCTGGCTCACACTGTGCATGCGCAGTTAGGTAATCAAATTCCTCATTCTTTACCTGTGAGAATAGTGTGCAAGTGCAGGAGAAAACAAGTGGATTCAAATTCAAATGAAGGACATAGGTAGTGTAACAGACCTCCCACCAATAAATATTCATGATCACTTCTAGTAATAAAAATAACGAGCAACCTGTACCAAACGCAGTTGCCACCTGGCAATCTGTCCGCCCAAAAATCTTTTGGGTGTATTTCTTTTCATCCTATTAAATCTTTTCTACCTACTTCATTCGTGGTTGCTGTTTCATTTTGTGCCTAGGGACAGATCTCTAATTTTAGTGACCTGGACCCAAAGAACCAAGAACTGCACAACGCAGCTATACACTCTCCCATCTGTTGACATTTTCTCACTTTCTGTCTCTCTGTCACTCTCCATGTCTCTAGCAAATGCACGAACCCTATATCAAAAAACAGGTGTAACTCATCATGATACAATTTTTGTTTATTTTGCTCCTAGTAATATAGCTAATATTTATTTGTATATTTTTAATTACTATCCTCTTATAAGAACTATTTCATTATTGATTTGAAACCTCATACTTGCAATG
This sequence comes from Tupaia tana, assembly GCA_026018925.1. Lineage (NCBI taxonomy): Eukaryota > Metazoa > Chordata > Mammalia > Scandentia > Tupaiidae > Tupaia > Tupaia tana. The sequence continues at coordinate 33,389,838 of JAKSZU010000008.1, forward strand.
TGTACATACTTTCAAAGTGGCATCATTTCACTTCTAAGTAAAGCCTAAATTGTTACAAATGTGTTAATTTTAATTTGAAAATTACCCACCATACAAATGAACAAAAATTTGATAAGCATATTTCATGTAGAAGAAAATAGTCGAGGAAACAAGTACAATTGTAGCTCTGAAAGAAAAAGAGGGACCAGCAGTTAGCGTAATAGCTATGTCGCTGGACTCCCATGTAGTCGACCGCGGTTCGCATCCTGGACCCGGTGGCTTAAAACTCACACCAGGCACGTGTGTGTGCGTGCCCAAGATCGCGAGAGGAGAATTGAGGAGAAGGTATTGCGGTGTGGCCATCCCCCCCTGGGGGGTGATTTCTTGCTTTTTGTCTTTCTGTCTCTTTGTCTGGCGAGCGCACGCGCCCTATAGCAAAAACCTCTAAAAAAAAAAAAAAAAAAAAGACACTAATATGTATTCTATTCTTCGTATTACTTGGGGAAATTGTAAGACTATAGTCACCAAAACATGTGATCTTTTTACTCAAGGATTATATAATGTATTTGAAAGGAAAAGCATATGAAAAACAAAGTTGTATATCATAATTGTATATTTAAAAGTAAATTTAGTGGTTAGCCGCTGTTTTGGAGCTAACTGGACTTCTACACAAAATTTAACTCCATTTATCTCCCACCATTTTATTCTCTCTGCATAAATAGGCTGAGTTAGTATACACTTGCAGGGCCTATGGTCTGCCAGGAAGGTTTGTACATTTGCTATCATAGTCTAGGACTAGGGTTCTTGTCAGTCTATACCTAGACATTGTTCAAATAGACCATTAGTTGACAGGACAACCATTATTTCAAACTAAATTCAAGAGCAGTGTATATCAAATATGGAGCATTGAAATGAATGAAAAAAAATGCACAGAAAAAAGTAAATATCAAAGTTTAAATGTTGGGACCAGCAGATGGTGTAATAGTTACATCACTGAACTCCCATATGACTGACTGCAGTTCAAGATCCGGACCTAAGGGCTTGAAACTCAGGCTGGGTGTGTGTGTGTATGCATGCCCAAGATCCCGAGAGAACAGAGAAGAAGGGATTACAACATGGCCATCCCCTCTTGGGGGGGGAGGAGGGATTTCTTGTTTTCTGTCTCTCTAGTGAGCACACATGCCCTGCAGCAAAAATCTCTAAAAATAAAACTTCGAAAAATTTAAAAAAATTAAATACCTACATTCCAAGTTGAAGAAAGCAGTTTTTCTGTAAGAGCACCCCAAAACTTTAAAATACATTTTAAAAAAGTTTTCTGTATATAAACAGCAAGAGAAGATAAAATGTATTATTCTTGACCTAGACACAGTTGTGCAGGTATTAGTGTACTGATCTGCAGGATTCTTTATGATTAACTGTGGCTTAAATCCACTGAATTGAAAAAGTGCAAGACATTTTTGGGACACAGATGTGAGTTATTATCTGTTGATGATAATGTGTTTAGTATCCTTAAATGGATTGGTGTGAAGTATATTTATGTTGGGTAATTCAACTTACAAGCAAAGTGATGTATAGTGATAAATGTATAAATTTAAAAAAAAAAGAAAAAAGAAAGAAAAACATGCTGAGTATGTGTGTATGGGACCAAAATCTTGAAGGAATGGGGAAATGGAGAAAAAGGAATTGAGGTGTGATCCCACTCCACTAGGAGTACACTCTTCTCTCTGTCTCACACACCTAGCAATTTTAAAAAAAAGTAAAAAGTGGTAATAATAACTGCTAGATAAACACAAGTTTAGTCATGTTATAATTAATCATAATTATATTGAGTTGTCAGAAAAGTCTCATGATACATTTTTTGCATTGAAAAACAGAAAAATACATGATGACATTCCTTACAACCCAACACTTCTAAAGATTCATTATATCCTAAAATATGTGAGTGGTAAAAAGGTGAATTTCAGATGAATAATTTGAGCATTAATGTTAATTAGAGTAACTTTCTTCACTGCTATAACATTGTGTCACTGATGTTAAGAATACACATAAATGTGGAGGACTAATTTCTTTTTGTTTTTTAATTTTTGAATTTTTTCAGAGGGCATTTGCACTCAGCAGACACAGAGAGTGAGGGAGGGGAAAACAAGACAAAATAAAAAAACTACTTCCTAATGGGCCATGGTCACACCACAATCCCTTCTGCATTTCTCCATCCTGTTGAGATTTTGAGCAAGCACACACATATATCCAGTGTTTTTCCAGTCATCAGGACCAGGATTCTAATGAGGTTAACAACATGGGGTCCAGTTCCTTTGACCATTAGGACACAAGAGAGGTCCTAGGTAAGAAATTACAATATTGGAAGGATGTGTGTATATTAGGTGCCAAATTACATATTTTATTTTAAAATTTTATCTGTAGAAAGTTATATAATGATTGTGGGCTTTGAAACCATTGAAAACTTGTTCATTCAACAACTCGTTAAAAATGGCCATAAATACCTACCATGTACTTACTGATGCATTCAAACATTTATAATAATTTATTGCTTAACTATTATTTAGCAAACATTATCCTGATTGTGAAGAGTACAACACTGATTGAAAGAGACAGAGAGTGTATGTATGTGTCAGAGAGAAAAAGAAAGAATTTTTACTCATCAAATTTATGGTTCACACAGATCCTATATAAATAATCACAAAATAATTGCTTATTTACTCTAATGAGACAAAGAATATACACATCCTGTCTCAGGAATCATAATTTAATTAGAGAGCTGAGAAATGCATACACTGAAGTTAACTAGCCATGTAAATTACTGTTATAAGTGGAATGCTGCCATGGATATGGAGACACACCACCCCAAAACTTTCTTTCTTAAGCAAGGTCTTGTTACCCAAGCCATCAGGAAAACCTCCTCTGTCAGTGTTCTCATTGTCGGCTAAATCTATACAAAGAAACGCTCTGCAAGAGTACTCCCTTGTTGGCGTGACCCACATCCAGTGACTGATGGAGGCAGGGATAAGAAAGCTCAGGCCCCATCAGAATTGAAGAATAATTCCATATGTATTTCCTAACTCCCTGTGGAGTGCTGGAGGTAAAGTTTTGCTGGTTTTGTGTGTAGTGTGAATCTTCTGTCAATCCTTCATCTTCCACCTCTCTTTCATATGGTTAATCCCTAGTCAGTCCCTTAAACATAAACTCCCACTTCAATGTCTAGTTCACTTCTAAAGACACCAACCTCTGATATTTGGTGGCAAGAATAGCCCTAGAAAGCAAGTGACATGGTGAGATTTTGCAGTTGTATTCCACACTGCACCTTGGCAATGAGGACCTCCAAAACTGACCGTCATTGGAGTGCAGATCGTTCTTGGTATAAGATGGATATCTAACATTTGAAACTCTCACATTGGTAATAAAATGCAATGACTAGCTCATAGAAGGAAATAAACAACTGTTCTGATTTATCAAGCAGGGGAGAAATATGAAAGGAAATAGTAACTCTAAGAATAATGAGGCAGAGGCAGCAAATACAGATACCAGAAACTACATAGGAGGAGATGGACAGTTGGGAGTAAGAGGAAGGGACTTGGGGGGAAAAAAATAAAAGAAAGAACGTTAAAGAGACAGAAGAATGGAAAGTTATTGTGTATGGTAATATCTTTGACTTACAATGCATTTATGCTTTAAGAACCCACATCACATGCTATAAAAAAATGAACAATGACTTAATGTAAATAAAAATAAACAAATAAGAATACTGAGATTAGATGGCTATTGCTGAATGCTATTGATAACCTATGGAAAATAAACACAAGCTCCCAGACCTTAACAGGCAATTGAGAACCAAGTGTAAACTAAATGACTTGTTAAGAAATCAATGAAGAAACTTATATTTGCATCAGGAAGGTAGAAGGTACAGAAAAGCAAAGGAAACTCAAAAGTGTAATTGTCAGCTTATTCTAATTCCAGAAAAGGTTACATTCTCAAACAGGGAGCATCTTTTATGCCAATGCCTAGGCCTTGAGTTGGGGACAAATAGGATCCTGATGATTGGGACAGGGGCATCTAAGTGGATGTCCATGAATAATTTGAACCCACATATATTTATGAACTCTTTGAGCATAAAAAAGACATGTCCTTCCTCTTAAGATTATTTCAGATGAATTTGAAGAACATGTAGAAGCCCCTTTAATAAAAAATAAAAGCCTTCCCCCTCTTTCCTTTAGACCTACAATTAGAGTTAAATTAGAGCATAACTTAGTTGGTAGTATTCTGAGTCTAATAATGAAACAAATAAAACAAAAAATATATTTCCCAGAAATGGCAAGACCTAACTAACACATATCAGCATGAAGAATGTATGGGACTAGATTCTAAGAGTATTAGATTGAAAGAACTGCCATAAAATTAAGTGAGAAGGCAATTATTCATTTGGGAACTTCCCAAGATAAAGATTCAAATGCTCTAGGAAGAACCCCAGGAGATGTAAGGAAGTCTTACTAGTTTGGTTTCTTGGAGCACAGACAAATGAATATCCAATGCTAATTGAAGTTAAAATGGCAGAATCATATGTCAGACTGTGGGAAATTGGAGTAAAAGGCTTAGAGACGTGAGCATGATGGAATGAATATGCTGTGTAAGGCAGGAATGTTCACCACAGAGGGCACAGTAGATAGACCATTACCAAAGCCTTAAGAAATGCACTAGTGGGACCAGCAGTTAGCGTAATGGCTATGTTGCTGGACTCCCATGTAGTCAACCATGGTTCGAGTCCCAGACCTGGTGGCTTAAACTCAAGCAGGGCCTGTGTGCATGCATGCCCAAGATCCCGAGAGGAGAATGGAGGAGAAGGGATTGCCTTGTGGCCATCCCCCCTGGGGGGTGATTCCTAGCTTTCTGTCTCTCTGCCTCTCTTTGTCTGCCTGGCGAGCGCACACACCCTATAGCAAAAACCTCTTCAAAAAAATAAAGAGAAATGCATTAGTGAGAGGAGTGCAATACTGAGAAGTTTGACAGTGGCTTTCCTCAGCAAAGGAAGTTGACAGGAGCAGAGACTCACTACTAGCAATGACTATGATAGGACCTGAAACAGAGTTGAAGAAGCTGCACTTAAACATGAGATGCTGAAAGAATGCAACTATTATAAGGAACTATAAGATCACAGAGATAGTCAAGAGTGCTTGACCTACAGAGTCAAGGAGACTGTTTACAGGACATGGTATCCCTATGAGCAACTAGACGGGCACTGACAAAAGTACTACTATTCAGCTGATACTTTCAAAAGAAATCAAGGATACAAGGTGGAATGTGAGCACTCATTCTAAGAAAAGCTATAGTTATTTCCACTTGAGTCAGTTTTTAGATCCAGCCCCCATTATCTTAATAGGTAACTGGGCCCAAAAGAACTCTACAATGCTACGACAAGATTACACAACAGTGGTTCTTCTGATCCTTATCAAAGAGACTTTGGTTGTTTTCCCAAGTCACTATACTTTGAAAAAATGGAAGAATATAAAGATTTTCAAGATTATGTTGGATATAGGAACTGAGAGAATAACATTGACTTAAATATAATGACTTAGTTAGAATGAGAGCACATTCATGAAAGGTAATAAATCAATATGAAGCTTATAGTATGTACATCTATGTATCATTTAACAATGGGGATACTTGTTGATAAATGCTTCAAGTGATTTCATCATTGTATAAACATTGCAGAGGTTCTTACACAAAGTTAGATGCTATAGTCCATTATACACCTAGGCTATATGGTATAGCTTATTGTACCTAGGCTACAAACCTGTGCAATACATTCTCACACTACATACTACATATCTAATCACAGAAAAGATACAGTAAAAATATGGTATAAAAGATTTTAAAAAGTAGAACACATACGTAAAGACACTTACAGTGAATGGAGTTTGAGGATTCTAAGTAGCTCTGGGAAAGACAGTGAGGGAAGGTCTAGGATATCTCTGTATAGTATTATAGACTTTAAAAACATTACACTAAATGTGTAAAAACTATTTATTGAGTTAAAGTTTATTTGAGTGAAAACAGGATTTGCAATCCCCTACTTCTGACTCAAGGGTTCCACACACACATCTGCACAAGGTGAGGACAACATGGAGGTCTCGGCTTCCACCATGGTTTCCACTTCAGGTGCACCTGTGGCCTTGCCCGTGACTCCTGTGGTACCCACCTCATTAAAGCAGTTGGATGAACAGAATATAAGAAGGGCAGTGGAAGCTCTGTTGGCACATGCCAGAACCAGGGAAAGCAGTAATGGATTTCTTTTGAATGAGAGTGAAAATTTATTTTTAGTGGTGGTATTGTGGAAAATTCCTAGTAAAAAACTGAAAATCAGATTGCCCTTGCCTAATGGTATTGGAACAGATTTAGCAGAAATTTGTTCATTTACCAAGGATGAAACCAATTCAACTCCTGAAAAAAAAAAAATTTCTGTAGAAAGCTTTTGAAGAAGCGTGCAGTTAAAATCATTTCTCAGATTATTCCTTTCCAGACGTTGAAAAAGGAATATAAAGCCTAAGAAGCCAAGCTTCACCTCCTGAGTAGTTTTGACTTCTTCCCCACAGATGAGAGGATCAGGTGGCTCTTACCATTGCACCTTGGGAGGCATTTCTATCAAAGAAAGAAACTTCCAGTAAGTGTGAATCTTCTGGCCAAGAATGTATCAAAAGAGATCAATAATTCTATAGGTGGAACCATCGTAAACCTCTCGAAAAGTGGTTCTTGCAGTTCTATACGCATTGGTCACACTGGAATGCAGCACAGTGCTGAAAATATTGTGCTGTCACGAAAAGGCTTTCAGAAAAATTGCCAGAGAAATGGGAGAGTGTGAGACTCTTGTTTGTGAAAACTGAGAAATCGGTTGCCTTTCCTATCTGCTAATTCATCAGCAGTCAGGATGAAGCCAAGAGAATAAATATCCACTCCTACTCAGTAGAAAAATAAAAAATGGGAAAGGAGAAACATAAAGGAAAAGAATAGTAAAAACAGAAGGAGAAAAAGAAAAAAAAAAATTAATGCAGGAGGGTAGCAAGGCTTCATCAGCATCAGTCGTAACTAAAGATGAAGAAGCGCTGAAACTTGATGGTGCTCCAGGGAACAATTCTGGACCCCAGAAAGGAGCGAATGCAAAACAAGAGGAGAAAAAGAGTGGTCAAGTGAAAGCCCAATTTAAACTGAAAGATGAATCTGGAGATGAAACTCCACAACCAGTACCAACAGAAGAAACTCCAGCTAAAGGAAATGTAGAGATGCAAACACATGACCCAAAAAAGACATCTCCAAAAAAGAGGTCTTGTCCCAGCACACCTCATGGAAAGAAAAGAGAGATTTTGTCAGCTTCAGAGACCCCAAAAGCTGCAGAGCCCAACACTCCAAGTAAAGGCCTGGGGAAGAAGCCATAACTGAAGCAATGGAAAAGAAAGAACCCCTTCCCTGGGGAAAAAAAAGACTCAAGACAGACAAAAAAAGCTAGGGACCAAGTTCTTTATTACTCCTAGTAAATCTGCAAAGAAAGCTCCCCACACCCCCAAACAGTGGCCCCAAAAACCCAAAGTGCCCCCAGTAGACCTAAAGTCAGTGAATAAATCAGGAGGAGGAAACTTCAGCGCTTTTTAAGCATGTTTATCCTGACCCCACTGTAGTCTTACCCAGGCCTAGAGGTTTATGCTTCATAAACCTCCACAGGTGATTCTGATGTATATTCCTGGGTATAGAAGGTTTAAAGTAAATTCTACTTAAAAATAAATAAATAAATAAATAAATAGATTTAGAGTTTATTGTGCAACCCCACCCCCAAAATCCACATTTCCTCCTTAATTCTAATCTAGTGCCCTAATGTTACTTCTCTCTCCTGTTTCTCAGATGGAGTTATTGCAATCACTTCTGAATTCCAAAGTTTCTCATCCTGCATATGACCTCTTTCTCTCCTTTTTCTGCCTTCAGTTTCTTTGTAGGGATTCTAATTGGTTTTACATGTTTATATTTTAATTGGTTGTAAATGGTTAAATGGAGAAAGATGAGAACCAATACCAGGCATGAAAACGGAGCTGGTCCCTGAAGAGGGAACATACATATTTCCAGAGGTTCAATAATTTGGAAAGCATGTTATAAAACAATTATTGTTTTATTTTGTCTTTAGTAGCTATATATTTTTAAAATGTTATGGAATCTTATTTACATCCAATAGTGCACAACATGGTTGTTCAAAGCATGCTTGGTACATGGTAACCAAGTCAAGGACATTGCCATATACATGATTTCCAACAGAGACTGTCATATTCTTGTGTTTGTTAATATCTCTTCCCTGCGTTCCTCCCATCTGCTTTCTTCTAGTCACTTCCCTTCCTGTCCCGGGTATCTACACATGTCTTTCTGAGGTTGAGAAGATGTCAAGATGTATATAAACAAAATGCACATAATATAAAGATTTATATAAAGATATATATTTTAAAGGCCTTTTTCTCAAAGTGAAAATGGATTTAAAAGAAGGAAAAACACTGTAATATTTCTTTAAAATATATCAGGATATTTCAAAAATTTTGTGAAAAAAATAGAATTAAAGATTACTCAAATGGGAAATAGAGTTAATTTTGGTGAAAAAAAGTAAAATAATTTATTTTTTTGATATGTCCTTCTCATGAAACTTTTGAAACCCTATTCATATGTCCTTTTAAAGTGAATTTTTAATTGCTTGCATAAAGCATAACAAAATTTAAGCATATCTGAAATAAAAATACTAAGTATAAAATTCATAATTATCTCTATACAAATTAGTAAGAACTATCCAACACAAAATAAGTTACCTTAACAATATACATATTTTAAAATTTGCTATACATCTCAAGCACTTGCCAGAGAAAGCAAAAGGGAAAGTAAGAAAGCATCTCACCCTACTCCAGTAGCAATGACCACATTGCAATCCCTTTTCCTCCATTCTTCTCTTGAAATTTTGGGCATGCATACACATGTGCCTGGCATGTTTTTCAAGCTGATAGGTTCAACTATGTGAGATCCAACTGCCTTAAATACCATCCCACCTGGCTGGCCCAAGTTATCTTCAATTTGGCTCCATTTGGATCAAGATATTTCTAGATGCTAATATATAACATATAATCTGCTCATAATTTTAAACAAAAACTTTAATAGTTTATTGCAAATACTTGAGACAATGGATAAAATGCAAAGCAATACTCATAGTGTACTTCTTATACCACTCTCTATATATTCAGTTATGGAAACTCTGACTCCCTGAGACCTCACAGTATTAGAAACTTTAGCTCTTCTTCTTGCCTTTCATTGACCTCTGGAGAAAAACAATATCTCTTGGCATTTGTAATCTGACATTAGTGATTTAAACTCTTTGGGGATGTAGTTGAAGTGTAGATTATAACAATGCTCTCCTGAACCTGTGGACTAAATCTCCTCACTAACAAAGAGGTTTGAAGAGCTCCCCAACATTCACACGTGAAGGGCTTTGTTGTTCTTCATTTATCTTAAAGGTACGATTGTCATTAATGTCTGAACCAGTCACATATTTTCAATATTCTTTATTATTTAATTACATGAACTAAATTGATAAAGGTTTCAAAATATCCCTTGAGAAGTTCAAATGGCTATGCTATATGCTTATGCTTTAGATCATATTGAAGAAAATAGACTTTTTTGATCACTTAATTGCAAATTACTGACGAGGAAGTATACATCATTTTAACTTTCAAAGGCAAAAGGAGCTATGTTTACCCCCTCTGCTCTGTACAATTATCCTCAAATAAATTTTACCAGGTTCTAGATAAAAGGAATTAAAAATAGGACAGTGCTAAAAATAAGATAATGTTCTGGTTAAGGCTGATTATTGTTAGAGAATCTGGATTCAAATCAGGCTTGTTAGATTGTTTCCTAGGCAATCTTGGGCAAGGTTCTGAGCTTCTTGAAACCTCAAGTTCTCTAGCTCTTTACAGGGCAATCTTCTAAATTTTTGAAGTAATTTATATCAATACAATCTTCTAAATTTTTGAAGTAATTTATATCAAAATTAAAATTAAATATTTCATTCATAGCATTCATCATAGTCTTGTAGAGCTAATATTCAACATTTTTGTAGAATTTTTCTCTAATATACATAAAATTCAAAATCTCTATGGGTAAAGATTAAACAAAAATTACCATACTTATACTAAATTTTGTATAGCAAAATTCAAGTATAATCTAACATAGCATGTAGCAATAGAAGTTTAAGAAGACCCACAAAAACCTAAGCATTTATTTGCTAGCACAAAAGTTGTTCACAGTAAATGACAATGGTGATGATAATTGTGGTGGTTGTAGGAACAAAGATCTGAACATATAAGAACAAAGTGTACAATTTTAGTACCCAAATACAATACTCAGACATTGAAACTGGACCAAGAAAACATTCCTAAAATTTAATATAGGACTATCTTAATGAAAGCATGATACTAATTGTATTTGGTATACTATGAAGGAATGGGAAGAACAAACACTTAAAGCAAAAAACAGACAATTTCAGAAACAGCTGGAAAAACATGGCAGAAATGAGTTTTAATGGCAAAAATTTGGCAATTTTTGAAATGTTTGGATAATATATCAGTTATTTGATGTTTTCGAAATTTCATGTTATCTAAACATCCATGTTCTAAATTTTAAAGATCAAAATGACTGACTATAGTATTTGGTCCTAATCTCCTCCACAAAGAAGGGAAGTATCTAAGGAGGAACACCTAGAACCCACCAAGAAAGTCAGGAGTCTTTGGAAACATGGAGAGTTGAGATTACAGGATAGAGAATAATGGATTCCTATCTCTCACCATTAACAAAACTCAACTCAAAATGAAACAAATATCCAAAACCAAGACCTCAAACTATTAAACTACTGGTGTATAACATGGGGGAAACTCTTGGAAATATTGGAGTAGGCAAAGACTTCTTAAATAAGACTCCTAAAGCACAGCTAATAATCCTAGAAATAGACAAGTGGGATTACATCAGGTTAAAAAGCTTCTGCTCAGAAAAAAAAAAAAAAAAAAAAAAAAAAAAAAAACAATAATTAAAACGAATATGCACCCTCAGAATGGAAAATACATTTGCAAATTATGTTGCTGATAAAGGACTGATATTCAAAAAATACAAGAAACTCAAGTGACTTACCCCAAAAAAGATCAATGCAATTAAAAGGTGGGTGAATAAGCTGAGCAGACAACTCTCCAAGGAAGACATATGAACAGCCAAAAAGCATGTGAAAAAATGCTCAACATTCTTAATTATGAGGGAGAAGCAAACCAAAACCACAGTAAGATACCACCTAACTCCAATCAGAATGGCTAAGATTAAAACAATAAAAAAATAATTAAGTGCTGGTAAGGCTGTAGTAAAAAGAGAACTCTCCTACACTTTTGGTGGGAATGTAATTTAGTAGTCACTGTGAAGAACAATATGGTGGTTCCTCAAAAACCTAAAAATATAACTACCATATGAATGAGTCAATAATTCCACACCTGGGTATCTACTCAAAGGATAAGAATACACTTAATTGGAAAAGTGCTTGTACATTAATCTTTACTGGGCCATTATTCAATTCAAATTTGCTAAGACATAGGACCAACCTAAATGTCCACGAACAGATGAATGGATGATTGAAAACATGTGATACATGTACAACATGAAATACTACTCAGGTATAAAAAGCAATGAAACCCTGGTATTTGATAGAAAGTGAATGAATATGGAAGATTTTCAGCTAAGCAAAGCAAACCAGACTATAAAAGAGAGGCATTGTATGTCTTCACTTAATATATATCTAACATTTGTACTCTATGGCAGAAACTGAAAGATTCGAAAGCATAAAACATGGAGAACAATTATATATACTAGAGACAGTGTGAGAGGAAGATGAGAAATAGGGAAGTTTGAGAGGAAGGAAATCAAGGGTTCAAAAAAGAAGCAAACATTTAAGGGATACCAAATGGAAAATTATCTGTTGATGATAACATGTATGATAATATTTTCAACGGACTAATATACAGTGTATTCATGCAGGAAAAAATTAATTTTGCAAACTATAATGATATACAGAAGTTGTATAAAAAATAAATAATAAATATAATTTTAAAAATTAAAAAGGAGTAGCTAAATGCCTGGACAAGATCAACTGGACTTAGGAGAGACTCTCCATTGCTGGGAGTAGGTAAAGATATATTCCCTCAAAGCCAAAGGACTGTAAGTTGCTACTTCCAGCCCCTGCTGACCCAAGAACCCATACTGTTCCCATTGCTAAGGCCCCTGAATTTCAGTGGAGCCTCCAGGGATGGAAGACCTGTAATCCTGACCCTTGTTGTTGGAGATGACGACCACTACCCTCCATCATAGGGTCTAGCAAAGCTCTTCAGAAAGTTGGCCAGTACCTCAAACCCCAATCACTGTTGGTATCCAGTCAACCCACTTGGTGATCCACATAACCAGTAAATCTTACAAGAAGTTAGACAACCTCACTGCTGAATTCCATTATACTTCTAAAAATAAAGTAGTATTGATTCTCCTCAAACTATTCCAAAATATTGAAGCAGAAGAAACATTTCCAACCGAATTCTGTAAGCCAGCATTACCCTGATAACCAAAGCAGACAGACCAACAAACTACAGACCAGTATTACTGATGAACATAGATGGAAAAGTTCTAAACTAAATACCAGTGTGCCAAATTCAATAGCACATGAAAACATAAACTGTAATCAAGTGGGACTTATCCCAGGGAAACAAGGATGGTTCAACATATACAGATGAATAAATGTGACACACAAAATCAATAGACTGAAGGGGAAAAGTTATATGATGATCTCACTAAACAACCATTTGGTAAAATTCCACATTCTCCTTATGATAAAAAAAAATACTTAACAAATTAGGTTTAGATGGCACATCACTTAACACCTATACATGGCAAGCCCATAACTAGCATCATAGTGAACGGGTAAAGTTGAAAGCTATTTCTGTAAGAACCAGGAAAAAAATGTTCATTTTTACTACTCCTAACCAGCACACTACCGGAAGTCCTCACCAAGGAAATAATGCAGCAAAAAGAAATGAAGTTCAACCAGATTGGAAAGGAGGAAGTTCCTGTTTGCAGTGGACATGGTCTTATTTATATATAGAAAACCTACAGAATCCACCAAAAAGCTGAGAACTAATAAATGAATTTAATAAAGGTGCAGGCCAAAAAATAAACAGACAAAAATCATATTATTTCTATATAGCAATAACTAACTGAAAAAAATATAAAGAGCAATTGCATTTATAATGGCCACTAAGTAAATAAAATACATAGGAATAAAGTCTTCAAAGGAGGCAAAAGATCTCTGTAATGAAATTATAAATACTGGTAAGTGGAACTCAAAAAGATAGAAAAAAAGTGGAAAGAACATCCCATGTTCATGGTTAGGATAAGCAATATGATTAAAATATCCATACTACTGAAAGTGATCTAAAGATTCAGTGTAATATCTGTTAATATACCATTTGAATACTCCACAGACATTGAAAAATATAAAATTTGTATGGAATCAAAATAAATTTAAATACCAAAGAGCCAAAGCAATCCTGAGAAGAAAGAATGAAGTCTGATGCATCAAACTACCAGATTTCAAAATGTCCTACAAAGCTATAGCAACCAAAACAACATAGTATTGCTTAAAAAAAAATAAATAAACTATCAAAAAACAGACACATAGACTAATAGAACAAGAGAGAGTCCAGATATAATGACATATATATACAGCCAATTGTTTTTTTGATAAAGGTACCAAGAATACCTATTGTAGAAAAGTCTGTCCAATAAATGGTGCTGGGAAAACTGGACATTACATTTAAAACTAGACCTCTGTCTCTATCATTTGCAAAAGTCAACTCCATATGTATTAAAGATTTAAATATAAACCCAAACCATGAAACTACTAGAGAAAAATGTAGGGGAAATGTGTTATGCTTTATGACTTTGGTCTGGGGAAGTGTTTACTTAAAACATTAAAAGCATAGGCAAGGAAAACAATTGTTTTAGATTGAATTGTATCTACCTAAAAAGCTTCTGCATAGCAAAAGAAACAACACAATGAAGAAACAGCTTAAAGAATAGGAGAAAATATTCATGAGTTCCACATTTAACAAAGGAGTAATGACCAGGATATATAAGGAACTCAAACAAAATCAAGAAAACAAATAATCCAATTTAAAAATGGGCAAATGACCTGAATAAGCCATTTTTGAAAGAAGACATACAAATGATAAGCAAACATGAAAAGTACTCAACATCATTCATTAGAAAAATGCAAATCAGAACCACTATGAGACATAATGTTACCCCAGTTAGAATGACTGTTATCAAGAAAACAAATTATAATAAATGCTGGTGAGGATGCAGAGAAAGGGGGACTTTTTTACACATCATGGGAATGTAAATTAACACAGTCATAGGGAAAATAATATGAAGGTTCCTCAAAAGACTAAAAATAGAACTACCATATCATCTAGCAATTTCACTTCTAGATATATATCCAAAGGAAAGGAAATCAATATGTTGTAGAAATATTTGTACTCTAATGTTTTTTTGTTTGTTTGTTTGTTTTTTGTTTTTTTTTTTCTTTTTTTGGAGAGGTTTTTGCTCTAGGGCGCGTGCGCTCGCCAGACAGACAGAGAGAGACAGAGAGATAGAAAGCGAGAAATCACCCCCCAGGGGGGATGGCCACGCCGCAATCCCTTCTCCTCCATTCTCCTCTCGGGATCTTGGGCACGCACGCACACGCGCCCGGCGTGAGTTTAAGCCGCCGGGTCCGGGACTCGAACCGCGGTCGACTACGTGGGAGTCCAGCGACATAGCCATTATGCTAACTGCTGGTCCCATGTACTCTAATATTTTTTGCAGTACTATTAATAATTAAAATGCAGAAACGTGCTAAATGTCCAACAACAGGCAAATGATAAACAAAATGCACTATAAATATATAAAATGTGATATTGTTTGAAGGCATCACCTTCCCCCAATTCATGAGTTGTGATTTAGTTATCATAGGATTAAAAGGATAAAATCTTTATCTGATTATGTCATTGAAAAGAGGAATTTGAGGCAGGAGCAAAGGATTAAAGTCATTAGGATGGGGCCCCATGTTTAATTCCTAGTGGGTTCATAATAATAGAAAATAAGATATATGAACTCCTGCCTTTCAGCATTTTGTGATGCAGCCCAAAAATTCTCACTTGATGTGGACCCTGACCTTTGACCTCCAAACCATGAGCTTCATAAACCACTAATTTTATTTTTTATTTATTTATTTATTTATTTATTTTTTGGAGAGGTTTTTCGCTATAGGGCGCGTGTGCTCGCCAGAAAGACAGAGAGAGACATAGAGACAGAAAACGAGAAATCACCCCCTAGGGGGGATGGTCATGCCGCAATCCCTTCTCCTCCATTCTCCTCTCGGGATCTTGGGCACGCACGCACACGCACCCGGCGTGAGTTTTAAGCCACCGGGTCCGGGACATGAACCGCGGTCGACTACCTGGGAGTCCAGTGACATAGCCATTATGCTAACTGCTGGTTCAAAACCACTAATTTTAGAAACTGGATAGACTAGAACATAATAAAATACTATTCATTCATACAAAGAATGAAGTCTTGTCAATTTATGAAACATAGGCAAACCTAGAGAACATTATGCTGGGTGAAATAACCCAGGTACAGAAAGAGAAATAGCATATGTTCTTACTCATATGTGGAAACTAAATAAGATGATCTCATATAAGTAAAAAGCAGGATAAAGTTTACGAGAGCCTGGGGGTGATGAAGGGATGAAGAGATGTTGGTTAACCGATACAAAACTAGACACGAGAAACAAGTTCTAGCATTATATAGTATAGTAGCATAACAATAGTTAATAATATATTGTGTATTTCAAATTTAAATGCTCCCAAAACAAAATAATATAAAATGTTTGAAGTGATGTGTTAATTAACCTGATTTAATTATGAATTGAAAAAAAAAATCACATTGTACTCCACAAATATTATAATTATCATGTCAATTTTTAAAAGAAAATAATGGGAGGGGGATCAGCAGTTATCGTAATGGCTGTCGCTGGACTCCCACGTAGTCGACCGCAGTTCACGTCCCGGATCTGGTGGCTTAAAACTCACGCCAGGTGCGTGTGCATGTGTGCCCAAGATCCCGAGAGGAGAATGGAGAAGAAGGGATTGTGGCGTGGCCATCCCCCCTTGGGGGTGATTTCTCACTTTCTGTCTCTCTGTCTCTCTCTGTCTGTCTGGCGAGCGCACACGCCCTATAGCAAAAACCTCTAAAAAAAAAATAAATAAAAACAATGGGAGGAAAAGGCAGATTCTTTTTTTTTTTTTTTTTTTTTTCTTTTTTTGGGAGAGGTTTTTGCTATAGGGCGCGTGCGCTCGCCAGACAGACAAGAGAGAGACAGAGAGATAGAAAGCAGGAAATCACCCCCCAGGGGGTATGGCCACGCCGCAATCCCTTCTCCTCCATTCTCCTCTCGGGATCTTGGGCACGCACGCACACGCACCCGGCGTGAGTTTAAGCCACCGGGTCCGGGACTCGAACCGCGGTCGACTACGTGGGAGTCCAGCGACATAGCCATTACGCTAACTGCTGGTCCCAGGCAGATTCTTTATATGTGTACAATTAAAAAAGTGTCTAGGCCCTTTGAACAGCACTCTTTTCATTTTGTAATGCTTTTGCCATGAAACTGACATAATTTCTTTTGTTCTAATAAGCTCTTCTTATACTTACAATATTAAAGCAGAATGACACTTAGTTTAAAATGATTCGGCTCGAGACCAGCAGGTGGCGTGGTGGTTAAAGGCACTGGACTCCCACATGGCTAACTGTGGATCAAGTCCTGGACCTGGCAGCTTGCTTTCGCTCTTTCCCTCTCTCTGTCTCTCTCTGGCCAAATTAAAATAAAGAAAATATATGAAATGAAATAAAAAATTCTTAAAAAAATATTTGACTCAATCCTGTACTCTCTCTATTTTGAAAAGAATAAATACTTCTATGTTAAATAGAAATAAATACACGCAATGACATTCGGGCCACAAGATCTTATCTTCTTTTAATGTTTTTTTTTAGAAGTTCTTGCCTTGGGGCACATGAGCTCACTGGGAGAGAGAGAGAAACAGAAACAGTGAGAGGAAAAGTGAGAGATCTTCCCCTCCCCCCAGAGAAGATGCCCATGCTGTAATCCTTTCTCTAGGGATCTGGGGTACACATGCATATGTGCCTGGTATGATTTTCAAGCCACCAGGCCCGGAACTGGAACTACAGTTGGCCATGTGGGAAGTCCAGTGATGTAACTGCTATACTATCTACTATCCCCCCATAAGGTCTTATCCTAATGAATTTGAAGTATATGGTTGTTTCTTCAGTAATTAAACACAAGTATTTTCCACAGCTATAATTTGTGATTTAGATGACAATATTTTAGAAATTATATAAAAGGTAATTTTATGCCATCTGAAATAGCAATTACCTACCTTCAACTTTCTATTTAGGTTAACACAGTCTCAGCTGTGGTGGTCCTAGGTGGCTGAGGCCATGTGGGAGTGGGGGCTTTGGTTCCCAGCAAAGCTCATCAGTGGACATATCTGTAGTCCCAGCTAGCATGGAGGCTGGGACAGGAGGATTACAATGTGGCAAAACTCATCAAAAATATGTATTTTTTTCTCTCTCCCTCTCTCCTTTTCTCTCTCTTTCCTCTCTCAGCATCTGTCCCTCATTAAAAAAATTAGATGAAAGTAAAATAGAAAATTATTTCTACAAGTGGTAATATGGAAGCAGCAGAGAGTTGGAAATAGTCCTTTTTTTTCAACTCTTGAATTCAATTTTTTCAATCTTTTGCCCATTAGTTAATTCATTACAGCATTCAATAAATAGTAATCCAAAATTTAATATCATTGTGACTATAGAGTTAATAAACTTATTAAAAACTTGTATTTGTTATTCAGGGTGTATTTCATTTAAGTTAGAAAACATTTGTTGAATACGAAGTTGGTTATATTACAGTTTCGCGCTTTAGTAAAGTTATTATTAATGCTATTATTATTCTATTAATTTTATACCTAGTTGATTGCAACACTGTTATATATTAAAAATAATACAATTTAAGTTAGAATAAAGAAGTAATTTTACTGAGTTTCTAATAAGCTAGTGGCAAGTTTGAATTTTTGTTCCTGAAGTTGGACATATTTCACAAAGGGCTCTCTCACCACAAACGTCTTTTAAAAATGTATACTTAGTACTTTATAAGTGCATTATTACTCTTTTTTTTATTCTGCAATTAAATTTTAATCCTTGAATCACTTTTCTTCACTCATTAAGCATTTCAAATTCACTAATTTGCAGCCACAAATTGTTATTTTAAGTTTGCCATTTTTTTTTTATCAAGACCTAGTTCAATTATTATCTCTTTAAAAGTACCCTAATTAATCTTATGACTGTCATAAAATTCTGGGTTGTATTTTCCCTCAGGTTTTATTAACACAAAGGCTAATGCCTTTGTGCTCTTGTTTCTGTTACAAGGTGGTTGTCTTGTACAATATCTTTTTTTTTTTTTTTTTGTATTTTTGTGGGGGTATGCAGACTATAACTAAATTTCTTATTTTTTCACATAATCTCCAATTTATAAGGTATTGAGGGGAAAACAGCACATTACCACATGTGACAAACAGGCAGATTTTCAAGGTGACCACCATGATTTCTGAGTCCTAAGATTTATATCCATTATATAGTATTCCACCCTTTGAATAAAAACAAAACCTGTAACTTATTTCTATATAATAGAATATAGAAAAGATGATGGAATGTTATGCTTACGTTACTTTATAGCAAACGTGATCTACTATTGCTGCTGTAATTATGTAAAAATAGGGTTCTACAGTCTTGCTCCCTTTCCTGGCTCTGAAGCATAGCAGTTCAGCACTGTAAGAGAGAGCTGGATCCCACTTGACTGACCACAGTTTGAACCCTGGCCCTGGAAGCTTAAAAAACACAAACACGTGTGTCATGCCCAGGATCCTGAGGGGATGGAGAAGTATAGGGAAAAAAACAAAGATTATGGTGTGACCAGACTGTTTCAAGGGCACACTGTCTCTGTCTCTGTCTTGTCCACACACACCCTCTACTATTAAAAAAAAGAAAAGAAAAAAAAAGGAAGTGTCCCCAAATATCATGGCTCTACTCCTGATTGTTAAATTGATCATTCTTCATGATATGAAGATACTACCTAACTGTAGAGAGTTGCAATACGTCATTCCCACTGTGAGAAAATTCAGAAAAACAATGATGAGAAGAAAGGAAATCATCAAAGTAGACAGGACTTCAAACAGCCAATCTACATAGTTACTAAGATTTCTTGGAAAGAGAGGTAAGACAGGGATACAAGTCTATACAAATCATGCACTGTGGTTAATGGTTTGGCCGAGCCTTATAAGGAAAACAGTTGGCAAACAAGAGAGTGTAGGGAAGAGGTATGCAAAGAGACATCTTTGAATGGGAAAAGAATGTAGAGATAATTGGGTTGTTGGAAGTCATGACGTTCTTTTGCATAGAAAAACATACATCTTTCATGACTTTTCTGACAATTTACTGTTTTTGTCTCGTGAATGCTCACTAAAAGATGACCTAAAGGGTGAAGAATTTAAATCATCAGGGAATAAAATGACTTCATAGCTTAACTCTTTTCCAAGCTTCTCTTGTCATTGTCCAATGGGTTTATGAATGATGTGTCCATAGTGGCAGATACATAGACTAGACATGGGCTGAGGAACATGGTCTTTCACTCACCAAGACTTACCAAGATACACCCACCACAGAGTGCCTAATCTGCCAACATCAGAGATCAACACTAAATACTATAAATACTATTCCCAAGGATAATCATTCACCTATTTGGTGGCAGGATGATTACACTGTATTACCTCCATCATGGAAGGGAAACACTTTTCTTTACTAAGGTAGACGTATACTGTGGATATTGAATGTGTCTTCTGCTTTCAAATACAGCTATCACCTGTGTACTAACAGGATACGCTATTCACTATCAAGGTACTCTATGCAATATTGCTTATGACCAAGAAATTCACTTCATCACAAGTTAAATATATCAATGAGTCTATGTTCATGAAAGTTAGTGCCCTTACAATGTTCTATGTAATGTTAAAATAGTGAGATAGATGGAAAGGTGAAATAGTCTAAAGGAAATTTAATTATAGGCCATATAGTTAACAATACATTATAGGATTGCAGCAATATCCTTCAGGATGTAGTATATGCTCTAAACTCAGTCCTGGAATAAAGGAGTGAAAATAGAAATGGCTTCTTAATTACACCTAATTATCTACTAAATTTTTTTTTATGTACCCGTGATTTTAAGCCATGAAGGTCTAGAGGTCTTAGTTTGAATAACAGGACTATTTCTATCAGAAGACACAATGATTCTATTAAACTCGGAGTTGAGGCTGCCAAATGGACACTTTGGTCTTCTCATGTTTCTGAATTCGTAGGCAAAGAGAGGTGTTATCTTATTGGCTGGTGTGACTGCTTGTGACTATCGGAGGAAATTAGTATTAAACAACAGGAATAAAGAGAAAGATATCTATAATGCAGGTGTTGTAGGACTAAAGTAAACAGAAAAATAAAATTCAATCTACTCAAGATGATGGATCATACCCTTCAAAGATAGAGGGTTGGATCACTCCACTAGACAAAAAGCCATAGACAACTCAAGAGAGGTCAAAGAATATACAAAATGGGAAGTGGAAAAAGTAGGTATAAATAAAAAATAAAAGCTGTGATTTAATGACCAGTTGCAAGGACTTAATGTAATAATTACAATATTTATTGATAATTTTGTATTGGGTATGCATCTTTATTAGGCAACTATTTTTATCTTCTGCCTCTCTTTCTCTTACCATATAAGACTTTTTCAAAAGTAATTTACTTTTTTCCTATACTTATACTACAGAATATGAAACAGGGAATATGATTCAGCTATGAGAAGAAAGAATGAATATTTTTGTTCAAGGACTTTCCATCCCTTTTCCATGTAAGTTTAGTGTATTGTTGACTACATGTGGAGCAGTTGCATTAAATGAAATTATTGCTCTGCTTTTATCTTTATTTGAGCATTAGTGTGATTTAAGGGTATATGTGTGCATGCCAGGTTGACAAATATTGAGCTATAATGATTTAGTCTTGTGTCAATGTTGGCAGGATGAATTATCCCAAGAATTCCATTCCTGGCTGGTAGGTTTCCATTTAGGGTAGAATAATGGAGCTTCTTTTCTTTCTCCTTCCCCTTCCCTGTCCTCATCTTCATTCTTCTTTTGTTCTTCCTCCTTCTTCGGTCTTCTTTTTCTTCAGCCTCTCTTCTTGTTCTTTCTTCCTCTTCCTCCAACTCAAACTCTTCTTCTCTTCTTCCTCTTTCAATTTATAGAGGGTATATACATACATGCAGTATTCCTAAAGCATCTGTGAACTCTGCAATATACAGTCGATATATATTTCTAATTAAATAGGCCCTGAGTTTTTGCTGAAACCGAGAACCATGACTAGGACATTTGTCACCTAGACTCAACCTTAGCTACCAAAGATCAGGAAATATTTACTGCACTTCTTTTCCATACCTTACTAGTGTTATCAAAAAATGGTTCATGAAGGGCCCAGCAGTTGGTGTAATGGCTACATCACGGGACTCCCACGTAGTTGACCGCGATTCAAGTCCCAAACCCGATGACTTAAACTCATGCCAGACACGTGTGCATGCATGTCCAAGATACCCAGAGGAAAAGAGAGGAGAAGGAATCTGCGGTGTGGCCATCCCTCCAGGGTTAATTTCTCGCTTTCTGTCTCTCTGTCTTTCTGGAAAGCACATGCACCTTATAGCAGAAATCTCTCCCGCCCAAAAAAAAAAGGTTTTAATTAAAAAGAAAAGGTTCGTGAATGAATTCATGAATAAATTTATATGGCTTTGCAGTAATGATACTTCTAACCAATTTGGCCTAATTATTTGCTGATCATTTTTGTTTTGTTGTTACTATTGTTCATTTATTTTATTTTGTTCATTCTTCCTATTTTTTTAGCAAAGTCTCTCAATCAGACTTTATGAATTTGAATACTAATCATACACGTTAGTGACTTTGTGGCTTTAGGCATAATGTGAAATCCCCAGATGGCTAAGCATTTTCATATTGAAAACTGGTATAACTGTAGTGCCCAACACAAAGGATAACAAGTTACTAAACTTTAATCAAATAGTACAAATACATGACTGATTTGCTGTTTTGGCTGCTTTTCCTGCCATCACTTATTGAGCACCTGCTCTTTTTGTATTTTTTACATTTCATAATGAAAAATTTATAAGCGAGATTTTATTATGTAATTACACTAAACCACAAGGTCTAATATGCTATAATGTAATCATAGAGCACATTTTATACAGTACTTTTGAATTCCAAAAATAAACACACATGTGTGTGAAATCTTTAAAGAGTATTTTAATTTTCTTTCTTATGGTCAAATTTTTTTTTTCTATTTGAAAACAGTGTGGTGCAATTAATATTGAGGCACTTAGAAGATTTAGTGACATTACTAGGTAAGTTTGTTTTCAACACTGCAATAGTTGTTTGCAAGTTTAAGTATTGAATTTATCTTCAAAGAATTTTGATGAGACACGGTAAGATAATGCAAGCAAACAAATATAACATTTGCAGAAAACATTAAGTTAAATATGGACACTGCTAAAACATGTAATGCAGAAGCATAAAATATGTATAAAAATATGTAAATAGGCTGAAAAACAGTATTCCAGCTAAACTTTTCTGAAGGCTTGCCAAACTCCAAATAAAAGCTGCATTGAATAGAATGTTTAGACATCTGGATACTTTTTCTTCAAATTCCAGGAAAATATTCTGCATCTAGTTTGAAATGTGGCTACCTAAGTTGCTATTTCCACTACAGTCAAAATAGTTATTCTTTGTAATTTCCTGTTTGTCGTATTACTTCTTTTCAAGCATCTGATGATCAAAGATACTCACAATATTTTTTTAAACTGTTTTCCTGCCTAAATTTCTAGTTAGTGTTTTAACAGGCTTGCACTGGCAAACCAATTTTTCCTTTGACCTATTCAGGCTTTCAATCTTTAGACTTCACTCAGCTGCCAGAGCTATGCAATTTATTAAAATTAAATTGAACACTGCAAAAAATATTAACAAAGTTCAGCAGTTCACCAAATTTAATGTTGAAAATTATTTTTCCAGTCATGTTAATGTCACAGGAAATTCTTTGGATACTGAATCTATCTTGGGCAATTTCAATCTATAATAAAACCAAGAAGTAGGCCTTTCAGTCTATGGGACTTTCTTCCCTAAAATCCTGTATGTTAACTTCTGGAAAACAAAATGTGTTTAGTCTAGTTGTTACATAAACCGCATTAGGTGATATTAGTTCCCTGAGAATCTCCTAGTCTGAATCATAACACAGTTAATATAGACTTAATTACATTATTAATAAGATGCAGACAGAGAGGGTGGTATTCAAGACATGGCATTACTGTGTTAATATGAGTTCTACTTAAAGAAATTGGAATTTGCACAAGTTAACATATGTTCAGTGGAAAATAATGTGTCTTCATAACTGTGCTCAATCTATTGCAATGTTATTTCTTTACTCTTTTTTTTTTTTTAAAGAATTATTTAACTTTATTTTTATTTATTCTTCTTAGAGTGAGAGGAGAGAGAAAGTGTAGTGGTCAAAATGTGTACAAACTTACATGGTAGGTACAAAGTACAAAGATGATCTATTTGAAAATAGAAACACTGGTTTGTTCATCTTTAAACACTATTCAGACCTTGGCTTTAAAAATGACCTATTCTTGTTGATGTATATGAAAGCATTTGTCCTTCATTACATCATCTAGAGCTTTTCAAATATAGATTCTGTAGGAAATAGCAAGCCATATACACTACTTTTTATCATAATCTTAAGTCATCGAACATCATCAGGTAATTGAGTTGTTTTCTTTTTCTTTTTTTTCTGTTTACGAGTACACAGAAACCATAATTCTTTGATGTGTTAGTTATTATGATAGAACTAGTTCTAAATTAAACAACATAGCATAAATAGATTTAGCAAATTTGTGGATACTCTTGTCATAGAAATGTGTACCACATTCCCTAAAGAATATCTTTCTTATTTATATTAATTTGTTTTCTATACAAAGGAAGAAAAATATTAGAATAAAAATTTTTTCGTAGAATGTTAATTAGTAAAAGATGGTGTTTGGTAAAGACCATATCAGTAGAAAAAACATATTGTTTTAAAACGTTTTAATAAACATTTTATCAGGCAGTGTATCATGTTGTGATATGTGAAAATTAAGTTTATGTAAGGTAGACATTAATAATAAGAACTTCCTCAAGGGTGGAGGCTGTTAAACTAATAATTCATTTATTGTTTGAACTCTGGATGATAACAAATACTATTAGCACATACTTAAATAGATTCCTCTTTGTGAAAAGAAAGACATTACTAGACTAAGGTTCTGTATGATGTGTTAGAGTGTTGTTATTAAAATCTAATGATTATGAAGTCAACAGAGTGATCATTGTAACAGAGTTTTAATATGTTATCTCTGTCTTCATATCTCACAATTAATCATGAATGCTATTATGTGCCCTGGAGGATATCTTTCTATTCTACTTTAATACCATCAAGGTGCTGTGTTTCCCACATTACACTTATAAAGTGATGAAAGAGATTTATATATGTGGATTTAACAATCTATTAAACCCATATAGGAGTTTCTATGTATAATAATATAGATAGGATACAGCAAATGCACATAGCCTGTGTCAAAACACTGTGTTAAGTAAAATCTGAATTTAAAAAGCAGATATATTTTCTGTGCATAAGTCCAATGCCTATATATAAAGGAACCTATGAAGAATTAATGAACTGGGTTTAAAATATCTCATTTCTGATAATAGCCAATAAAAGACTTCAGAGGACGTGTAAGAAGAGAAGGACTTTATAAGGTAGGTCAGAAGTGTACAGTGATTTTATTATCAGTCTAAGTAAATTAACCTTGTATTAGAACCCTTTAGTCACAAAAGAAATATCAATTTTTCATCTATATTAAAAGCATTAAAGCATTAGTCTCTTAGACTGGGGATGGAATATGGTTAGAGGAAGTACAATAATAATTGTATGTTTGGTCAATGTTAGAAGCTTCTACTTTAGGGGCTGGAAAAGAGACATCTGTAATAAAATTAGATAAATGGCTCAGTTTAACAAGAGGTCTTCCTCCACTTTTTTGCTACTTCTATAAGTTTCAGCCAGCACAATGATAATTAATATTTTAAAAGAATTATTTTATTTAACTTTATTTATTTATTTTAATTGGACCAGAGAGGAAAGAGAGAGAAAGTAAGAAAGCAAGTTGCCAGATCTGGGACTCGAACCACAGTCAGCCATGTGGGAATTCAGTGCCCTTAACCACCACACCCTGCTGGCACCAATAATTAATATTTTTTAATAATTTTTTTTCAGAAATTTTGTGTTATCTTTGAGTGAACCAATACTCCAGTCTGGAATACTTTAAAAACCAAAGCACAATATATATATATATATATATATATATATATATATATATATACACACACACACACACATACACGTACACACACACACACACACACATACACATATATACACGCACATATATACACACACACACATTTATATTTGTGTGTGTGTGTGTGTGTGTGCCTTTTATAAATTTGTAATATTAGAATGAACTTTGGATTTACTTTGGTAGGAAAAAAGTAGGATATTATTGCCATACTATGTCTTAATATTTAACGTATTTTTAAATACAGTTTACACAGTTATATCTGTATGCCACTGAGGGAAAGAACCTTAAATAGCTCTATGGAATGAGACCAGCTCCTGTAATTTGGCATTTACAGTATTCTAAAAGCCTGTGTAAGTTAAAAGAAATTGATTTTGTATTCAGAGTTCAAGTTAACTATCTTTTAAACTCATGGTTGATCTAAAGGTTATAAGAGATATTATTTCTCTGGCCTAAAAGTGAAAGAAGCTAACAACCTGTTACAGATTATTTCAACCTTAAAAAAATAATAATAACTTGGGACCAGCAGTTAGCGTAATGGCTATGTCGCTGGACTCCCATGTAGTCGACTGCGGTTCGCGTCCTGGACCCCGTGGCTTAAACTCACGCCACGCGCCTGTGCGTGCGTGCCCAAGATCCCGAAAGGAGAATGGACGAGAAGGGATTGCGGCGTGTCCATCCCCCCTGGGGAGGATGATTTCTCGCTTTCTGTCTCTCTGTCTCTGTCTGTCTGTCTGGCGAGCACACACGCCCTGTAGCAAAAACCTCTTAAAAAATAAATAAATAACTTAAGACTTGTCTCTGCTTAAAACAAGATGTATCTTTCAACTGTTTTGGTACTGGGCTGATTAATTTTCTGGTGGCACCCCTTTTGATTAAGAAGGCAAACATTTGTCTAAAATGTGTGTGTGTGTGTGTGTGTGTGTGTGTGTGTGTCTATGTATAAATATATACATTTATGTTTAAAGATTTCAGTGAGTTATCAATTCAATAAGGACTTGAGGGATTAATATCTTGAAAAGCAGCAAATCTGCTAAGAGGTAAACCTATAGTCCAGGAGTCAATTTTCTCCTGGGACAGTTAAATGTTGAATCTAAGAAATAAGACAGAAACACACAAGTAGGGCATAAGAAGCAGAACTTTTGGCAATTGTATGGGCTTAAGAAGCAGAAAACAAAGTGAGTCTGTTAAAGAGATCAAGACTTATGAACCATTAGCTAATTAAGAAGTTCAAAGAAGTGACTCTTGTATTCAATAATTTTGCATCTAAGAATTAGAAGAATTCTTAAACTTTATAGAAAAACAGTCTTTTCAAAAATTATTTATTTATTTAATTTCATTTGTTATTGTTATGATTATTATTTTTTAATTTGACCAGAGACAGACAGAGAGAGAGAGAGAAAGGGAAAGTGAGAGAATAAGCCACCAGGTCCAGGACTTGAACCATGGTCAGCCATGTGGGAATCCAGTGCCTTTAACCACCATGTTACCTGCCGGATCCAGAAAAAGATTCTAAAAGACTAAATAAAATTTCCTGAAGAGCATACTGAAATGTTATACAATCCAATCCTCTAATCTTAAAGAGAAAAAGAAAATGTAGTTCAGGATCTGCTAAATGAGAAGGTACTCAGTAAAAACCATGGCCTCTCATTTGAGATCCAGGAGGCTTCATTATCAAATCCAGGGTGAGCACAGCAGGTGGCTGGATTCCTACATAGCCAATTGAGTCCCAGACCGGACCGGGTGGCCTGAAACTCAAACTGGGTGTGTGTGCATGCATGCCCCAAATGCCAAGAGGAGTGTGGAGGAGAAGGGACCATTAGCCTAGGGGATGATTTCTCACTTTCCCTCTCTTTGTCTCTGTCTTGGGCTCATCTCTGGGAAGCACATGTACCCTATAGCAAAAATCTTAAAAAAAAAAAAAATGTGGGGAAAATTTCCTCTGAAGTCTATCAATCTATCAAGGGAAAGGATAAATCCTCTCTGGAAGAAGAACATATATTGAAAAACCAATATTATTTATCTAACAAAAGGTATATCATTCAACTAAAAATTAATAATTATACCAAGAAAGAGGCATAAATACAACATGACCACCCAGCACATGCACACACATCACAAATACAAATAACAGCAATGATGACAAAAACTGGATAATAAAACCAGGTTTAGTGTCAGCACTCTTGGAATTGAAAATTGCTATGACAAATATGCTAAATGATAGATGAATTCAAAAACATTAACATTTTGGGACCAGCAGTTAGCGTAATGGCTATGTCGCTGGACTCCCACGTAGTCGACCGCGGTTCGAGTCCCGGACCCGGTGGCTTAAACTCACGCCGGGCGCGTGTGCGTGCGTGCCCAAGATCCCGAGAGGAGAATGGAGGAGAAGGGATTGCGGCGTGGCCATCCCCCCTGGGGGGTGATTTCCTGCTTTCTATCTCTCTGTCTCTCTCTGTCTGTCTGGCGAGCGCACGCGCCCTATAGCAAAAACCTCTCCAAAAAAAGAAAAAAAAAAACATTAACATTTTCCCCGGAAAATAAAATGTATAAAGAACATCATTGAACCAAGCCTCAGTGGTTCAGGCAGTAGGATGTTCAGGTGGACACTGAGCCGTGAGAAGCTGCAGGTGCAGATTTGGGGTCAACCCAAACACATTGAGTGTGCCTGTGAGTGCCCCAGTGATCCTGGCTGGCTGGAAGTCTTGGGGGAGGAGTACGGCAGGGCAGGACCCTTTCAAGGTTAACTCTCTCTCTCTCTGATGAAAGAAAGAGTTTAAAGTTACAATAATAATCAAACTATCTATAAATAAAAACGGAAATTAACAACTTAAGGTAGATTCAATAGAAGGTGAGGAATAAGAAATTAATAAACTACAAAATAGGTGGGGTAACAATACTCAGAATGACCCTCTGACAGCAGCAAAAACAGAAAAATACATAAGAAAGCACACAAAATAATATGGGTAGTGGTAGACTTAGAAGAGAAAGAGTGAGAAAATAAGGAAGAAACTATTGAATTGATAGTGGCTGAGACTTTTGCAAATGAAAAGATTATAAAGTTAGGTATTCGATAATCTTTATGAACTTAAAAATCAAAACCAAAACAGACATTTTAAAGAAGACAGAGGGATAAAGGTGCATTAACTTTAAAGCATCAGCAATTAGTCTGATAGCTCAGTTCTCAAGGGAAATGATTACATAATGATAATGGGTTATATTAGTGTAAAATATAAATGGATAAAATGTTCCAGTTTAAAAATTATCAAAATGCATAAATAGAAAAAGAATAGAAAAAAAGAGAGATGTATGAAAATACTAGGACGGGGCCAGAGACGACACAGTGGTCAATGTGATTATCCAAGAGCCAGACCCACATAGATCAGGAGACCCCCTGAGTATTCTGGGCATGCGGGTGCCCCTGATCTGGGTTGGCTGAAGCTGAGGAGTGGATCGCAGTGTCCAGATCCTGTCAGGGGGACCTCTACCTTTACCTGTCTGTGTCTCTTTATCAATCAATAAATAAACTTTTAAAATCACTATACATTGACCAAAAGAACCCCAGTACAGTTTAATCTATGTTGAACAATGTGGATTTAAGGGCATAATACATAAGGCACAGGTACCAGAATAAAGTTAAATTACTGCTTGAAAAATGTAGGGGCCAGTGGATGGCATAGCAGTTATATCACTAAAAAAAAAAAAAAAAAAAAAAAAAAAAAAAACAACTCTTAAAAAATAAAAGTATCTGGAGCCAGCAGATGGCATTATGGTTATGTCACTGGACTCCCACTTAGTCAACCATGGTTTGAGTCCTGGACCCGGCAGCTTAAAACTCACGCTGGGGACATGTGCCTGCGTGCCCAAGATCCCAAGAGGAGAATGGAAGAGAAGGGATTGCGGCATGGCCATCTTCTGGTGAAGTGATTTCTCACTTTCTGTCTCTATGGCAAGTGCATGCACCCTTTAGCAAAAAATTTATCTCTAAAAAAAAAAAAAGTAACTAAATGTGACCAGAACTAATAACTAAATTTTGATTGTTCTCTATCAGTTTCTGAATCATGGAAGTGAACCGAAGTCTAGAAAATAGTACTTAGACTGATTTAGCCTCAAAATTGAGAAATGTAGAATTATATCATTTTTTCCTTGGTTCTTAAAATTATGGCATATCTCAGTATAATACAAGTTTTCTAAATATCACTATTGCATAAATTCTTAATTTTGTATAGAAATTAAGTAGAAAAAAAAGTTGTGAAATTAGACAAACCCAAATTCAGAGTCCAAACTACTGTTTATCCTTGTGACCTTGGAAAATTAGTTATATACTAGAAGCTGCAGAGAATTTCAGAGTTCAAGGTAGTCTAGAAGGGGTTTTTGGGTTTTAAGTGGGCGTGTCTTACTAACTTGGGAAAATTTTGCCACCACCATAGGGGCAGGTGATGCTGGAGAACACAGCAGGTTTCTCTAAAGTGAGTTGACTAAAGCACAGTCTTCCCAGATTTAAGGTAGAACAGGTTTTTAAGTTTATGTAAAATGTTAGTATTTCATGTTTATCATGTTTAATCTATTCCTGTCACTTCTATAGCCTGAGGACAATTTATGAAGATTTATAAATTATTAGTCTGGTGCTAACAAGTAGCATATAATATAAAATACGTTTTTCAAGATGCTAAGAAAATTATTTTCATTCTTTAGATTTGCTTCAAGCACTTCTGTCATATCTCTAAAACCTTGATTTGATTGTTTAATGTCCTGGGGAAATAACCTTAAACTGGCATTAACAACTACTTCATATGTACCTGTTTTATCATTATCGCTATACTGATATTAACTTGATACTATAATCAGGATCAGCACATGCCCTGTAGAAGCTAGGCATATTTACAGAAGGATGACAAGTTGAAAATTCTAGGCACTTTCTAAAAAAATATGACATCAACATACATGTAAATAGATACTTTATTCAAACTTAAGCAGAAATAGAATTATTTTGTCAATGTCTTTATTTTGCCAGCAACGATCAACGAAACCAATTATCTATAGACAACTTTCATTATTTCAGTTAATCTGAGCCACATCTTGACTTCATTGAATTTCACTGAAGATTCTTGTTGATTTCCCTGTAAATTTTTTTTTTTGAGAGGTTTTTGGCTATAGGGCGTGTGCGCTCACCAGACAGACAGAGAGAGACAGAGAGACAGAAAGCAGGAAATCACCCCCCAGGGGGGATGGCCACGCCGCAATCCCTTCTCCTCCATTCTCGTCTCGGGATCTTGGGCACGCATGCACAGGCGCCTGGCGTGAGTTTAATCCACCAGGTCCGGGACTCGAACCGCGGTCGACTACATGGGAGTCCAATGCCATAGCTATTATACTAACTGATGATCCCAATTTCCTTGTAAATTCTGCTTAGTCATTTTTAGCCCTTCACTAAAGAAATGTACTTGCACATTTTAAAAACTGGAACATAGTTTTCTCTTACTTCCAACATTTTTTTTCTCACCTCTTCAAGAAAAGACATAAAAAAGAAAGAGGAGTCTCAAGGAGAAGCATAGATGTCTCTCTCTCTTTTGGGAAAATTATAATGGAGAAACAGATTCAAACAAACAAGCAGTGTAAGAAAACCACACAACGTTCCTATCATTCTGATTCAGTTCTTCAAAGCACAGTTTATAATAGAATCTAGTGGAGACCTAGTGTATACCAGGTGCCTGATATTTTTATGTTGTTTTAGTAATTGTATATGATCTCTATATTTTATTTTTTGTTGTATCATCTATTATGAAACATGCAAAAAATAATTTTTAAAGCGATTTTAATTTAGAAAACTTCTGTTATTCTAATATGAATAACAGAATACATTTTTATTAAAGTGACTATTGACAATGGATAAAACATAGAAAACATTTAGTAACAGTAGAGGGGATTTGACTATCATTTTCCCAAAATTTCCAAATTTTCTGAATGTGACTTTTTTCTTTTATTATTCAAATGTTGATATTTCTTTGGGGAAAATAGGTAGAGCAACAAGAGACTACAGATGGGAATTTAATGTATAATGGGTTTCACGTTTTTTTTTAATTTTTAAATTTTGTTTATATACATTCAGTCACATTATTTAGCTTACAAAGTGAACATTTCAATATGTGAACATTTCTCCCCAGTCCAGTTGATCAAAATATCTTCAACCAATAATATCACACCTCCCCACCCCGTCAATGCTCTGCCTCTGTATCCCTCCTCCAAATGTCCTTCCTTAGGCTTCACTTTTCCACACACACCACATCTGGCATTAACCTCCATCTCTTGTGTTTGTACAACCTTAGGTCAATCAGTTTCAGTCATAGAGTGCAGTCACTCTGTATGTTTTAAGTGGGGACATACAATGTCTCTCCTTCATAGCCTGGCTTTGCTTCACTCAGCAGTAAATCTTCCATATTCTTCCACTTTCTGTCAAAAGCCAGGGTTTTGTTGGTTTTTATGGCTGAATAGATTTCCATAGAGTATATGTGCCACAGTTTTTCAATCCATTTATCTGTACAGGAGCATTTGGGTTGGTTCCACGTCTTAGCAATTGTGAATAGTGCCGTAATAAACATTGATGTGCAAGCACTTTTCCAATGAAAAATTCTTCTGTCCATTGGGTAGATACTGAGGAGTGGGATTGCTGGATCATATGATAGTTCTATTTGTAGATTTTTGAGCAATCTCCAAATTGTTCTCCACAGTGGCTGGACCAATTTACATTCCCACCAGCAGTGTAAAAGAGTTCCCCTTTCACCACACCTCCGCCAACACTTACCTTCTTTCTTTCTTTATTTTTTTTTAATCTTAGACATTCTGAGTGGGTTAGGTGGTAATATATAAGGAACTCAAACTGCCGTTTGGAAAAAATGATAATCAACTCTATTAAAAGATGGGAGAAGGAGTTGAAAAAAACATTCTCTAAAGATGACATACGAATAGCCAAAAGGCATACGAAAAAATGCTCAACATCCCTCCTCATAAGGTATATTGGATTTCACTTTAAAGATAGACAGAAGGCTTTTAATCATGTTAGATAGATAGATATTTCACATATTATAAAATATAAGGATCTTTTCCATGCTGCACTTAAATCCATAATGTAATACATATACACATAAATATATTTACCTATTTGCATCTATATAAACCTATCTATATTAATGGAATTCAGTTCTCTGTAGTGTCAGCTTTTGCTAGTTTTTATAGCTATTGCCTTCAGCTCTTCTCATCAAATTTCAAAAAATTTGTTCCACACTCTCAGCCTGTGCATGAAACTAAAGAGATGAGGTGTCAGTGAGATAGAAGACACAAAATGTGTGTCTGATTACAGTGACAAGATTGCCTCATAGTTTATGATTTAGTAAATGAGACCTTTGTTTCATGAATACGAATTATGTCTCTTCTGTGCTACTGGCCTTTAGACAATCTAAAAGAAATGGAAAAAGATATCTACTGTAACTTTTTAGTGACATAATCCCCATATGATAGTTTATAAATATGATAAGGCCCTATCTATCTATCTTACACTTACTTATATAAATATATATGTGTGTATGTATATATGTGTGTATGTGTGGGTATGGATGTGTGTAGGTCTGTGTGTGTGTATATATATATATACACATATATACACACACACACACAATACTTATATTCAGAATAAAAGGCATATGCAAAATGAAAAAGATGAGGCCAATTGAAAGGTTATTTATATAAAGTATTTACATACTTAAACTTGTGAAATGCTTTCTAGAATACATGGATTTACTAAATTCAAAAATATCCCAAAGAATTTAATAAAAACAAGATAAAAAATCATAAATCTAAAAAAACCAACAAAATAAATTATATAAATATTTTTCTCCTTTAGTTATAAACAATGAACTCAGCTCATTCAAACACAATTATAGTGCAGTGTCTTAATATTATAATTCTAAATAAAGAGCACTAAACCCTTTCACATACTAAAAATTACATTTCTTCAAGTTACTACAGAAAGATTGAATTACCAACTGAACTGTCTGATGACTGATCTTTTAAAAAGAAAGCGAAGATGCCTGTCTTGAAATCAAGTAATTTTTTAAAAATAAAGGGAAAAAAATGTTCATTACAAGTTACTGTATTTAGTTTCTTCTAGAATTACTACTTTTTGTTCTCCATCTGAAAGCTTGTAGGCTTTTTAAATTTGGAATTTGTGATTATACAAAGTATACTGCAAAAATCAATTGAAGCAAATGAAAATTATACTATTAGTTTTGCTATTTTATCTGCAGTCTAATGAGTTAACTTCATCTAGTCTCTAGGAAACTACTTAGCAACATAGAAGAAGCTGCTTATATATAAGACCATTGGTCATAAAGAGTTAATTTAATCCCCTTGGTGAAGCACTTTACTTTCAGAAAGCTCATTTTCTTCACTCATGTTCACCATAGGAACAGGACAATTGATAATAACATATATCTCTGGAACTGCTGAGATGAATAAACATTTCTCCAAATTACTCAAATTAATTTCAGCGGGTTGTAAAATGTTCTACCTATGGATTTTTTCTCATTTTTTTAATTCATCATTTTTCAAATGAGAGATTTCCACAGACAAAACAGTTCTGTTGCACTTGCAAACCAGAAACTGGAAAAATGTGGGAAGAGAAGGCATTTAGACATTGTGAAATGGGTCATTAAGTATGCACAAATATCTTGGATCTTCAGATACAGTCTCCAGTTTTAAACATTCTTATTTTCAACCTAACTCTCTCTCCACAATAAATGTTAACTAAATACCACGGACTGGTTCTTCTTATTATCTTTGATTTACATAAATATGTTCTTGGTAGAAAATTGGTTTTGTAATAATGAAATTCCTTCTTTTTCTTGTTACTTTTTTTTTTTTTTTTACTTTTTTCAACATTACAAAGTCTTCAAAAATAACATTTTATGTCTCTAGAAATGTTCTTCTCTATGGAACTCTAAATATTAAAAAAATAACATCTCAGTGACCTTTGTTGTGAAGGTAGAAATGGCAGTTTTCTGTTTACACATGATATGCCTGCTGGAAATTTTTTAAGTTTTAGCAACTTAATTAAGTAATTAAATAATCAGAATTGAGAGAGGAAAAAATATACTTTATAAGCAGAACTCTGTGACTACAATTTAATAGCACACATTATTTCTCAATTTTCTTTGAAGTTTTAAGCTTGAAACTTTAAGATTACTTTTATTTATTTACTTAAAGAAATCTCTTCTCCTCCATTGATTCCTAGGATTTGGGGCATGCATGCACATTCACCCAGCATGAATTTCAAGCCATGGGGGTCGGTCATGTGAGAATGCTGTGACTTAATGGCTATACCATCTGCCAACATCTGTATTATTCTTAGGTCCTGTGGTAGTGACCAAACTAATTGAGATACCAGAGAAAAGAGACAACGAGCTTCAGGAGATGAGGAAATCCTTTCATGATTTGAAAGAAGAAATGGACAACTTAAAAAAGAATCAAACGGAATTGTTAGGGATGAAGAATGTGATATAGGAATCCAAACCTCCCTCAAAAGTATTAAAAGTAGATTAGGTCACACAGAAGACTGAATCTCAAATGTAGAAGACAAAATCTCTGATCTCAAAAAAGCATATCAAAAAGGCTGAGAAAACAACCAAAAAATCAAGATAATATACGAGAAATACTAGATATCATCAAGCACCCCAACATCTGGATAACTGATATCCCAGAAGAGGAAGAAAATAATAAGGGCATTGATAACTTATTTCATGAAATCTTGGAAGAAAACTTTCCAAATCTAGAGAGGTGTTCAATTATCCAGACACAAGAAATACATAGAACCCCAAATAGAATCAACCAAAGAAGATCCTATCCAAGGTACATCATAGCCAGATTGTCCAAAACCACAGACAAAGACAAGATATTAAAATTGGCAAGAGGGAAACATAAAGTTACTTACAAAGATCATTCACCACATTCACCAGGCTAATATTGGACCTCTCATTGGAAAGAATGCAGGCAAGGAAAGAATGGGGAAATACAGTCACAATGTTAAATGAAAAACAATTTTAACCAAGAATATTATATCTGGCAAGATTATCCTTCATATGAGAAAAAAAGATAAAAACTTTCTCGGATAAGCAAAACCTGAAAGAATTTATCAACTCCAGACCAGCTCTTCAGGAGTTTCTGAAGGAAGAAACTCCTGCTATACCAGGAAAACTAAAAAAGTCAGAAGAACATTTATAGGAGAACAAAAAACAACTAAGAAAATGGCTCACTTAATGACAAGAATAGGTTTGGAAATATCGATAATAACACTGAATGTTAATAGATTAAATTCTCCAATTAAGAGACTCAAACTAGCTGAAAGGATTAAAACACAGAAACCCTCTATCTGTTATGGACAAGAAACACACCTTATGGATAAAGACATACATAGAGTAAAAGTGAAGGGCTGGAAAAAGATATTCCGTGCAAATGGAAATCAAAAAAAAAAAAAAAAAGGCTGGAAGTGTGATATTGATTTCAGACAAAATAGGCTTCAAGACAAAGACTGTAAGAAGAGATAAAGAAGGGCATTATGCAAGAAAACATAGCACTTATAAATATCTATGCACCCAACTCAGGAGCACCTAAATTTGTGAAGGAAAGACTACTGGAGCTAAAAAGAGAAATAGGGTGCAACACTACAATTATTGGGGATCTCAATACCCTATTATTCCCTTTAGACAAATCTTCTAGAGAAAAAATAAATAGAGAGGTACAGGACCTAAATTATACTATAAATTGAACGAGCTTGACAGACACCTATATAACTTTCCACTCTGAGACAACAAAATACACATTTTTCTTTTCTGTCATGTAAACTTTTCAAAAATTGACCATGTAATAGGACACAAATCAAGCCTTTACAAATTCAAAGTCATAGAAATTATATTTAGATCTTTTTTCACCATGATGGAATTAAATTTGATATTAATTTCAAGAAACACCCTCAAAAATACACGAACACATGGAAATTAAACAATTTACTTCTTAATAACTTCCTAACTACTGAAGAGATTAAGACAGAAATAAAAAAATTTATGGAAACAAATGGTAATGAGTACACAAGTTTCCATACTCTATGGGACACCACAAAAGCAGTCAAAAGAGGGAAATTCATAGCAATTAGTGCACATAAGAAAAAGATGGAAAGGCAAATAGACAACCTATCATTATGCCTCAGGGAATTGGAAAACAACAACAACAAAAATTGCCAGGTGAAAAGAAATCATAAAGATTTGAGCAGAAATAAATGAAATAGAAAATAAATGAACTATACAGAAAATAAATGAAAGCAAAAGTAGGTTCTTTGAAAAGATAAAGAAGATTGACACATCATTAGCTAGACTGATAAAGAAGAAGGAAAAAAAGCAGATAAATCAAATACGTGATGAAACAGGCAATATTACAACAGACACAATAGAAATACAAAAAATCATTAGAGGATACTATGAACAACTATATGCCAACAAACAAGAGAACATGGAGGAGACGGACAAATTCTTGGATGCAAATAATCTACCAAGATTGAATCAGGAGGACCTAGAAAACCTGAATAGACCCATAACACTCCATGAGATTGAATCAGTAATAAATAACCTCCCAACAAAGAAAAGCCCCAATCTGGATGGCTTCACTTCTGAATTCTACAAAACTTTTAAGGAAGTGTCAACCCCTATCCTACTCAAATTATTTCTAAAGATCCAAAATGAAGGAAACCTTCCAAATTCATTTTATGAAGCCTCCATTATCCTCAGTCCCAAAACAAATAAGGACATGATAAAGAAAAATAAAAACTACTGAGCAATATTTCTGATGAATACAGACACAAGAATTCTCAACAAGATACTTTCAAATTGTATCCAACAACATATAACAAAGATTATTCATCATGACCAGGTAGGTTTATTTCATGGATACAAGGGTGATTCAACATAAGCAAGACCATAAATATAATACACCATATTAACAGAAAAAAAGATAAAATCCATATGATCATTTCAATTGATGCAGAGAAAGCATTTGATAAAAATAAATAATCATTGTAATACTCTCAGTAAGACTGGTATAGAAGGGTCATTTCTCAACATAATAAAAGCCATCCATGAAAAACCTATAGCTAACATTGTACTGAATGGGAAAAAGCTAAAAGCTTTTCCACTAAAAACTGGTGCTAGACAAGGCTGCCCACTTTCTCCACTAGTGTTTAACATAATGCTGGAAGTCTTATCAATGTAATCAGAAAATAGAACAATACAAAAGGCATTCAAATAGGCAAAGAAGAATTGAGAATAGCTCTATTTGCAGATAACATGATGGTAAACTTGGAAGACCCAAAGGTTTCCATGAAAAAAATTCTCGAAGTAATAAATGAATACAGTAAAGTGACAGGATACAAAATAAACATCCAAAAGTCCATATACAAACAAGTTGAACAAAGTGGAGCTGAAGAAAGGAATCCCTTTTATCATAGCTGCAAAATGTGTAAGATGCTTAGGGATAGATCTAAGGAATTCAAATACCTTTACAAGTAAACTATGAAAATCTTATAAAAAGATATTGAAAAGAACATAAAAAAGTGGAAGGACATCCCATAATCCTGAATTGGAAGAATTAACATAATCAAAGTGGCAATTCTACCCAAGTTAATCTACATATTTAATGCAATTCTAATCAAAATACTAGAGATATTCTTCACAGATCTAGAAAAAACAATCATAGAATTTGTCTGGAATCATAAAAGACCTCGTATTGCCAAAGCAGAAGAGTGGAGTAGGTGGCATATCATTCCCTGACCCCAAACTATACTATAAAGCTGTGAAATCAAAACAGCATGGTATTGCCACCAAAACAGACACGAAGATCAATGGAACAGAGTAGAGACCCCAGAAATAAACTCCAAAGTTTATAGCCAATTGATTTTTTTTTTTTTTTTTTTTTTTTGGAGAGGTTTTCGCTATAGGGTGCGTGCGCTCGCCAGACAGACAGAGAGAGACATAGAGACAGAAATCAAGAAATCATCCCCTAGGGCGGATGGTCACACCGCAATCCTTTCCCCTCCATTCTCCTCTCGGGATCTTGGGCACGCATGCACACGCGCCTGGCGTGAGTTTTAAGCCACCGGGTTCGGGACGCGAACCGTGGTCGACTACATGGGAGTCCAGCGACATAGCCATTACGCTAACTGCTGGTTTCCTATAGCCAATTGATTTTTGACAAGAAATACCAGTCAATCCATTGGGAAAAGGAAAACCTGTTTTAGCAAATGATGCTTGAAAAACTGGGCATCCACCTGCAGAAAGATGCAACTGACTCCCCATATTTCACCATTAACAAAAATTGAATCAAAGTGGATCAAAGATCTGAACCTAAGACCTCAAACTATATACCTACTGGTGTAAAATACTAAGGAAACTCTGAGAGACATTTGGGTAGGCAAAGACTTAAATACGATTCCCAAAGCACAAGCAATAATCCCTAAAATAGATTAGTGGAACTATATCAGATTAAGAAGTTTCTGCACAGCAAAGGACACAATAACAAGTGTGAACCGACAACCCTCAGAATGGAAGAATATTTTTGTCAAATATGCTCAGAAAAGGGCCTGATAACCAGAATACACAGGGAAGTCAAATGACTTACCAGAAAATAAAACTATTTTTTTATTTTATTTTTTTTCTAAGTCAAACTGTATCCAGCTTTATTAAAGATACTTTTCATAAACAATCATGGTATTTCAGGCAGGATATGGGCAGACAATTGTTAACAATATACAAGAACTTTCAAACTCCCTTCTTCAATGGACTACCAAAATTAGAAATCCACTATAAACCCCAATGAAGTCTTCATTTGATGCTCTGAACAGGGAAATTTTAGAGTGAGGGTTGACATTTCACATTTAGCATGTTGTTTAACAACTTTTCAAGTGCCCAACCTGATTTTCGGGAAATGAAAATGGCAGAATTATCAACCTGAAGATCCAACAATATAGAAAAGGAACTGCTGCTCTTTTGAAGGATGCCACCTCAATGTCATTGGAAAGTCCAGATTGCCTGATACACTGGTATAACCAATTTTCTGTGGTCAGGTCCCCACAGGTCTCTGGTTAAAGGGAGTTAAGTCGATGCTGAAGGCAGAGTGGGAGAAGACATAAAAGCAAATGTTAAATTTTCCACACCACAAGGCATCTGTGCCAAGGTGGCTGTGTGTCAGGGAATCCCTCCTCTCGGAAGCCAAGAGGAAGTCTCTCAAAACTAGAAGGGAAAGATGTTGTCCAAATCAATCCACCTTCAGAGACATTCTACTAGTGACAAATGCCCCTTCCCCAAAAATCAACAATGAAGTGTTCTGTGTGCTAACAACATAGCTTAAAAAAAAAAAAAAAAAAAAAAAAAAAAAAGTAAAACAAAATTCTGCATTTTTATAAAACTTGATTAAAAATAGTATTTCAAACTGTACAGTCACCAAAAGTACACAGTTATCAAAGATGCACACACTTCACTTGTCACCTCCGGCACCTTCAGCTTTCTGTGCCTGGTCTGTTTTGGCATCTCCATTTCCTGCAGGATTATTCCCATCCTTGCCAGCATCAGCTTTTCCCTTTTTTTCTTTAGGTACCTTCTCTCCCTTCTTTGCAGGGGCCTTTTTAGGCTTGAGCTCTGGCTTTGGAGGAGCAGGTTTTGCAGACAACCTCGCACATGTTCTCTGTGGTTCATCCTTCACCTTGGCTTTACCTCCTTCAGCATCCCCTTCAGCCTTTTTCTCGGGCATGGTGGTGACCACGGCGGGACGTAGGCACTTGATGCTGGGGATGCAGCAGCACGCAGGCTTTGGTTGGTCCGGGGGTCGCTCTCACCTCTTCTTCTTCATATTGCTCCAAAAAAAAATATATTAACCCAATTAAAAGATGGGAAAATGAGCCGAACAAAAATCTCTCTAAGGAAGACACACGAACAGCCCAAAAGTATATGAGGAAGTGCTCAACATCCCTCATCATAAGGGAGATGCAGATAAAAACCACAATGAGATACCACCTAACCCCTGTCAGAATGGCAAAGATTAAAAATACAAAAAAAGTGATGTTTTGGTGGGAATATGGTGAAAGGGAATCTCTCCTACACTGTTGGTGGGAATGTAAATTGGTTCAGCCACTGTGGAGAACAATATGGAAGTTCCTAAAGATCTACAGATAGAACTACCATTTGATCCAGCAATCCCGCTTCTGGGTATCTACCCAAAGGGCAGGAGAATGCTCAATTGGAAAAGTGCTTGCACATCAATGTTTATTGCACCATTATTCACAATCACTAAGACATGGAACCAACTTAAATGTCCACAAATTGATGAACGGATAGAAACAGTGTGACACGTATACTCTGTGGAATACTTATCAGTCATAAAAAACAACAAGACCCTGGCATTCTATATAAAGTGGTCAAATATGGACAATCTATTACTGAGTGAAGCAAACCAGCCAAGATATGAAGAAAAGATATTGTATGTATCCACTTACATATACCGACTATCCGCACTTTATGGTAGAGATCGAAATATTGGAGGGCATAAAAGCAGTGAAAATAGTTATGGATGCTGAAGATAGTGTAAAACAGGGCAAGGGGAGAGGGGAAGAGCATAGAGAAGAATAACAAGAGATCAAATAGAGAGGCACGACATTAGTGGGACACAGAAATAGTTTATTACCTGTTGATGATAACATGTATAATATTCTCAACTGGACTGGCCTGAGAAGTATTTTATGTTGGGTAAACTCTTTATACAAGCCAAATGATATATAGTGACTGAATGTTTAAAAAATAATGAGAATAAATAATAATAATAATCTGAAAACTATGAAGAAAAGCTATTTGATGATGTTGATGCGGATAGTAATGTCTTGACTGATATTCATGGCAATCATGCTGGAAAAAGAAATGTAATACACTGCAAAGATAAATGCAATTCAATATAATTTTAAAAAGATTATGATAATAAAATTAAATAAAAATCTTAAAAATCAGTAGTAATAGTTGTATACCTTCAACTATTATACATATTAAAAAACTGAAATTTAATTTAAAAATCACTATAAACATTGAGAACAAACTGCAAAGATGTAAACACATCAAAAAATTCAAGCCACTTTTGGGGCCTAACATTTGCATAGCCATTACACAATGCTCGATAAGACTGATCTACACAGAAAGTTCTAGATTCAAATTTGGAGGCTTCCCTGAACATGTTGAGTGTGCCTGTTTCCATAATCCAGGGCTGACTAGGGCTGAGGGAGGATTATACCCGCAAGATGCTGCTGGAAGTGCCTAACATACACACACACAGAGTTTCTCTCTCCCACTCATGGACGAAATAAACATCTAAAACTAAATAAACTTTTAAAAATACAAATACACATTTTTTAAAAATTTTCTAAAGGACTCATACACTCCCCAGAGAGAAAGAGCGCATGAGAGGACAGAAAGCACCACTCCACATGGTCACACCACAACGCCTGGCCCATTTCTTGACTCTATTAAGATTCAGTGCATGCACATACATGCACATAGCAAGTTTTTCAAATGCTCAGTGTCAGGACTTGAACTCCACATTCAGCCATGTGAGATCCATCTGCCTTAACCAATAAGCCAAGGAGCCAGACCCATACCAAAGATACCAAGCCTCTCCAAAACAAAGTATGTTGAATTTATGCCAAAAGCAGAATATAGTCTAAGGATAGGACGTGCTTAAAAAAATCCTAAACTTTATTTAGAAGTCTAACTGTTGGAATTTATCTATTTATAACATATATGACTATATACATACATCTATATATATGTATAAATATATATATATTTATAATATACATATTATATATGTTATAAATATAATTTTAAAAAGATTATGATAATAAAATTAAATAAAAATCTTAAAAATCAGTAGTAATAGTTGTATACCTTCAACTATTATACATATTAAAAAACTGAAATTTAATTTAAAAATCACTATAAACATTGAGAACAAACTGCATACATATATACATATACATATATAATATACATATTATATATGTTATAAATATATATATATATATACACATATAGATGTATGTGTGTGTATATATATATATAAAGTAATAAGTAATTATATTATGGTCTCAAGTTTACAAGATTATTAAGAAAAATTTAAATTCAGATGAAAATATACAAGTATAAAACCAAGCTAATTAAACAGAACACTATATGAAATTTAATTAAAAATTAAAAATACTACAACAAAAAAGAGTTTTTTAAAATACATATTATTCTCTCCACTTAAAAGACTCAGAAACAATGACAACACAGTAACATGATACGAACAATAATCAGCCACGTATTATTATTTCAAATCACTATTTCTTACTCTTAGGAGTTGTTAGATACCCAGACTCTGAATGAACAGCTGGCTCTGGACTCAGGGAAGGAAATGTATGAGATAAACTTTGATAACTTTTAGTTTTACAAAGTAAGAAAGATAACAAAAATAAAAGTTCATACCAATAACATGAAGGAACCAATATAAAGATGCTTCCATTAACATGACAAGGCAACTTCAAGGTTAAAGAAAAGGGAGAGAGAATAAATCCAATTAAATAAACACACTGCTCACAAAAGTTAATTTATAATGATGCTCTATAAAAGAGAAAATAATCACTTCATAGCAAAGGTAACTAGAACACCAACTACTTATTCTGCAAATAAGCTACTAATTTTTTTTAAAAAAATCAACATTTATTAATCCTTTCTACATTAACTCTATTTCCAAATAAGTTAACAGAACAAATTAACTTTAGTTGATAAAAGAATGTTCTTTTCTTATAGAAATCCAAATAATAAATTTAGAAGGAATGACTGAATTTAGAAAGCACTCTTGTATGATCACCAATAAAATGCAGGCAAAGATCATCAATGCTTGAAAATAAGTTAAGGTTGGGATCAGCAATTAGCGTAATGGCTATGTCACTGGACTCCCATGTAGTCGACTGCAGTTTGAGTCCCAGATCTGGTGGCTTAAATTCACACTGGGCGCATGTGCATGCGTGCCCAAGACCCCGAGAGGAGAATGGAGGAGAAGGGATTCAGCGTGGCCATCCCCCCTTGGGGGGGGTGATTTCTCACTTTCTGTCTCTCTGTCTCTGTATTTCTGGTAAGCGCACACGCCTCTATAGCAAAAACCTCTCTTAAAAAAAGAAAAAAAAAAGAAAAGTTAAGGTTAAGAGGTGTAATTACCAGAGTTCTGTCCGTAAGAAATAGGGAGTTAGTTAAACATCCATCATAGCACTAAAAACATTTCTGGCATGTATGTGGATTTCCTTTATCTGCTCACAGAGCTTCTGGAATCATCCATCAAAGGAAATAC
This sequence comes from Tupaia tana, assembly GCA_026018925.1. NCBI lineage: Eukaryota > Metazoa > Chordata > Mammalia > Scandentia > Tupaiidae > Tupaia > Tupaia tana. Next base: position 33,434,023 of record JAKSZU010000008.1, read on the forward strand.
GTTCAGCTGTTACAGTCCTTATTCTGATGATGGGACTACCATTGATAGTTTTATTTTCCTTCTTTTACCACCCACTCCATATTTTGTTGTGTTAAGCCAGGACCTCAGCTGACCAAAGTACTTAACTTTTGGGATTAACCAAATATCCATAAAGGATCTGACTCTTCAGTGATCAGCAATTTATCAATATCTAAAACTAGATACAGAGAGTTGAAGTTTTCCTATTACTTTTTCCATCACTTTTTATCATCTATTCTCTACTCTTAGATATTAAAAGACTAAATGGTACCTCAAAATATCCCCAAGATTCTAGACATAGATCAGACCCAATGTGAGTATTCTTCTAGTTGTTGAGTATGTCTTTTCCAACGATTTATTCATTAATTGGGAAGACAAACATGCGCGATGTCTTTCGGTTTACTGAGCTCATAGTAAACAAACTTGCTTTCAGTGCCCACTGACCAGCTGACCATCTTAAGCTCTTACTTTGGGTACAAACCACAACAGTGCTAAAATTAATTCAAAGCAAGTGTCTGAGTATGGCCCTTTTTTGTACCCAATATGGTTGGGTACAAAGAGTGGCACTGTCATTCATCTGTCTTTTGTGATTTCATTGTCCTAGTAAAAGTCAGGGTGCATGTCTGAATGGCTGCATTTTCCATTGCCTCTTCCCATCCTACGGTATAAAACAAAAAAAACAGTAATGACTCTCTGAATATAAGATATTGTCCTGACTGCACTAGCAAGGGATTTTCAAAAGGGTTCGAGGAATCAAGATTTCAGCCTCTTCTAAGTCCACTCAGTTGACCCATTTTCAGACGTTCGGCACCAACTCCTTCTCAATTAGTGCCCTAATTATCTAATAAGGGACCCAGTAAAGCCATGCTTTCACTTAACGTTATAATTCCAAATGTATGCAACTTAATTGTGTACTTGACTTCTGGTAAAGGAGGCCTTGTGGGTAAGAGAAGTGCTAAATTTTCTTAGCCACACAGAAGTAACACTGTAATTTTCTGACCATCACTGTTAGTAATAATTGAAAAGCTTGCATGTGTCTTTTTAGTTCTATAATCTCTCTAATAAAGTTGAAAGCAGCCACCCATTGATAGTCCTGTTGTTTATTATTATTTCTGTAAAGACCACTTGGTTCTGCAAGACTTTGCTTCATGAGATGCTTTTCAACAAGCAACCTAACCTTATAAATTAGTTCTCATGATGCCATTTATTAGTGTTATGCCATTTTCATTGGCAAGGAGTTTAGCACTACATCAAAAGCCAGTCACGTAATGAAAACAACACCTGAAAATATGTTTTTGAGGATGTTCTTAGGACAATTTCTTTTATCAAGTAACTCCACCACACAAGGTTCAGTCAGTAACAGAAACTTTCCAATTACTGAATCTAATTAGACAACATGAATTGGTTCAGCAGATACGGGGGGGACCTTCACATAGTGTATGGTTACATTTCTGGACTCTTACGTAGTCAACCATAATTTGAGACCTATACCTGGGGGCTTAAAACTCATGCTGGGCACGTGTGTGTGGGTACCCAAAATCCTGATAGGAGAATGGAGAAAAGATTGTGGCATGGCCATCCCTCCTGGGGTATCTCTTACTTTCTGTCTCTCTGTCTCTCTGTCTGGTGAGCACTCGTTCCCTATAGCAAAAATCTCTGTCAAAAAAAAAAAAGATAGGAGAATTCAAAACACACACACACACATGAAAAGGAAAAAGAAACATTGAAATAGCATAAAAACGATAACTGCAAACATCAGCTAGAAGGGCAGTGAAAGAAAAGGTTCTGGATTTTAGAATCTGGAGCTGAAGGACAGGCCTCTGAGGACAAGGCACTGCCTCGCTCTTGCTGGTATTCAGAAATTTGAAGCAAGTCTCTCCTGGGACTGGAACTCAAACTTCTGAGGGAAGAATGCTGGCCACCTGGCAGTGCTGTTATGTAGGAGACATGATGAAGTTGGAGATAGGAGTCCCAATAGTAAGTAAATAAGAGCGAAAGAGAAAAATGAAGATAGAGTTATACTCCTTCTGGGGTCAACTACTGTTTCCATGGCCAAGGACCACTTTTTGGAAGATGCTGAAAGAAATACCAGACAAACAAGAAATAGAGAAACTTTGCCCCTCTCTGTCTTGCTTTAGAGCCCCCTATTAACAGAACCTAACAAAAAGTCAGACAGAAAAAAAAAAAAAAAAACAAGTATAGGTTATGCAGTCTATACCACATCACAAAGATGAGCAGACAAGAAGGTATTTGGAATTGAGAAATAACAGCTTAATAATGGGAAAAGTAGGAACTTACAATGGAGGCATCAAACCATTCCCACTTCCCCCCATTGATGAGTTTTAAGATCACTTGGGTTTATAGACAAGATATCATACATCTCCAGGGATGGAAATATAACATATATGGTACCACCTGTGAACCATTCTTGGCTCAAAACAACAAAAATGATTAATAACATGTCAACCTGAATTTAAGACTTGAGATTTGGGCCAGCAACTGGTATGGTGGTTAAGGCAACTAGGTCCTACATGGCCAGTTGAGTGGCTTGACTCCCAGACCCAGCAGTTTGAAAAACATGCCAGGTGGGTAGGGGTGGGGAGAGTGTTCATGTGCACCCAAAATCTTGAGAGGAGATGCAGGAGAAGGGATTGTGGCATGGCCATTCCTCCCTGTGGGGGCCTTTTTCATTTTTCCTCTCCTGTCTCTCTCCGTCTCTCTCCCTGGCAAGTATATGCTCCCTTAGTAAATGGAATAAAAAAAGGAAAGAAAGACTTGAGAGTCAATTTCAATTTATAGGAAATAAAAAGTATAGGGGAGCTAGTTAAATCATACAATGAGGAAGCCAATAGTTATATAAGGTGAATAATTTTCCAAGGCATGGAGCCCAGTTATCTCAACCAATTTATCACAGAAGAATCATTTTAAGAAAATATTTCAGAAACAAGAGTTGGTTTACATGAAGAGGATCATAACATAAATGCTATGGATAAACTTTGAATCATGATTCAAACTAGCCAACTACAAACAAATAAATATTTTAATATGGTTCAGAAATTAGTTTATATTAGTGATTGATTAGTAATTTACTAAATTGTGCCATTGGTATTATGTATGAAATATTTTACTATTTTTTTACTTATTTTTTTAATTTTTAAAATTCCCAGAGGGCATGTGCACCAGCAAGAGTGACAGAGAGAAAGAAAAAGAAAGTACTCCCCCAATGGGTCATAGTCACCTGAAATCCTTTTTATTTCCATTTTTTCCATCCTGTGTAAATTTGGGGTGCACACACAAACACACACACACATAACCCCAGAATGTTTTTCACAACACCAGGGCAGAGATGAGATAGGCCATGTGGGATCTAAACCATGGTAGGACATGAGGAATTCAACCCACTTCATCACTAGGCTTCTAGACTACAGGGTTGGTCCTATCATTTTTTTTATTTTTAGATTTTTTATTGTTGTTCTTGTTTTGTTTTGTTTTACCATAGAGTGTGTGTGCTCTCTGGAGAGAGACAAGGAGAAGAAAAATGAGAAATCATTCCCCAGTGGGGGATGACCACATTGCAATCCCTTCTCCTCCAATCTCCTCCTCAGATTTTGGACATGCATGCACATGCACCCGGAATGATTTTCAAACTGCTGGGTCTGAGATTGGAACCTCAGCCAGCCAGGTGATTTAACCACTATACTACCTGTTGGTTTTCCATCTTTTTCTCTTTTTCTTTTTAAGTTTTTGCTATAGGACACATGTGCTTACTGGAGAAAGACAAAGAGATAGTGAGAAGGGAAATAAGAAATCAGTCCCCTGGGGAGCTGGCCATGCTACAATCCCTTCTCCTCCATTCTCCTCCTGGGATTTTGGTCATGCACACACCTGTGCCCAGAATGATTTTCAAGAAACTAGGTCCAGGACTAGAACCACAGTTGGCTACATGAGAGTTCAATACCTTAATCATATACCATGTGCATCCATGTCCAAAGTCTAAAGAGGAGAATGGAGGAGAAAGGATTGATGCGTTACCATTCTTCCTGGGGAAAGGGAATTTCTCACTTTCCTCCTCTCTTTCTGTCTCTGTCTCTTGTGGGTGAATACACATGCCATAGGGCAAGAAGGGGAAAAAGAAAGAAACAAAACATTTAAGTGGCACAAAAATGGAAAATTATCTGTTGATGATAATATGTATGGTTATATCTTTAACTGAACCAATATATAGTGTATCCAGGCTGGGAAAATTCATTTGGTATGCTATAATGATACACAGTAACTATATGTAATTTAATTAATTGATTAACAGCAGGTAGCGTAATGGTTACATCACTGGACTACAACATGGTTTACCATGATTTGTGTCTCGGATCCAGGGGCTTGAAACTCACGCCTGGCACGTGTGTATGTATGTACACCAAATCCCAAGAGAACAATGGAGGAGAAGGAATTGGGGCATAACCATGCCCCCTGTGGAGGTGATTTCTCACTTTCTGTCTCTCTGTCTTTCTCTGTCTGTCTCTCTAGCAAGTGCCTGTACCCCAAAGCAAAAATCACTCCAAAATAATAATAAATTTAAAAAGAAATCCTAATAAATAATAAAGAAAACCCTAGGCATGTGTGATAGAGAGTTAAATTCCTCACCTGAGAGAGATGCACAAACACAGGAAAAAGCTCAGGAAACCAAAGAACTATGACAGACCTTTTTCTGTTAAATATTCGTTACCAATTCCAGGATAAAAGTAACACCTAACTTCAGCCCAATTGTGATAGTCCTCTTGCAGCTGCCAATTCACATCCCTTTCAGACACAGGGGGTGTATTTCCTTTCTATTAGAAATCTTTGCTTTTCTATTAAAACTTCTCTTTCCCTACTGAAAAACAAACAAACAAACAAACAAACAACAACAATAACAAAACCCCCTGAATTCAGGGCTTGAAAAACATGCTAGGCACATATATATGCATGTCCAAAATCCTAAAGGAAGAAATAAAAAAATTTCTGTAGCATAAACAAAATGCAGTCCTACCCAGACAACTCTGAGAAAATGCATGCCTTAAGTATTTTTTGTTTAATATAGTTTGGTATAGGAAACGTGTGCTTGCCAGAGAGCGAGAGACAGAGAGAGAGGAAAAATGAGAAATCACCCCCAGGGATGATGGCCATGCTGCAATCCCTTCTTCACCAGTCTCCTCTTGAGATTTTGGGCATGCACACATGCACCTATCATGTCTCTCACTACTCAGGGTCCAGGACTCAAACTGCTCAATCAGACACTGGAGTCCAGCTACCTCAGCCTCCATGCCACCTGCTGGCCCACATATCTTCAAAATTTACTTCTGCAGATACAAGAAGGTGTTGGTTAACCAGTATCTACTCAGTATCCCAAAAAGGCACAGATAACTTTCTAAAAGGAAAGTTTCTGGTAGGTACAAACAAGATAGAGATTCAACTGAAACAGACACTCAACTATAAATACACTGCAATACGGAAAGAAATGAGAACAAAAGCACTAGAAACAGTAACCAAACATGCAACACCATGCTTTGGCAGGAGAAAATAGAGATGAGTTTTCAGTCTGAAAGAGCTCACCCTGTTCTGTGAGCATGGAACTCTGGGACAACTGAACTGACAGCATAGCCACTGTGCACTTGGCTTCCTTCGTAAGGTCTTGCTGCGCCATCTGCAAACAAGGAGGCCATTGCCACCTCACAGACAAGCACCAGTGGTGTGATTGTAGAACACCATCCTTGTGTCCATGAGCAGCACCTTCTGACAGTGAGGAACAATGACAGAATAGCAGCTAGAGAATGATGTAAACCAGAGCCCCACTTTTCCAGCTTGTCAGCACTTCTGGCTGGAGTCTGTGCCTCTCATTGTTTAGATAAACAAGAAAAAATACTGTGGAGGGAAGAGAATGAGACTGTCCATATGGCAAATGGGCACTTGAACAGATGCGAGCTTAATATGGAGAGACCAAAGAAATAAAGTTTTTCTTGTGACAAAATTGTATAACAGTTTGTAACAGTCTATAACATAACGTTAGGATGGAATCCAATAGTTTCTTTTTTTTAATATTGTTTTCTAATTGAATTTTAGATATTTAAGAATTTAAGTATGTGTTTGAGAATATTTAAAATTATTTCTGAGTAAGTAAAGCTACTAATTAGATCTTTACTTTCAGTATAAAAAGCAAAAATGAATGAACATTCAGAAAACAAAGAAAATTTTAAAGAAGCACTTAAAAATGGAACGAGAGGGATCAGCAGATGGCATAATGGTGACGTTGCTGGACTTCCATGTAGTTAACTGTGGTTCGAGTCCCAGACCCAGCAACTTAAAACTCACAAAAGGCACATATGTGTGTGTGCCCGCAATCCTGAGAGGAAAATAGAGGAGAAGGGATTGCTGTGTGGCCATCCCCCATGGGGGATGATTTTCAGTTTCTATTTCTTTGTTTCTCTCTGCCTTTCGGGCAAGCACATGCACCCTATAGCAAAAATCTCTCCCCCACCAAAATAAAAAAGAAAATGGAAATAGAACAAGAGCATAGAAGATGACAGAGAAGTAGCTAATTCCATAATTTACAACAATAGGGTAATCTATTCAAATCTAGACACATACTGCCATAAGAAGCACCTAAAGGAAAATAATATTATTTATAGGGGTTAACAAAGCAGCCGGAAGTCAGCCCATGAGATGGTGGTTAAAGGGACTGGATCCCATATGCTAGCCACACAGTTCCAGTCCAGACACAGCAACTTGAGTAGTTCAAGTCATCAAACCTGATGGCTTGAAAAACACTCTGGGCATGTATGCATGAGTGTCCCAACTCCTGAAAGAAGAGACAAATGAAAGAAAAGGGATGGGTGCTTGATCATCACCCATAGGGCGGCACTTTCTCCCTTTCCCTCTGTTTCCCTCTCTTCCTCTCTCTCTGTGTCTCTCTCTGGTGACCACACATGCCCTCTGGTAAATTAAAAATTAAAAGAACAGCTGTGGAAAAAGATACATTGAGTAAATGTAAGCTACATTAAAGTTAGGTTGATACAACAATAGGGATAATTAATTTGTCCTTTATTTATTCCATTGAGAGAAGGAGAGAAATAGGCAACATTGACAGAGTCTCAATATGCCTCAGTTTTCCTCCCGCCTGCCCGTGCTGCCCTCCAGCCAATCAGGATAATAGGCACAGAGGCACTGGACATGTGTCAGGTCACCCTGGGAAATGAACTCGGGTCTTACAGGATTGCAGAGTGGTGCTCCCATCACCTGCACCACTGTGGCTAGGTCAGGTGAAGAAATTCGAAGTCCAAAAATTCAGTACAGCAAAGACGGTTATTTTCTATTGATAAACATTTAATCCTGTAATTTATTTAGAATATGATAATATTAAACGTGCTAAGTACTACTGCCTCACATAATAGGACAATACTAGGATAAAATAGCATAAGTTGGGCCAGCCAGTGGCAGGGTGACTAGGTGGCTGGATCCAGATGGCTGACTGTGCAGTTCATGACCCAAACCAGATGGCTTGAGAAACATATTGAACATGTGTGCATGTGTTCCCAATACCCTGAAAGGAGGGAAGTGGAAGAGCGGTGATAGGGATCACGGTGTAGCCATCCTCCATGGGAGGTACTTTCTCTCTCTCTCTCTCTGTCTTATAAGCACATTCATCCTCTGGAAAAAAAGTATTTTAAATTTTTTTGAAAAAAGTAATTACATAAGTGAAAATTTTATAGGAAAATGTTAACATCTTACCAATAAGATGTTAACATCTTTCATAGTCCTAGTGGGTGCAATAAAATTAAAGACAATTATGCTTTCATAGTCCTAGTGAATAAAAGACATAGAGTTGAGTGATGCAATTATTAAGATGTAATACATCTACATCAAACATTGCATCTAATAAGCCATAGCTCTAGTTGTTCAAAAACTCTTACAAAACCTAATACACACTAGGCTCTAGAGAAAATTTTAGTTTATTTGAAGTTACAAATTGTGTGAGTCGCCTTTTCTGAAAGAAAACAATAAGATTTATTAACTCTCTATGAGTTTTTAGAAAGAGTGCTCTTAGTTAAATGTTAACATATGAAACTTATTAGAGATATTAGCTCAAAAAAGTTTCAAATTAAAAAAATGCTTATATGAATTTACTTAATGTCTTAAAATCAAATCTTCATGGTTAAATTCTACACTTTAGTTTTTATGCTTTGTCCTTATAAAATAGAGTTGCAATTACCTATCCTTTGTTTCCAATGATTGTTTTCTAGCATATATACTCCCTTTGACCTCAGATAATTAAGCTTTTAGTTATATTTTCAAGTCTGCTTTCTGTCTGTTATGCACATACCCTTGTCTACATTTATAGATTTATTCACCATACGTAAATTGAATGCCCATTTTTTCAGATACTGCGCTAAATATTTTGTTAAAGGATTGAAGGAAACACAGGCTGATTCAATAATTTCTATATGGAATCCATAACTAAAATACCATTCTAAAAATATGTTAATAGAAGTATATGCAGTGGGAATTAGCAGATAGCATAAAGGTTACGTCACTGGATTCCCACGCAGTCGACCGCAGTTCAACTGAACCGCATGACTTAAAACTCACACTGGGTGCATGTGCATGAGTACCCAAGATCTCGAGAGGAGACTGGAGGTGAAGAGATTGTGGCATAGCCATCACCACTGGGGAGTGATTTCTTGCTGTCTCTCTGTCTTTCCAGAGAGCACATGCTCACTATAGCAAAAATCTTTCTTAAAAAATGAACATTATTTTTTAAATAGTATATGCGCTGAGTCTTATGGGGCTGGGAATTGTGAACCACTCCTCATAAGCATAAGGAGGTGAGAAAAATGTCAGTGAAGAAACAATGCACAAGTTGAGCTTAAATCAATTAATACAGAATCATGCAGCTTTGGAAAAAGAGTCAGACACAAGTAGAAAAAAGGAAATTTAGCATGTTCAAAAACAGGGAAACTAGATAGCAAGACTCCAGTACTCCACTCCAGCATAAGTTCTGGTAAGAGAGCAGGAATGGGCAAAAGTTGATTGAAACCTTTTGGGAATATTCATGTTTATGCTCTGTCAGTGTAGTTTGGAGTTTAAAGGAGATATCTAATAAATTTCATTTTTTTGAAACCAGTTATATTGTCAGATAATTATAAAAGTTTTGTTTCTAATGATAATAACATTTTAATATTAGTTAATATCTATAATGATTTCAAGTCAAATTTGACATTTGTTTTACATTTTTCCAAAGGCATTTTCAAATTTTTGTGTTCATCTCTTCATTCAGCTATTTATCTGCTTATTCATTTATTAAATAATATGGATATATAAGTAATCTCCTATGTAATAACAACTGAGCTAAGCTTTGATTATTCAATGGAAAGAATGGACATTTCTTCACTATTGTCATAAGTTTTCATCTAGTCATTTATTGTTTACATGTTTCCAAAATAATTACAAACACTGCTTAGTTAATAGCAGTTTAACGACTGGAAAAAATAAATTTTAGATTGTAAATTTATAAAGTATTGTAGCATGTGGGGGACAGCAGATGACATAGTGTTTAAGTTGCTGGACTTCTATGTGGCTCACTGCAGTCTGAGTCCAGGACCTGGTGGCTTGAAAATAAGCCAGGCATGTGTGCCTATATGCCCTAAATCCTGAGAGGAGAATGAAAGAGAAGGGACTTTAGCATGATCATCTTCCCTGGAGAATGATTTTTCATTTTCTCTCTGTGTCTCTGTCTCTGGTGAGCGTATGCACTCTATAGCAAAAATTCTTTCTAAAAAACATAAGGATTGTAACATGTTAGGAAAAAAATCTAGCTCAGATTTTTATAGTTCTTGCTAGCTATGCATCAATGGTCTTAAATTACAACAATAAAATATCTTTCTTTTCTTCATATAAGTCAAGTGATAATACTATTATCCAATGACTTTATTTACTCACATTATTTTCCCACCAGCATGTATTAAGGTTAAATACAAAATTTTGATGTTGCTTCTGAGGCAACACATAGAAACATTTACCACCTCCCACTCCACTCAGTGCATTCGTGCCCTATAGGTATGTGGTAGCATCTGAGCAAAGCCACCACACATCTGGAGAAGCACAGAGACAAAGCTGAGAAGAAGCAACAGCTTCTTCAGAAAACAGACTTCAAATATTGAAGAAACAAAGATTCACAGGTCAGGAAAAGCTTCCTTCTATCACAATAGAACACATAAGGAAACTAGTAACAATATTATCATAAGCAAAATGATACACTTAGTTAAAATTTGATTTCACAGTGCCCCATAACATCAACTTGTGTTCCCAAACTAACCAAGTTACAGGAAAATAGACCACACCAATGCTGTTTACAAATAATATTTTAAAAAATATTTCACTTTTAAAAATTGATAAATAATAATTGCATGTATTTTGAGGCTCTTAGGTGATGTTTTGATACATATGCGCACACACACATTGTGGGAAAGGCTATCAGAATAATGTCTTATCTCTAAGTATCCTGTAAGTTTCAACATGGTAGGAAAGAAACAAAGCATCCACATCTAGATTTCTTACTTGGAGAAGCTTTGCCCCACAATTGAGAGTAGGTGCAGTATACTAAAATTGCTTTGCCAGATGACTAACCACCTTCTGCTTTTCATTTGCAAGGTACACATGCCAGATGTGGTTAAACTTTGTCAATGGCACATGGCATTTAAATTTGTAAACATACCCCCCCCTCCGAAAGGCCCAATTTATACCAAACCCTAAAATAACCCTATTTTACTGTTGTTTATTTCTTCTCCCTTTCCTCCTTATTCTCCATAAGTGCTTCAGAAATTCAATTTTTTAATAGTTTAAAGCCTTTAGGATTAGTTGAAGCTATCAAATAAGAGATGTTCAAATAAAATAAATTTCTCATTATGGGTGATGCATCACATAGTAGCCAAAGTGGCTTCCTCACCTGGGAAATGATACTTTTCTCTAGATTTCAACAATTCACTGCATATCTCTGGTATTGCAGTCAAAAAAAGCCTCATTCTCAAGAAGGTTTCTGGGGGAGAAGAGAAAAAGAGAGAGAGATTCAGTTGCATATTGTGAAACAAACACTGTTACATTTGTCTACCAGGGAATTGCCAAGACTACATTACAGTGCCCACTTAGGCATAACAATGTCTTTGTATTTTAGGGTCCTATAGTTTTCTTGGCCATACTTTTGCTATTATTGTCATTATATTATTGTTGTTATATTATCAAATATCCACTCAAGATTAAGATGGCATTAGCAATACGTTCAGAATGTACAGACAATCAAGTAAAACATAAACAAAAATTGAAAGTAGAAAATGCAAACCAAGATCTTGGTCTGACAATTATGGAAATAGCTTTATCTCTGAATATGTGTGGCTAATGTCTACTCACTTATAACATTCATGTGCAGCTTTGCTTAAAATCTCCTAAAAACTTAATCCCATCAGAAATCTTGGAGTAGGGAGAGATTAATTGTCTCTCCTACAGGTCTGGCATCTTTCACCTGCATAGAATGCTCCCATGATGATTTTCTTTTAAAACAGCGAGAAGGAGAGAAAAAAGAAATCAGCCAGAAGTATTTGTCGGCAAGATTCCTTAATGTCCGTTACAGAAGTCACAGATTACAGTTTAAAATGGAAGTCCCCTTTTGAACAAAGAAGGAAAGGTTATGAGAAAATACAGCTCGCCATTATTGATGTACAAAGCCAGCTGTGGTTGCATCTGTCCTGTAGCTCCCCCACATGCACCACTCGGATATTGCCTAAATCTCTGGAAATGAAGGGAGAGGAGCTTCAGCCATAGCTCTGTCTGCGGCTGCTATGAAAACCCAGCTTGACAAGATCACACCCAACCTCTGCTGTTCTCATTTAACATCCTCCATAGACTGCTTGTCAGGTGGGCTCTGTGTGGCTTGCACAGCTAATCCTAGAAACATGTAAAAGTCATACAGATTATAATTTAAGAAAAAGAAATAAAGTCCATTGACCACTGATTGTCCTTTCCTCTGATGCCTGGTACGAGTATTCAACTATAATGATTGTGAACTCACAGAATTTCTATTTCACTTCATTTTATCTTTGCTAGAGATGACATTTTGGTTTCAACTCCAATCTCTCTCTCTCTCTCTCTCTCTCTCTCTCTCTCTCTCTCTCTCTCTCTCTCTCTCTCCCCCCCCCCCACTCCTCAATCCCTCCTTTTGTCTTTTTCTCCTCTGCTTCATACCTCTTCCTTAGCACAGGCCACTTCTGTGAAAGACAGATAAAATTATACTGTCTTACAGCTGTGATCAGACTTCCGTTAGTCCTTATCTTTTAATAAATGAGAGAAAGTATGAGAGGAAACGAAGCCGACTTCTCATGGAGCAAAGTCTATAATTTCATTTGAAAAATGCCAATATAAAGACTACAGCACTGATTTTTATAAACAGATCATTCCTTTATTAACCACTGCTCACAGTAGTGTTTCTGTTTTCTACTCTAGTTTTCAGTTCTTTCCCACACCCTTCTACCTCAGCAGCAAAATAATACTAACTTGTTTTAAATGTTTTGCTTTTAGATTGTTAAGAGATGTAGCAAGCATCTGGCAGCATTCTGTGCTGGACACTTGCAGTAACAGTGTGAAAACCTTTGCATTTCTACAAATTTCTCCAGCCCCTTTTATCTGGATGTCACTATTCATTCCTAAACATATTCATCTACATTTTGTTAATTGCAATTTAAAATTCCATCCTAAAAGATGTACATGCACTATAGTAATTTTGAAAGCGAACAGTTATTTCATTGGGTTGTCACTCTTTCCAGAAATCAAACCCACCCTGTTACGTATAAATAGATTGCTTGATATACATGCAATATCCTGTCGGTGTCATGCACTCCTTTCTTTAATCTGACTGACATGGCACATAATAAAATGCTCACTTCAATATATGTCTGTTGCATTTTGCCTAATTCTGGGCTTAGTTTAATATTAGTCATGAATATTTCCTCCAACAAGGCACGGATTTGAATATATATAAGGCACAGTTTATGTTCATACTAAAGCACAAGCTTCAACCTTATTTTTTATTACTTTCCCTGTTTGTGATGAATTAAGTCATCTCAAAGAGAGAACGGAAAGCAACAGGGACCAGAACTGTTATCTTTATCCACAAGTCGGGTAGAGTGTGAGTGGGTGAAATTCAACTGCTGTGCTTTCCTTTCCCTGAGCATCAGAGCTGAGAGTTGGAGAGGTCTGCTCAGTGGGAGAAAAAAATAACAGATGAAACCATATTACCTCTCTGGATTTCTTTAAGGCTAACAAGTCACAGTAGTTTCTAATACCCTCAGTAATTTATTTCATGTTCCTTTTGGTCATGGAAATGAGCCATTTTGTCATTTCTTTTTATTTGCATTTTAAAATCTTCAAATTAAGGTAATGGAGAGAATAAAAATGCATTAAGTGATACATATGTAAGTAAACCTATATACATATATATATGTATATAGACATATATACATATGTATATATATATATATATATATATATATATATCAACATATGTGCATATACCTGTTTGTGTGTATATATTTACATGGGTGGATATTTAATTTTATAAATTAAAAATCCTAATAAATTGAGTACTTTTCATCCTGGTGTAAAATAATTGAAAAAAACTTTGGCACATTAGTGTGACCCACTTTGATGTAAGAAACTATAGTAATCCATGTACATTTTCTCTGTAAGTTTCTATTATGGTTTTAATACATATCCCATTTTAACAGCTATAATATTGAATCAACACTACTTATTTTTACACATCCTGTAACATCTTCTATTTCGGGACTGCAGTAACCCAAGTCACATGTTGATTGGCTCATGTTTGTTGTTATGATAGTCTTATCTAAGAATTCAAATGGACACCTACCAAGTAAAAATCCCATTGTAAAATGGATTTCTGAACTAGAGTTAGAAATTTTATAGGGTAGCATATGTTCCTCATGAATATTAAAATGTGCATTAAATATACTACTACAAACAAAACAGATATTTTAAAGTTCTATCAATTACATGCTAAAACCATAATCAATGTTTTTATTTGTGTCACCATAGCTGACATTTGTGTGCATGTATGTGTGAACACATTTTTCTCCTTGGAGGTTTTCCTGTGGCATATTTATTTCATGCGCTATATCGACTTTATGTGACTATGTGATATTGCACTATGTTATATTAAACATCTAATATTCCATCTTTAAAATAAAATTGTACACTATTTCTACAAAGAAATAGAATACACATTGTTTATGTGATGGACAGCTTGTACTCCCAATGGACGTAGACAATGGATAAAATGAACTACTGGCTAAAACGGATTAGATGCCAAACTTGGTTAGTTCTTGCCTAATTCTATAAAAATATGTCAGTTAGGGACTTATTTGATCTAAGGAAAAAATAATTCTCAAAACAATATCCTCGCTGATTACTTATTCAAACTGATTATGTATGCTATGGCCAATGCTCTACTGGAATAAAATACATTCATGTAAACTTGGCCCCTTTCCCTGGCCAGCCGGCATAAAGAAACTGCTATTACAAGGTATTTTATTCAATGACCAGAAACACAGAATAGATTAATTATAAAGCAGAACAATGAAACAAAATTATATCCTAGTTAAACATGATTATGTAAGAGTTTCACATTGTTTTCGAGTACTGCTGATATGCTCAAAGCGTATCATGATACAGTCCCGAAAGTCCTGGGCTCATCTACAGCTATTAGCTTAATACCTTGGGTTTTATTAGATAATTATTTATGACACCTAAGTGCTAGGAGATGTTGCAAAACTGAAAGTCAAATATTTTGGAGAAAATGGAAAACACAGATCCACCGATCTGAGTAGCTAAGCCCTTGTGCAAAAAGCCATTGGACACGCATGCCGGAATCACTGTTCTGTGGGTAGATGCTATAACACTCAAATTAGATGATCCAAAGGTGATGAGAAAGGAGTTTAGAATTGGAAACGGTACTTCAAAAAATGAGGCTGGGTCAAGTATCATATGAGCATTAATGTGAGTATGGAGTATAATATAGCAACTTGTTTTTTTGAAAATCTGGGCACAGTCTAAGGTAAGCCTATTGTTCCCCAAAGGCCACTCGCAGTTAGCGTTAACACACTTCCATGCTTTCACCAGAGCCTTCAGAAGCTGTGACAGTGCTTGCAAATGTGATGCTCATGACAAGTCTATCTGCTTCTAAAGCATGTCAAGAAAGCTGAACACTATTAATAATACTAATGGAAAGATTATCTTTAGCTCTGATTTTTTTTTTTTCTGCTTTGAAAATAAAAGTGGGAGGTTTGTTTTAACACTCTGCCCTTTTCATAAAGGTTGCAAGAAGCAATTGAGCCTCTCTGCAAAAGCCTTCCTTTTCAAGTTTTCCGCTTAATTAAAACACTGCATGGACTTGCTTAAAAGTGAACTCTTCACTGGTAAATTTTAAAGATAGAAAACGTACTAATAATAAAATGATCAGTAATCCTTTGTCAGAAGAAGAGAGTATTCGTTAGACTATGTGGACAAAAGGACAATTACATACTTTTAAAGTACCCATTAAAGAGGCAACATCGTGCCATTTCCTTGTTAGAACTGCATTCTCTGCAAGAACACAAGGAAGGCTGCATAGCAGCCAATTAGATAAAATTAATGTGCAAATTTCTGAAGGAAAAAATATATGTAAGCAGAATATTTAGAGACCATTTAGGAACAGAAAAATAAAACCATGACAACAAAATAAATATACTACAGCTTTTGTATGCCAACTATTACAACATCTATCCCTATAGTGTTTAGCATGAACATATTACATATGTGATCAAATTTCAAATGAACACCCTTTTAAAAATGAGTTCTCAAAGTGCTCCCTACCTATGTCAATTAACTAAGATGGGAGGGTTTTGAATATTTCCCTGAAATATGGCATTACACGGAACACATATTTGAAGAATTTCATAATTCTTGGCAAAACCACCTCTCTGAGAATGCCAATAAAGCTCCCAGTCCTCATTGCACAAAAGCCACTTTATGCATTTTCTCCCTGTTATGCTTTTTAAAGCTAAACATTAAACAAGTCATTTTACAAAACCAAAGTAGGGAGGTCAATTGTTTTCCTTTATCTGAAAAGGTTCCTGAACCTGGTATTTGTCTGGTGCATGTATTGGCCTTCTGCCTGCCTTTATTTTTGTCATGGGTTTCAGCTGTAAAGCGCGTTCATCTTTAAAACTCAGCCTCACTGTGTCATACATTCAACCCTGCTCCATACCACCCAACACAACTTATCACACTCTGACAGCTAATATTTAAAAGAGAACACACACGTATTTTGAGGTTTGATAACTGCTATCAATCTCGATAATGGGTATCCAATCCAAAATTGTGACAGATATCTAGTGGATTGAGCATCTACCGTGAGCAGCTAATGCGGAGGTAAATGAATCAGTGAGGCAGCTACTCACGCCTATAATTAAAAACAAAATAAATAAATACCACACAAATAATGGAAACCTGGGAAAAAGCTATGTCATACCTCTAGAATGTACCAAAAAATAAAACTTAGAGCTATAGTTTCTAATTTTCTTTCTTCTTCCTTTGATTTTTATATTAAATGGAAGATTGTATGATTCTTCCTGAAGAGGTATTTAATAGTTAAAATTTCAGTATTTCCAGTTCGATATGTCATTGCACCTTGTTTTCACAGACACTGCCAGCAGAGAATACAGTAGGCCATGAAACAGGCTAGCTTTGATGCTTAGAAAATGCTCTCTTTCAACCGAGTAAATCAAGGTACAGTGACCTCCAAAAGCCAAATTGCAGCACAGAGCATAATGGGTAATGCTATGTAAATTACCATGCATGCAATTGGTATGTTATTACCGCAAGACCAAATGGTAGTAGCTAATGACCTCAACATTTGATTTCTAGGAGCATTTTATTTTTCCTTGGTTTGAAATATATATCTATCTGAGACAGTACACTGATGATCCAGAATAAAAATTTCTCTATAGTCATTATTGTACTTTAAACCAACCAAATTTGAAGACAGTAGAATGGGCCCTAAATTGCTCTAAGGGGGTGATATACATACCAGAATAATATTAAATCCTGAGTTCAACCCAGAGATAAATTTTCCTGTAAAATCTCCCCCCTAAGGAAAATGTGATGCATAATATTTGGTTTTGGCCTTTAAATTATTTAGCCACAGAAAAGAGAAAGGGAGTAGGCATAAATATGTTTGTTCTGGTCTTAGAGTGTCCATTCCCCATTTAATAGTAAATTACTTGGAGAGTGAAAGGACTGTGTTTTGTATTCTTGAGAGCCATTTGTTCTAGGAAGTTCAGCTACTGAATATTGTGGCATCATTTCTGTACTTGAAATCAGTGCTTTTTTGTTGAGGTAAAATGAAATGAAAATGTTTCACTATGAAGTCTTCCCATAACTCTCGTTAGGATTTTAAATATAAAACATAACAAGAGCTCCAGGAAAATATTTATTGGTCTTCCCATGCAATAGGAGAAATGCTCCTCTGGATCTGTCATTCAGAGCTAATCAAGATGCCACCGTTCGGGCCTGCTAAAAGAATCACCACAGTACTGTTAAGAATATCACACCTGGAATAAAAGACCTCATATATTTTAATTTAGCCACAATTTAGAGTGCGCAGAACTGATACAAGTTAGCTAAAAGTAATTTGTTATTGTGCTCCATTCTCAGGCAGTTCAAAGTATCTTTGCATATTTTTTTTAAAATTATATGATTTCTTAAGTTAACTGATTACTAATGTCACAATGAACCTCTTCTCTGAAAATAACATTGTGATTTGTAGGGCTTACTCAAAAAAAAATGTTGTTTCTACTATATAACTCCTGTTTTAGACATTGACAGCATAAAGGATCTATATACACACACTCCATTTTAAGTATTCTTGCTTTTATTTTACAGCAAGGTAATAGAATTGCTTATGAGGTCAACGAAAATGCCACTTAAAGTTTTCTTCTAGTTGAATTGCATTATAAAACAATTTTACTTTTTCTTTCGATAATTATAATCTGTAGGTAAAATTTTATAGGTGAACGGAATGTCCATTTTCTATACTGACTTCTATGCCTCATGTATACTCCCTTGGATTTATTTTATATCCCATTATTGGTTTAGTTCAGACAAAATAAATTAAGCAATGAATAAGCTACAGATATTTCCCATGGGATATGGGCACTTGATTTTATTTTCCCCTCTTCCTACATAATATTGCAATAAGCATCTTTTGAAACTTATGGCAAGCAGTCCAGGTTGCTGCTCTTTCTTTTATTCCAAATACAGCCTACGCACAAGTCGTGTTGGACCTGAAGACTTTTTCATTAAACATGTTTGCACATGAAAATTACTTGGGTAAAATTTTAAACACATTTTGGTTAACATAACCCATGTGTATTCCTACAGCACAGATAATCCCCCTGCACACATTCTCGGAGAGACTGTAACAAAGGAGCAGCGGTACAAACCCGAGAACAATTCTGCTTGATTTTCCTGTACAGTCATTTTATCAGGGACAAGGAATATTCCACAGTGGTGCCCAGATGAAGGCTGCATGCATTCCCCAGCATTGCATTGTGGAAGAAAATGAAAAACTTAATAGCATTTTGATGTATTCCAGTTAGGTTTTCCATTAAGAGAAAAAGGTGATATGTTCACACCATTTGTCAGGAAAAGAAGAAATGAAGAAAATGTTGACAATTTCATTACACTCTGGTTATGGGGTGATCTGAACCTACCTATTGCAAGATAAAAAAGGAAAAAAAAAAAAAAAACTATTCCAGATATTAGTAGTTGAAAACATTATTGTTTATAGTTACTTTAACGTGTGCTACAACTATCGAGTTGATATAACTGTATTAGTTCAGATTTAAAAAGCGATATTTTAGATCATTTACAACCTCATTCAAAAATGTGTATCCTTTTGAATGCCAGAGCATCACACCAAGTGGCACGTTGCCGGACATTTCTCTGATAAATCCAGCCCTGAAAAAAGGATGTATAGATACCATAAAAATGCTTCTAAATATATCATTCTTTCCTTGACCTACATATTTATTCAGAAGATCTTTTTGCCATTTCTCACATTTTTTTCTTTTATTATTGACTATAGGACTCTTGGATTTTCTGCTGAGAATATTTCCCTAGGGAGAACAGTTGCTGTCCATTTAAAATCAAAGTTAAAAAACTGAACATTTTTCCAGGGTACTAGAGAGACAAGTGGTAGATTCAATCTATTCACCTGGAAATTCAGGATTATGCTGCCTTTGCTAACTATTGTTAACTATTACATTATTACTGTTCATACGAAACTGTTTATGTATGCTAAAGCATATTTACTAAAATGATATTTTACTCTATGGTTTTAGAAACAAATTTTGTTAAAAAGGCATCGTACGTGGAAAAAGAAATGTAATATGCTGTAAAGTTATATGTGATTCAATGTAATATGCACAAGACTGTGATAATAAGAAAGCAGCATCATAAAAGAAAAAAGAAGCAGCATAGTGATAAAAAACTGGGCATCATACACAAAGTTTTGAGAAAATATGAGAGGCAAGTACTTTAAACTGCATATATATATGAAGCACATAAGATATCTTCCATGTTGATACAAACACTTTTAAATGTGAATAAATAATTAGCTTGTTGGTAAAATAATTAAAAGACATCATTAAATGACCCGTTTACTAAGTGCTTGTTACCTGAGGATAGCCACACACGTGAATCATATCTCACAAAAAGTGACATAACAGATATTTCTGCATAAGTATATCAGGCCTAGAACAGAGAGTCAAGAACACCCTACTTGTGTGACAATTATGGAAAAGCTGAAAGGTGAGTGGGACACAGACGGTGCGAACAAGGCAGCAGAGAATGAGGACTGCCACATGAACGAAGCTGTGTGAAATAATTTCCCAGTCAGTACAGAACATCATAGGCACTCACACTAATATCATCTTCATCTTCTTTGAACCTTGTATTATTTGTGCAGCAAATCATACTAGTATATTTAAATCTTATTTGGTACTAATTTTCTAAAGGCAATTATCAGAGACTCGCAGATTTCTAATCAAGAAGGGAACTCAACAGTCCGTCATATTCATACGCAACTTTCAGAGGGGCTTTCTTATCCCCATTGAGAAATCAAGGGACAGTTCCTGAAATAAGCCATCAGCTCTGTTTCCCAACCAATTGTGTAAAGAATGCTAAAACATCGATTTTGTTACAAAATAAAATGTAAGAAATCTCATTTAAGAGTATTAAAAAAATACACAAACTGAATATAAAATAAGAATTTCGGTTCTTTAAAACTGAGATAATACTACTGTAGAACATGTTTATATTCTTCAGTTTGCAACATGCGGTTCTGGAGATAATTTCTTTTAATCCAGGTATCTTTCATGGTCAGTATTAGAGCCATTAACAAGTGTTCCAGCCCTTCCTTTCCAGATACATGATCAGCACTGTCCACTCCCACCCATTTAAAATTAGGTACAGCCATATCCCTTATTTTGTTTCCTGAAATGTGATTTCAAGTAATGTGGATCACCTGCAGTAGATGATGTGTATGAGTTGATGTGTGCCTTCCCATCTTTTTTTAACTGTATTTTTCTTCTTTTTGCCTTGATGACCAACAATGTCCTTGTGTTTTCTGTTTGTTTGTTTTCAGGTTTTTTTTTTCCCCCCAGAGATTTTTGCTCTGGAGTACATGTGCTTACCCAAGAGATGAAAGATAAAAAGCAAGAAATCACCCCCCCCCCCCCAGGAGGGTTGGCTGCACCATAATCCCTTCTCTTTCATTCTCCTCTTAGGATTTTGGGCATGTATGAACAGGCACCCAGGGTGAGTTTGAAGCTACCCAGTCCAGGACTTGAACTGTGATAGACCACAGGGGAATACAGTGCCTTAACCAATACGCCACATACTGGTCCCCCAACAATGTCTTTGATAGAGGCTGTCCTATCACTGTGGGTCCCAAATTAAGGTCAGTAGTGACTTATAGCAGAATCTGCTGCTGACTTTTTAATGGACATGTACCATGAGTGGGAATCCTTTACTGTTTCAAACCACTGAGATTTGGGAGTTTCTCATCACTGTAGCATAATGATATGTTGACTAATGTATTTCTGATAGTTTAGATATCGTTATCATTTACATTTTGAAATTAAGGAAAAGAAAACTCTACGGGAAAAAAGTAGAAGTTTTTCATGAGTATCTCCAGTCACCAAAACTTGGAAAAATAATCAAAATACAGGTTTTCTGGGTTTTCTATGCTTTTCAAGAACAATACCTGAAACAATCATGTACATATATTACGATGGCTGAGTCAACAATTAACCTAAGCACTTTTCCAATTCTAATCTAATGTTGTCATTAGAAGAATCATCTGAAATAATTCCAAAATTAAGCTCATTTTTCAGATGAAAAATAATTTACTTAACAAATTAAAGCACTTTCTCAACATAACAGATGCTTGATAAATGTCACATAATTTGTTTTCAAGTCAATCTGATTACATACCACCAAACATAGTGCATTTTATTTCCTCAGACAATACAAGTCTGGACCAGCAGTTGGCATAATGGCTATTTCACTGGACTCCTATGTAGTCGACCATGGTTCGAGTCCTGGACCCGGTGGCTTAAACTTAGACCGGGCACGTGTGCATGAGTGCCCAAGATCCTGAGAGGAGAATGGAGGAGAAGGAACTGCTGCATGGTCATCCCCCCTGGGGGGGGGGGGGTGTGTGATTTCTAGCTTCCTGTCTCTCAGTCTCTCTCTGTCTTTTTGGTGAGCTCACATGCCCTATAGCAAAAACCTCTCCAAAAAAAAAAAAAAAAAAATAAAAAAGCCTTGAAAAATCACTCTTTTACAAGAAATAACAATAAATGGTTTACATATTTAAATTATGCATTTAATGTCTTCAAATATTTTTTTCCTCCTTTTCTGGTTAGGTAAGATTGCTGGGAATCAGATAAATCAATTAGGAGGAAATAAAAAGAGAAAAAAGGAAAGTTTTTATCAAAAATGTCAAAGACCAGAATTATTACATAAGAGCATCAGCAATATTGTGTGAGAAGGAGATTGTCAGATGATTCTAAATAAAGGACTTTAATGTACCTGTTTTTTCTAACATCTTCAACTGAATGAACCAAAATTTTGCAGTCAGGACAAAATTCCACAATGTCTCCAATGTACTTTCCCAGCTTCTCAGCTGAATCTTCACAGCTATTGTTATTTTAAAAGATAGCTCATGGGGGGGCGGGGCGACCAGCCTGTGGCTTGGTGATTAAGGTGACTGGATCCCACATGGCCAACAGCACAGTTTGAGTCCCAGACACAGAGGCTTCAAAAATCTACCTGGTATATGTACGTATGTGCCCAAAACCCCAGACAAAGGGAGAGATGAGAGAAGGGATTGAAGAATGACCATTTTCCATGGAGGGTGTCTTCTTATCTCTCTCTCTTTACCTCTCTTATGTGAGTGCATATCCCTCTGGCATTTTTTGTTTGTTTGTTTTTTTAAGTTAACTCATGGAAGTTTTATTTGTTAATCTGAACATAACACTCTGAGTTTGTCATGGCATACTTTCTCATGTAAAAGAACAAACTTAAGAATAATTAAAAAAATCAGTGCTATTGCAAAAATCATGCTCTCAGAGTGTTTTATTTCATAAAGCAAAAATAGCAATAAGAAAATCTAATAAAAGAGTTCTCTTGGAACCAGCAGGTGGCCTTGTGGTTAATTAAGACACTGGATTCCCTCATGGCCAACCTAGGTTCAAGTCTGAGACCCAACAGCTTGAAAACTCATGGCGGCTGTGTGTATGTGCATACCCAAAATCTCAAGAGGAGAATGGAAGAGAAGGGATTACAACATGGCCATCAGCCCTGAGGGATGATTTCTCACTTACTCTCTTTCCATCTCTTTTTATCTGTCTGGTGAGCACATGTGCCCTATAGCAAATATCTCTCAAAAAAAAAAAAAAAAAAGGAAAAGAAAAAAGTTTTCTCACATTTTTCTATTTTTCCCAAAAAATTTCTCAGTTTCTGCTCTCAAACAGAGAGAAAGAGACATGACACATTCTAGAAAATCTCTCAATGCATTCTGAAAAAAGAAAATAAATGGCTAGTTCATGAATAAACTTCACTACTGAGAATAAAATGTAAGATCCAAATGTGGTCATTAATATCAATGAGGATATGATATTGTGAGTGACTGTCTTCAGAGTTTTCTAGCTCCTGACATTTCTTCTTTCTTTCTCACTGCTCAAAAAGGGGAAAGTGAGTTAGATACATCACAGTAAAATGTCCAGGATCAGTTTTGTCAATCCTTTACGCTAAGAGAAAGCTCCAACACATCCACCTCAGGAGGTTTATGGCTGTGGAGGGCAGATGGAAGTTCTGGATTGGACCTGGAGAATACTGCAACTTTCTTTTTCTCCACAATATTATCTTTACTATCAATACTCTGAATAAAGAGTATTTCATGTTAACGGACAAAGTTACTGCAAGAGTCATTGATAGTAAACTAAAATTTAAAGAACACTCTCCATTGTTCAAAGAGTTTTCTTAAACATTGTCTTCTCTGAGAAAAAATATTATTTTCATTATTGGCAGATGAGAGTTTTTCCCATCAGTTTAAGTGAATGCAAGTCCAAATATCAAAACTTTTCCAACCCACTACCTAGACATTAAATAGTACTTATGATCACTGTCATCATGTAGAACATCTTCTTTGGAAGCTAATGTGCTGTTACTACCAATGGAATGTAGTACAGTCTATGGAAAATGGTCTTGAAAAACTAGTACTTATTCAAACATAAAATTCCAAATTCTCCAGTATAGAAAATTTTGTGGAGAATGAAGAAAAAGTAATACATTCAAAATATTTATGGAGAAGACTCATTTGAAATAATTGTATCTTACAGCAACCCCTAATCATCCCTATAACATGTAAGCACGAGAATATACAGTGTCAATGTTTTTTTAAATTTAATTTTATGTATTTTTTAATCTTATTTTTAAAGCTTTTCACCACAGGGTGCATGTGCTCGCTAGAGAGAGAGAGAGAATGAGAGGAAAAGTGAGATATCACCCCCCCCCAAGAGGGAAAGCCATAATCCCTTCTCCTAAATTCTCCTAATGGGATTTTGGGCATTCATACACATGCAACAGGCATAATTTTCAAGCCACCATGTATGGGACTTAAACCATGGTTGGCCATGTGGAGGCCAGCACCTTAACCATGACACCACCTGCTGGTGCCTGTGTCAATATTTTTTGAGATCCATCTAACTACAATATTTTTCTCTAACAATACCTGAAAAAATTATTCAAATTATTCTTCAAATACAACAAAGTTTAATTAATAGCACTATATAAAACTTACTTGCCTAACTTAAACTTAATGAAGTTATAACCAACACTAAATGATTTGCAATCTCATTTTCTAGGTCCATCTCACTTAATAACTAGAAAAAAATTAAGCTTAGAAGATATGAAAATATCTATGTATCATCCTGTTTAAATTCTTTTATAAATTATATTTTCTTTGGATCATTATGAGTAAATATTGTGAAGTCAGAGGGGAAGCAGTGTTCACAGCAGAAGTTTCCAGAAAAAAATAAGGGTAACATGTAACACCAACAGAGATAACAGGCCTGTAAAGTATACTATTTATCAGTGCAGCTTCATGGTAATTCAAGGAGGATACATACGGTATTGTGGTAGAGGAAAAAGTACAGAAGAACTGGAAATCTGTGTGTGTGTGTGTGTGTGTGCATGTGTGTGTGTGCATTTATATACATATATATTGGGTCATCAGAAAAGTCATGATGCATTTTTGCATAGAAAAACATTGAAAAATACCTCATGACTTTTCCAACCACCAAATAATTTTAAACATAAGCATAATGCAGTGATGAGTACATATAGCTCTTGAGACTTTTAATTAATCTGCATATGTTTGTGTGCTTCACAAATAAGGTAGCTATACACTTTGTCTGTTCAGTTTTTGTTTTTGTCAAAGGGCATGGGCACATAACAGAGAGATTGAAAGAGAGAGACAGGGAAAACGAGAGAGAGAGAGAGCACCCTTCATGGGAAATGGTCACACCACAAACCCTTCTCCTCCATTCCCCTTCCTTTCAGAATTTTGGGCACACACACACACATGTGCCTGGCATGTTTTTCTAGACACCACGTCCAGGACTCTAACCATGCAGTCAGCCATGTGGGATATAGCCACCTTAACCACCACGACACTGGCTAGCCCCCGTGTTGATTTTTATAGCTGTCTCATCAGTTAACGACACCTTTACTCCTCAAAAACATCATAGATTAGACAAAAACAATGCATAGACATTCTATTTATGGAAGTTAAGGGAAAAATAGTAATTAGAATGTAAAGACCTGTTCATCGACATCACTGCAAAGTCTTCTCAAATATTGAGTTGTGGAAAAGTCATGATGTATTTTTGCATAGAAAAATATTAAAAATAAACCATGACTTTTCCAAAAACCCAATATATTTCATTGGATAAGCAAGTCACTGTAGAAACAAGGTCTAAATAAAAGTTTATGTTTAACAGAATAAAGCAGATTTCCTAGGTTGGAGTTCCTTTGGTATCAGACCATAACAGATGACTCTTATCACAGGGAGAAGCTTTAATTGTCCTATGTTATGCTGTGATATTTAAGGTAAGAAGCTCAATGTGCTATTCTAACTTTATTGTAAAGGTGTGAAAATGTTACAATTGCTAGATGCTGGCCAAATAATGGTCAGAACATCTGAAGGCACCCTTTTGGTCAATGGCTTGGATCAGCAATTCACTCATTAAAAAAGTGTGTTTCGCTGAGAGAAGAGTAAACAGAACTTTCAGAAACACATACATATTTGGAAATATAAATAATAACATATTTCTTGGGGCTGGCAGGACACATGGTGGTTAAGGTACTGGACTCCCACATGGCCGACTGTAGTTTGAGTCCCAGACCTGGTAGCTCACTTTCTCACTTCCACCCTCTCTCCCCCTTTATTCCTCTCTGGTCAAATTTAAAAATAGTAATAAATAATTCTTTTAAAAAATAATAAATCACTTCATCATTGCTAACAGACTGAGCTTCACAAGTACTTAGACTGGGTCAACTAGTGTACTGAGATTTATAAGAGTTCTTTTTATAAGGGGGCATCAAAGAGTTGACATGAAAGTGGAATTAAAACATCTGTTTATTGTGGAAAACAAAAATTTGAGATCCATGCATTTGTTTTTTAATTGCCAAAGGGCACATGCACTCACCAGAGAGGGAGGCAGAGGGAGAAAGCATCCCCCTATGGGGGAGGAGATGCCACCATCACTTTTCCTCCACTTCTCTTTCCTATTGGAATTTTTTGAGCACTCTGACACATGCAGCTGCTATTTTTTTCAACCACAAGGGCTTGGATTCCAGTCATGGGCTACTATATGGGATTCAACTTCCTTAGCCAGTAGCCTATGGCCCTGGCCCAGTCCATGCACAGTTTTTTCATAACACGTATTCCCATAAACTTTTTGAAGACCCCTCATAAAACATACCCCAATATGTCTTTAAACCAAATTCAGTATAATCATGATCCCAAGGAGTT
Source organism: Tupaia tana (assembly GCA_026018925.1). Classification (NCBI taxonomy): domain Eukaryota; kingdom Metazoa; phylum Chordata; class Mammalia; order Scandentia; family Tupaiidae; genus Tupaia; species Tupaia tana. The sequence continues at coordinate 33,460,778 of JAKSZU010000008.1, forward strand.
CATTATCTCAGGAGAAAAGATCACCAATTATTTTCTGAGGAAACAAGAGGGTAGAACTGAGCCTGGGTCATCTAGGTAAAAGGAAAATAAAATGTAAATGTAGTCCACCAGTCTATGATCTTAAACACATCCATACCCCTTAAAAGCAGCCCTACAATCTTCACCCACAATGATTAGCATACTCATTTCTGGGAGTCCTACTCCCTTGTGAGTCACCACGTGCCATTTTCTTCCACTTCTGCTCTGTCTCCTACTTAGCTTCATGTATAGTGGGCAGAGCTGCTTGGAGAGCCCCTCACTGAAGAGACCACGAGCTTTCACTGAAGGCCATTGAAAAGTCTGCCAACAAGAACTTAAAGGAAAGTGAGTAAAATGTTATTGAAAACCGTAAAAAATCAAATGCTTTTTATAGAGTGACAGAAATTTAGTAACACCATTATCTCTGGTAATTTGAAAAGTAGATAATGTGCCTCATGAACTGAATGGCATAAAAATGTTTCTGGGCAGAGTTTTAAAGATGTTGCCTGAATACTTCTCACTGCTTAGAATAAAATGTGAAATGACAGTGCTAAGTTAAATGAAGAACTGTTACACATAAAGGAAACAGAACTGCTGACCTTAAAATATTCCAATTTTGCAAGATACTACAATATAATAAAGAAATAATTCTGAACAAAGAACACATCTAGGAGATTATTTGGGAAGTGTGGTAAAGGTGAAGACAAGTGTGTCGAAGTAACAAAGTGTGCCAGTAACAAAGTACTTGTTACTGGCCAGCCCTGCAGCCTAGGGGGATGGTGGTGCTTTCTTTCTCTGTGTCTCTCTCTGGTGTGTTCACATCCTCTTACATAAATACAGAGAGAGATAAGAAGAGTCCAACAGAGCATCTGAACGAAGAAATGAAATGTCTGATATCTAAGAAGTTTCAAGGCTTTGTCATTGTGCAGTCTTGGTAGAAGCCCAAAATAGGGAGTGCTCATCCTGAGATGTTTGTGAGTGTGATGCTTGTCTCATGGCATAGACCTCAGTAAGATTCATAGATGACCTACAGACATTTTAAGAGAATTGGATGCATAGAAATGTCATCAATTTGGACTGAACAAGAAGAAGAGGTTACAAAATAAAGAGAACATTATGGAACCCCTAATCTATGGGTCTTCTGGAAAGTCATGAAGCATTTTTGCATAGAAAAACATAACTTTCCTAATCACCCAATATATCTATGTCTATGTCTATGTCCATAAGAAGGAAGTTAGCTTATAATGCAATGAATCAGAGGGAGAAACCAAGAGCCTGGCTAATCTGTACAGAGTCAGCAATCTGTAGAGATACATTCTCAGGCCTGAAGACACTGAAGAAACTGCCAATGTGTTTCCTATCGGGCTTTGGAATTAATGTGGACAAGTTACTTCTGCATGACCTTTATTTATTCCAATTTATAAGAGTACAATCTACAGTGGTTATCTTATGACTGCTCTATAATTGTAAATTGAGTTTATGGAAGGAGAGTACCTGTTCCTTTAGTTCACATGTTTTTGAAGATGATATGGTTTATATATTATTTCAGTACTTGTCCCTCTTTCTTTCTTTCCTTTTCTTTTATTTTTATTTATTTATTTATTTATTTTTTTGCTAGAGAGTATGTTTGTTGTCCAAAGAGATACAGAGAGAGGGAGAGGACAGAGCACTCTCTCCTCAGGGAATGGTCACACCACAACACAATCTCTTCACTTCCATCTCTCTCATTTTAGGATCTCAGGTATGCATGCACACAAACCCAAAATGTTTTTCAAGTTTCTGGGTCTGAGGCTCTGACCACGTGGTCAGCTGCGTGGGATCCGAATGCCTTAACCACCAGGCCATGGAGCCTCTGTCTTAATCCGTTTGTGCTTTCATAGAGTGACACAATGTTGTTTTTTTGTTTTTGTTTTTGTTTTTTTTTTTTGAATGGTTTTTGCTATAGGGCACATGTGCTCGCCAGAAAGACAGAGAGAGAGAGACAGAGAGACAGCAAGACAGAAAGCGAGAAATCACCCCCCAGGGGAGATGGCCAGACCACAATCCCTTCTCCTACATTCTCCTCTCAGGATCTTGGGCGAGCACGAATGCACACGCGCCCGGCATGAGTTTAAGCCACTGGGTCCAGGACTCGAATCGTGGTCAACTACATGGGAGTCCAGCGACAAAGCCATTACACCAACTGCTGGTCCTGACACAATGTATTTTCATGTATGGGGAGGAAATAGTAATGTAGATGTCTTGTGATTTATTTTTCTCCTTCTCACAGGGATGGGCATAATGGGGGAATCATTCATGGAAGACCATCGAAAGTTATAAAATTTAGTCTCCAACATGGTAACGTCCTTCAGGCAAATAAACTGATAATATTTGTTATGAAGAATATCTTTTTGTTTTGTCTTTTGTTTTTAGATTTTTGCCATAGAGTGTGTTCATTTGCTAGAGAGGGAGAGAGAGAGAGAGAGAGAGAGAGAGAGAGAGAGAGAGAGAGAGAGAAGGAAAGCGAAAAATCATTCCCTCAAAAGGTGGCCACACCACAGTCCCTTCTCTGTTCTCCTCTCGGGATTCTGCGCATGCATGCACACATGCCCGCCCTGATCTTTAAACTGCCTGTCCTGGGACTGGAACCATTGTCAGCTATGTGGGAGTCCAGTGCTTTAACCACCATGCCCCCTGTTGGTCCCAAGAATGCTTGTTTTCATGTGTTCCTAAGAGTATCTATTTGATTTTAGATTGCTTATGAAAGACACACCTAAGATCTGTGAATTGATAAGCATGGCTCTAGAAAGAAAATCATATACCATGTCCTTTCCTATGAACTTAACCTTTTAGAATATCACTCTTCATGGAGTGATTGACCCCTTGTTTCACAGATGAAGCCTCAAGGAAATTAAGCAGGTCACATAGTTCAAGCATCTCTGAAGTGCTAAATGTGAAATTTGAATGTAGACAGTTTGGTCTAGGAAGTGACGTTAACAAACATACAACATACTAATTCATAGAATAAGAAAAATATAGAACATTTACCTTGTAATTTTCTTACTATTTGGCTACAATTTAGAAACCTATAAATAAGGTAGATTTTAGAGGCTTTATTTCTCTGAAATTAATATTAGTTTTTATTGTCCTCAAAGTATAGGTTTGAATGTCAGCAGATTATCTATACCTTAGTTATTGGTTAAGGTTCAGCCTTTATACTGAAACTGCTGAAATTAAATGAAGTTTTCGTTGTTGTTGTTGACTATCCTCTGGTTTTTGTAGTATTAGGTTTGTAGCAGCTGTAACAGGATATCACAACCAACTTTCCCTTCTCTTCTTCCTTTTTAAAAACACATCCCTTAACTTGATTTATACAATAAGTGATTTTGAGGACAGAATGTTATTCTTCTGGATCAAAGGCCAAATAACTTAAACATAGACTTCAAATCTACATATATATAAAATAGAGCCTTTGGTAAATTCAAAGGAAATATAAAACAACACAAAGAACTTGGTTTTCTTTGGTGTTTTAGAGTCTTTTACTTCATTTTATTTTATTTTTTTTATTAATTTATTTATTTTTGTATATACTTTCAATCATATTGTTTGGCTTACAATGAGACCATTTCGATATGTGAACATTTCTCCCCAGACCCGTTGATCGAAATATCTTCAACAGATAACACCACACCTCCCCATCCCGTCAATGCTCTACCTCTGTATCCCTTCTCTATTTTGACTTCCTGTCGATTAAACTCTCTCTCTCTTAGTCTCTCCCTCGTCCTCACACATAGACAGTTCTGATAGAAGAAAATGGTCAAAGGTAGAAACAAGAAACATTATTTTCTTTTTTACTTAAAAATTACATTCAGTTTGTTTTCTCACCCTTCTTGGTTGTCATCATCAGAGAAACCAAGTAATTCTGACAAGTGTTATTTCTGTTTCTTAAGAAATTAAGGTAAATTATGTAAAGTAATCTATTGTCCTGAAGACATCAGTTAATGAAAACTATCTACCTTAGTGACCTCCTGCACAAGAAGGAATGGAAGATTGTCTCTAATTCATTCTCTGCTTGATCCCTTTTGAAAGGTTTATTTGTACAACATAGTCATACAGTTTAGTCAGTTCCAAACAACAAAACACAGAATCAAAACTGCTGAATCCATTTTCCCAAGCATATATATTCAGAGATATAAGGATAGAAGCTCTCCTTGGTTACCATTAAATCAAAATATTAGCAGCAATGATGACAGTGAAAATATCACCCAAAAAAGTGAAACTGAAAATTGAGTTTAATATTACATTGACCTACACACACCATGCTAGGTAATGAACTGTCTAGAGATACCAAAACATAGTAGTAACATGCTTAGGTTAGAGTTAGCTTAATCGTGTGCTAACTGCTAATATCACAGAAACAGCACCAGACACATTTCTTGTTTGTCATTCTCCTGATATTTCATATTTGCTTTAAGGTTAATTTTTAAAATTAACATATTAGATAAATTATTTGTAGGAACATTGGGAAAAGTCTTTGACTAGTAAAACAGAGAAAGTAATATAAATCTGTGAGTTAAGTAACTATATTGGATAATCATTATTATGAAGCCAGCAAGTTTTTTTATGTCATTGGTTTGACCCTGGGCAGTTAAAAATGTCTTAGGAGTTGATGCCATGAAATATTTTGTGGCTATAGCATTTTTAGGTTGTATTGGGGATAATGTACTGTATTTTAGGTAATAAAATCTTTCCATTTAAACAAATAGAGAGCACTATAGAGAAAGCATAAAAGCACCATTTCATTAGTACAAATATCTCTTTACAGAAATGTATAGCTAAAAAGATTCTGAGGCATTCACTACTATCCTACAAATTCTTATAAGCATGTTATTCTGAGAGGTCTTTAATCAAATCAGAATTTTTTGAGATAACTAAAATAATGTTAATGCATCTTTGGATTTACACCACATGCATTGCCATTTTCAAACAATTCATTATCACTGTCTTTAATTATGCACTTTTTGTATCCATAGAAGTAATTTTTTATCTATTATACAGTCTCTCTCTCTCTCTCTCTCTCTCCCTCCTCTCTTTCTCTCTCTCTTTTTGTAGAGATTTTTGCTATAGGGCACATACACTTGCTGGAAAGACAGAGAGATACAGAGAGCCAGAAAGCAAGAAATCACCCTTTAGGAGGGATGTTCATGCATCAGTCCCTTCTCCTTCATTCTCCCTTCACGATCTTGGGCACTCATGTACACGCACCAAATATGAGTTTCAATTCATCAGATCTGGGACTCAAACTGCAGTAAACTTCATGGCAGTCCAGCAACATAACCATTAAGGTATCTGCTTGTCTCTCTCTCTCTTTTTAATTTTGTAAATTTGTAGAAACGTAATTTTGTGATTGCTGAATTTGATAATATAATTATAATATAATATAACTAGTAGAAGTAGTAGATAATATAATTAGTGGAAGTCTTAGGTGAGAAAATTCCTATCTGGATTACTTATAAAATGGTTCACACTTGACAGGACAAAGACCTAAGATATCTGGAAATACATGTCATACTCAATGTCTGAGAGTTTACTACTCAGTATTATGGGGAATATTGCATCAGCTTTTACTATCTTGGATACTTTAGAAAGTTGTACATATCCTCCAATAAATTTTATCAAATTATTGTTATATTTCTGATGGTATTTATATGATATCTTACCAGGACCAGCAGATGGCATAATGGTTACGCCGCTGGACTCCCACATAGTCAACTGGGGTTCGAGTGTCAGGTCCAGTGTTTTAAGCATGGATGTGAATGCCCAAAAACCTGGGAGGAGAACAGAGAAGGGTTGCAGCCTGGCCATCCCCCCAGAGGTGATTTCTCACTTTCTGTCTCGCTGTCTCTCCAGTGACTGTGTTCTCACCTTGTAGCAAGAATCTCATATATATATATATATATATATATATATATATATATATATATATAAATACACACACACACACTCTTTTCTGTTTTTAAATGCAAAAATGAGTAGTTACTTTCCTGATGACCCAGTATATATATTTTATAGGACTTTTATAAGACTTTCTACATGAAGTCTAAAATAGGAGGAAAGAGATTTCTTTCTATCATAAGTGTATTGATTAATATGTGTGTGTGTGGGGGGGGTCTGTGTGTGTATCACACACACAGAAACAGATAATTACATGAAAATATTTGAGAAAATGCAAGAAAGGAAATCAAGCAGACAAGCAGAGTAGCATAAAGGCCCATTTGAATCAAATGAAACGAGGCCTTTGAGTAAAATAATCTTTGAGACACTGCCCAGGTGAAACAGTTATGTTCTAGGATCCAAGCGATGAAGGCTTCACTGGAAAGACAAATCCCCATTGCCCCTCACTCTGTGCTTTGGAGGTAGCCAAGCTGTGTAAAGTTCTGTGAGACTTAGGAAGTCAATCCACACTCACCAGTCAGATCTTTCTGGGAGATGTGGAATTTGGGCACAGCCAAGAAGGGATGCCATTGCCGGGCAACCCTAAAAGAGCTCCTAAGAATGAGTCTCAGAGCATATGTTGGTCTCTCTGTATGTCATTCACTTTTATAGTCTTAGCTTAAATATTATTTCACCAGTGGGCTTTCTATCTGACCTATCTTAAATCTAAAGTTAAAGTCATCCACTTTGTTATTATAATACATTTATTTGCTACTCATTAAGAGGAACTTGTGGTTCCATATAGTTGGGGATCACTTCTAATTGGTTCATACTTGTCTAAAGACTGGCCTATGTTGCTACTTAGAGACTCATCTTAGAGGCTCATATTTTACAAAATGAATAAAGTGTGTTAATAAAATGGCTCCTTAAATTGCAATAACACTTCAAATCCTAGCTAAAGAACACTCTTTCCACTTCAATTCCAAGCTAATTAATCCATTCAAAACACATCACCCATGTAAATAACGCGTAGCAAAAGTACTGGAAAAAGTGCTACTCATTATCTCACTTGCATGTTTGAATTAATTATTTATAGCTTTATATTATTAATTTCTTCTTAGACATAGACTATTTCATACTTAAATTATTGAATGGTGGATTATATATTCTGAGTCTTACATGAGTAAAAATCTACATATTTACTATCTTGTTATTTAACGAAGACAGTTTTTCCTATAGAAACTGTCACTAGATCAGACTTCACTCACCATTTTCCATATTTATTACCACACTCCTCCCATGGCAGTATGCGGGTACTCTTTCACTTTCAATCGTACTTCCTCTTGTGTATTGAGAGAGGTGGCTAGCAAACATGAGGAAAAGAGGAAAAAGACATGGTTAACCACTTTCATTCTATTTTATTGACAGAAAAGAAGAAGAAACAATGTCAACTAGAAAATAAAAAGTGTTTTAATTTTGGGCTAGCTGGGGGCATGGTGCTCAAGATGGTTGAATCCCACATAATCATCTGTGCAGTTCAAGTCACAGAGCTTCTTGAAAAAGATGTAGGGCATGTGTGTATGAATACCCAAACTCCTTCAACGTGAGAGAAATAGAGGAGAACGAATTGCAGCGTGACTATTCCCCATGGGGAGAAGGGGTGCTTTCTCACTGTCCTCTCTCTCTCGTGAACACACACACCCTCTGGAATTTTTTTTTTTTAAGGAAAGGCAGGTTAAGGTGTTTTCAGAAGTTTTCTTAGTCTATCAAATTTTGCCTTTTTGACAGGGAATCTAATCTCACAAACTATTATTTTTTATCTCATTAACCAAAGGAACAATCTTAACTATACTTAAAATAAGTATCTCTGCAAAGAGTTACTATATTCCACAATTCCAAGAGAATCTATCTCATTCGTTTTTGTATAAATGTTTCTCACATTAAAGGGTGATGCAAGGGTAGTTTGCATAGATGTTAGTAAGAATGCTGTAAAGAGAGAAGGTAGTATATCGCTTTGCTTTTGAGAAAAAAATTCACAAAAGTCACGGTCTGTGGGTTTTCACACTTTTCTCTTGCCTTCTGTAGCACTTTTCGCACAGATGCAATAATTAATTACATAATTTGCAATTATATGCGCATATTTTTTTCTTTCTTTCTTTTATTAGGTTTGAATCAAAGGGTACATGAGCTTGCCTGGAGAGATAAATCATCCCATAGGAAAGATGCCAAGACATAATTCCTTCTCCTTAGTCTCCTCCTTGGATTTTGGGCATGCACGCACACACAAAGACCCTTTGTGAGTTTCAACCCAAAGTCCAGGACTTGAACCTTGGTCAGCCAGGGAATCCAGTGCCTTAACCACCATGCCACCTGCTGGCCCAGAATAAAGGGAATTCCCATTCTTAGGAGAATTTATTTGTGATATTCTCTCTTAATGACCTATCCTTGTTTTGGCACACAGTAGATATGAAATGATTATTTAAATAGCTTACTTATTCATTTATGTGTGCATGTTTCATATATTTTATATATATATATATATATATATATATATATATATATACACACACAAATACATTTACATAATATTTTATGTATAGATACACATAAATATACAACTATATATACATAGATATTCATCTAATTCTAGCTATAACAAATTCATTTAGAAAAGTAGCATCTGTGGAACCAGCAGATGGTATAATGGTTACATTGCTGGACTCCCATGTAGTTAACCGTGGTTTGAGTCCTGGACCCAGTGGCTTGAAACTGACACCAGATATGTGTATGTACATGCCCAAAACCCTGTGAGGAGAATGGAGAAGGGATTGAAGTGTGACAATCTACCCAGGGTAGATGAATTCTCGCTTTCTGTCTCTGTCTCTCTGGTGAGCATATGTGGCCTACAGCAAAAAAATCTCTCTCTGAAAAAAAAAAAAGAAAGAAAATCAGCATCAGTAATCAATGGAATGTTGCAAGAAGTTATTAAGACATTTTAACTCAACAATTTACCATTAGTGCAAGATTTGTGTCTTTATATGCATTAATAAAAGCTTATTAATAAGGTGCAAATGTAACCACCGATAACACATATTTACACTTTTGTCAGTGTTTATATATTCTACTTTACTGAGAAAAAGAGTTTATATCCTTTTGTTACCCAACGTAGTTGCCACACATTATGAATTACAGCAACTAAAATATCAATAAGCAATAAATTTAGTGCATATTTAGAAGCAGTAGCAAGAGTACTTAATGCAAATACCTTCTGGAATGAACCCCTAACTTGTAGTTCTAAACCAGTACTTTACCAATAAAAAGTTACCAACATTGTCCAAATGTATTACAGTTTTAGCATATACACATTCGTTACATATTTTGTATTTGATTCAAAATAGTTCAAACATATAGCATGTGTATAATTATTCACTAATGACCTAGCTCAATTTGCAAAAACCATATTGTCCTGCCCAATGCACACCAAATATCTAGAATGGGAGAAATGGAAAGATCTGAAGATCTAATTGCAGGAAGGACAAATGTAGATACCAGTGAGTGTACGGGAGGGAGTTGAAAGTGGAAGGTGGCAGGAGGGGCCCAAAGGACAAATACTTAAGAGACACAAGAATATAAAGTTCTCCATTGAAAATTGTGTATATGACAATATCCTTGATTTGATTGTCTCATACTGCATGCATACTTTAAAAGGCCATAATGTGTGCTATAGAGAACAACAATGAAATGTGAAGAAGAAATTATAAAATAAAATTTAGGCAATTGTAGATACCAGAGACAGTATAGGAGGAGGTGGGTGACAGTGTGTGGGAGGGAAAGACTTTAACAGACAGGTGAATGGAAAGTCTTCCATTAACAAAGATGCATACGGTGATCTCTTTAACTTGATTGATATGCATCTATCCTGGAAAAAACATTTTGTGCACTTTAAAGATGCACAGTGATTAATCATAAATTTTATTAATTTGTAAAATGTTTAAATAATAGTAATAGCTCATTTATAAATATTTACTCTGCACCAAAGATAGCCTAATACTATTACAATTTTTCATTATCCCTCACATAAACTTATGAAGTACATGTTACAAATCTTCCATTTACAAATAATTAAGAAGAGATAGTATTTGTCTGTGATCATACTTCAGTGAGTGGCAGCTTCAGGATTCACATCTTGGCAGAGACTCCAGCATTTTCTCCAACATTTAACTACTATACTATACTATATAAGTTTGATTTTGTGAACTGACTAAACACCTGCTCTTATTTATAGATTAACATAATAGAGTGCTGCATTTATAAGAAAAAAATGAACCCACTAACATCACATTCTATGCCTTTCATTTTTAATGTTTTTAAGTTCTTAAACCCTTGGAAAAATCTGATGAATACTACTGGATTTCTCCTCAGATACTGTACATATATCCATTATTTGCATTACAAAGCACAGTGTCTTCAGGAAACCTAAATTCCAAGTTATGAAAGTACAACTAAACAAAAAAAGTGCATATCACTTCTTTTCCCAATACTTTCTTTTATGGGGGGAAAAACCTTATTCTCTTGTTTTCTTATTTTTATTACATTCAATCATTGAATATCTTTACATTATACAAAATGATTTTTCCCAGCATGAATACATTGTATATTAGCCAGTCAATGATTATTACCATACACATTATCATCAACAGACAATTTTTCATTTTTGTGTAATTTAAATGTTTTGCTTCTTTTTTATTTTCCTCCTGATTTCTTCTCTCTCCCATCCCAATACTTCCTAAAATCCATTTCAATCAATTTTGATTTCAGCTTTCAAATCATTTTTAGATCAATTTTTGGCAACTTTTGAAAACATAGAACATAATTGTTTTTTGTTTTGTTTACCATACAGCACACACACTCACTGGAGAGAGACAAGAAGAGACAGATAGAGGAAAAGTGAGAAATTGCCCCCAGAGGGGATGACCACAACACAATGCCTTCTTCTCCATTCTCTTCCTGGGATTTTGGGCACATATGCCCAGCGTGAGTTTCAGGCTACTGGATCTGGAACTCAAAGTGCAATTGACTGTGTGGGAGTCCAGCATCTTAACTATCATGCCACCTTCTAGACCCCAAAATAGAGCATTTTTAATTTATTTTTGGAGAGTTTTTTTTGTTTGTTTGTTTGTTTGTTTGTTTGTTTTACTATAGGGCATGTGCACTCGCCAGAAAGACAGAGAGACAGAAAGACAGAAAGCAAGAAATCGCCCCCACCAGGGGGTATGGCCATGCCATAATCCCTTCTCCTCCATTCTCCTCTTGGGATTTTGGACATGCATGTACACACGCCCGGCGTGAGTTTAAGCCACCGGGTTCAGGATTCAAATGGCAGTCGACTACATGGGAGTCCAGCAACATAGCCATTATGCCAGCTGCTGATCCCAGAGCATGATTTTTAACAACAGATTGGAAATCAGTATTTAGGGAGTTTTCAAATGCTACTTGACCCATGTACAATTTCATTCCAACATAAACATATTTTTAAATTTTATTTAATTTATTTTTTATATTCAATCATTACAAGTCACTTAGCTTGCAAAGTGGGTTTATCCAACATGAAATATACTTCACTCCAGTCCAGTTAAGGATGCTATACACATTATTAACAACAGATAATAAACCATTTCTCTGTCCCGCAAATGTCCTGTCTCTCTATTTTTCTTCCTAATTTCCCTCCCTACACTCTCCCCTTCTCCCACTCTCCTCCCACACTATCTTCAGTGTCCATAGCTATTTTCAATGCTTTTACGTCCTCCAGTCTTTCAGTCTCTACCATAGAAGTGCGGATATTTATAAGAACATATTGCGTAGTTGGAAAAGTCATGACATATTTTTCTATGCAAAAATGTGTCTTTTCCAACAACCCATAGAAACGCAGTTCTAATGTTTAGTGGAGAAATAAATTTTTATAGACTAAGTGTAAAACGTCGCTATCTTCTATAACTTCTTTTGAGGTTGGATTAAATCAATATGCTATATTTACCTCCCTTGCCTCAGATGTTATTGCCACAATCTCTCTAAGAATAGAAAGGAACAAGAAGGGTGTGGGTGGGGAGGACAGATTCTTGCAGGAAATCCTGGTCTCTTTACAGAGTCTGTTCAAGGCTTATCAGTAAAAATTTATTGAAATTACACATTGAGTACCATCCACAAGCTAGGCAGAGCTAGGCATATCTTCATATCAACATAGAGAGAGACAGACTCTATAAACATCCTTATTAAAGGTAAGGTAACTATCAGCCAGACTTTTTCTAGTGGCAAGTAATAGAAAATCCTATGCAAAATAAATGTTAGTTGAACACAACCAAAAAGTCTAATACTATTTCCCAGTATGGCCTGACTGGCAATCCTAATCAATTTTTCAGCAACTTTTTCTACTCTGTGTATCGTAGCTTCATCTGCAAGCTAAGTTCCCTTGTGATAATCATGAATGCCTACTGCAGCCTGAATTAAAGGTGATCCTTAAACAATACTGGTTTGAAATGCATGAAACCACCTATACATGAATTATTTTTCAATAAATATATCAGAAAATTTGATACAATACTGTAAATGTATTTTTCTTATGATATTCTTTTTGGCATTTATTCCAATTATTAATTTTTTCATTGTTTTATACATTCAATTACAGTACCTCACTAAAGCTTATGAAATGAATTTACCCAACATGAACACTTCACACCAGTCCAGTTGAAGATATCATATATGTTACCACCAACATACAATTCTCCATTTCTGTGTCCCTTAAATGTCTTGCCTCTCTGTTTTTCTCCTTGATTCCTTTCCTCTCACTCTCCTCCATCTCTCATCCTCTTCCCACACTGTCTCCAGTATTAATAACCATTTTCCATGCTTCTCTATCCTCTAATCTTTCCATTTCTGCCATATATACTTTTTTTGAAAAGGTTTTTTTTTTTTTCTTTTTTTTCTTTTCTATAGGGCACGTGCTCTCTCCAGAAAGACAGAGAGAGACAGAGAGACAGAAAGCGAGAAATCACTCCCCAGGGGGGTTGGCCACGCCACAATCCCTTCTCTTCCATTCTCCTCTCGGGATCTTGGGCATGCACGCACACGTGCCTGGCGTGAGTTTAAGCCACCGGGTCCGGGGTGCCAACCGCGGTCGACTACATGGGAGTCCAGTGACATAACCATTACACTAACTGCTGGTCCCTGCCATATAGTCTTAATAATATTTTCTTTTTCCTGGCTTACTTTATTGTAAGTGTACAGTATACTGGGTCCAACAGGTGGCATGGTGGTTAAGATGCCAGACTCTCAAATGTATGACTTGCAGTTCAATTCTCAGACTTGGCAGTTTGGAAATCATGCCAGGTGCATTTGCCTGCGTGCACAATATCCTGAGAGGAGATTGAAGGAGAAAGAATTATAGCATGGCAGGAACCAGCCGTTAGCGTATTGGCTATGTCGCTGGACTCCCACATAGTCGACTACAGTTCGCGTCCCGGACCCGGTGGCTTAAAACTCACGCCAGGCGCGTATGCGTGCGTACCCAAGATCCTGAGAGGAGAATGGAGGAGAAGGGATTGCGGTCTGACCTTCCCCCCTGGGGGGTAATTTCTCGTTTTCTGTCTCTATGTCTCTCTCTGTCTGTCTGGCGAGCACACATGCACTATAGCGAAAATCTCTCCAAAAAAAAAAAGAATTATAGCATGGCCATCCCCCAAGGAGGGTGACTTCTTACTTTCCCTGTCATTCTCTCTCTTCTGCCAGAAGGCCACCAGGGAAGTACCATATATTAGTAAATATATAAGGCTATATGAAGCAAAATAAAATGTTACAAGTATCCAAAAATTAATGACATATTCACTATTGCCAAAATCTTTGTTACCAAGTTTATCTGTGATTCCTATTCAGTTGTAAAGTAAGATTCTTCTACTTGTCCCCCATTCACTAGTAATGTAATTATGAGAATAGATTGTAGGTCAGTGGTATTCAAAGAGTGGCCAACAGGTATCAGGTTTGCAGTGTGTAATCCTGGTAAGCATAGGCTGCAAGTATCAGTTGTTGAATATCTCTTTTAGAGATGGTATTTTAACATAGACATCCTCACCAGAATCCTTTTGAAGCTCTCAATCTGCTATTGGAAGAAAATTGAAATGGACATAATAGAGTTAACCCAAAGACCATGCTCTTGAAACTTTAAGCAATTGTGTTTTAATAACAGTCATTTTTTAAAAGTTTTGTCATATTTTGGCAGAATAAGACAGTGCATTTATCAGGAGCGTTCTTTATTGTTTTCCAACATTTTGAAACTTTTAGCAGCTGAAAAATCTTAATAGATTTGACTGTGAGGATAAACAGAGTTGTCATAACTAGTCAATCAATTAATTAACAAATCTGTTAATCCTTAACCAAATCAATATTTTTGTGCCAGTAACAGAATGAACATATTTATTAAGAGCATGCTCTATTCACCAGTCACATTTTGGAACAAAAGCTGTTTCACTAATATTAGTGTATTTCTAGTATACATGTTTATTTTGTTCAATTAAAAAATGTATATTTTCTGCCTGTAAATTGAAAAGAGGTATAACTGCTGTGACCAATTCACAAACTTGCGGGAATTTGCCCCTAACTCAGTATTTAATAAAATAGATTACCCTTATTTTGTTATTAACATTATTTTTTTATTTGATATTTTCATGGCATAATCAATCTACTGTGGTTAAAATGCTATTTCAGTACACTTTGCATTGTTTTCAAAGCATTATTCTCAAGAATTTGTTTCTTAACAGTGAATTAAGTAGTGAGGAAGTGAGATTTTGTGACATATTTGGCAATCAACCAAAAATAAATAAGTAAATAGATAAAGAGAGGCCCCCAAATTTAAACATCAGACATTTGCTTTCCTGGATCATCATTAGGATCAAATAATAAACAATTCGACTTGACACCTATCCCCTTAGTGTTCCATACATCTGTTAGATAATAAACAGAGTTAGCACTAGATGAGAATCTGGAGAAGGATGTATATAAATGGACCTAATTTTAACCTGAAAGCTATTAATTGCCTTTTGTTGTTAAATGGAAGTAAGTTATTCCTTATGACATCTCTTTGCCAAAGAATTTGAGTGTATTTCTAATAATGAGTCCACAATGATATTATAAATAAAAATGTCATATAGAAGGGCCAGCAGGTCATGTGGTGATTAAAGCATTGGAATCCTGGCCCCAGCAGCTTGCTTTCTCACTCTCTCTATTTATATATCTCTCTTTGGTGAGCACATATGCCCTGTAGCAAACTTAATAATAAAAATAAATAAGATTAAATAAATAATTCTGTTTTTAAATGCTACATAGATGATGATGTAGTCTCAATAGACCAGCTTTACTAAAAGCTCATTTAGCATATTAAATGCCATACCTCTAAATTTTTACAAAGTATTTTTATTTATTATTATTATTTAAACATTCAATCACTATATATCATTTAGATTATAGATTTTACCCAGCATGATATACACCTCAGACCAGTTCAGCTGAAATTTAATTACACAAAAGGAAGATGTTTAACAAATAATTAAAATCAGAGCAAGCTTAATATTATTTTTGAAGAATTTATCAATATGAGTTCAGCTTCTTCTTATTTCAAGGGCTTTGTCATATTTCTTTGAGCACATTTTACATACACCTGTTTTCCATTCAAATAAGAGCACTTAGGTAGATATATTAGCTTCCCAACCTATAACAAAGATGGTAAAAGTCCACTCTTATTAATCCACTTACTGAAAAAAAATTGCAATAGATTTAATAGATTTTGATAGGTATTGACCCATCAAACAGCAGATGACACATGGTGATATACTAAAACATCCACCTTAGTCACAAATTCCCAGTATTTTAATTGCATTCATGGAAGTTTGTTGTTGATGCAATTGCTAAATTCATTGCTGGTCAAGGTTGAGGAGTAAGATATTTTCTTTCCTTTTTTCCTTATGATTTCCTAAGCCACTCAAGGATTAGAATCTAAAGACTCCTAATCAAAGTAAATAGAAAAACAAATAGATAAGGTGGAATGAGGACAAACTGGGCTGAAATGAAATCATTGGGGATACTATATTGCTGTAGCCATCCTAATCTCAACTTTCACGAATTTTTCTAAAACAATAAGAAAAACATTGTCATTATTTCTGAAATGAATTATCTAGTCAACAAACACTAACTGAGTAACTTCTTTGTCAGACACTTTCCCAAGGCATATAGTGAATAAGATGGCAAGTACCTTGCTTGTCTGGCGACATTAATGAATGGATTTTATACTAATCATCAGGAAAATAAAGAACAAAGATGCAGGCAAGGTGCTTTAGAGTAGTTATAAGTGTAATTAAAAGAATATTATGACACACTGCACACTGATGGAGTGTATTTTAGATTTGATGGCTCCAGAAATACTTCTGTAAAAGAGATATTAGGGATAGCATCTTCAACCTTTTATTTGGGACCAACTGAAAGTGGGCCACTCCAGGCAAATGGAAAACAAAATAAGAAAAAACTGAAAAGAATATTTATATTTCCTCAAAATGTGACCTACTGAGGTTTGACAATATTTTAACTTTTTTTTTTTTTTTTGGAGAGGTTTTTTCTATAGGGTGTGTGCACTCACCAGAAAGACAGAGAGAGACAGAAAGCAAGAAATCACCCCCCAGTGGGGATGGCCACGCCACAATCCCTTCTCCTCCATTCTCTTCTCACGGTCTTGGGTACATGCACACAAACGTGCCCAGCGTGAGTTTAAGCCACCAGATCTGGGACTCAAACCACAGTTGACTACATGGGAGTCCAGCGACATAGCCATTACGCCAACTGCTGGTCCCAAAAATATTTTAATTTTTAAATGCCCTAAAAATATATTGATGTAGTATTTTAAGGTATTTTGTTTAACCAAGGAATAAAACTTATGTCATGATTTTAGAAAAATACATAAGAGAACCATCTATAACAAACATTCTTAATTAATTCCACTGAAGGGAAACGTGTGAGTCTGAGTGTTTAGCTCAACAGTTTACTACCATCTACATAGAAAGGATGATCAGTAATTTGGGCCATTCTAAACTACTAGGAATCCTCTAAAACACTTTCATAAACTGTTTAAAAATGTCCTAACCATCCACAGTCACAGTAAGGAAGACTTTTTTATTTTACAACCCAGTACTCACTTTTATATGTACATACATACACACACGCACACACACACACCCAGATATGTCCACATATACATGAACAATCTGTTTCATAAAGCAATACTTATGGTCTCTATCTGAAATAAACACTGATATTTTTATCGTGTCTCATTTTATATAAGTGCTAATCACAACCTACTAAAGTGATTTAATTACCACCAGTGAGTCACAACCAAAGGAGGTGTATTCATGTTGGGAACATTCACTTTACAAGCCAAGTGATATATTGTGACTAAACTAATAAAATAAATGAAAATAAATAAATAAATCTGAATTCCCGAATACATTTGGCCACATGGGCTTCACACACAGAACTGTAAGCCAGGTACTGGGCATATATAGATATGTCAAGACAGTTTTGAGGATCTCAAATTTGTGAAAAAGAGAGGACTTATGAATATTAAGCAACTAATTTGATGTGTAGGTTCAAGCAAAGTAATAAGAAATTTGGTCTTAGATTTATTGAATTTAAGCTGCCTAGGGACCAGCAGTTGGCGTAATGGCTATGTCATTGGACTCCCATGTAGTCGACTGCGGTTTGAGTCACGGACCCAGTGGCTTAAAACTCATGTCAGGCATGTGTGCGAACATTTCCAAGATCCTGACAGGGAATGGAGGAGAAGGAATTGAGGTCTGGCCATTTTCCCTGGAGGGGTGACTTCTTGCTTTCTGTCTCTCTGTCTCTCTTTGTCTTTCTGGTGAGCACATGCACCCTATAGCAAAATCCTCTCAAAAAAAAAAAAAAAAAAAAAAAAAAAAAAAAAAAGAAGAAGAAGAAGATGCCTGTGGCATATGTACATAGTGATGCCTAAAGACCACAGGATACACCTGTGGCACTCAACTGAAAAACTGGTGCTAAAAGCATAGCTGATGGGAAAAAACAAGGAACATTAAATTATAGAACTGGCTCAGGAAATGAAAAAGTAAGGAAGTAAACAACACCAAGAAGAGAAGAGTAACTCAAAGTCAAATCTGGAAAGAACACCCACATTTAAGAAGGAGAAAGAATGCAACAAAGAACAAAGAAAAGTCAAAGAATCCAAAGGAAATTATGCTAGGGAACTCAAGGAGGACTGCAGCAAGAATACGGAGATCTGTAACAACTTTCCGCTATCGAGAATTTTTCTTACGCTGCTACTGAACTCGCACCATAATACTTCCTATAGTAAAATTAATAAATAGGTTGTTACTGGAGATTCTCATTGAAATAAGTCAATGTTAACAAAAAATAGAACTTACATGAAATACTATCAATAAGAAAACTTTTTTTTAATGAAAATTGTCTATTCACTGTTATGGTATTTTTGATTTGGAGAGAGATAAGCTTTGGCTCTTAAAATCTAGTGTTCTGTATAAAACGTTCTTCAAACCCACACATTAGGAGAAAGACATTTTTAACTTCAAAATAATCCAACCAAGTAAGTTTTGAAAGTCATGTTAAGATTTTTTTTATTGTATTGTATCAACATAGTTTAGAAGAGAAAGTAAAAAGACAGATTTATGTTCATTGAATTTTCTAAATTTCTTCTAAATTCTTACTTTATTTCCAGCAAACAATTCTGCAGTTTTTAAAAATAATGTCTTATATTTACTGCAAGATCAGTCAAAAATGGTAAATAAGAATGCAGTCTCTTATTTTCACTAACTCAGTAATTTTAAATCCAAATTTCTACCCTTCCTTGAGCAATCAACAATGCCTTTGTTTTTTCCTCACAGATTATAATTCAACATGTTTAAGCATCTTGTTACAGGAGTACGTAGGTATAAAGTCCTTGATCTGAGGAAACAGCTAAGTAAATATTAGTTGGCTTCCAAGTACTAGTCATCTGACATATTTAAATAAACTAAATGCTCATCCTGTGGTTAATCTTATTTCAAGTACCCCACCAATTGGGAACGGTAAAAAAAAAAAAAAAAAAAGCAGTTACTATACAGTTACCTTAAAAAGTCAGAAATTTCACAACAAGGATGGAATTAAATCAGAGGACAGAATTAGGAGAAGGTTGAAAATATAAATTTAAAAATTATAAGGGTTGACCAGCAGATGGTATAACAGTTACATCACTGGACTCCCATGTGGTTGACCGTGGTTCAAGTCCTGGACCCAGCAACTTAAAACTCATACCAGGTACATGTGCATGCATGTCCAAAATCCAAAGAAGAGAATGGAGAAGGAGGAATTGCGGTATCCCAGGTGGATGGGGGTGGGGGTGACTTTTTGCTTTCTGTCTCTCTCCATCTCTTTGATGACTGCAAGTCCCTTATAGCAAAACTCTCTCTCAAAAATAAAATAAAATAATAAAAGTAAAAATAATCAGGGATGAAAGAAAGGCAGGGAGAATGAAACTTTCTTGTCTAGGTATAACTGAACTAATGGTAATCACATCTTTACATGTTCAAGTGTTTTTAAAAAACAGATCTGTCACTCTTTGAACTCTTTTATCCAACCACATTTATAATTAGATCATCAAACTCATGGATAAGCCATTTCAAATGTGTGAAGCTCTTCAAAGAAAACATGGAAATTTTAGGACTTTAGGAATGAATCATATGCTTCCACTTGCAGTGATCTTTTTGTAGTACTCATTCTGCATGCAACTATTCAATCTGCATCCCAGCTTCAACTTATTCACAATTTTGGTTAAAGTGCCTTCTTTTTAAAAATCTTTCTTTTTTTCTGTTTGCCAGAGAGCACATACACTCACTAAAAAGAGAGAGCAAGTGTCCCATGGGTAATGGCCAAGTCACAATCCCTTCTCCTCCATTTCCCCCTCCTTCTTTTTGTAGTTTTGAGCATTTATACACATTCCCCTGGGGTGTTCCTCAAGCTGCTGGGTTCAGTTCCTCAGGATCTGGATCACATGATCAGCCGTGTGGGATCCAGCTTCAGTTCTCCCAAGTGCTAGTCCTGGTCTAGCCCACCTTCAATTTTTTTTTTTTAATCCCAATTATTCTTACATTATGAACCAAAGAAGGAAAGATGAAGCCTTGTGATTCACCATGGGACACTTTTTTCTAGGTTTGTCATGCTAGGCAGCACTGGGCAGTCATGGTCGCTGCTTTTGACCTATGAGATTTATCACCAGGGAGTCAGTGTTTTTCGCTTTTTATTTTTTATTTTTTTTATCTCAAAAGACCTTGTCAAATGCCACTCCTGTACCTCAACCTTCTCCTCTATTAGCAGTGTCCAGAAATAAAATTCTATATTCTGACACCTCAATCTTCTCATTTATTAAGTGTCTAGAAAAAACAATTATCCAAAATTGCTATTCTTGATGAACCCACACTGATTTCTAGTTACCATCATTTTCTTTTTTAAATCCATGACAAGACTTTACCTTCTCTAGGTCATTTGATATGCTTTATAAATTTTTTTTTTTTATCTCACATGTCTTACCTCACTCAGAACAAACATAATTAAAAAATAGCTTTTTAGGCATTCTCTGGAGGGAGTACAGTTTTTACCTTGTAAGGCAACCTCTGCCTCTTCCTTCTAGTCCTCATCATCTTTCAAATGTCATGGAAGCCAGAGTGACAAAGCAGAACAAGAGAGGAGAGTAGTGAAAAAATAAAGTTGAAGGAACAGGCAGAGCCCAAGCCCTGCAAAAGCCCAATTTTCTAAAGATCATTAAGATGATTTTTTAAAGAATTTAAGCAGGTATGATCTGATTTTTCTTGATCAGGAAAATCTATTTGATTCAAGAACTGCATCTTCCTAGTCACTTGACTCGTCTTGAGGTTTCCTTGCTGGAGAATGTTGCAGACTGTATTGTCTCAAGGACCTAGGATGATGTTTCCTGATACTTGGGCATGAGCTCAGCCATGGCAGTTTTAAAATGTATTCCCCATTCTGCTCCTCTCTTTATACCAAATGTACTTTGTGTTCTGTATGATATTTAATATGAGTATTGCTTTCACAGAAAGAGAAACAAATAGGAAACAAATTCAGACTACAGAAGCTGTACCCAGCCATATCCTCCTAATGCAACCATCTGTCTCATCTGACCCCAAGAGGGAATTCTAATAATGTTATCGTTTGATTCCCATTTCAGGCACTTTGCATTTTTATATATGCTAAAGAATTCAGCAAGTCATCCAACTGGCATAGCAATAGGAAAACTTCCTTTAGAGCACAGGTGTACAAGCAAACAAATCCTTTCTGTGCTTGAAAATTGATCCTTCAATATAGCAAACTTCTCAGCAGTGTGCTGAAATGGCAAGACGAGGTGGAGGAGCACATCTGTCAGGTAGAGGGAACAGATGGTGATCACCTCTTCTACCTTCAAGCACAGTCAGGAATAGCTACTGTCATCCGGAACTGTATTTTTCCAGCTATATTCCAAAGAAAGCTAGCAAGCAAGCAGTGATGTCTTCAAGTCTGTTGGGCTAAACGAGTGTAGCCAGCTGGTTAGCTCTGGATGCCCCGGAGAGATAACCTCACATCACAGAGGTTGTATAGAGGGTAGTAGGTTGTAAATATCTTGTAAAAGCAAAATGAGTCAGGACCACATCATAGCAGAATTAACATGCATAGTTAAACATAAGCAAATGGTCAAACTCAAACTCTGGGACATGGCAGAGGGTGAGAAATAGGGGGAAACACATCTATAAAACTAGAAATGGGAAATTATTGACAACATATATGATTAAGCTACTATGCAGTATATTCCAGGTAGGAAATCACATTTTGTATGTTGTGATGATGCTCAGGGAATGAATGTAAATTAATTAATTAATTAATTAATTAAAAATTAAAATTAAAAAAAGTATACCTATATATATTTTTTAATTTTTTTTAATTTATTTTAGGGACCGCTGTTGTTTCTTTATTTTCTCATGTTTCCCATGTCCCTGCATTGATATCTGATGGAACAGCACAGCTTGTCTTTTTTTTTTTTTTTGGTTTGTTTTTCTTTGTCTTCTATTTTATGAAGTTGTTTTTTTTTAAAAAAAAAAAAAAAAAACTGAATAGAAGTCCAATGATACTGAATGAATCCTCTTTGTGACCAGCTCCAGGCATGGTTTTGCTTTATTCTGCCACTTAAGTCAAAGAAAAACAAAACCAAAAACAAACAAACAAACAAAAACAAGAAAACTAAGATTCCACATTCAGAACTTAAATCGCTAATTCCCAACGTTCACCTTTTTAAAATACTGTCAAAATCTGAAGCACATATGACTTACAGCAAACAGATTAATAACACAATTTTGTTTAAATGGATTAGATTATTTGGCATCTAGGCCACTTTAACCTGTGGTTCTCTTTAGCAATTCACTCTGTTTCTTAAACTGTATCTTTAAAAAAATCCTGTGACAGACAATCACTTTGATGTGGCTACATCAACCGTTTTCCACACTTACTGCTTTCTTCAGCTAAATATCAGAGCCACAAAAGTTTAACTGC
Source organism: Tupaia tana (assembly GCA_026018925.1). Lineage (NCBI taxonomy): Eukaryota > Metazoa > Chordata > Mammalia > Scandentia > Tupaiidae > Tupaia > Tupaia tana. The sequence goes on from JAKSZU010000008.1 coordinate 33,483,365, forward strand.
ATGCAATGTAACCACTTTGTTTTGCTTCCAAATATTGATAGTACACAGTATAAGCCAAGCAAACAAGCCACACACAGCTTTCAAGCTGTATGTTTTGCAGACACTTCTGACTCTTTTCCTCCAGTTCCTGAATTTCTTATGTATTTCCAAAATGTGTACAAAGGAGCATGATGCTCCAACCCCATTCTGCCCATTTTTTCAGGCTAATGCATCTTTAGAGTTTGGTGGTGATAAATTTAAGACATCCCAAACTTAATCAACCTTCTTTTTTAATCCTTCAGCTAAGCACTCCATGTGTTAAATGCTATTTGAAATCAGGCATGTGTTTCTCCCCCTAAACTGGTCTTAAAAGTTGAATTACAGTATTTGCTCCTACAACACAACCAAATCAAATTTCGTGTTGACAATAGCTAACATTTCATCATTTCTAAAGCCTCTTCATTTTCTACATTTCTATCTAAACTTTTGTTACCAGAAATGTGAAAATGCCTGCCAAGTCCAGTTTAACCTAACCCCACGATATTCAGTAAATATAGCTTATGCATTTTATTTATGTTTATCAATATGCATCTTCTATTCTCCTCTTTTTTTTTCATTTAAAGAGAAGATAGAATACGTTTTAAAGTAAATTTTTGGCTAAGCAGTATTTTCAGGTGTAAATAGAAATTGTTTCTTTTACAGGCATTGTACATTAAAGTAAATTCTGCTGCATTTGAAAACCTGTCAGCTTTATTTTGTACTGGTATTCAGAATCCTCTCCTTTTTGACCAATATTATATAAAGTTCCTCTGGGAAGATAATGTGCATGATTGCAGGCTTGCCTTGTTAAAACCATGGCTTTTTATGCAGTCATGTTTTCACCCATGAATTATGCATGAAAAGGTATCTCATTACATTTCATTTTCTTTACAGCAGCATCCTCTCTTCCTGATGTACTCGGGTCCCCATCAACCGAGCTCCCCTCGCCCTGCAGCTTGGCTCCATCTTGATTCCTTCATAGCATTTTAGACAAAATGGGCGTGTTTAACTTGTCACCTCATGCCTGGCATAAATTATTCACTGGAGCTTTGCACAGATTTGTGAGATAACTGTCCTGGACTCAGAGAAATTCACTGGCTGTGTGTGGGAATCTGACAGACATCGAAGGCCCTTTTTCTAGCTGTTGTCCATGCAGAAGAGAAAAACTGCCTACACTCCAATACTCAATCTCATTTTAAAGCTTAAAAAGTTCCCACTTTCCTTCATAACGTAGAAATTAGCTATAAATATTTGCCACAAGGTTGTCTTTGAGTGTTTTTGAATTTTTCTAAGAACTAAAGGTCAGGGAACAAAGCCCTTTTTTTTTTACTTTGTTTTGTTTTCCTTTTGAAATGAAGCTATTGTTCTTCCATACCTGACAAGATGAATTAAATGTGGAGAGAAGATCACAGAATTTAATCAGCATAGTCATTCAGTGTATGTGGTCAGGAACAATCACTCAAACAAGCACATGGAAAACTAGGTTAGTATGTTTGCGTGTGTGTATGAGGATGTATGTGAGAGAGTGTGTATCCTGGTGATTCCTAACTAAACCTATATTTCCAATTCCAGACATTTTTTATCATACTGCAGTTAGAAAAAGTAATTAATTTTGTCTGACTCAGATCATGCCATCACTATTATAACGTTATAGTATTACATGAGTCAAATAAAAGTAGCAAAAGTACCCCCAAAGAATCAAAGTTAATATTGAGTAAAGACATAAACAAATTGGCTTCTTATATTTTCTGTCCAATTAAGCAATTTCTTTCCACAAGAGTGATGTAGTTCACTCAGATCAATGCTCCAAGAGTCTAGAAAGTTGAAAATGAAGTGTATTTCTAGACAATAAGAATATTTATTTCATTGACATTTATTTCTAGGCAATAAGAAAATTGTTCAGCTTTTTCTACTTCTTGTCAGAACATGGTCATGGTGAAAAAAAAAAGTTCATATTCCAACTGTCATATATCCTCCAAGAATTGAAGCCTTCTCAAAATGAAACCCAAGGAAATGACTCATAAGCTCATTGCTCTAAAAGTAACAGCAGCAGGTTTATGGTTCTGACAATGAGCTTTGAAATATATACTCTATATGTAGAATCTGGCAGCATGTGAGTTCATTATGAAAGGTTTACACTTTGCGAAGGACCTTCTCTGCTCTCATGGTCCCACTTTTTTCTTTAAAATTATATGCATAATAAATTTTCTAAATATATATTTATACATTCTATATACATAAAATAAATTTCTATAGCTTTCGTGTGTAACACACACACACACACACACACACACACAAACCTTTCTATCAAATACATTGCCAAGAAATGGACTGTGACTTCTGAAGTGTGATGTACCAAAGTCTCTGGTCCAGTTACAATTATCAGTTGCTAAGCTCTGGGAACTCATAGGCTTTTCTCTGTAGTCTCTTGACTCCAAGGAATCTCTGGAGATCATTTAATAATAATATGAAACACTACTTTTATATTGTCGAAGTAGTATTAATCTCAACAATTACCTGCTTTCATGATAAATATAGCATTTCCTCCCAACTTAACTGCTACTTCTTCCTGTGGTAATAATCCAGTCATAACTTAGATACACATCTACTAGCGATGAACCTCAGTCTGTTTCTATGCAAGCGCAGAGGAAGGAGCTGACATTTGCAATGGATTGCACTTTTCTTTGACAGCTTATCATTTAGCACATGATTGGCATTAGAAGAATGCTATTTAACTATTGGGAGAATGAACGGATGATCTATTATTACAGGTAGCTCCACAGCATGTTGAAAATACACAGAAGATATGAATATAGGTCAGTATCAATATAGGTGGGAGTGGAGGGTGGGTCCAGTTTTGATTTTTTTCTCCCACAGCTTTTCTGTTGTTTCCCCACAATAACCTCTGATTAAGATCCTGGCTGAGGATCTGTTATACCAGTTAGATTTCTAGGAAAGTTATTCAATGAGATAATTTTTAAAGTGAGGGCAATAGATGATTATTTATATGGATAGCTATGATCAAGCATTGGCACCAGAATTTTTAATATTAAATATCAGCTATAACCTAGATTTAAAATTTCTTCCAACTTCTGTGAACTCTTGCCCATTTTGAGTATTTAAAAAATTTTCTTTTCTTTTTTTAAATTCAATAACTACACATCTTTACAGCATACAAAATGAATTTTCCCAGCATAAATACACTGTATATTAGTCTAGTCAAAGGTATTACCATGTATATTATTATCAACAGATAATTTTGAGTATTATTAAAATCACTGAAGATGACTTAATTGAAACAAAATCTTATCTAAGGATTGTTGCCATATGTTTATTTACGTTTTCTCTTATAAATGGTTGGTTCATACCCTTCATAATACCCACAAGGGCGGTACTATTTTCTTAGAACAGAAAGTACATCAGTACTTGTGGTTACAGAGTACATGACTCCAGCTCTGGATGGCTTTATTCCACTTGTTCTGTTTTGTATCCAATCTCCTCCCTTTGAGAGATGTAATAAACATGAAGAAGAGTTCGGGAAGAGAAAGGAATTTTTCACCCTTTCACTCTCACATGCCCTGACAGAAAATCACTTACAAGGTATTTACCTAGGGAAAAAAAAATAGCTTTAAAAGGGTTCTCTGAGTGTATATATGTATGTGTGTGTGTGTGTGTGTGTGTGTGTGTATGTGTGTGTTTGTGATACTACATAGTGATAATTTTGTATTATAACAATGACTTGGAAAAGAAGAAAAGGAATAGGTATTTCTCATCGACCAGTCATATGGATAAAATTGCATACATGACTGAGTCCAGAAATACATAATCATTGGAAAAGAAAATTCTCTGAAATCATTTCAAGGTATATATTTCAGATTTCTGTGTTTTGTGTTGAAAAGGACTCATAAGTAAGATATTCTTTTCTTTCACACTGTAGTCTTTAATACTGGCCTCCTACCCAAATACACTTCCTTCTATTCCTGATCGAGCAATACATATATTCACACATCTAGACTGCAAGAGAAAATGAATCAAAAAAGAACATTCTACCTAATATTTTGTAGTCTGGGAATAGAGTTGATTAATTAAATAAATGATCTATCAATTATAGGGCAGATTGAGACTGTAATAAAGCCAAAGAAAAGAACACATTGCATAGACCCCATGCTTTTGCTTGGGTAAAATATGAGGTGCCAAGACTCTTATCTTGATTAATTCCAAAAGGCCTCTTTCACTTATTCTAGTTCCTCACCCTCTTTTCTAATCACATTGACATGTGAACTTTTTTTGTCCCTGCCAAGTGAATTATGTGCAATGGCAATATTAATATATTTGAGGAGAACTGAATCAAGTTGCTTTCAAAACAAGGTATAGTTATGGGGTCAGAGCACATATTATTTCAAGAAAGCACCATGTGTGTTTGTGATGGGAAAGGCCTACATACATTCAGATAGGACTAAATCCGACTTGGAAATCATAAAAAAAAAGATGACAATATGGATATCACTATGCTGTTTCAACATCAGAAACCATCTTTCAATAAAGTTTGATATATCAGAAAAATTCAAAGTGTTATTATTAAGAAATGCAGATGATTAAACAGATACCTCAACTGACAACTAGAAGTTTAAAAGAAAACTTAGAGGTTGTGGGTACTATCTAACATAAGAAGAATCAAGGGGGGGAAAAAGACACTTGCAACTTGCCAGTTCTAGTGATCCACAGAAGACTAAGCCTCATAAAATTGCCTTAAGTTACAGCAAGAGAGAATTTCTATTGAATGTCAAGATATATTTCTCCTTTCTCTGAACTCTTAACAGCATGTATTGCCGGAATCAATCATTTGGGAATAAATCAAATATAACTTTATGACTTTTCTATTGCTTTATTAAAATGTTATTTTGCATCTTATATTGTCTGTTTAGTTTTTCCTTTGATTATGAGCTTGAAACCAAATGTTAATTATTTTATTCTTCACAAGTTATAGTTCAATTTCTTTTACATGTCAGTCTCCAAGGAAATACACTTAAAAAAAAATGATTGATTTGATCTTCACACCAGTGTCTTGAAAAATTAGAGGGGTAAGTGTAGTTTTGAATGATCTAAGATTGTCATGCTTAGACTCAGAGGAATGGATCAGATGATCATTTTGATGACCTAAATGCTGTTTATAATATATAAGGTACGATTACCAGCTCCTATAATAGCCTCTAAAAGAATAAAAATTGAGGGTTAAAAGTGTAATGAAATGCAAATGAAACTGTCTTGAAAACAGACTGCACATTTTATTTGTTTCTCACAGAATCTAGGACACAGGGAGTGTTAATATTAAATACTGTCAACAATATTCTAGTTTTAAAATAATGGCGGGTATAATTCATAGTTTAATTGCACTTACAAGTTTTAAAATGAATGCTACCCCACAGTTTGGAAAGCAATGGTTACCACAATTCGTTACTCAGTAGAGTTCTAAATATCTCACATTCTCTATTTGTTGTCTTCCCTAGCTTTGCCAACACATTGAATAAAATTTGAGTCTATAGGTAACTTCACATACTTGCTGAATATTCAATTTGACGTGAAATATAATTAAGGCTCAAGATTTACTATGAATGCTTTTATCTAAAAGGTATCTATTTCTCCCCAAAGATTCCTCCCTTTTTAAGAGGAAAAGGTTGAAGATGTTCATAACTTAACGATTTATACAATCCTTTTGACAGTTACTCCATTTCGAGTAGATGTTATTTTACATAGCTCTTTACAAACAATGCCTATTTTGTGTTGCACTTGACGAAATAAGAGAACAGAACAGTCTATGTTTCACTGGACTTGAGCATTCTCATCCTCTTACATCCACTCATTCTCTACAGGACCTTGCACAAGTCACTTAAGCTATTTGGGCTGCAATTTTCTTAACCAAAAGTGAAACTATTGGATTAGAACATCTTTAAGGTCTTTGCCAATGTTAAACTTTTAAATCCCATAAATACTCCGAACCTTTGTTTCCTCATTTACGCAATGTGCTTTATGATAACATCTTTTCTTTTGTTAAGTTTGTTTTAAGGATCAAAGTAGTTAAATTATTAATTCTTTTCTGAAAACCATAAATTACCATTGTAAATTATTGTTATTATCATCAGACACAGCAGGTATTAGTAACCTTAGGAGGAACCCAAGGTATCTTGAGAATATAGAGGGATTCAAAAGAGTGTTAATACATTGTGTGACCTGTCTCCCCCTTTTTATCTCATTCAGATGAATTTGTCCTTCAGCCAAGGATTTTTTTGAAGACATATTATCAGCAAAATGATAATCAGTCTTAATAATTTATGTCATACATGAGAAGCCTGCAGTGCAACTGATGTCTTGCTTTATTAGATGTTTCTCCATTAACTGAAGTTATTTGGAATGTGAAATTAAGCAACAACTACTGACTGAGATCCTATAATATATAAGCATCTTGCTAAGCACTCCCAGAAGATATTTACTATAGATACAGATCCCATCCTCAAAGACCTTATAATTTGACTGAGGAGAGAAAATAAATTTTGAAAAATTGAATTAATACTAAAAAAAAGGTAGAAAAGATGTTAAAAGTCTAATCATTAGGATAAGTCAGGGTAATTTTGTAGGAAACGATATAGAATTTCAGAGTAGAAAGACTGTTTTAGGTTGGAATGATGCATTCATCTTCATACATTAGAAGTGCATTGTCTGTGAGTAGAATTGACTAAGTGCCACAGATACTTCAAATAATCTCCTACCTTCTTTAGCCTCATTTTCAGTTAGGTTGGAACCAAAAAACCACACTAGATTATGAGAAAAAGTAACCTGATTTTTTTAGGTCGGGGCAGGTAGGTGTCCATAGGCCTTCTCCAGCTTTCTCTCTCCTGTCCTGTGGCCATAGAAGTCACGTATTTGTGTATTTCTGCCGATGGTACAACTACAGACTGGGGGAGAGCTACTTGAGTCACCTGATCCACTGGATTTTTACCTGAGGGAAATAGAAATCTTGGTTGTGTTAAGTCACTAATATTTTGTGTTTATCTGTTGCAGCAAATAGGAGGAATTACTCCTAACACAATAGATGAGTACAATTTAATTAGGTAAAGAGAAAGCAGAAGATATAAAGGCTTTTGGAATCACATAAACAATGTATGGTACTGGAAAATCTAAAAGTATTGCCCAGGAATGATTAAAATGTATACTCACACACAACACATGAACACATGCACCATTGACTGAAACAGAGAATATAAAAGATAGAACATTTTAGCCTGAAATAATGAATTATGATAAGCTATGAAAAGTTAATTAAAAGATGAAGAAGCATGGATTTTATTCTGTGGATTCTAGTCAAGAATGAAGATTCCTGGAGCCAGCAGGTGGCATGGTGGTTGAGGTGCTGGACTCTCACATGGCCGACTGAGATTCAAGTCCCAGACCTGGTGGCTTGCTTTCTCACTTCTCTCACATTCTCTCTCTCTCTCTCTCTCTCTCTCTCTCTCTCTCTCTTTCTCTGTTTGTCTCAATTTGGTTCAATTAAAATAAATACATAAATAACACTTCTTTAAAAAGGACAGTACCCTCTAAAAAAAATGAAGATTCTTTGATAGTATAGAGAATTTTCCTTTGAAGAGGTGATAATTTGGCATGTTGGAAATAAGAATGGTTACAAAGAGAAAGGTACAAAATATGAATATAAAAATACTTCTAATTGCTGCTCCATATGCATTTAATATTATGTTTATGTGTATGCGATATTGACGGATAACTGTATTTTAAAGTAAAATTTCTTAAGAATAATATAGAATACTCTATCAAAAGTAAAAATATACTAAAAGCATAAAAAACATTTTCAGATTTCTTTTTGAGGAACAAAGGTACTTCTTTTATTTAAATATAGGTTCTGAAATACAATACTCCCAAAATAAAAATGGATTTCCCAAGGACAGCTCGAGTGCTCAGTGAAATGCTGAGAGGTGAGCTGCGACTCTGCTCGGTCATTTGCAGAAAGTCTAACGTGTTTACTTGTTCCTTGAGCCTTTTTCAGTCTGATCTTCTCAGCTTCGGTGATTAACTCCTTGGTGCCTCTTTTCTTTCCCCGAGGCTGAGTTTGGCCTATCAGCCAAAATCTTCTGTCAATATCTCTGTTCATGATCCTCAGAAAGGATCTCGAGTGTCCAGCCGTGCTTCTTTTTCGCTTCTTCATATGCATTTACCACTGAGCGTGCATCCTCAGTGTTTTAAATCTGGCATGGCACACCGTGTCTCAGTCCAATAGGTGGACACAAACGACCTCAGAGATAGCAGCCAGGGCGTCACAGCCTTGCTTCCTGCCGGGCAGGGGTTCCATGCTGAGATCTTCACGATCACCCCACTCAGGAACTATGGCCCGGTCGCATCGGCTTTTCCCTGGGCGACATTCTCCAGCGCCAGTTTTCTCAGTTTTCATTCCACACGCATTAGGTATGCTCCACTGTTTGTTTCCATTTCTGACTCCAATTTTATTTGGGCTATTGTTTTTTTTTAAGAAGCCATGCTGGCTTTTTGTAGTGCTAAATGCTCTTTTTGTCAGATCCATCCACTCACGCGTGACAGCAGGCGTAGCGGCCTGACCTCCTCCCCCATCCTGTGGCTCTCTTTACGCCTTTTCTTCTGCTTCCTCTTGGTTGTTAAGAGAGAACCATCTTTAATGTCTCCAGTATCCTTCTCCTCTTCAGTAGAGACCTCCAAGTCTCTGCTTACTTTGGAGACCTCTACAGCTTCTGTTTCAGTGTCCTTCTGAGCCACTTTCTTTACTTTTGGCCGGCGAGCCAGGCCCACTGCGTCTGCGCTGCTGCTTCTCCTTGCTGTCCTGACGTCAGGTAAGCTGGACACTTCAGGTCTCTCCCGTTTTTCCTTCTCTTTTTCTTTCCTTCTTTCTTTCTTCCTTTTTTATTTTTATTTTATTTTTTTTTTTTTGAGAGTTGCTTTTGGGGTTCAACAGTTCCCACTTCCAAGCCCTCAGATGTGGTCCTGGGTCTTTGGTTTTACAGACGTGCTGCGCGTCCACACTTCCTTCCTTAGCCTGGGCGTTGTCTGCCTTCTTGACCGGCCTTTCTTCTTTTTCTTCTCTTCGGCTCCCCTTAAGGCTGGAATGGGCTTATTTTTTACTGTCTTCGGCAACATACCCGGTTTTCTTCGTGCTTCTTCCGGTGAGTTGTTGAGAAACTCAATCGCTTTTGCTGCTTGTTCTTTCGTTTCAAATTCCACAAATGCAAATCTCTTCGCATTTCCAGTAGACTTGTAATGTGGTATACTTACATAAACAACATTGCCATATTTCCCAAATACCTTTTCAATCCAGCTGTGGTCAACATTTTTGGGAAGTAATTCCCCATAAACGGTCTGCTTATCTTCATCCTTGGGTCTTTCACCTTGGGTCTTTCTCTGATCCTGGTCCCTTCGAAATCCAACTCTACCATAGCTGAAATTTTCAGTGCTCAGGTATTAACTTCCCATCAGTAGTCAATTTTTTCATCTTGTTAAAAGATACAAAAAGTGATATATCCACACATGTATCTCTAGATTTCTCTATCTGCTCTCAAAGGGACTTGTCCTTGTGGAGACTGGCATCCCCAAAACAGAAGTCCCCATGCTTAGCAATATCTGCAAGCACCTAACTCCAGACCATTTCTTTTTTCCTACTTCTTTCTTTTCAGTGCTTTCCTCTTCAACTGCCTTTTCTGGATTTCCACTTGGAGTTTCCATTCCTGTGAAACGTTCGGTCCCTAGAGTACAGAGCCTAGACTTTTCCTTGGCCGTTCCCACCTCCCGGGCTATAGAGCCATGGTCACTCACTTCCGTGTCACTGGAGGCCAGATTTCTTTTTTCAATTTTCCAGAAGATACGTGTGCTTCTCAGAGAGAAAGAGGAAGAGGAAATGTGAGAAAACACCCCCAGAGGTTTGGTCATGCAAGAATCTCTTTTTCTCCATCTCTCCCTTCTGTCATGCTTCTCAAGTCACTGGGTCCTGTACTCAAACCACACAGTTGGTTTTTTGAGATCCAATCACCTTAACCATTGCACCAGGGGCTGGTCCCATTTTCACAGGATTTTAAGAATTTCAATACCTACCTTAAGTAAGACATATGCCATTGTGAAAATAAGTGAATTACCTAATAAATATCCACCAATATTTTTTTTAAACTAAATAGGAATGAGGTGGGGAAGGATATGCTTTTCTCAAAATCACTACTAGAGTTCTAAAAATATACTTCCTTTTCTTGGCTGTTATTATATATACTCCTTTGAGGAGAGAAATTAGAAAAGGCAGAATTTTGAATCTCCTTGCCAAGGAGATTCATTGTTTCCACTAATTCAGAAGTTGACATAATCTACCTAAAAGCATCCTAATTACCTACTCACAGTTTCAGGTCCTTTTAAAACAGTAATATTCCTTACAGATATGAGTTCAGTTTAGTATTTTTATTATTATTATTTTTATTGGCAGAGGATTAGTGCACTTGCCAGAGAGAGAGAGAAAGGGAGAAAGTACCGCCCAGTACACACATCCCAAGGAGCATAGTAACATAATTCCTTCTCTTCCATTTCACTTATGTCAGGATGAAGCAGGCGTGCCCATGTGGCTTGTGTGGTTTTCTAGTCGGCAGGTCCAAGATTCCAACCACAGTCAGCCATGTGGGGTCCAACTTCATTAACCACTAGGCTATATGGAACTGGCCCAATTTTTAATTATATTCTGTCAAAATTTGCACATTACCTATAAGGTAAATACACACATGCACACATAAATAAACACTTGCACATTTCAGTGTACCAGAAATAGAACTAAGGCAAGTTTTGAAATCAAATAATATTCTGTATTTGGTGTACTTAAGTGTTCATATGAAATTTCTAAAGCTATAATAACATTAATTCCCTCATTATCTTTCACTTAACTCTAAAGTAAGGATATAATCTGTGGGGCCTAGCATGGTGATTGGGGCACTGGGCTCCAACCTGGCTGATCACAGTTTGAGTCCCAGATCTGGTGGCTTGTAAGTCATGTCAGTTGTGTATGTGTGCCCAAAATCTCAAGAAGAGAATGAAGGAGAAGGGACTGCAGTGTGTCCATCCCCCCGTGGGAATTTCTTTCTCTTTGTAAATCTCTGTGTTTCCAGTGAGCACATGCACCCTATATCAAAAGTCTCTTTAAAAAATATAATTTATATTTTTTTCCAACTGTATCCAGGTTTATTAAAGATACTCTTCATAAACTATCATGATATTTTAGGCAGGAAATTCTCAGATGAGTATTAATAGTGTACAACATCTTACAAACTCCCTTCTTCAATGGACTACCAAAATCAGAAAGCCACTATAAAACCCAGTGAAGTCTCTCTCTGATGCTTTTAACAGGGAAAGTTTAAAATGAGGATTGATATTTTTTACAAGGTGATGGCACTGCTTTAAAATTATGGACCAGGACGAGCAGATGGTATATTGGTTATGTCGCTGGAATCCCATGTAGTCGACCACAGTTCAACTTAAAACTCGTGCCACGTGCATGTGCGTGCATGCTCAAAATCCTGAGAGCAAAATGAAGGAGAAGGGATTGAGGCATGGTCATTCCCCAGGGGATTGATTTCTCACTTTCTGTCTTTCTGTCTCTCTCTGTGTGTCTCTCCATCAAGTGCACAGACCCTATAGCAAAAATATCTCTCAAAAAATTGTATGGATCTCATTGTAGTTCTACAATATGAACACCAGAGCCACCACAGCACTTATGAAAGTACATGCTGTTATTTCAGCTTTGTTCCTCAAAGGCATGTTTACCTTCTCTATTGAACTGGAACTTGTTCATACTTCGGAACTATTGAATATGTTTGTTCAGAGAAAAATCCAAAAGTGTTGTATCAGATGACATAAATATCTTAAGTATATTGCCTTCACAAATCTACTTAGCTGGACTTAGAAGTATGCAGAAGCTGATCATTTGTTTCTACTATTCAAGTGTGTACTACCACAGAACAAACTTCATAGCTTTTAACACTTTCTCCTATTTGATTTAAACGACTTCAAAAACTCACTAAGGGAAACACAAATCTGAAGCCCAGTGGGGATGGTACAGTGGTAATGCAACACTCCACAGTGCTGAGACCTTACGGAAGGGCCTGAGTTCACATCCCAAGGTCTCCTTGCGAATGGCCAGTGCATGCATACTTACCAGTTTCCTTGGCTAGCCAAGGCAGAAGTACAATGGCCAGGGGAAAGACCCTGCTGGAATTTCTCTCTTCTCTCTCTCTCTCTCTCTCTCTCTCTCTCTCTCTCTCTCTCTCCTTTCTATCAGAAGAGATAAAAAGATACACTTTTAAAAAATCAGTCGTGTTTTTATGTACACCTATTTGTGGAGTTTTAAGATAATTAGCATATTGACTATGTTATTTATAAATTTGAGAGAAGTAAAATTTCCAAAATTGTCAGTGGACTCTCAAAATACTTAAAATGAAGACCTGTGATTCTGAAAGTAAGGAAATTAAGCTAGTAGAATACTGTTGTGATTGGAAAGTTGAAGAAGGCTTAAATTCAGTTTGCTGGGGAACCAGAGACGCTCAGACATCATTTCATCATAGAATGTAAAGCAGTGCAGTAAGTAAGAAAGAAAACCTACTACAAAGACTGCGTAAGACAAATGAGCAGGTTTGTAATGTTCTCTGAGGAATTCGATGAAATGAATGCATTAAATATTTTCAGAAGCAGTTAAAGCTGACACCTGCTGTTCAGTAGAGTGGATGGTTTGAAGCCTTTTACCTCCTTTTCAGTAAGCTGAAGAAGCCTGATTTCTAATTAAAATCAAAGCATTTAAAACATTCAACCAGACTGTTTGAAGACTGTATAATGTTTAAAATGGGCTAATTTTTTATCAGTTTAAAAAATAATCAAATGTTGTTGAAAAGCTCTATCAACTTAACAGTACCTCATTTTTGAAAAGTATCCTGTTGTTTATAATTAAAATGTGGCTAATATATTCACTGAACTTAACACCTGACGAGAATGTTTCATTAAATTGATATATAGTTTAAACCTTTTCTTCCAATAATAAATGAGACAAGAATTAGTAAATTTAATGGTACTTTAGTTTCATAGAAAAAAAGAAGAGTATGTGTTATACACACACACACACACACACACACACACACACACAAATGATAATACACATTTAGTGGTCCGTAGAACAACAGTGGAAATAAAAATAAGTCAAATAAATAGGAAGAAAACTGTCAAAAAATTTCCAATTATTCTTAACAACTCAAATATTTGGTCCACCATATAACGAAATACATAACTTTGCATAAGCAGCAACTGTAATTATAATCTAGAACTTCATTTTCTCCAAATAAAGTATATCATTCACCAACTCATAATAAATTTCAAAATAATAAATACGTAATGTGCAAATGACACTACTGCTTAACATTTCCTTCTCAAAAGAAAAAGTTTATTTGGCTTCTAAGGTATCCCTCACTCCCATTTCCTCTAGTATTGGTCTTCTCAGGCTGCATTAACAAAATAGCAGAGTCTGGGTGGCTTAGCAACAGAGATTTATCTCACACAATTCTGGAAAATAAAAATCCAGGATCAAGGTGATAGTTGTCTGATAAGGACTCTTTTCCTGGTTTTCAGATGGCGACGACTGCCTTCTTGCTGTGTTCTCACATGGTGGAGAGAGAGTTCTGGAGTCTCCATTGTGCGAAGAGGATGGGAGATGGCAGAGAGTGAGAGGAAAGGAATCAAGGATCTTAAAATTCCATTTAGTTGAGAGACCAGTAGATGGCATAATGACTACATTGCTGGACTCCCACATAGTCGACCGTGGTTTGAGTCCTGGACTCAATACTTACACATAATACTTATGCCAGGCACATGTATGTATGTGCCCAAAATCCCAAGAGGATAATGGAAGAGAAGGGTTTGGGGCATGGCTATCTCCCTTCAAGGTGATTTCTTGCTTTCTGTCTCTCTGTCTCTGTCTCTCAGGCGAATGCACGTGCCCTACAGCAAAAATCTCTCTCTAAAAAATCAAACAAAACTGCATTTAGTTGAGACTCTTTTGGTATAAAAAAATTAATATTTCTTTTCTTCCTTTTATTTTAGGTTTTTGACATAGGGTAAGTGTGCTTACCAGAGAGAGAAAGAGAGAGAGACAGTGAAAGAGAAAGTAAGAAATCATCCCTCAGCGGGATATGGTCACACTCCAATCTCTTCTCTTCTACTCTTCTCCTGGGATTTTGGGCATGCACGCACATGCACCATGATTTTCAAGCCACCAGATTTAGGACTCAAACTATGGTCAACAATGTGGGAGTCCAGCACGCTAACCACCGTACCACCTCCTGACCCCAAGCATTAATATTTCTATGTAAAGCAGATGTATTTCTAGGTTAACAAGACCAGATATAACTTTGGAATTTAATCTTTAAACAATTAATAAAGAATGAAGAGAAAAATGGGTTATTTACAGAAAACAATGTGAACAAATGTACTCCGAAGTACATGTTTGGTGATAGAAAAGACTTCAGTACATCCTGGCACCTCAGAAGCAATTCAGAAACAGCTTAGTTTTATTTTCTTCCATTTCATAATGCCTAAGATTCTTATTCATTTTTTAATTTGGAGATCCAAATAGTACTTTAAGAGTACAAATAGTCCCATATCAGCAATTTCACATTGTACAAGTGGCACATCTGTAGACAATACTAAGTTGCTTTCAATAGTCCATGTTTTTTGTCATAAGCTGCTAAGTTTTAGAGTATTATTTTGTGTACCAATAGGTAAATGATACGTGGTTGATGTTTGAAACATTGATCCTTTTCAGTGAACTATCTTTGGTCCTCTTCTCATCTAAAGTGTCTATCTTAGTCCATTGTCATTTTGCTGAAAATAACCCCCTGATATCGCATGATTTATACAGAATATAGTGGTATATTTGATTTACAGTTCTGGTGGCTGTTAAGTCTAAAAGAGGCAGCATCAGATGCTACATCACAACAGGACCAACGGACACGGAGAGGAAGGCAGTCATGTGCAAGAAGATAGGAAAAAAATATTCCTGCTTTTTCAGTGTTTGTCCCTCACATGCCCACAGCTGGTTGGATGGATTTTATTAAACCTCTTAAATGTCTCACTGGCTCCCAAAGCCATTATACTGGTGACCAAGATTCTAGAATATAAACCTTTGGGATATAAACCATTATCTTAACCCATAATGCCCCCTGACTGATTTAATTTATCCCCCTCCATTAGTGTACATATTTAAACAAAACAAAAGAAACAAACAAACAAAAAAATCTTCAAAATCTGATCCTTTCTTGTCCATCCAGTTCATCTCTTGGCCACTATTCTCCAATCACCTCCACGTTACCCCTCCTGTTGTAGAAAACTATCAAAGCAAAACCAGGAATGAGCCAGGACTCTATGAACTTTACAAAAGCTACATCCCTCTGCTCAGAAAAGCTTGTTTTCTTCTTTACCTGGTAAAATTCTACTTGTCCTTCAAGAAAGACCCAGCTTCAATGCAATTGCTTTTATAAAACTTTCCAGACCCTCTTATTTGAATAAGCTACTTATTTAATATACAGCCATAGTGGCCAGATTGTTCACCGTGTACATAATCTGTTAAACTTGTCTGTCTAGTTCATTATTTTATGGACCTCTATATCAAGAAACATTTATACACAGAAAGAAAGAGGGGAGGATAGAAAAATTATTCCAAGAGAGTAGAAATGATAGAGATGGAAGTGTTAGTGGGAAGTTTGTTTAATGCTAAGGTCAGTAATTAAGATGTAATCAATTAATATCTCTGATACTCAGTAATAAAATTACTAAAACTTCACCTTAAAATTTTATGATAAAATTATCTCTTCTCCACTTTTATTTTAATTGTTTAATTTTTAAATCATCTGTAAGTCATATATTATATATTGCTTAGTAATACAAATTAAAATTAATGATGGAATTAAGGTAAATTCTGGAACTTTTAAATGTTGCTAATTTCATTTTCTCATCCAATAAACACTTGGATGTATTAGTTTTTAACTTATATTTTTAATTAGAAACTCTTAGTAGTTATAAAAATGTTCTGCATGGGCCAGCCCATGGTGTGGTAAGTGGATCCCACATGGCTGACAAGTGCCAGACCTGGTGGCTTGAAAAAACATGCCAGATGCCTGTAAATACATGCTCAAAAGTCCCAAAAGAAGAGATTTTGGCATGGACATCTCCTATAGAGGATGCTTTCTCACTTCCCTTCCTTCTCTTTCTCTGTCTCTGATAAGCACATGTGTTCTCTGGCAAAATTCTTTTTAAATATTCTATGCAGTTTTGTAGAGTCACATTCACCTGCCCAGTGATACATACATCAGAGGTCTATACATAATATATGAAGAGAAGTATTTATGGAGATTAACTGAGAGAGAGAGAGAGAGAGAGATCCAGATGCTGTGGCACAGGTAGTATGGGCACTACTACATAATGCTCAAGCCATGTAAGAAACTTTTGGGTTCACATGCTAGGTTCTATGTGAACCCTCTGGATGGCTATGGGGTTGGGATGAGGGGGGGGTAACGATGTCAAGGCCTTGCCGAGGGTGCCTCTCCCTGTCTCTCTTTCTGTTGAAAAAAATAAATACACTTTAAAAACAAAACAGCTAGCTCTTCAGATATCCTGACTGAGATAACACTATTTTATTTTTCAGTTTTACTATAGAGTGTGTGTTCTCACCAGAGAGGGACAGAGGGAGAAAGAGAAAGAGGGAAAGTAAGAAAGCACCCCCCAGGGGGCATGGTCACATTGCAATCCCTTCTCCTCCATTCTCTTCTTGGAATATTGGATACTCAGGCACACACATCTAACAGTTTACAAGCCACTGGGTCTGAGACTCAAAGTGCAAGACAGGTCATGTGGGATCCAGATGCTTTGATCACCGTGCCACTGGCTGGCTCTAAAACTTCCATTTTTTATCTCTCTTAGATGACCAAAAATTAAATGTTCTGATTCCTACAATCTTATTTTAATGTATACTATTATTATTAACTATTTTTTTTTCTATTTTTAAAATTTTGATTGATTCATTATTGTTTTTATAACAAAACAGGGAGTTTATTGAAGGAGAGGAAGGAAAAATAGAGTTCCCAAGAAGGGAGGAGTCCTGGAAAATGGGTCACCAAGGAAGAACTGTGGCAAGCAGTTTTCCTTTGGGTCAGGGAGGTCTTTGTTGGACTTGTTCTAGGTGGAGCTTGTGCATGAGTTCCCCTACTCGTAGGGAGAGCCACATGCTGGATGAGTCTGGATATTCTCCTAATTTTGTAGTGGGTCCAGAGGTCAGGGATTCTTTGTCTAGACACTTTGAGGCATGACTTATTCAAGAAGATATGCATGTCTAAGGTCAAAGGAATATGGTGACTGGAAGAAGAGGAATTGTCAAGAGTCACACAGCAGTTGTCCTGGTGGGGAGGAGGAGAGGACCTCTCTATCTACCTGTAAATGGGGTCCAACTCCTGTCTCAATTCCCCCTCTGAAAAGTACCCTTAACTGCTCTTATGGAAATGGGCCTAAGACTATTCTGGCTGCTTCCTACTAAGATGGGACAATGATGATGGGAGTCAGGGGGTTTTCAGAGATCTATTTAGGGACCTCCACCATGGAAGGCATGATGGGTATTCAGTACAGACTTCATTGGGACCACCATTTGTAGTTTGGTGGATTCTAACCAAGAAGAGCAGTTTATTATAATAATGCTGTAATAGACAATTTTATCACATTTTATAACTCTTCGACTTTCCCAACCTTCAATAACATCCTGTAGACTTGTAGCGAATGTAGTTTATACATTCAATCATTATAAATCACTTAACTTGTGAAGTGAATTTACCCAATATGAATACACTTCACACCAATCCAATCGAGGATCCTATACACATTATCATCAACAGGTAATAATCCATTTATGTATCTCATAACTGTCTTGCCTATTTTTCTCCTAAATTTATTTTCTTATTTCTAGAAACATTCATTTCTTAGTACCTATAATATGTTTTATAAAACAAGCAAAGAAAAATCTTGTTTGTCCAAGTACCTTAGGAGCTTAGAATTCTGTATTACAATTAAAAACATAAACAAGGCCTATATATTTTTTCCTTAGGAAATTAAGTATTCCCTTTCCCAATAAATATGCTTCTTTTAAAAAAAATGGGTATTTATTTATTTAATGTGCAAGAGAGACAGAGAGAGAGAGAGAGACCCAACAGGGTTTAGATGATGCAGCCTACTGCCTGCCTCAGCCAACCCCACAGCATGGACATGTGTGTGCCAAGTATATTCAATGAGGACTCTGAATGCAAACTAGACCCTCCCCCTGTGCATCAGCCTCACAGCGTGTTGCATTTTACTGTTGTACTACCTTCCAGCACCCAATAACTAGTCTTCATATTTACAACTGCTAATATATCATTCGCTGGTAGATATTTTACATATCCTAAAGAAACCATATAAATTCTAAAGAAACCATATGAGGGAACCAGCAGTTAGCGTAATGGCTATGTCACTGGACTCCCAGTAGTTGACCGCGGTTCACGTCTCGGACCCGATGGCTTAAAACTCACGCCGGGCGTGTGTGCGTGCATGCCCAAGATCCCGAGAGGAGAATGGAGGAGAAGGGATTGCGGCGTGACTATCCCCCCTGGGGGGTGATTTCTCGCTTTCTGTCTGTAATGTCTCTGTCTATCTGGCGAGCGCACGCGCCCTATAGCAAAAATCTCTCCAAAAAAAAAAAAGAAACCACATGAAAAGACAGAAAAGTAGAAAGAAATAGAAAAAAAGAGAGAGAGAGAAGAGAGAAGAACAAGAAGGGAAAACTGTTATTTTGTATTAAAGACTGATCTTAATTCATATGTACCTTTAAAATATATGGATCTAGTTTATTTCTACTCCTTTATTTTATTGCTTAATATTCACATTATCTTTAATACTTCACATTCTAAAACTTCAGCCTTATTATAATTTCTTTCATGGTGGTATATACATGATGATATATCACAGGTCATTGTAACACAATGCTCTTTTCTGTCCTTCACTAAAGATATGCACAGATTCTACAAGTGGCATGTGCTGTGCTCTCTCAATATTGATAGTAGCAAAGGCATAGGAAAAATAAAAAGACTACAAAGGAAAGATTCACAATATTTATTGTCTATTACATGCTAGGCACAATATGTGTGCTTGGATACATTAGTGGACAAAACAAAGTTTCATATCTTTAAGGGACTTACCTTTTGATAATAAACAGTAAACAGGGTAAGTAAATTATACGATGATATGTTTTTGTTTTTTGAGTTTTATTTATTTTTTTTAGAGAATTTTGCTATATAAGGGGCCAGCAGATGGCGTAATGGCTATGTCGCTGGACTTCCATGTAGTCCACTATGGTATGAGTCCCAGACCCAGCGACTTAAACTCATACCAGGCACGTGTGTGTGCATACCCAAGATCCCAAGAGGAGAATGGAGGAGAAGGGATTGCAGTGTGGCTATCCCCCTGGGGGATGGTTTCTCGCTTTCTGTCTCCTTGTCTCTCTCTGTCTTTCTGGTGAGCACATGAGCCATATAGCAAAAACCTTTAAAAACAAAAAACAAACAAACAAACAAAACTCATGCCTGGCATGAGTTTTAAGCCACCAGGTCCAGGACTCGAACCACAGTTGTCTGCGTAGGAGTCCAGCGACGTAGCCATTACACCATCTGCTTGTCCCAATATGTTAACAGATGATAAATGCTATTAAACAATGGTCCTAGCTCCCACACAATAGACACTGCTGCTTGGCAGACTGATACCAATGACAGGCCAGGTTCAGTTTCTGGCCCATCACGAGACTCCTGACACAATGGCAATGCACCTATGACCCCAGCTATTCAGGAGGCAGGAGTACCACACCATCACAAGACCCTGTCCAAAACACCACAGGCAAGTACATGTACACACAAATAATAATAATAAAATGAGTGAAACGGGGAATCAAAGCAGCACTTAGAGCAACAAGTGACATTGTCTTGAGCCATGCTTTAAAATAATTATTCTTAGTTCTCCTATTATAATAGACAATTGGGCCACAACTGTGGAAATGGTTGGGGAGGATTGTGGTCTAAGAGATTATCGCAATAATTTAATCTTTATTTGACGGTGACTCAGATCAGGATGAGAGGAGTGGAGAAAGTAGAAATTGGTGAAAATCTAGAGGTGGCTTTAAAGCTACAACTGATGGGACTTTCCAACGAGTTTAATGAAGCTTATCATGGAGATGGAGGAATCGATGATGACTGCAAGCTTTTCGGAAAGGGCAGTTTGGCAGAATGAATTTGCCATCGACTGAATCAGTAGAACTATGGGGGAGTGGGTGGAAGTATGACGATCATTATTTTAATGCCAAAAGTCTTTTGGACACCCAAGTTAAGACATCAAAGAAGCAGTTAAACATATATATCTACATTCTGAGGGAGAAATCTGGGTGAGAGCCATAAATTAGCAAGTCTTTAACCTATATATGCTATTTAAAAACCATGAGACGGGTTGAGATCACCAAGATAGCGAGTATAGATAAAGAAGTAAATAGAAACAAAGAATCAGCCATGGACCAATCGCTGAGAAATTATTGAGAGGTGACAAGACCAGCACAAGCAGAGAAATAGTGAATAAGAAAGTAGATAAAAATACCAGGTGCTGTAAGAGATAAAAAAAAAAAAAAAAAAAGCGCATTGAGGATCTACTGTCAAATGTTGCTGAAAGATCACGTTACAGAAGGACAATTGCCTTAAATCATGTGCACATTATTTGTGATCTTACAACGCATGATTTGGGCAAGGAGGTAGAGGGCACTGAAACTATTCTATGTGATGGTGTAATGGTGAACATATGTCATGACAGACTTGTCAGATTTGCAGGACTTACAGAACAAAGAGTGAATCCTAATATAAACTGTGGATTTGGGTTACTAATAGCATATCGATGTGTACTTCAAAGAAATACATCTCAATAATGAAAGGTGTTAAAATATAGCAAATAGGAACCATACTTTCTGCTCAATTTTTATTCAAAACTGACAACTGCTACACAAAATAAAGTGTACGTATATGTATATATATGCACATATGCATCCACACGTATGCACATGCACACATACATATATCATATATATTACAGATAGATAGATAGATAGATAGATAAATAGATATATGCAAGGACCTTGAAAAGTTCATAGACAAATAGAATCAGACTACAAGTTAATTTTGGTACAAAAAAAATTTTGAAATAAATATACTTTCTTCATATTATGCATTTTTTGTGAACCTCTTGAAGACCACTCATATGAATTATAAAATAAGTAGAATTTTTTAACATATAAAATTTTAAAAATAATAATGTTTAATTATTATTAGCATTACCCAGATTATCCATAATAAGAGGGGTCTGAGAATAATTATCAAAAAGATAAAATTGCATGAAGTTAGAGGGATCCAATCCAAAAAGAAATATATGCTAATAAAATTGTTAGGAGACATGATTACTTTGCCATCTAAAAAATGTCATTTTGGGACCAGCAGTTGGTATAATGGCTATGTCGCTGGACTCCCATGTAGCTGACCGTGGTTCAAGTCCCAAACCTGGTGGCTTAAATTCACGCTGGGCATGTATGCTTGCGTGCCCAAGATCCTGAGAGGAGAAGGGAGGAGAAGGGATTGTGGCGTGGCCATCCTCCTTGGGAGGTAACTTCTTGCTTTCTGTCTCTCTGTCTCTCTATGTCTTTCTGGCAAGCACACGTGCTCTATAGCAAAAACCTCTCCAAAAATAAAATGTCTTTTTGGGAGACAGCAGGTGGTATAGTGGTTAAAGTGCTGGACTTTCCATGTAGCCAGCTATGGTTTGAATCGCAGACTCAGCAGCTTGAAATACACCAGCCGCACGTACGTTTATGCCCTAAGATCCCAAGAAAATTGAGGAAAAGGGATTGCAGTGTGGCCATCCCCTGGGAGCAGTGATTTATTGCCTTCTGTATCTCTGTCTCTCTCTGCCTCTCTAGAAATTCGGTATGCCCTATAGCAAAACTCAGCCACTGTGGAGAACAATTTTGAGATTCCTCAAATAGGGACCAGCAGTTAGCGTAATGGCTATGTTGCTGGACTCCCAAGTAGTCAACCGCGGTTTGAGTCCCAGACTCAGTGGCTTAAACTTGCTAGGTGCATGTGCTTGCGTGTCCAAGATCCCGAGAGGAGAATGGAGGAGAAGGGATTGCCGTGTGGCCATCTCCCTTGGGGGGTGATTTCTTGCTTTCTGTCTCTCTGTCTCTCTCTGTCTTTCTGGTGAGTGCATGCGCCCTATAGCAAAAACCTCTCCAAAAAAAAAGAAAAAAAATCTACAAATAAAACTACCATATGATCCAGTAATCCCACTGCTTGGTATCTACCCAAAGGACAGAAGAATTCTTCATTGAAAAAGTGCTTGCACATCAATGTTTATTGTGGCACTATTCACAATTGCTAAGACATGGAACCAACCCAAATGCCCCTGAACAGATGAATGGGTTGAAAACTGTGGCACATATACTCTATGGAATACTATTCATCCATTAAAAAAAAAAAAAAAAAAAAAAAAAAAAAACCTGGCTTTTGACAGAAAGTGGAAGAATATGGAAGATTTACTGCTGAGTGAGGCAAGCCAGGATATGAAAGAGAGACATTGTATGTCCCCACTTAATGTACACTGAGTTTCCACACTCTATGACTGAAACTGATTGACTAAAGGATATACAAACACAAAAAAATGGCTGTAAATACCATATACAGTGTGTGTGGAAGAGTAGGGCCTGAGGAAGGACATTTAGAAGAAAAACAGGGAGGCAAAGCATTAAAGGGACAAAGAAAAGTGGTAATATCTGTGGAAGATATTTTATAGTTTAATCAACTGGACTAGGGAAAAATGTTCACATAGTGAAATATTCACTCTGCAAGCTAAAAAAAAGGTCATTGAATGTATTAAAAAAAAGAAATTAAAAAATAATAATAATTTTTTTTTAAAAAAAGCGAGAGAAGTGTCAGGGTCAGCAGGTTGTGCATTGGTTAAGATGCTGGACTCCCTCATGTCCAACTGTAATTTGAGTCCTGGACCTGGTGACTTGAAAATCATGCCAGGTATGTATTTGCATGCATGCCCAAGATCCCAAGGGGAGAATTGAGAAGGGACTGAGATGTCACCATCCCCCCTGGGTGGGGGTGATTTCTCACTTTCTCTCTGTCTCTCTGGTAAGCACACTCACTCTATGGCAATAAATAAATAAATAAAATGAACAAATTAAACCAAAGTCTTTTTCATTAGTTTTAATTACAGTTCTAGACAACACAGGTCCACCTTCTGAGTATGATGAGTAAATGCTGCATTTCACATATCAGATAGTCTTCAAATATAGCTAGGTATATATATCCTTTTAAAATGACTGAGAATAATTATTCAAAATGCTTAATTTTTAATGGACTATACTTTCAGCACTTTACGTTAAAAACATACATTATGTACTTCAAAGATAAAATGATCAGATGGTTCAAATCTTCTATGTTACTGCCATAAAGCTTCTTATTACCTTTGTTGTGCACGTGATAATTTCAGCATAATGACACTGAGGAAGATCTCTGTGCTCTACATCCAGTATAACTGCTGAATATGAATGAACTTTATCTGAACATACCCATAAAATAAATATATTAACATATCTAGCTTTGAATTCTACAAGTTTATATATATATATAGTGATAATCTATTGTAGGCTGAATATCAAGATAAGCCATAAAACAGTACAACAGAAGAGCGCTGATAGTGCCAAAAGGTAAAGAAACATGAAATGGTTCAAAGAACAGGAATCAGAGAGATGCAAAATGGTCCAAAGATGTCCTTTGAGTAAGGAGAATTAGTCTCAGATGATTCTGAGTAGTATCTCTTGTCCGGATCATTTTCACTTTTAAAAGTTTTCCAGTTTGGGCATTAAATTATATGGTCACTTAAAGGTCAAATGCTGCTATTTTATAGAAAGGAGGTACTACTTATATATTTTGCCATAATATAATTACACATGGAATGATCTATTATGCACTAGTCATTAGACATTGGATACTCATTCTAATATTTCTCAAAACCATTTTATGTAAACAAGGGTAACCTTAACAGAGTGGTAATTGAAACCTTTACTCTACTCACCTTATAAACAGCATGTGAAGCCAAAAGAAATGGGCCAAAAATCATTATTTTAGGAATTTTGCCATCTGATGTTTACTCTGACCTCTCATAGAAGAAGTATAACTTCACATAACCACAAAGTAATTCCATTATTTCAAATTTGGTGGGAGTTTTTGAAAGAAGCAACTCAGCCTAAGTCAGTCTTGTTCATAATGGCTAGTCTTTCCTAATAACAATCTTTACAATGTCCTTTCAAAGTTCATGAAAGCTCAATTTCACCCATAACAATAACAGTAACAAAATAGTTGATACACTTGTCTTTAATGCAAAATTTTACTTGGATAATTTTTCCTCTAACAGGTTTATTCAAAAGATTTCTAGTAAAGAAACAGTTTTAAGAAATTAAAAAATATGTTAAGTACATCTGTAAATTTTACATGGATTACTAGTTGGCTTTTATGTTGTCAGTTTTTAACATGTATTCCCATAATTATTCCAAATAGGCTATTTCCCTATTTTTAACATACATAGAAAAATAATTCATGCTAGTGTTTTTAAGTTTCTGTTTATGTCGTTATAATGTGTTAAAGTGTCCATTTTTTTAACTTTGAATTTTTTCACAAGGCATACTATGTTAAGCATTTTAATAAATATTTCATTAACCGCTCAATAATATATCTAATAGAGAGAAATTTTTCTTCTGGGGAAGATTGAAGAAAAGTCCATAGAGATCTTTTAATTTGTACATTAAAAAATGGTTGCCAGTGGCAAAAAAAAAGAAAGAAAAACATAATTTTGCATAGTGAATAATGTCATTTTCTAGTCATATTTTATGCATCAGAACTGACTTTGTTAATTATTATCACAAGATTTTCTTTTTGAGTTGTAGTATGAATTGAACTTTACTTCTGCTACAGAGACTGGTGTAGACTTAAGGCTTATTAGTATATAAATTAAGAAAGCATATTTCAAAGCTAATTCTTTGACTATTACTCCTTAAGATTATTTATTTCATTTATTTTGTGAGATAAAGGAAACTAGAGAAAGAGAGTCACCCCCAACATGGTCTTCACACCACAAGCCACTCCTGGCCTCAGGGAGCCAGGATGATGGGGAGTACAGTCATGCTACCAGAACATGCCAGGAGACCTTGGATGTTAACCATGACCCTTCCACATCCCACATGGGTTTGGCATTTCAAAACGTTGAATTACCACTGTTTCCAGCCCCTTTGGTCACTAATCTTATGCCTGTTATTTGTAGATATGATAAATTCATTTGTCAAGTTGGGAAAAGTCATGTAGATTTGTCTTCACTGCCTGTAGATTAGTTAGACTGGATAAAGTGAAAAAGATGCATGTTCAATTTTGGGTTCTCATATTGTTGATGATAGCCTCCTCTGAGTCATGAAGACGCAGACAACCACAGAGCGAAAGATGACAAAAACTATTTCTTCATGGCAGGAAGGGGACCCCTATGAACAAGTGTGGGCTTAAGTCTCATCACAGTGCTATCCAAATAACTCAGGAAACTGGATAGGTAAGTCAATATATCCCATCAGACCAAAGGGAGACATCAATTCAGAAAAACAAAGAATTTTCTCTGTACTCTAAATCCTGCCTTTAATATCTTAAAATTTACAAAGCCCCTTCTGTAATATTCAGCCATCTTGAGTTCTAAATGTATTGATTGTCATCTCTCAGGTGCCATCTACTACATTCTTATCAGGAGGATTGTTCCAGGAAGAAGAAAAATATTATAGAAAAGATGTTGAAGGAATTAAAAAGAACTGCTTCTCTAGAGTCTTACAGTCTCCTTAGGGAAACAATATAGTGATAAAGGAGAAGAATATGAGCAAAATATTATATAGAAATACATGCTAATAATATAAAGTAAGGAAATAAAATTTATAGGGAAGTTTATTCAACAAAGCATATGGAACACTAAAAATGGTCAATGTACAGGAGTCTGCACTCATTCACAAGAAGATACATTCCAATACTAGCAGCACTGAAACCACACGTAGTAATGAACCCTATATAGACCATGTTTTTTCTTATAGACACATACCTATGACAGTCTTTAATTTACAAATTAAAAACTAGAGGTTAAAACAATAAGTAAGGGGCCACCAAGTGCTGTGGTGATTAAGGCGCTGGAATTCCCACATATTCTACCGTGGTTCGAATTCCAGACCTGGCGGCTGGCGTTCTCTCTCTCTCTCTGTCTTTCTCTGATAAAACTAAAACTCATATGAAAAAAATAAATAAATAAATCTTTTAAAAAAACATAATAACTGATAATATAAGAGAGCAATTATAAAAGTATACTGCAATAATTCTCTGTTTAATCATTACTATTTGCAAAGTTCTTTCACATAAAGTATTTCAGTTAGTAGTTTTTACCTCCCCCTAAAAAACTCTGTTGGGAAAGTATTTTTATTAGTATTATTATATTTCTGAGTTATTTCAAAGGTCAAAATAAAAATGAAATTACATAGAAGTAATTTTCTAAGTACTTATCTAGTTTAGGATTTTCCATATTTATCTTATTTTACCACTTTCTCAATTTTTTAATTTATTTTTCTTTTTATTTACACAGTTATACCATACTAAGTAATAACATCAACTTTAAAGCCACCAAATTCTTCATTGGATAAACTAAAATAAAAAATAATAAAATATAGCAATATTTGCTTTCTTTCACAGGTTAAAAAATGAGCATTTGAGAGAATTACTATAATAAATAACTCATTATGAGTTTTAATTTAACATAATTTTCTCATTTTTTGGAAAATATCCTTCAAAATGTCAGAAAATCATGAACATTTAGTCATCCAGAATAATTACTTAGCGCTAGGCTTATGCAATATCCTGAAGAACCAGTCATGAAAAAGGAATAGAAGGTCTTTCTCCCATGAAGTTTAGATTCTACTTAAGAGAGTTAGAAGAAAAACAAGACAATGTATAAGGACAGTAATTTTTTTTGAGAGATTTTTGCTCTAAGGTGCATGTGTTATTGCATTGCTAAAGAACATATCTGAGACTATCTGGGTTTATAAAAAACAAACAAGCAAAAAACAAGAAAGAAAGAGAGAGACAGAGAGACAGAAAGCAAGAAATCACTCCTTTGGGGCATGATCATACTCCCATCCCTTCTCCTCCATTCTCCTCTCTGGATTTTAGGCATGCGTGCAACCATGCCTGGTATAAGTTTAAGCTGCCAGGTATGGGACTTGAACCATAGTCAACTATGTGGGAGTCCAGAGACATAATCATTATGCCATCTGCTGGTCTCAAAGCACAGTAATTTCAAAAAATAGTAATCATATTTTAAAAATAGAAAGGTGCAACCTGGTGGCAGTCAGTAAACATAGTGAACTACAGAACTGTAAGTCATGTGCAAAACAGGATTTAAATCTCCAGACTTATTGACTTGAAATACTGAGCGTGCATGAGCCCAGGACCCTGGTAACCTGGAGGGCTTGGCAAAGGGGAATGAAGTGGTGATGAGGGTGATCCTCTCTCTTACTCTCTCTCTCATACATGGAAAGTCTTCTCTACCATGAACAAAAATAGATAATATATAGTGACTATTAGGCAATGAGAAGGAAAGACCTACTCTGAAGATACAGTATTGTGAAACACTACCTAAGGCATGAGAAAGAATCTCATATATTGAAGAGTGGTAAAAAAGTTTTCACAACATGTAAAAATGTGATCAAGGGCTAAAAGATGAGAAAATGCTGTATGTATTTAAGAAAAAGAAAAGAGGCTTAAGAGTCTGAAGTCTAGTGATCAAAGGGAAAGTGGTCTGAGAAGAGTTCTGAGAGGCAAACAGCACTCTGATTATCCAGAGCTTTAGACACTTTTGTGAAGAGGTATAATTTTATTTATAAGCAATGAGAAGTCATTTACAGAGTTTTAAGCAATACAAAGACATAGTATAATTAAACAGCAAGTCAGCCTGATTAGGGTCTATAGGAAATATCTCTAAAATTTTAAGTTGATGAATAAATAGTTAAGTAGATAGATAGAGATAGATAGATGATAGATAGATAGATAGATAGATAGATAGATAGATAGATATAGATAGATAAATAGATGATAGAGAGATAAGATACAGATAAGTAGATGATAGGTAGTGTTATGGTTTAACAATGGTTAAAAGTTCATGGGTTGGGACTTGATTGTTTTGTAAAGGTGTCAGGTGAAAGTTTAATCTCTTCCTTGGTGTCCCAGGGTGGGGTCTTTAGGGTGTGTTGAAATCACTAAAGTGGACTCCCATGATTGAGTTCTGATACATGTTTAAAGAAAGGGAATGAGGCAGGTAAAAGTCACCTGGATACAGACCAGATTAGGAGAAACATGAATGATTGCTTTTCTCATGATCCTGTCTGCCACATTGTTTTAGTCTTACAAGCAGTAGACTTCTACACCCTGGATTTCTAAGTCATTAGTTGAATAAACCTTTCTTTTTTTTTTTTTTTAGTAAACTCAGCTAGTCTTAGATATGTTCTTTAGCAATGCAATAACAGAGAAAGAAAAGAAGAAAGAAAGAGTAAAGGAAAAAGAAAAGACAAAAAGATGCTATGGGCTGAATGTGTACGCCAAAATTCCTTTGTTGATATTTGGTTGTATCATTGCAACAGTGCTAAGAGGTTGAAGACTTAATCCAATTACGGGGTTGAAAGATGGGACCTTTGAGAGGTGATTGGGACTGGATGAGATGATTAAATTCTTGTAGCTTTATAAGGAGAGCAGACACTGAAAGATGCCCTACTATGGTCTTTTGATAATATGATGCTATGCCTTACTTCATGACTCTATGGGGCATTATCACCATGAACATTCTGACCAGATGTGACCCCTTCAACTTAAATCTCCAAAGTTATGAACTGACAAAACCTTCATTCTTTATAAGTTAGCACACTGCTAACTTATATAACTTATAAGGGAGCTCAAAGCTGAGACTTACACAAGAAATAAGAAAAAACAAGGAAATATCTCCACTCCAAAGGAACACAATAACTCCTCATCAACAATGGTTAAAACACTGGAAATCAAAGAAATGCTGGAAAAAGAACTCAGAATATTCATCCTAACAAAAATCAATGCAATACAAGAGAAAACTGACAATCATTTCCAGGATATGAGAAAATAATTCCATGACATAAAGGACATCTATAAAGAGCTAGACACTCTTAAAAGAGGATTAACAGAACTTCTGCAAATGATGAATACAGTACAGGAAATCAAAATCTTGATTGAAAGTATTAACAGCAGATTAGATCAGGGATCCTCAGCTCCTGGGCAAAAGAATGGACCCATGGCTTGTTAGGATCTGGGTCACACAACAGGAGGTAAGCAGAAGACAAGTGAGTGAAGCTTCATCTGTATTTACAGCTGCTCCTCATCTCTCCCATCACCACCTGAGCACTGTGTCCTGTCAGATCAGCAACAACATTAGATTCTCATAGGAGCCCACAGATAGGACCACCTAGTTGCAGGAAAACAAACTCAGGGCTACCACTCTTTCTGCATTATTGTGCAAAAGCAGTCTTAAGAGGGAAGTTTTTAGAAGTCAGTGTTCACAAGAAAAATCAGAAAGATGGCAAATAAATAACCTAACAACACATTTCAATAAACTTGAAGAAAAAGAACAACCATCGCCAAAACAATCCCAAAAGTACTAGAAGAAAAGAAATGATAAAAATTGGAGCAGAAATAAGTGAAATAGAGAAAAAAGAGTAATACAAAAAATCAACAGGACAAAAAGTTGTATTTTTGAGAGATCATACAAAATTTAAAAACCATTGGCTAGACTAATCAAGAAAACAGAGGAATTGGATTTTAAAAATCAGTAATGAAAAGAGCAAAATTTAACAGGTATTTCAGAAATAGAAAAAACCATACAAGAAAACTCTAAGCAACTAGGCACCAAGAAACTAGAAAATCTAGATGAGATGAAAACAAATAACATACCTAGCTTGAGCCAAGAAGAAATAGAATATCTGAATACAAATAATGAGATTGAATCAGTAATATATAATCTTTCCAAAGGCAAATTCTAGGAACCAATGGCTTCTCTTTTGAATTCTATGAAACTTTTAAGAATAAACCTCCAATTCTTCTCAAACTATTACTGTTTTTTGTTTGTTTGTTTTTAGTGGTGGTGGTGGTGGTGATGGTTTTTGTTTTCTTTTTCTTTTTTTTTTAGGGTCTTTTTGTTTGTTTAGCTATACAGGGCATTTTACTCACCAGAGATAGACATAGTGAAGGAAAGTGAGGACCTCTTCCTTCCCCAGGGGAAAAAAATCATACCATAACCCCATCTTCTCTATTCTTCTTTTGAGATTTTGTACATTTATGCACATGTGTTCATCATGTTTTTCAAGCTGCTGGGTCCAGCACTCAAACGATAATGTCAACCATGTGAGATCCAGTTTCTTCTTTTTAAAAAAAAAAAAATATTTTAATTGAATTTTATTTATCTTATTTACTTATATTTTGATTTGACCAGAGAGGGACAGAGTAAGAGAGAGAGAGAGAGAGAGAGAGAGAAAGCAAGCTGCCAGGTCTGGGACTCAAACTATGGTCGGCCATGAGGGAGTCCAGTGCCCTTAACCACCATACCACCTGCCAACCCCGAGATCCAGTTTCTTAATCACCATGCCACCAGCTGGTCTGTCCTCAAAGTATTTCTAAAGATTCAGATGGAAGGAATGCTTTTAAACTCATTCTGTGATGCCTTGATTATCTTGATACCAAAAGCAGACAAGGACACAGCAAAAAAATGCAAACTATTGTCCAATGTCTCCAGTGAACACAGATATGAAAGTCTTCAACAAAATGCTAGCCAATTGACTCCAATAGCACTTTAAAAAGATTATACACCATGATCAAGTAGGCTTTATCTCCAGTATCCAAAGGATATTCAACATAAGAAAAACAGTGAATATAATACCTCATATTAACAGAAGCAAAGATAATAGTCATTATCATATAAATTGATACAGAAAAATCATTTGGTCAAAGACAACAGTCTTTCATTATAAAAACCCTCAACGCAATAGGTATAGAAGGAACATTTCTCAACACAATGCAAGTCAAATATGACAAACCCCTAGCTAATATCATACTGATAAGAGCTGAAAGTATTCCCACAAAAAAAATGGAAAAAGACAAAGTTGTACACTTTCTCCACTCCTTTTCAACATAGTACTGGAAGTACTAAACAATGTATTACAAAGCTATAATAATAAAAACAGCATGGTACTTGCATAAAAACAGACCCATAAAGCAAATAAACAGAATAAAAAAATCTAGAAATAAATACCAAATTGATTTTTTTACAAAGGACATAAGGCAATCCAATGGAGAAAAGAAAACTTTTTTCAGCAACTAGTGCTAGAAGAACTGGATAACAAGCAGAAAAATAAAATGGACCTCTATCTATCACCGCTAACAAAAATCAACTCAAAATATATCAAAGACGAGATGTAGGGACCAGCAGTTGGAGTAATGGCTATGTCGCTGGACTCCCATGTAGCTGACTGTGGTTCGAGTCCTGGACCCAATGGCTTAAACTCACGCTGGGTGTGTGTGCATGCATGCCTAAGATCCTGAGAGGAGAATGAAGGAGAAGGGATTGCAGTGTGGCCATCCCCCCCAGGGGGTGATTTCTCATTTTCTGTCTCCGTCTCTCTGTCTTTCTGGCCAGTGCATGTGCCCTATGGCAAAATCATCTAAAATAAAAATAATAATAATAAAAAGACTAGATGTAAACCTTCAAAATATAAAAGTACTTCAGGAAAATACAGAGGAAACACTTAAAATGTCAGGATAGGCAAAGACTTTTATTTTTTTTAAGAGGTTTATGCCTTAGGGTACATGCGCTTATTGGAAAGAGAGACAGTGAGAAGGAAAGTGATTAGGCACATAACTGCTATGCCATCTGCTGGCACCAAGTCTTCTTAAATAAGACCCCTTAAAGCACAGGCTCAAAACAGACAAATACATTAGCATTAAGCTAAAAGTCTCTGCACAGCAGAAACAATAAATAGAATGAAGAGACAATCCACAGAATGGGAGCAAATATTTGTAAACTATCTTCAGATAAGGAATTGATGGCCTAGAATGTATAGGGAACTCAAACAGGTCATCCACAAAAAAAAATAATAGAATTTAAAAATGTGCAAATAAGAAGAACAGACAGCTTTCAAAAGAAGACATGCGAATGACCCAAAAGCATATGAAAAAAAATTTCAGCATTTCTTATCATGAGAGAAATAAAAATCAAAACCATAGAGATATCACTTACTCTAGTCAGAATGGCTGTGATCAGAAAATCAAACAACATTGGACCAACAGGTGGCAAGCTGGTTAAGGCGCTGGACTTTCCATGGTTGATGGAGATTTGAGTCCCAGACCCAGTGCCTTGAAAATTATGCTGGGTACATTAGTGTGCATGCCCAAAATCCCAAGAGAAGAATGGATGAGAAGGGTTGTACCATGGCCACCACCACCCCGGGAGGGTAATTTCTCTCACTTTCCCTCTCACTCATAGTGCACTAACCCTATGGAGGAGAAAAAAAAAAAAAAATCAAAATCAAATAATTACTGATGGCGAAAAAGAAATCCTCTTGTACTGTTGGTGGGATTAAAAATTAGTACAGTCATTGTGGAAAAACAACATGGAGGATCTTCAAAAATTTACAAATAGAACTATTCTATGACCCAGTAATCCTGCTCCTCAGTATTTATCCAAAAATCATAAAAACATTCAATCAGAAAGACACTTGCATAGCCATGTTTATTTCAGCATTATTCACAGTAGCTGAGACATGGACTTAATCTAAGTGTGCAACAATTGATGACTGGAAAAATGGGGCACATAGACCCTATGAAATACTACTCAGCCATAAAAAACTACAAGATTCCCCAATTTCATACAAAGTGGATGAACTTATATGATTTAATGCTAAGTGAAATAAGCCAGATTATGAAAGATAAACATTAATATCCCCACTTAATACATAATGAACATCTGTACTCTATGGCATAAAATGCAAGATCCGAAGATATAGCAGTAGAGAGCAAGTTTAGATACCAGAGACTACATGAGAAGGGAGTGGGTAATGGAAAGTGAGTGAAGGACTCAGGAAAAGACATTTAATAGACACAAAATGTAAGTGTCTTTACTGAAATTATGTATATGGTAAAGTCCTTTATTTGATTATCATCCACTGCACGCATGCTTTGAAAAACTATATTGCATGCCATAAGATGTGCAATAATTAAATGTAAATAAAAAATTATAAAGTAAAATAAAATAGAAAAAAATAGAAAGTAAAGAGAATGGAAAGCCAGGTCCCCAACCCCACAGTAAGCAGCTAATCTCTTTATTGCTTAGAACTCAGCATCTTTGTGTTGCTTCAGGAGTTTTAAGTGTTGAAGAGTGACCAGCAGTTAGCGTAATGGCTATGTCGCTGAACTCCCATGTAGTCGACCGCGGTTTGAGTCCCGGGCCTGGTGGCTTAAACTCACACCAGGTGTGTGTGCGTGCGTGCCCAAGATCCCGAGAGGAAAATGGAGGAGAAGGGATTGCGGCGTGGCCATCCACCCTGGGGGTGATTTCTCCCTTTCTATCTCTCTGTCTCTCTCTGGCGAGCGCACGTGCCCTATAGCAAAAAACCTCTCCAAAAAAAAAAAAGTCTGGGAAGCAGCCAGAGACAACACACTTTATGATGAATAGTAGTAGCACTTGGGGGCAAGAAACAAGCAAGAAAGAAAAGCAAACTGTGGGCATCTATGGCACACAGACTGTTTTGGGAGAAATGGGAGGTTGTCCTTGGGACACACATGGCTGACTGAAGCACTATGATAGAAGACTGAAACCCTGATAATACATGGGTTAGCATGGTCAGAAGTCCAATGAGAAAGTAGGATGTATACAAATGAAACTAAAATGTTATCTGATTTAATTTAGATAATGCATACTAAGTTTCTCCTACAGGAAAATGAGGGAAAAAACAGTAACCACTTCAAATGGTAGTTGGCAGAATTAAATTAGAGAGTTTTAACACTCCTTTTTTTTTTTTGGGGGGGGGAGGTTTTTGCTATAGGGCGCGTGCGCTCGCCAGACAGTCAGAGAGAGACAGAAAGCGAGAAATCACCCCCCAGGGGAGATGGCCACACCGCAATCCCTTCTCTTCCATTCTCCTCTCGGAATCTTGAGCACACATGCACTCGTGTCCGACATGAGTTTTAAGCCACCGGGTCCGGGACTCAAACAGCAGTCGACTACGTGGGAGTCCAGCGACATAGCCATTACGCTAACTGCTGGTCCCAGAGAGTTTTAACACTTCTATCACTTAGAGGACATTGAACGCAATAGCACTTAAGATTTCTCAACCAACACATGCCCCCTTATTATACTAGGGATTCTGTTTAGCAGGAGAGAAAGAGTGATGGAAAGAAACACAGCTCTAACTTTTATGGTGCCTGAAGTCTTGTGAGGCAGACAGGCATTTAAAAGCTGAGGATACTGTTAGATTTAATTTAACTCCCTAAGAGGGAGCTAAAGCTCACTGCTCAGGGAGCAAAAAGCCATGCACTTTTCCTCTGTCTTTGAGCTCCTGGGACTCAGTGGATTTTCAAGTGTAGCTCATAGTTCCAGACCCCTGACCCAATATCCCTCCTGACCTGTTCTTTCTTACTGATTGGCGGTTTAGATTTTCTCCTATTCGGACTATACAAAGAAGCTTAGAGCCATTTTGCTGTGATAAGGGGGACTGCAGTTTTTCAGGGATGAAGCAGCCAGTTACTAACTTTCAAACTGATGATTCATCTCTTCATGTTGTGTATTACAGGTGATTCTCTGGCAAGTTTCACCACGCTTTCTATGACCTGCCTTCAGAAATGATACTTTTCAGGTAATTTACATTAGCTTTAATAAATGAATTAATAATTCAGTTCAGTGGGGTTATCTATAAATCCCTCTGTACCAGGTAACATCCTGGACCATAGATGTGAAGCGCTACTTGTTTTGAAGAAATGTGAATTCGAGACCAGCAGTTAGCGTAATGGCTATGTCGCTGGACTCCCATGTAGTTGACCGCGGTTCGCGTCCAGGACCCGGTGGCTTAAACTCACGCCGGGCATGTGTGCGTGCGTGTCCAAGATCTTGAGAAGAGAATGGAGGAGAAGGGATTATGGTGTGGTCATCCCCCCTGGGGGGTGATTTCTCACTTTCTGTCTCTCTGTCTCTCTGTCTGTCTGGCAGTCGCATGAGCCTTATAGCAAAAACCTCTCAAAAAAAAAGAAAAAAGAAAAAAGAAATGTGAATTCAACATTAGCTTGCCAGCAAATGACCCTAGTGCAGTGATGTCCTGTATGAATCTGTGTGACCTTCAAGGTTATTCTCAGTACTGAAGTTTAGAGAGATGAGGTTGTGAGAGGTTCCATAAGGAGACACAATGGAGGCTACCTATGAAACAGGCTTTTCAAGCTGATTTAGAAAAGAAGCAAAACAGAGATTGGCTAGGAATAGTAAATGGCAATTGCATGGGTAATATCACGGGATTTTAAAAACATTTATCTTGGAAGAGTTATTTTTCCTTTATGTATGAAAACAATTTAATACTTTGTGACAGTAGAGTGATCATGATTAGATTTGTATTTTAGAAAGATCATTAGGGGAGTCATGTGGAGGGTAGGTACAAGTAAAAATATAGGAAGCTCTATTTACAGCTTCTTATGAATACAAGGTTCAATTCCTAGTAACCCGTGCAATTCTAGACTTTCTCAAAATATTAATTTTTTATAATTTCAACAGTTTGAAATGAAAGTTTTGAGGTTGTAGTTGAAGATTTAAAAAATTTTCCACGTGAATTTAAGTCTAAACCTTTGTCATAGCTTAACCACCTTTAATGAAATATCTACATTGAATTTTTAATAAAACATAGTATTTCTAATGTATGAGGGGACTTATTAAAGTTTATGGAAATGGAATTAAATGAAAAGTTTATTTTGTTGCAAAACATTTTTAAACCCATGCATAATTTTTTCATAATATGCATCTTCCTTAATATTTTGAATATCCATTTAAATATTAACTGCAAATAAGGGGCTACGCAAGTAGTAGAAGAATTCTAGAATTGATGCCAGGGATGGAGACATAAATCATAGTTCATTAAAGATTAATAACGTACTTTAGTAGGACCTACAACATTTAACAAAATATAACTGACAAAGTGGCAGGCAGTATTCTTGTATCTGAGTCTGACAAGGCAAGAATCTATAAGAAATATGATCTCTAAACAAATGAGCCAAGCAAAACCCTACCAAGTCCATTAAATTTTAAACTTGCCATTGTCAAATTGCTTTAAATAGCGAGCAGTTGAAGACTGGTGAGATTTTCTAACTTTTTGACATATTATTGTGTTTAGTCCTTTTTTTTTTTTTAATGCAACTGGTAATAGGAGACACTCTATGCATGGCATCATATCTGTTAAGATATTTAAGCATCTAAACATGAATTTGAATAAATGTGCTTAATCTAGAAAGTTTAATCAGTTTTACCAACACTCCCCATGTCAGAATTGGTGGACAGCATGGTAATGTGACCTCATTAACTTAATACTTGTGACGAGGATGAAAATGACCACCGAGTATCAGAATAAATAATGCATCATCTTGTGTTCCATTGCCACCGCTGCTCTAGGCATCTGGGGAAATTAATAAGGGTTACTTGTGTCAATCAGGCAAATCAGAAGTAAAAAGAAATCTTCAATTAATCATGGT
Source organism: Tupaia tana (assembly GCA_026018925.1). Classification (NCBI taxonomy): domain Eukaryota; kingdom Metazoa; phylum Chordata; class Mammalia; order Scandentia; family Tupaiidae; genus Tupaia; species Tupaia tana. The sequence continues at coordinate 33,520,444 of JAKSZU010000008.1, forward strand.
ATTTTACAACAATCCCTTTGGAAAAAAAATAGAACCCTATTAATAAAAAAGCATTATGCCTTCTGTTGCAGTTGACAAACAGTGATAAGCTTCTCAGGGGACATCACATATGAGAGATTCATAATGAAGTTTTCCTTGTAAATGTCTCTAAAATCATTCCAACTGCAAAATCTTAGCAGTTCTGAGGCATGAAACCCTTCGGGGCTTCATCTAAAGAGGTTTTCCTTTTGGCCTCCACAGAGTGAGCTGATGATTACTGTCTGGGTTCTTTGTAGCATGCTGCCAGCTGCTGTCATAGTTAAAGAGCTGAAGCATAGCCCTTGCACCAGCCAGTTTGGTGAATCAGAAACTTCCTAGGATCTACACAGGGGTTAACCAGGAATCCTCTCTGAATCACCAGCTCTAGATAACTCAGTGCAAACAGGTTTCTGCTGACGCCATCCACCCTGCTGTATGCAACTCCTTGGTCATGACTTCCGGGCTTCTTCTCAAATGTTTCAGCCTATCCAGGAATGGACACTGAATTGGAATGAGACGCTCAATTGGTGGTGCTCCTGCTACTGGGAACTTGTTCTTCCATAGCACCCATGTTGACGGGTCTCCGGGGCTGTTACCTTGTCTTTTCATCACAAAAAGCACATGCTTTTTGTTAGGATTAACTTTCTTTTGGCATCTCGGAAATCCAGAAATCCTACATTCCTTCTTTCCTCAATTTTTTTTTTTAATTTGCCAGAGGGTGTTTGCACTTTCCAGAGAAAGACAGAGAGAAAGAAAAGTGAAAGCACCTGAAAAGGCAGTGGCCATGCTATAACCTCTTCTGCATTATTTCTCTCTCTCCTTTTGGGATTTTTGGCATGCGTGCTCACATGACTGGAGGGTTTTTCAAACCTCCAGGTCCGGGACTGAAGGCATACAAGTTATCCATGTGGGATCTCGCCGTCTTAATCACCATGGCATTGGCTAACCACCCTTCTCCCCTCGCCCAAATGATTTTAGTTTGATCACAGAAGGGCCAAACGCTCTACATGCTTTTGTTCTCAAAATTGAACATTGAGGACCAGCAGATGGTGTAGCAGTTAGGTCTCTGGATTCCCACATGGTAGACTGTGGTTTGAGTCCTGAACCCAGTTGCTTAAAACACACGCTGGTTGTATGCATGTACATGCCTAAGATCCTGGGAGGAAAATGGAGGAGAAGGGATTGAGGCGTGACCATCCCCTCTGAGGGAGGTGATTTCTCACTTTCCCTCTCACTGTCTCTGTCTCTCCTGTGAGCACTCATACCCTAAGGCAAAAACCTCTACCAAAAACCAAATACTGAACATCAAATAGTAGCAGACATTTAGCACTGAAGTAAACCAACTTTCAAACAGTAGATATAAACTAGGAGTGATCAGTTCTTAAACTCTATATTGAATATTTTTGGAAAGAATCATTTAGTGCTTACATATATTTCAGTTTAAGCAAACACCAAATCATAGACAGAGTTCTTTTGCCCTACTTCTTACTACTTTGAGTGAGAATAATCTTAAATATCTATTTAGGAACAGAATGAAGCCTTTATTTTGAGGATAAGGCCACATTTTGAAATACTCACATCAAGAACACAATTTACAAATACCCCATGTAGTCACCAATGTAATGAATGCCTATCATAAAATAATCTATTCATTTATAATTTCAAATGAACAAATTAAATTTAGGCTTGATATTAGAGTATTCTTTTATTTCTTTTTTTTTTCTTTTTACATTTAACTGTTGTACATCTTTACAGCATACAAAATAGACTTTCCCAGGCATGAATTTACTGTGTATTACTCCAGTCACAGATATTACCATATGCATATCATTGACAGATAAGCTTCTGTTTTTTGTCTATTAAGTGTTTTGTGCATTTTTCCCCTGACTCCCTCCCTCCTGCATGCCTTGCCCATTTTCCACCTTTTTCCCACACAGTTTCTAGTATCCACTATTGCTTTCCCTGCTTTTGTATCTTTCAATCTTTCAATTTCTGCTATAAATAGCAGAATTCAGTGTATATTCAGTGGGGACATACAATTGGAGGAATATGAAAGATTTAAGAGTATTTTTGTACTAATCTAGGTTGATGTTTACACAATAGCAGTTCTAATGCACTTTATGGAATTATGGAAGATAATTGTATATGTGCTATATATTTGAAAAAACAGAAAGCTGTATATCACTAAATAGAATTTTTAAAAAGTTTCATGGTATTGGTGGTATTTTCCAACTTCTTGAAACAGAAAAATACATATATTCAAAACTTCAATCATTTATCAAGATGTTTGAACATAAGATTCAGTTGTGAAAAAGAAATATATATTATGGATGCAAGCATGCTTCTCAACATACACATACAATAATCACAACAGACTTTTAAAAATATAGGAGATATAAATTAATATTTTATTGTCACAAAAAGGAATATTTTATTGCAAAAATAAAATTAAGAATGCTGTGAGATCTGTATATATTTTTCATCACCAGGAGGTTATGACCTTGGAAACTCATTTAAGGTTTCCGTCTTATAAGTTACAAGATATAATCTTCAGTGGAGTAACAAATCATATGAAACAATGCTATTATTTCTTCTATTTATCTATGGTGCTGCCTATCTCTCTACCTATCTAAAGCAATTTGGGGGGTATAGTGATGTATAAAGACCGACCAATTCATTAATAATAGAATTCTTTTGTATAAAATAGCTTTTAACGATGAAAAGAAGAAAATACCACTGAGATCTGAATATAAGGACAGGAATTAAATGTGAATCTTGCAAATTGCAAGTTTCCTCCAGTGCAAAACAGCAACAATGTTTATAGATCTATCCACTATGATTTTCTAGTTGTGGATGCACAAGGATATACATAGTAATAGCATTAGTCCTTGTCTTTTGTTAAATGTAATTGTTACTCTTGAAGAAGCAGATCTTTTACAAGAATGACTCCCCAGAGAGAAAGAGAAAAGGAGATTAAGATAGAAAGTTCAGGTAGCAGCTTCTATAGAAATCCATGAAAAGACCATCACAGTGAAGTATTTTTCTCATCATGAATCAGGTTTGTTTTTTTTTTTTTTTTTTTTTTTTTAAGATCTGAAAAAAATAAAGCATCTTAAATGAACAGAATTGCATGTTTAACACTACTTTCAGCAGTAGTGATTATAGGAGTCATAATTTAAGATCAAAAGTGAAAAGGAATATAAAGACCGTTTGTTTGTTTTAGCTCATGGGACAATGAACTCATTCGTTAATTCATTTTTGTCATCTATTCATGCCATGGATCAGCCAAAAGACATTTACTGAATACTAAAGTGCAAGGCACTATATTGCATTCTGATTTTCATACTGAGTTACATTTAGGTAGATGTTCATGGCTACCAGCAGATTTCAGACATTTTTTGATTGAAGATATGGAGTGAAAGACCCCACTCACTTTTGTCGATTTCTTACTACATGCCTCACAATGTTCTATGTAAAATTGAATGTTCATCATATTCAAGAAATTGTCTCCAGTCTCTGCTTTGACATTGTTTTCATAGTTTTTTCCTCATTTGATAAACGCTAACTGTATCAAGCACCATGTAGATCTATAGATTAAAAAGAAGAGAGAGGGGGAACCAGCAGTTAGCGTAATGGCTATGTCGCTGGACTCCCACGTAGTCGACCGCAGTTCGTGTCCCGGACCCGGTGGCTTACAACTCACGCCGGGCGCGTGTGCGTGCGTGCCCAAGATCCCAAGAGGAGAATGGAGGAGAAGGGATTGTGGCGTGACCATCCCCCCTGGGGGGTGATTTCTCGCTTTCTGTCTCTATGTCTCTCTCTGTCTGTCTGGTGAGCACACGCGCCCTATAGCGAAAAACCTCTCAAAAAAAAAAAAAAAAAAAAAAAAAAAAAAAGAAGAAGAGAGAGGGATATAAAGAAGACGGCCTGGCCTACTCATGCTTAAATTGTACTGGGAGTAAGCATATCAACAATTATTATATAGCAAGGTCATAGAGTCACAGGAATGGAGAGTGGGTGTAAGGGGATGAAAGGTTTAATCATCCTACAGAAGTCAGGGGAGGTTGCTGAAAGTTGGCAGCCTTAGAGCTTTACAAAGAATTCTATGAATAATGAATCAGTCTGCCTTTTAGATATAGTGTTAAATTAAAATAGTTCAGACAGAAGAGTGCAAAGATAATGACACGTTAGATAATAAAGTATTTTCTGAGGATCAAAACTAACTAAAGTCTTTGGGAATCTAAAATATAAACAAGGAAGCTGGAGGGATAAGAAGACATCAGTAAAAGGTCTCAGTAGATATCCCCAAAATATAGCAAGCTTTGAAAAAATATTTATTAAACTAATAATATTTTTATTTCATTCAGAAGAAGCTACGGAAGTCCTCTGAGGAAAGAACCTGGATCAAGTAGGTACCTAAGCATCATCATGAGTCTTTCAGTGCCTATCCTCGTAGAACAAGGATGTTCTTTCTTTTATTGTCTTCATTCCCAGCAAGTGTTGCAGAGTATCTTAATTACATGTCCACTGGATCTGTTTTCTCTATTTCACTAGATGAAATCTTTTTTTTTAATAGAGGTTTTTTTTTTACTATAGGGGGCGTGCGCTCACCAAAGAGACAGAGAGAGACAGAGAGACAGAAAGCAAGAAATCACCCCCCGGGGGGATGGCCACGCCGCAATCCCTTCTCCTCCATTCTCCTCTCGGGCTCTTGGGCACGCACGTACACACGCCCAGCTTGAGTTTAAGCCACTGGGTCCGGGATTCAAACCGTGGTTGACTACATGTGAGTCCAACGACATAGCCATTACGCTAACTGCTGGTCCCACTAGATGAAATCTTGACTTGATGTGGATCCAGGACCATTTTCATCTTCAGTTCTCCTAAATTCTTCTCCAGGGCAAGCTGTATTTGGACTTTTCTGGCCATAAAAGTGGTGCAATTCAGAGCTATCAAACAAGGTCCATGGTCCCTTCTCAATCATGCATGATGGTTAGATCGTTAGAGTAACTTGCAAAGTTTCAATTCGTACTGCATGTTGATATAGCACATTCACTTGCAAACCAAACTGGAGACTAGAGTTATGTGATTGCTGTAAAACTCATCTATGTATAGGCTAATAGGTAGGCAAATATTAAAGTTTTTCTCTTTTTCATTACCAAAATCATGAACTTCTCCCTACTTACCCCAAAGCACAGAGATAAGGACTAATGACACCCACTGATTACACCCACTCCCCATTCCTGTGACTAATAGTGGGTGCAAGGGGATGAGAACCAGAATGTTATTTATTTTATAAAATTAAAATGAGAAATATTGCTATTTTATGTTACATTTATTAAAACTGAAGAGAAGGTAACAATTAATTCAGTCACTTAGAAAAATTGGGAGTATTCTACCTGGATATGAAGTCCATGAATGTCTTAACAACAGTGATCGGCTGTTTGCCTTGGCTCTCCTGGAGAGGATTTCTCCACTACACATTATTGCCAGTTTGAAATTTGGGTCCACCATGGACCAGCTGAGATAAATTGGTACCACAAAAGACATAGAGAAATGAAGACAGACTAAAATTAAATAGCTTAGATTTCAAGAAAAAAATGACCTTTCTATTTTACTCTTGGGTAATGACATTGAAACACCAAGGAGAGATCAAAAGATCAGAGAACCCAACTGGGAGACCTTTAGTTTGAATGTTGCCCTTTGGATGATATCACAGACTACTTTGTTGAAACTCTATGACCTCAGAGAAAACAGCTCCTTTTTGCTTTCTTTTGTTTATGATGATTCTCACATCAATTCTTCAATTAATTCTAGGTCACAAGCAAATCACTCTATTAGAACATAGTAATTTCTGAGGTAAATGCTGTATGATGGATTGTTGTTTTGTTAAGCATCCTTGTGACAAGCTATTTCCTTTTTTTAATAAGCATGTTTAACAAAATTCTTTAACTCTAGAGGCAGCAGCAAGCTACATTTTCATCAGCAATCCACTATCAAAAATCTTTGTTAATTAATTATATTATTTATGTTGTGAGGTATAGTTTACCTGCCAAAAAGAGAAAGAATTATTTTTAAAGAATCATTAAAATAAGCATACTTGGCTTTTTATTTGTGAGTTAATTTATAATTCAGTGCCCATACTTATATTTGGCATTAAAAACAAAATTTATATTAAAGATCTTTTCTTCTATATTTTGATTGGCAATATTAAATACAGTAAAATGTTTTTATAATTCTTACAAAAAACACTTCCGTTACTTAATGTTTGTTTATATTATAGTATTTTACCTCACTATTTCTTTCATTTAGGCATTGTAGGGGACATGAGGAGGAACAACTGTAAGTTAAATAAAAATGGACTTTAATAGTCATGAAGTGAGATGAGATGAAGGTAATTTCAGATCTGTAACAGAAAAATTCCAAGACCAGCTTTCCTTGGTACAAATTCATTATTATGCAAACATCTGGATTTCTGAGTAGTACATTATTTGGAAAAAATTTGATGTAGTCTGCTTTGATATGTGAATTGCCTTATACCAAACAATAAGCTACTAATAGTTTATACAATTAAAAGTAAATAAATAGGGACTAGCAGATGGCATAATGGTTACAGCACTAGACTCCTATGTAGTCAACTGCAGTTCAAGTCCTGGACCCAGTGGCTTAAACTCATGCCAAGTGCAGAATGAGGAGAAGGGATTATGGCATGGCATTTCCCCTCAGGAGTGATTTCTTGCTTTCTGTCTCTCTTTATTTCTGATGAGCACACATGCCCTATAGCAAAAAGCTCTCAAAAATAAATAAATATAGGGACCAGCAGTTAGCATAATGGCTATGTGTCACTGAACTTCCATGTAGCCAACTGTGGTTTGATCCCTGACCCAGTGGCTTAAATTCACACTGGGCGCTTGTGCTTGCGTGCCCAAGATCCCGAGAGGAGAATGGAGGAGAAGGGATTGCGGTGTATCCATCCCCTCTGGGGGGTGATTCTCTCTTTCTATCTCTCTGTCTCTCTCTCTCTCTCTCTGTCTTTCTGGCAAGCACATGCACCCTATAGCAAAGACCTCTCCAAAAATATTTAAAAATAAATAAATAAATAAATAAATTTATAAATAAAAATAAGCTATTTGTGTATCTGCCTAAACAAAATCATTATAATCTATTATTACTACTTATAAAATAAAAACTACCCTCAAGCCACACTTGTCATAGTAAAATTCTAAAGTGAAATTATCTTCTTAGGAGTCTCACCTGCTATATACTGTCTTCTTTAAAACCTTCTCCATCCAGCTCAAAGGTCCAAGGAACTGTGGGTGTCATGGGTTGAACTAGGTTCCTCTGAAATCCATATGTTGGAGTCTTAGTCACCAGTATTTCAAAATGTGACCATATTTGGAAATAGGATTCTCAGAGATATAATTGAGATGACATCATTTTGGAGTTGAATGGGTCTCTAACCCAATATCACTAGTGTCCTTATTAATTGGAGAAATTTGGAGACAGACATACACTCAGGGGAAATGCATAAACATCAAGGCAAGGGTCTGCATGATGCAGCTATATGACCAGGGCTGCATAAATCAGCAGAAGCCAGAATTGAGGCACGGAGCAAATCTTTCCCCAGTGCTTTCAAAGGGAATGTGACTCTACTGACATCTTTGTCTTAGACTTCTAGCCACCAATCAAGTGAAACAATCAAGTTGCATTGTTGAAGTCAATCAGATTGTGGTACTCTGTAATGGCAAGCCCTAGCAAACTAATACAAAGGGATCCTATTTCTGATATTTCATTTAGGTATGTAGCCTAGTGTCCCTTAATTTACAAGTTAAAGATGTCCAACGAGCTTTATCTTTACAATGCCTTGATAACGGCCTCCAAAATTGTTTTTCTTTTCTTTCCAAGCTCGTCTTCCAAAATCACATCATCCATCTGCCCTCCTGAGAATAACTTCTCCTACTCTACTAGGTTTTTCTGTCCCTGATTTCTCAATAAATCAGAGAATTAAACTTATTTTATGGTGTAGCTTTCCCATTCTCCTTTATCTGTAATGATTGTTTCCTCAAACTCAGTCATTTGGAGTTATTAAAGCTTTCTAATCTAAACGGTAGCCTTCATTTATTATTTGCAGTTACGGTGTGCCAGAAAAGTTTCTTGAAGCTGGAAACCCAGTAAAGAAGGAAAAAAACATACACACAAAATACTGTCCTCCACAGCGTTGTCATTCCTAGCATGTGTCTCTCTACATCTGTAATCACCTTTTCGGCAGTCTTCTCCACTGACCTGTTGGCCATATGGGAACATGCCACATTCCCATCTTACTCACAGTGTCGAGGTGATTGTAAGGAGGCAAAAATGTTTGTTAAATGAGTGGCTGAATGCATAAATAGATGAATGACACCCTTATTGTTACATAGTAAATGTTTGTTCTTAGTGTGCCTTTTCACAAAAATAGACTGTGAGATAAGTCGGTGATTGGGGAGATGAGGCCAGGAAGCACAAGTGGAGAGAAAGGGCAGTGGGGTGGAAAGGAGAGGGGGCACACAGTGGATGTCAATGTCAATGAGCAGGCCTTCACAAGGAGTCACTGAGGAATTGCTCCGGGAAGAATTGCTGGCATTCTCTAAGGAATCAAGGAAAACATTTTTCAGAAGAGTCTCACTGGGTATTGACCTACCAGTTCCCATCCTTTCTTAAACATTGCCCTTGAGTGCAGGGTTGAAGAAGAAACCAAAAGAGAAGCAAATTGGCCTTGTTTTGTAAGGTGGCGAGAGATTGGCACAAACAAGAATTTTCTGCTACAACTTCAAATGGAGCCAAAGTTGGGCTTGAGAGCTATGTGACATGGTATTGAGCAATATATGTTATATTTTGCTTACAAAAAATATTAAGAAATTCTGAAATGATGTTATTTATGTAAAATGCATTCTAAACACAAAGGACTTTTAAGAGAAAACAATGATATTTTATAGTTAAACTTTCTTCTGAGAGATCTTAAACATTATTTTAGAACTGGCTTCATGGCATAGCAACAAATACTGTGCACAGGGCCAGATCCCACATGACAGAGGGCAGTTTGAATTCTAGCTCTGGGGGCTTGAAAAACACACCAGGTGTATGTACATGTTTAAAGTCCTGATGGGATGGAAAAAGGAATGAAAAACAAATTGTGGCACAACCCCACCATCTTGAGAAGTTTTCTCTGTCTCTGTCTCTCACTATCACTAGTGAGTACATATCCCTCTTTTTTTAAGTTGAATCACTCTTTACTTATATAAAGGGAAAATATTCAGATGATATATAGGAAAGTTTGCTATGTACATAAATCCAGATTTATCCCTCTTGCAATAAAAAAAAAAATAGTTCTCAAGCTCTGAAAAAAGTTAACAGGCAAATGGATGCTGTCTGAAGAGGTGTGTACTCATGGTTGTACCTGGATTTGCTATGTTATGTACCATTTGTAATAATTACTTCACCTTCATTAATGGTATCATGAAAAGATTTACAGTCACAGCCTTATCACTTAAACTCAAAGTTCATAGATCCTTAAACACCACTTGCTGTTATAGCCAGTTAATATTGTTTTTTTTCCTTAAAGAAGTTCTTGATATCCCCAAGAATTTATGATAGCCCTATTCCTTCATAATTATATTGAGAACAGTAGCAGACTCTACTATGGTAATTTCCATTGACCTCGTTATCACAAAAAGGAAAAAAAAAGGAGAAAGACACTTTACATTTAATCCAATTCTTTTCAAAAGTCAACATCATATATATATATATATATATATATATATATATATAATCTTACAAAGATCAGTTTATAAAATTTAGAGTTTTAAAACTTTTTTAGTTTTTGTGATATACCTCTAACAATGTCTAGGATGTAGGGCAGCTGTCCTTTCATAATTGCTAATGAGAGTGGGAAATAATGACCATGTGGGAAAGCTGCTAAAATGTTTCCTAGTTAAGTTAACCACACAGTCACTATATGACACATGGATTCTTGAGATTAGGAATGAGTCTGATAATACTTCATGTCATTGAAATGTTATAGCATGTACTCATGTACGTGGCTTTATTTTACTGAATGCATCTTTGAAACTTACATGTGGATTCATGTATCAGTAGCTCATTTATTTGTATTGATTTTTTTATTAACTCCCCCACTAGTGGACATTTGAATTGATTCCATTATTTGGAGATTTTGTGAATAAAGCTACTATGAACGTTGTGGAAAAAGAATGAAAATTTATATTCACAAGAAATATTTACACTTAACTCTAATCTTGTGGTGAGAAGAACCAGTCAGCAGTTGAATGGATTGGAGTATAGTACAAAGCTGATTAAATAGGGGCACAGGAAATTTTTTGAAGGTGATGAAAATGTCTATGTTGATCAGAATGATGCTTATGTTGGTGGATGCGTTGCCAATACTTGTGAAGTATATACTTATACTAAAGGAAATGATACCTGAATAAAGTTGAATTTTTTACAGCACTATATTTTTCTTATATTAAATTGCATAAACTTTGGCTTTTATAGCCAATCCTACTCTCTGATAGCTTTCTCCAACATAGTAAATAAATTAAAAGTTCCATTTTGGGGACTGGATGTTGGTACAACAGCAAAACATGGTCCTCGGTGAGGCAGACTCATCTGGGAAGGCTGCTGGCTTGCTCTTAGAGACTGCTCTGATATGCGGGACACATGCGTGCCCATGAGCCAGGATGGCCGTAAAACGATGGGGTTAAATCGTGGTGTCCAGACCCTGTAGGAAATGCTGTCTCTCTCATCCACAGCATAAGTAAACTTCAAAACAGCAACAATACATTTTCAATTTTTGTTTTTTTCAGGTAAAATGTTTTAGACTATAATTAATTTCTTTATTTTATATGTAATCTTTAATCCTTCGGTAGGCACCAATAGATTCTCAGCTCAAACGTCAAGTCCATCTTGAATCTGCCTGCTCAGTATTAGCCCGGCTGCCTTGCCACATTAGGCAAGCAGATTTCAGTTAACATGTATTATTGAAATCACTTCCTACTGGATCATGTTCCTTCTTCTCTTTTTCCAAGTTGTATTCTAAAGGCAACAGTCAGGGTGATGCTCTGAAATTATAAATTAGATTATTTTACATCTTGCTCTTGACCTGTTAATTGCTTTTCATACTTCTTGAGAACACAGTCCAGACTCTTACACTAGTCTTCGAGGCTTCACGAGTGCGACCTATTCTCCTTCCACCTCTATGACATTATCTCCACCGCATCTCTTACCTCACCTCCTGGTCTTCTGGCTGCTTCCACAGCAACTTCAAGTAACTTTTGACCCAAGACTTATACTGTTCTTCACTTGGAAACGCCATCCCCTAGAAAAACATATAATTCTACCTATAAGCTCAGCAATGTATAAATTAAATGTACAAAATAAATTAAAATAAGAAAAAGAGAAAAACTTATTATTCAAAATTTTATTGGTGTTGGTCTTTGTGCAAATTTTATGTTATCAGAGAATTTTCCTTTGAATTTTTAAAATGTATGTTGCATGAAAAAAAATACTTCACTACTAACAGTTTTGAATAATTTCTTTTCTTACCAAACTATTTTTTCACTTAAACAATCCGTACTAGAATTGCAAGTAAATTTGTTTAAATTTTATATTTCTCTACCAATATATAAGCTCCCAGTTCACAAGTACTGAATTACAACTCTCTTCCACAGTATTTAGGCTATACTATAGTCCAAATATGTAATTATACACACACATGTTAATTTATTAGTGCTATATTGTGAATAAATAAATTTAATATAATTATTTCAGGGCTAAACTCACTGAGATATACAAGGCCTTATAGTGACATATAGAGAGGAAATGAACAGAGACATGCCAAACCTTCTTAATAAAGAAAAATTAAAAACCCATCTCCAGGTTGCTAATTTTCAATCATGTCTTTATGTTAAAATTCCATGCCCAGAAAATGATTGTTCTTGTCGTTGACATTTGCTATTTACAAAGCAATTTATCTATAGGAATTTCCCTCCCTCTGGAACTGAGTACATTTATAACAGAAAAAAAAAAAGCCACAGATTTTGTAGACAATATCATTGTTATTGACCTGTTGCTTTGATAAATAAATGAATAGATAATAAATCTGTTACTGAGAACTGACTTGGAATAACTCAGGAAAGCACTGATGAATCACACCTGGCTGGAAGCCTTATAAATAAGGGCTAACAGTAGTCCTGAGATATAAAATGCTGCCTCAATTTTAAAATATATTATTTTCCACAATAAAGGATTCTAAACTTCTGCTGATTTTCAGTTATTAAAACATAGCTTATTTAATAAAGGTAAGTGTATCTCTAGAAACTTAATTTAAAATTGGTAGCTGAAAGGAGTTTTTAATATGGGCTTAGATTTAAACTTTCTTTTAATATTGCTCCAAGTTAAAATGAATTTCCCTTACCTTCTCACAGAAAGCGTAACACCTCATACATTATTATTATATTTATACCTTATAATTTGCATATATTTTCTAAAGCTTAAGCGCAGTTTTCTATAAATCATATCATGAGGTCCCTGAACTAAATCTTACTTCTACTCTTCTTGTTATTTATTTGTAGAGGTTTTCACCTTACTTGCCAGAGAGAGAGAGACAGAGACAGTGAGAGGGAAGGTGAGAAATCACCCCACAAGGGGATGGTCAAGCCACAGTCTCTTCTCCTCCATTCTCCTCTAAGGATCTGGGGCACACACCCACACACACACACACACACACACACACACACATGCTTGTCATGAATTTCAAGTTACTGGGTTGGGGATTCAAACTGCAGCCAGCCATGTGGGAATCCAGTGATGTAGTTATATGCTATCTTCTGGTCCCTTTATTTCTACTATTATAAAAACTGTAACACTGAAAAGAATATTTTAACTTTTACACTGTTTTCACATTACTATCTTAGTTTTTAATTCTGTTTTAATGAGTTAAAAATAGAGTATTTACCAAACATTAAAAAATTATAATATTATAATAATTTGGGATCAGCAGATGGTATAGCAATTATGTTACTGGACTCCCACATAGTCAACCACAGTTCAAGTCCTGGTCTCAGCCACTTAAAACACTGGGCACATGTGCACCCAAAATCCTGAAAAGAGACTGGAGAAGGGATTGAGGCATAGCCATTCCCCCTTGTGGGGTAATTTCTTACTTTCTGTTTTTCTGTCTCTCTGATGAATGTATGCGTCCTATAGCAAAAAATATCTCTCTCTCTCTCTCTTTTTATATATACATATATACATATATATATAATAATTTTATTCAATCTCTTTCAGAATATAGATGTTGAGAGAATATTTTCTAAATCATTCAATAAGGCCAGCATCATCATAATGCCAAAATCAGACAAAGATAAGAAAACCATAAACAAATATACTTTATAAATATAAATTCAAATATCTTTAACAAAATATTAGTGAATTTAATCTAATAATTTATAGAAAGAACTATACACCTTAACCAAGTGGGATTTATTTCAATCACACAAGACTGATTTTACATTTGAAAATTAATTCATGTAACTTATATTAGCACACTAAGGAAGAAAAATTATATGATCAGTTCACCATGAGCAGAAATATTTAACATTCGATAAGACTCAGAACCCACTGTTGATTAAGAAAGAAAAATATATAGAAAACTAGGAACACAGTGGAATTCCTCAACTTGATAAAGATCATCTAGAAAAAGGCAACAGTGGGGTTAGTAGGTGGCAAAGTGGTTAAGGTGCTGGACTCCCACGTGACCAACCAGTTCAAGTCCAGGGCCTGGTGGCTTGTACTCTCTCTCTCTCTCTCTCTCTCTCATCTCTTTCTGGTGAATAAACTTGCCCTATGGCAAATTTTTAAAAATTATAATAATGAATACATTTAAATAAATAAATATTTTTTAAAAACTGACAGCTATGATCACACTGGTGAGAAACTAAAAGCTCTCCTGCTAAGATTTTTAAAAGCAAGCATATCCCCCTCATCACTGCTTTTTTTTTTTTTTTTTTTTTTTTTTTTTTTTGAGAGGTTTTTTTGCTATAGGGCGTGTGCGCTTGCCAGATAGACAGACAGAGAGAGACATAGAGACAGAAAGCGAGAAATCATCCCCCAGGGGGGATGGTCACGCCGCAATCCCTTCATCTCCATTCTCCTCTCGAGATCCTGGGCACGCACCCACACGCGCCTGGCGTGAGTTTTTATGCCACCGGGTCTGGGATGCAAACCGCGGTCGATTACGTGGGAGTCCGGCGACATAGCCATTACGCTATCTGCTGGTTCCCATCACTACTTTTTAACACTTTACTGGAAGTCCTAGCTAATGCAATAAGATAAGAAAAGGAAATAGAAGGTATATGGATTAGGAATAAGAATAAAATTGAAACAAAAAAGAATAAAATGGACTTTGTTTACAGATGACTTGATCATTTATGTAGAAAATACAAAAGAATCAACAAGAAAATTAATAATGATTATATTAAGGTTATAGGATTCAAGGTTAATGTACAAGACTCAATTACTTTTCTATACTTCATAATAAATGAAATCTGAAATACATAATTATTATAAATAAATGAAATCTGAAATTAAAAATATAGTATTGTTATTATTTATATTATTATGCATTACTATCATTTATTATTTTAGCATCCCTTATAATGAATACTTATGTATATGTAACAAAATATATACAGATCTATATGATGAAAACTACAAAATTCCACTGGGAAAAAATCAAAGGAGAACTAAATAAATGGAGAAATATTTTGTGTTCATGATTGGGAGTACTCATTATTATTATTTTTTCAGTTCTTTTCAGCTTGATCTATAGTTTTAATATAATTTCAATCAAAATACCAGTAGGTTTGGGTCAGCAGATGGCATAGGAGTTACATTGCTGGACTCTCACATGGCAACCACAGTTGTAAACTCAGACCCTTTGGCTTGAAAATCACACTGAGCACATGTATGTGTATGCCTAAGATCCTAGGAGGAGAATGGAGAAGGAATTGTGCTGTGGCTATCCCCCCTGGAGGGTGATTTTTTTTTTTTTTCTTTTTTTGCTATAAGGCATGTGTGCTCTCCAGAAAGACAGAGACAGACGTACAGAAAGCGAGAAATCACCCCTCAGGGGGAATGGCCACACCACAATCCCTTCTCCTCCTTTCTCCTCTCAGGATCTTGGGCACGCACGCATGCACACGTGCCTGGCGTGAGTTTAAGCCACTGGTCCCGGGACTCTAACCGCAGTCAACTACACGGGAGTCCAGCAACATAGCCATTACACTAACTGCTGGTGCCTGGAGGGTGATTTCTTACTTTACCTCTCACTGTCTCTGCCACTCTTTCTCCCCTTTAGCGAGCAAACATGCCTTAAGGCAAAAACATCTAAAAAGAATATATACATACACACACACACACACACACACACACACACACACATATATATATATATATATATATATATATATATATATATATCAGCTGGTTATTTTGTAGATGGCAACAAACAGAATCTGAAATTATATGGAAAGGCAAAAGACTCATAATAACCAAATCAATTTTGAAGAACATTAGAAGACTGATACAACCCAATTTCAAGACAGTATAAAATCTAGAGTTGCTCTAAAATGGTCTGCTAACAAATTAGAATAATCAGAAGTTGGGTGCTTCAAAGAAGGTTTCCAAAGCTCAAATTTGCTGCCCTTTTCTCTATGCTAAACAACCTGTAGGAAGATTGGAGTTATTTTATTTGCTAGTGTTGTTTTCATTTGTGGATTTGCTCTGTTGCTTCCTATGACACTTACATTGATATAAAATTATTGTTTCTAATTTTCATATGGAAAGTTGAGTGTCATATACCTGATTGTTAGTATTCTGAAAATCAGTATATTTCTAAGGAAGTCACAATAAATTATCACAATCATGAATTAAAAGAATGGAAATTTATTCTATTACAGTTCTGAAGGCCAGAAGTCTTCAAAATCGAGTTCTTGGTAAGGTTGGTTCCTTCTGCAGGATCTGAAAGATCTATTCTATTGCCTCTCTTCTGCCTTCTGATGATTGTCAGCAATCTTCACTGTTTCTTGTCCTAGGAATGCATTAGTCCAACCTCTTCCTTCATCTTCTTGAAGGCTTTTCATTGTGGCTCGGGATTTTTCCTCTTATATGGACACTTGTCATTGGATTTGGGGGCCACCCATCTGTGCCAGGATGGTCTTATCTGAGATCCTTCATTTAATTACACCTGCAAATACCTTTTTCCAAAAGTGCCCCATCATAGGTTTAGCACTTAGACACATCTACTACAAGAGGTCACTATTCAACCTTCTTCAGTTAGTTTTGATATAGTCTCCACAATGATATTGACATATTACCTTCTCCAATCAGCTTACTTATATGTCCATAGTCATGGGACAGAAAAGAAAAATAGTCAAATAGGGTTTTTTCCAATCCTGGGTTCCTTTTTTTCCTACATTCTATTGCTTTTTTTTAATATTAAAAAGAGCCCACATTTTATAATCAGATATAATTAATTTACTTACATTCATGGGATTTTTAAAAAATAGATAAAAATGTAATCATTCATATGGCATATTATATATTTGATTTTGTGCCTGCTCCTTATTGTACACAGCATTCTGAACTTTATATGAACAATATTTCAGTTTAAGAAGTAAACTTTAGGACTTTTTCAGGCTAAATCATCTTTTATTTGTTTTTCTTCGTTTATCCTTTCATAGTTTTTACTTTCTTTTAAGAGAGTTTTTTGCTATAGGGCTCGTGTGCTCACCAGAGACAGAAAGCGAGAAATCATCCCCCAGGGGTGATAGCCATGCTGCAATCTCTTCTCCTCCAGTCTCACTCTTGGGATTTTGGGCACTCATGCATATGCACCTGCCATGAGTTTTAAATTGCTGGGTCTGGTACTCAAACCATGGTTGATTATGAGGGAGTCTAGCGAGGTAACCTTATGCCATCTGCTGGTCCAAGTTTTTAACTTTTTAACAAAGGCATATCAAAGCTACCCTATTATCAGTACATCAGTCATACTCTGCCATACTATCTTAGTCTCCTAGGAGACTCTCAGAGGATTCATTTTTAAATAGCTATTAACTACAAAATATAAAGATTATCAATTGTTTTTGGCTGTAATGATCTTTCAAAGGTTACATTGATAGTTAAATATCTCAGCATACTCAACATACAGGAAAGTGTTACAATTTGATTCTGAGTTTAAAAATTCCTTTTCTGTTTTTTCCTTTTTTTTTTTCTACTGATTTTATTTCTCAGAACTGTCACCATAACACAAGGCAGGAAAAGTATTAAATTCACTGTAGGAAACGAACCTTCATTTTGTTCTTTTAAATAATAGGCTTATAACTATGCAGGACAAACCCTCCCTGACATTGACAACTTTAAAGCATCTCTCTCTCCATCTTCAGCTGGAGGAAGTAAAAGCCATTGTTATTGATGTATGTGAAATTCTGGGAAAGAAGCAGAGCTGGGGAAAACATGTATTCTCCCTAATCCCAGTTAGGGGACCAATTTGCAGCTTACCAATTTCCATACAGATGGTTGTATTCATTCTTTGCTTTGATTATTTGCCCAGTTGCAAAACCACATACATACACACACGTTGCTTGGATTTAGTCTATGATGAGGTCTGAATATTGCTGGAATGAAGAATGAATGAGTGTTTGGATGTCATTATATTCGTCAGTAGGTTATTCAGGAGAGCTAAGTTAACCATGATTCCTCCTCCCTATCATGAAAAAACCTATTCTGAGTATGTGGTGGAATTGAAATACAAAAATTAGAGAAGATAATATTATTAATGGTTTAAAAATAATCTACTAAAAAAAAGAAACAGCTATATGTTTACATCTGTTTTAGAATACATTCTGATAACACTGTAAAAAGCTATTGTTTATTTTCAAGGTTTCTGGAGAATCTAGAGGATCCAATATGGTTTGAGTTAAAGCAAAGAGCCTGTAGAGGGTGGAGAGTGGGGGTAAGGGTGCAATGATCTAAATCCTTAAGGGAATTTCCTTAGATTATGCAAGTTTGAGATAAATCTCCCCAAGCAAATGCAAGATTTTATAATAACATTTAATGAGGTTTTCTTTCTTTTTCTTTTTTTGAGATATTTTTGCTGTAGGATGCATACACTCACCTGAGAGACAGACAGAAAGTGAAAAATCACCTCCCAGCGGGGATGGCTACAACATAGTCCCTTCTCCTCCATTCCCCTCTTGGCATTTTGGGCACACACGCACACATATACAGTGTGAGTTTCAAGTCACCGGATCTGGGACTTGAATTGTCATGTGGGAGTCCAGCAATATAACCATTATGCCATCTGCTGGTCCCTTAAATGAGTTTTTCAAAACACATAAGATACATGCTCAAATTAAATGTAAATTCCTTTGGATCTTTATGGACTGAAGCATACCTAGGTCTATACTGTAGAATCAAGATTAATATTCCAAGAAATGGAAGTATATGTAACATGAGGCCTTTGATTGAAAATGATTGTCAAAAATATATAACAGTAGACCAAAATCATCTTTTCATGTGCCATATAAAACCTCAAATTTGATCTTTACAAATGAAAAGTTTTAGTTTGATTCAATTGTTATATTATTTTTCTAAGTTTTAAAAATTAAAAATTTCTCCCATGAGAGAGAGAGATATAAAGAGTGAGAAACCCTTCAGAGGGTCCTCATAGCATAATCCAACCGCAGTGTCATAATCCACCTCTCCAAGTGAGTCTGGTTTGGTATGACTGCACCATCACCAGGCCCAGATCTTTACATCCTTTAGTCCTAAAACAATCAAGAAAAATTTAATTTTTTCTCCTTAGGAAAAGTTATTCTGAATTTTTTTTCCCAATCCTATTAAATCAAATCTCTTTGTTAATACTCATCTAATGAACTATGGTTCACAATTTTAAAGAAACATGATTGTTTCTTTGTCTGTTTCCACTTATGACTTATTTGCATCAGTTAATTTAGGGTCACAACTGTGACTTAATGCATCACTCCCAAACCCACCAATTTGTACTCTGAACATAGTATGCATATCGAAACTAGATAGATATGGAGAGATAAATAGACAGATTGATAGAGATGATAGGAGATGAGAGAAGGAGACAGATGTTTTGTGTGCCACCTTTTAAATGAGATAGTAACATTAGAGAACAGTCAGAAGAAAACAATGGAGAAGACTCCAGAAAACATATCTTATAGTGAAGACTGTTTTTTTAGCTTATTGAAAATAATTGTATGATACTGTTAAATGATAGTTTAAAGTATTTAGAGGACTTCCTTTTAAGGGTAGATTTGTTCTATACATCAGAGGATAAAACTGAATAAATGGACAGAAGGCACAGGGAAATCTTGGTGAAAAAATTTTCCATACAATTCCATGCTTAAACTGAAAGGATCATGTAAAGTAAAATAATGGGGTAGCAGTCACTGGATGTTTGAAAACAGAAGCTTAATAACTCTCTATCCAAAAAGCTAGAGTCTGTAATTATCTTGGGTGGGAGGTGAATGGAAGACTTTCAAGATCACTTCTAATTTTCAGATCTATGAAATCTATTTTCATATGTCAATTATCTTGTCTATCAAAATCTATTCTCACTAATTTTCCCTCCAAAATGTGTAAGCCAAAATAATCCATTTTATTTGTTGATTTTAAGTTCTCTGCAGTTAAAAATGACAAACCTATCAAAATTTTCAATACTTGAGCCCAAAATATAAAAGAGGGAGCTGAAAAATGTAGTTTTTGTCATGGGTTATTTGAATTATAAAATTAAGATATTAGAAATTACTTCAATCTGGCAGGAAAAAAAGAACAAATTTTGAGGCATTGAAATGGAAAGATTAAGAATTGACATTTTCTTATATTAACATTACTGAAAGAATAAAGTTCCTTAAAAATACTTTGGAGTGAAGAAATGACTCACTAGTTGTTTTCTGAAGAAACCTTATTCAAAGCACCTCAAATATAAATTCTTCCAAGACACAATGAATGGGTGCATCTTTAAAATACACATGTATCATAGAACTTTTTGAAATACTTCATAATCTATTATCTAGAATCCAAGCATTGAAAAGATACAGAATCATGTATACAATAATATAGTCACTTAAATTGTAATATATTTTTATTATTACAGTAATACATGATATTGACATAAGCCTATTGGTTTATAGTGAGAAACAAATTAAAATGATTCTCAAACATTACTTCCCTGATGTGCTATCTTCTGGTCAACTGATCAACCTCATCTAAATAAGGATGATGACTAATTTGGTGAATCTGTTTTGCGAGGTAAGCAAATTCATTGACTTTTTAGGCAATAATCTAAGTTAATGATTTGGAGGAGAGGAGAACTGTCATTTTACCAAAGAAAGGGAAGAAAGAGAAGAGGGAAAGAAAAAATTGATTGAGAAAAGTCACATAGTTCTTATGAGTCCAATCAGAGGTCAAAGTAAACTAGTCTCCTTTGTGTCATTTCCCAAAAGTAACAGACCTTATGTCTGATATGTTTTTCATGGTTGGGAACCACAAATGACAGTATCCCATAATAAACTTATTTCCCTAGAGAACTGTGGCCTTTTTGATTCAACCCTATGAGAGGAGGGAAATGAGATTGAAGAACAGCTGGAAAATCCTCTCCCTCATTTCTGAGTCTGCATTTTCTTCTACTAAGAGACAGGCCCAAACGAGGACCTGTGTGCTTCTCAGGTGAGACTCAAACTGTGACACTTCAGTGATTCTCTTTATGAAATCTAGCCTAATGGAGTCACTTCTTCAGTCCAGTTAAAAAAAAAAAAAGTTTTTTCCATGCTTTCCAGATGTAAAGCTGATTATTCCTGAAAAGTATGTGTGTACAAATCAAGTGACTTAAAATTTTGCTAGTAATTCACCTGTGCTACCTCACTAAAGAAATGCAATTAGATAAATCAGGCAAATATATGAAGGTCAGATGATAAGAAACAATGCTAGGAAATTATTAGGACAAATCTAGTTTTGTCAAGGTCACATTTAATGAGGTAGCCTTATGGTATCGTTTTTAAGCAAACACTCATGTGTAATTTTATTTTTTTCAATTACTTAGGATATATTGTTTCTGGACTATTAAATTCCCCCCCACCCCCCTTATTTAGATCACAACTACTAAAGGCTTAGCTATATTTTGACAGGTACTGACAAAGAGTCCCACGGAATTGTGACTCGATTGTCACCTTCAGAGTGTTCAGGCTGAAAAACTCAGGATGAGTGCTAGGTACTAATTAGAACTGTTATATTAAGAAAGCAAATACAATGGTGTCTAGCATTAAACAAAGCACAGTTCTCATCAAAAATGGTTTCTTTTGTGTGTGGGTTAGTCTATAAAACCATTCTGCATGTTAATGAAGCACAAACAATTATTGCCAGAGTAACTAGTTTCACGCAATTACAAAAAATCACATAAAAGCCCTATTGTTTGTTGTCTTATGATTTTTTAATGCTAATTTTGCACTTGATAATTTTAGATTCCATTTGTACTACAGTGCACAATTAGGTTTTTATATCTGTGAAGGTGAATGCTAGTAATGGGAAAAATAACTCCTCATGTAAAAAAGTAAAAAAAAGAGTCATTTCCAGAATGAGGCAATTGGACAGAATAGAAAGATGTAGAATAGCAATGAGAATTTCCATCAAGTGAAAAGGCAACATTTATGTAGCTGAAAGGAGGGGGAGGCTAGACCAATTCCGATGGAAATTATTGACACACGTGGTGGGGAGAATAGATAGATGCTGAGGAAAAAGAAAAGAAACAATGAATGGCAAGGTACAAGAAGAAATTACAATTGATACATAGGCTTGATTTCTACAAAATCGTCACGTGTTAGTGGGTGGCAAACTATGTGATACAGTGGGCTAGATGCACAAATAAGAGCCCATCCAGACAGGTGTCAAAACTAGTTAAGCAAAGAAGATGCCACCATCAGTCAGTCCAAGTACTAGCTGGGATTTCAGCAAAGCCTTGAATGATTGTTTAGTTGATGAAGAACTCCCCGTAATAACATCAAGTAGAAGTGGCAGGAACGTGTTTTGCTGAAGTAGGTGTTTATACCTGTTTCATATGAGTGCAGAGAAGTCAATTCTCATACCTTTAGATAACAATTGCCATCTACTCCAGTAATGCAGATATTTATATGGCTAAACAACTTTTTAAAATTACATTGTTCTTTTTTTTTTTTTTTTTTTTTTTTTTTTTGGAGAAGTTTTTGCTATAGGGCGCGTGCGCTCGCCAGACAGAGAGAGAGAGACAGAGAGATAGAAAGCAGGAAATCACCCCCCAGGGGGGATGGCCACGCCGCAATCCCTTCTCCTCCATTCTCCTCTCGGGATCTTGGGCACGCACGCACACGCGCCCGGCGTGAGTTTAAGCCGCCGGGTCCGGGACTCGAACCGCGGTCGACTATGTGGGAGTCCAGCGACATAGCCATTACGCTAACTGCTGGTCCCTTACATTGTTCTTTTTGAAAAAAAAAAATCTACGATTAGAAATATTCCTCAGCGCATTAGCATTATCCCCTGGTGGATTTTCCTGCTATTAAGTTTTTAAAGTATTATCTAGTTTATTTATGATACAGGTGAATGTATACACAAGAGAGAGGGATTCTCAACGAGGTTCCTTCATGCTGTGATCCCTCCTGCCCCCAACTCCATCTCAGCAGGAACTTGGGCATGGGCGTACAAGACTGCCATGTCCCTGGGTCAAACCAGGGATCCAAACCCATTGGCAGTCACGTGGCCTCCGATACTAGTTAGGTTTGCCACCAACTGGGCCAATAGGATAGACTTCTGCCACTAATTTTATAATGAATTGATAACATTGTTCTTACTCATTATCATCTAAGTCTGTATGTAGAAAAGACATCAAGGCCAGGAGGTAGCACAGGGGTTAAGGTGCTGGATCCTACATAAACAGCTCTGCAGTTCAAGTCCCGGTAGCTTGAAAAACATGCTAGTCATGTGTGTCTGCCTGCCCAAAATCCCAAGAGGAGAATAAAGAAGGGATTATGGCATGGCCATCTCTTCTGGGGGTGATTTCTTCCTTTTTCTATCTGTTTCTGTCTCTAGTCAGCACACTCTATGGCAAAATTTTTTTAAAAAGACTTCATAAGAAAATGTCATTAATAGGCCAGTGTAACCAGGTAGTATTTTAAAAATATTATCCATTTTGGGGGGCTGGTAGGTGGCGTGGTACTTAAGACTACTGAGCTTCGAGTCCTGGACCTGCTTTCTCACTTTCCCTCTCTCTCTCTCTCTCTCTCTGACTCCATCCCTCTTTGGTCTAATTGAAATTATTTAATTAATTCCTTAAAAAATATTGTCCATTTTTAGGTAAACAGTGTTAAATGCTTATCATAATATGAAGGTGACATCATAACTTTCTGTCGTTCTAATCTTTCCACTACCGTCAGCTTCAGCTCTTCGTTTTACTTTTTTTCTTTACAGATGCTGTTAAATTTACAGACCAAAAATAATAATAAGATGAAAGATAAGAATGAAGGAAAGAAGGAGGGAAGGGAGAGAGGAGAGTAGGAGGGAGAAAAAAAGAAAAGAGGAAAGCAGGAGGCCAGCGCAGTGTCTAAGTCCTGTTTCTACTCCCCCCTACTCCTAGGAGTTGCTTGGAGTGATTGTTAGCACTGCTGCTTTGCACAAACATGATAATGCCTATTCCGTAATAATTTGGAAGCCTGTAACAAATATTTACTGAATTAATCACGTACATTTTCAATGGAGAGACTTTTTAAACTCTTTAGAAAATAATTAAATTTGTCTTACGCAAACATATCTGAGGCAAAAATAGGAATGCCTGTGTATATATAAATACAAAATAGGCCTCTATCCACATAATGTGAAAAATTATTTTTATACCATATAAAGATAAAAGGTAGCAAGTAACAGTGTTATAATCTGTAGTTCACTTTCGTAATTTTGTATGCTTTATGCATGCAAAAAAATACATTTAAAATTTTACCTGACATCTATTTATCCTCAGGCTCTTCTCTGTCGCAAGCTTTTAGTTTCTAGATGTGAAGAAAACTTACAGAGTATAAAACAAATATTCAGTAGTTCAGCAATCTTACTAACGAGCCTAAAGTGTTGCTGAGTACGGGGGATTAATAGTTTGGAAAATCAGTAGACATTTTGGAGAATCCATACTTTAATAAGCATTTCATTAAATAATCGTTCTTAAAATGGATTAGGTATATTAAGCATTTCAAAATAATTTTTCTTGTCAACTTAAAGCAGGCACTACCTTTTTTTTTTTTAATGTAACAGCTTCTAAGCCTTTAGACATAACAGAGATAGTTAAAGGAGTCCAATACATTCCTGTGTATTATTCATACATGGTATGGTGATTTCTCTGTCCCAAAGTGAAGAAATGTTAATTATAAAAGAAGTCCAAAAATAAAAATCTCACTTATAAGAAGACTGACTCCTATTTTCCTCCAAGTTTAGTTTCTTGCTTTCAACTTGGTTGCTTAATGCAGAGTAAGAAAACCATCACCAGCCTCTCTGGAACAAGAGCAAGCCCTGTCTGAGCATCTCACTGTCTCCGTGGTTAACTCTTCCACTCCACTACTGCTTTGCCTTCCTGACTAGGGGATCAGGAAACTTCTTTCAAACAATGCTTTGAATGCTAAATTTTTAAGGAAAGGAATATTGTGTATAAGCTATCACTACAGTTTCTTCTCTGATTCCTCTGCTACCTCCTTCTTCCCAAGCTGCAGATATGCAGACCTTATGGCACCCCAGTTTTACAAGCCCAGGCACTAGGAAGAAAACCCCATCCCTTTGGCTACTATCTGGATGCAACCGTTCCACAGCTGGGATGGCTAGCCCTACTGTTTTATTTATGATGCAATCAGCTGCTGTAAGAAGGTGAAGAGTAACTGCTATTCCATTGCATAAAAAAGCCTTTTTAGCCCTATGTTATAAACATTTAAAAGTCTCTCTTTTACCCTTTTAGAAAAAGCACAGCAGGAGGTAGATAGAGGTCACTGGGAGTCTCTAATTCATCTACATTTATAGTAGGTGTTGCAAGCTCTATTAGCAGAAAATGTATGACAGTGAGACCCAAGTTTAATGTTTTACTTAAAATATCTGCCTCTCTAGCTAATGCCAGAAGCTGTGCCCATGATTGGTGGCATGTAGACACTTACTAGCAAAAGCTTCCCCTTTGGCAGAAGCCATCAGTTGGGAAACTGCTGTTACAATAATATATTTGAGTATCATCCCAGAAAATCCTACTTAAAAAAGATTTTTTTTTTCCAGAAGCCAGCACTAATAGTACACAATGTTTTCTGCCAAGATAGACATTGACATGTACCAAAATGTTATATGGTAACTAGACATGTATGTATGTAATCTTGCAGTTCACCAGTGGAATTATTTTGAACAGGGATAATAATGCTCTTCTCATTGTACCAACAGTAGTGTCCTAAATGTAGATTCAGCACTGATACACCAAGTTAGCACCCCAAAAATGCTTGCAAAGTGATGTATGCTGACTGACTTCATCCTGTAATTATAATGGCTTCCTTACTGGGCCCATTTCTTCTTAGGACACTGCCATCTTGTGAGTACTAAATACATCATCAGAGAGCCTCATTCTCATGTATTACACTAATACATCATTGGAATGACAACTGCTTCTGATGATCTATTAATGCAATACATCAGAGTGAGGTGTTTGAATGGGATATTACTCAGAAACTAGTGCCGTCTACATAAAGCCAGGTCCAAAATCTAATTCCATTTAATGACACAGAATTCATAGCACACTAGCAGCAGACTAATACTTACTACCAAAATTTTAACATCATCAAAGACATCATTTGCATTCTCATCGAATTATCAACAAAACTTTTCCTTTCCTGGAAGTGTATTTGTCTGGTAAGTCGGTGTTTCAGATTCCATGAGCTCATCATCCCCTACGACACACAAGAATTATTTTGAGATTGCCCATGAATAAAACAAATACTTTTTTTTTTTCACAAATACCCTTTTCCTGATCCTGACTACTTCACATTCTATAGTTGTTAAAAAGGACATCAGATTTTCTCATCTGAAACACAATTTCTTTAGTAAACATGCACACTGCATTGAATGCTCTTTGTTTGTAGTCACTAGACACCTTCTAAACATTTGTACTTCTGTACATATTATATACAGAAATAAAGAAGAAAGCCGCTGCATTTGCTTTAGAATCGGGTACACCACAGTGCATGCATGATGCATGTGTCATTTGTCATAAAGCTATCATAAAGCACACCTAGTTCCTGTGTTCTTCGTTTCTGGAAAAGACACATCTATTTGTGTTTGTATAGCTCACTGTGAAATTTAAATTGTGCAATCTATTGCTCTTTGGTTAATGCTATGAACAGGATTTTGGAATGTTTTTAAAAACCAAATTTCAGAAAATTGTCTCTGACCTTCATTAAGCAGAAATTTAATTTTGCACCTGAAATTTTTTTATTCAAACTGGAATCCCTTGAGTATTTTCAATGGTGTTTCATAACAATAATCCAATATAATCTAAATGAAACAGGTATCAGAATTTTACAGCATTAACCTCTGAATTTTAGGTCATTTTACTTTCCATGAAAGGTAAGGCCAAACAATAAAGTAATATCGCAGAAAAGTGTCATAGTTTATGACACGATTCAAATCCAATTGGATAACATCCTCTTCCTATCTTTGTAAGAGATTTTTCAAATAGACTATTTTGTTTAAAAAGCATTTATCTATTGCTAATGTCTTTGAAGAATTCATCTTGTGGTTTATACTAAAGATAAATGCAAGCGTGTGACGGTTTATGAAAAATGCCTCAGCAAGTGACATGTGGCTTGATATGAGTTACCACAGTCCGCTTCACATACGAGGCAATCCACTGCTTGCCTTGAATTTGTTATAATTTCTTGTCATGTATTTTTCCTATTATTAAGACTCTTTGATATTATACTCTTAAATACCAAAATTCCAATGGTAGTTCTAAAATAAATTCTCTTTCTCTCTCTCTCTCTACACACACACACACACATACATATTCATATATCAAAAAGTCACCCAGTATAAATTATATACCTCAAGTGTGCATTTATTTTAAGCTCACAACCAAAATAAAAACAAATTTTCAATAGAAAGGACTTACAATACACAAAATTCTTTACAAAGATGTTGCAACTTTGGGGGAGAGATGTGTGTGTATATTTGTGAATCTATCACAAGGAACGAGAACAATAAGTAAATAATGTACATCTTACAGAAATATGGATTAACCAATTTAGTTAGAACCTGGGATAAAGTTTCTCATCACTTAAAAAAATAGATGCTTTCTAACATGTGATTCCTTTGAGTTTCTATTTCCTCAAAACTTATCATTCATTTTCCTTTTTCTCTCCTTTACTTTTCAATAAAGATTATCTCAGATCTCAAGATTCATGTTTGTGTCTCATTATACTGTTCACAACTAATTTAATTTCTTACCTTTTACTAATGAAAGCATTACCTAGAGATTAGAAGAACAGAGCATGTGAAAAAAATGAGCTATGGAAAAGAAACATGTTCATGATTCGTTTTGTTATCGTTTCTGTATTTTTTTTTCCCTTTTCACAAAATGACCTCCTCTAGCACTTAGTAATATTTTCCCAATCCTGGCAACTATCAGACTGACCATCTCACAACTACTGTTCTGTACCTGGTTGGGCACACATGAAAAGCGTTATCCCGGCATGTTGGTTGCACATGTTGGGTTGATGCAGGGAAAGTGCCTTTTGTGTGCACAAGTGAGTTGATGGTGACAGAGATCCCCTGTGCAGTTTCAGGATGTCACAAGGAAGGAAAAAGATGGCTGGACTCCATCACTCTGGATGCACTCAGGAACTGAATGAATTTGAAATATGACCAAATCTGAGTGGAAGAGTGGTCAGAAAGCCAAGAACAATTACTTCAGCTTGCAAAATGTTTAAACCATATACTTCACAGGACAAATGCAGAATCGTCATGTGTTGGCAAACTCTTAAAACTGTATTTGGACAAAATTTCACGAGGCTCTTTTTACCAGTATTGAGAGGAGCTAAAAGGAGAAGAGCAATTTTTTAGAGATGCCAGCCACACTTAGTCAGGTGTTTCTGAAACATAGACTCCGATCCTATGTCATCTTGTTTCAAAAAGCATGATTAGTTAACGTTTTCCATCACCTTAGGAAGAAAGCGGAGGCAAGTAGCTTAATTTATAGATTGATGGAACAAACTTATTTAAAAATTCTCAGTATGTTATCATGAATCATGTAGGCCTATTAAACTAATTGCTAAGTAAATTTAAGCAGTATTACAGTAAAATTCAGTAGAATTTATCATCGATCTGAAAAGATCTTTGGTGGTCTCATGCTGCCCCCCACAGATATGTCTCAGAACATTCATTATGCCATAATTACAAAGTCTCTTTGAAGAGGCTAAAAATCCCTAGACTCCTCTCATCAATTATTTTCACCTGTTAATTCATTTTGTGTGAGGTAATAACCTCGGCATAATAACAAATGTGCAAGTACTCCGATTTTGCAATTAAAAGCAGCAGGGCTTCTATTTTGATCATACAGACTGTGACATCCATCATAGAAAACAATTTGGGCCTAGCAGGATGACAGATGCCGCACTGATGGCTCTACTAACTAACTGCCTGTCCTAGGAAAAAAAAAAAAAAAAAGTCGAGCTTCAGCCTGCAGCTGCAAGCTATCTGATAGCTTCTGACCAGTCAGCAGGAGAAAGCCTGCAGTGACTAAATTACTGAAAGGTAATTTTACTTCACAAAATGAGGATTTCTGAGCCATAAACGTATGCATTCCAGTGGCTGCTGTAATTTGGAAACAAATAGCCCCTTTCATTTGAAAATGACTGGAATCACTGCCAGTGTTCAGGACTTTTTGTTTCTTGGGCTTTTACATGAAAAATACAATGTAATACTCATTATTTCTGCCCCCATTCACATTGTATTAGACACAGAAGGCAAGGTGGTTATCTCTGAACTCTTAGGCCAAATCTAGGGAAGGAAGCTTTTTTTTTTTTTTTTTTTTTTGGCTCTTTCCAACCTCTGGACAGGTGCCTAAATAATAGAAGAGTGCTCATTTTTTTGCCTTTCAGTTTATATCAAGCCCCAGTGAGCTCTGTCTTAGAATTGGATCTCACACCCCAGCTCACTGAAAGACACTACACCTAACTCTGATCACACGGCAGAGATAAATCTGATTACCTTCCCTGCAAAAGGGGAATTAGATGCTAACGGATGCAGATAAGAAGTCCTTATTTTTAAAATCATAATGTTGAAGAAGAATCATAAAATGTGATGTACCTTAGCTTTTCACTTCAAAAATGAAAGAATTTGGGGGTCTTACTTAGTCTTCATTGAAATCACTGTTTGTCTTTCTTATACTGTTGTTGATTCTGAAAAGAAAAATCAGCCAAATTTGAGACTAAGTGTGGATTAAGTGAAAACATAAATATTTTCATTATCACCTTCGATGGGGAAAGATCTCAATAGGAATTAAAGAGGCTTTGTGCATCATGATTTCTCTCTTTAGCAAAACCAAATTCAGGGAATACATTATAGAATGTAGACCACTGAATATAATAAAAAGAGCTATGAAATGCAAACGAAAATTGTACTAATGGAATTTGCCACATTTTCAGGATTATGCATTCAGATTTCTTCTGAGAGAAAGAGGACAACAAAGGATGAGGGTAAGACAAAAGGTTTAGTACAGGGATGAACTTTCTCCACTGCTGTGCACCTGAGATGAAAAGATAGTCCTGTTTACGATAGTAACAGACCAGATGCTCTGCACTTTATACTTTGCCCTGTATTCCGTGCAGACAAAGAAGAGCTCTCTGATTCTTGGGGGGAAATCTATGGTTCCTTATTCCTTTGTATCAGACTCATAAACCCTGTCAGCAAGAAGGATGACGGGATAGACAGAAGCAGGGATATCCTGGCTGCTGAAGAAACACGACACAGTGAGGAGACATGCCCCTTCCCTCAGTGCTCTAACCTGGATTCTCTCTAAATCTTTGAATGGTAGTGGAGGGCTAGACATGGCCCCCTTCAACTTTTATTAGGGTGACCCCTTCATGTTCACTATTCAGTCCTTTATATTTGTGCAAGATACCTCTGCATAAAGGCAAAAATCTCAGTGAGCAGCCTAGGAGGTTGTGATACACAAGTTCTTTTCATCAGATAACACAATGGAAAAAAAAAATCAAATGAAAGAGACACATTAGAACAACTAAATTGCAATTACCCATTCGAGATCTTTTTTAATGGGATGCCAGGAGGACTTACCCTTTATACACATGCTCTGACTGTAACTAATGCTCAGTAGCCATCAACAAATTATGACTCATGACACTTTTGCTGCCGTAGTATTAAGCCCAAAGTCCAATGGAGAAAATATATGGTTTTTATTACAAAATTGTTCTTGTTTACAATTCTAATATCCTCTTCATTATCTACTTTTCCAGACATTTTAGGCAGTTCTGAAGACCTGGGGCAGCACTAGTCCTGTCATAAAGAGAAATTAATGTTGTTAAAGTTGGCCTAGCTGCCCTCTGGGACAGCTGAAGATGTGGAAATATAAAGCTCTGTTTTTAAAATGAAAATGATTAAAGGCACAGACACCTTGCTCTTGGAGCAGCCACTAAACTTTTAATAAAATACTTAGGCACACACACAAAGCTTCTGTCCCTTTCTCAGTCATTATCCTCTCTCTTTCTTTCTCTCTCTTTCCATCTCCCTTTCCTTTTCTCTATCAAATCCAACTTTGTTCTATAAGGAGCATTTGCTTTAAAGACTAATAAGTGCAAAAATGACCTCAGCATTATAAAAAAACACATGCATCTCAGCAGTGGCTCATTCAGAGCAACTTGGCATAGAGAAACCAGGAGAGATTTCTCCAAATATAGTAGGTAAGCTGATTAGGAGTGCTGTAACAGGTAGTCCTTTCAAGACATGATAGGCTTAATTCAGCTTCCTGGAAACACTTAAGAATGGCCTCACAGTCTCTACAGTTAGAGGTGTGCACCCAGCTTGCATCTTTCAGGATTTGAAGAAATGGTTTTATCAAGGGGAAGCAAGGAAGAAACAGTAGCAAGTGGAGGTTACTCAGATTCTTTTAGAGAGAGCCTACCAAAAGTATCTTGAACAATATGGCTCATACATCAGGAGTAAAATGGCAGGAAATAACTCAAAGGAATTGAGCATGACCTTTGCTTCCCAAGGGCCAAAGAAGAGCAGTCAAAATTTCACCTCTCTGATCCTCCCAACCTTAGTCATTTCATCCGGTTAAGTGAATTCTGTCTGAACCTAGCTTGAAAGTGAAGTAAGATGCCCATTCTGCAAATGGATCTAATTTCATTATTTGAAAAAGTTTTGTATTTCCATCACATTTTTCCTTCATTCTTTTGTTCTTCTCTCATATCTTTCCTTCTTTTCTCTTGTATTCTTTCCATTTGATTTCTTTTTAGTTCACTAGGATTCAGCTCAGATACAAATTTGTAATTCTAGCTATATGAGAGAATAAAAGTTCTAGCAAATTCTTAAATTTTTCATCACTGTCTAACTGTTTGCTTGGCTGGTTATTCACAAGAGTTAACTGAATAATCAAATAATGTAGCCTCTTTACAAATGTAAAATTACTGGAGGCTAGTCAAAGGTTATGAAGCTCATCATTAACATGCACACACTCTTATTCAGATAATTTCATCAAATGCCTGTTCTGGAAACAGAGTTAGCAGACTGGAGTCGTTCCAACCGCATATGTTCAAGTAGGATCACATAGAAGACATGTGAAAACACAATTCAAGACCATTTCAGCATCATTGAAGAATGTCCTACCTTTGCTCCATTAAGAAGGCTGAGGATACAAAACCCATTTTGTCATGAAACTTTCTCTCTGCTCTTTCTTCAAACCATGTACTTTTCCACCCCACGACGTTTTGTTTATTTATTTGTCTTTTGGCTCCTTCTTCTTGGTCCCCATTACAGGCAGATAGGGAAAACATTTGCCCATACACAGTAATTTCAAGGCACCAGCCCTAGCAAAGTGCTGCAATAGCCACTATTTCCCTCCTTTTTTGGGGTCTTCATACAAAATGTCCGATTTTGACAACTGACATCTTATCCTTTGTGCTTTACAGATTTTCTAACCTTTATCAGACATCTAATTAAAGTTAATACCCTCAATACAAACATCTTACCTGAAACAGCTAATAATCTTGCTAAAGATTAATTGGTGTCTTTGAAGAAATCTAGTTTGAGATAATAGCAATAACATTAACATTATTGAGAATTTACTCTGCATCAGGTGCTATTCTGCTTACATGTTTGAACTTATTTAAATACCATGGTAGCCATTCGTAAATGACAAAGTCACGGCACAGAGAGGTTAGTTAAGTCACCCGGCTGCTGAGGAATAATCATCATATTAAACCTATACATTATGGCCCCAAAATTGACATTCTTTAGGAGACAAGTAAATTACACACTTAAAATCTACAGCCCAATATGACGGCACAGTTGGTAGCAAAATAAATCATAGTGCTGGAAGCCATGTGGCCAGACACAGGTTCAGATCCAAGGGTCAGCTTGGAAACATGCCAGGCACATTGTAGTTATGACCAAGATGCTGATGAGTTGAAGGGCTGGGGAAAGGGAATCTCAGCAAGACAAGACCCTGTCAAGGGTGCATCTCTTTTTCTCTTTCTCGCATGAATGTGCACATGCTCTCTATCACAACTAAAATAAACTCATTTTTTAAAAATTCAACTCTACAATTAAAAAGTGAATATGGGGGTCATCTCTGATGTAAACAACATTGAAAAGCAATGCTCCAAAATCATTCTGCTTTCTTCAAATTCTGTTTGAAAGCAATAGCATAACTATAACACCTCTTAAAACAGACTGTGTGATACTGTACAGTATCTGTCTATTCCAATCATCAGACATTTCTCTAGCAACTCATACTAGATTTCACTTATTTGGCCCTACTTTGCTGTGCAAACTTTTCCAGAGATGTTATGCATCTAATGTCATTAAGACACCAACACATGTTTGCAAGGAGCTGGCCACACATGAAAAAGGCATTTGCTTTTGGGGAGGAGACTGTGGTTCCTCATATGCAGTACTTGTTTCATTTACCCTAATTAGAGTTCAGGTCTAAGCTTACATACATATGTACTTAATTATGAGATAGAT
The DNA here is from genome assembly GCA_026018925.1 of Tupaia tana. Taxonomy (NCBI): domain Eukaryota; kingdom Metazoa; phylum Chordata; class Mammalia; order Scandentia; family Tupaiidae; genus Tupaia; species Tupaia tana. The sequence continues at coordinate 33,553,834 of JAKSZU010000008.1, forward strand.
TGCATAAACCAAAAGATGGAAAGCAGTGCATATCTTTAGTAGATGTACAGTGATCTTATTGTTCACACTAAATAACAGCGTAACAGTTGAGCATCTTGGTTTTATCATGAGTTACAAACTAGATAGAAAGCAATTGCTTCTTATTGGCTTCAAATGATATAAGTTTGTGATTATATGTAATCAGAAATCAATGCCAGAGTTTCCTAGTACAACATGTCATCTTGCTAAATGATTCACTTCATATACATAATCTTGGGTTGCTTGACGGGAGTGATACGTTTGGACAAATGCATCAATAGATTTCACTTTTGCATATCATAGAGAACACTCACACAGACCTAGAGTATATAGTCTGCTACAAACCTAGCCTAATGATGTAGCCTTATAATATTATGGTACCACCGTCATATATGCAATTCATCATTGGCGAAATGTCATTATGTAGCCTAGTTGTTGCATAGCAGTAAGCACTACCCTGCAAGACTGTAAGCCATGTGACCGAGTGGATTCAGATTCCCAGGTAACTTGAAAATCCAACAGGTGCGAGTGTGTGTGCTCTAGGTTTCGAGTTGCTGGATGCCTGGAGAAAGATGACTCTAGCATGATGAGACCCATCAAGGGTGCTTCATTCTCTCTCTCTCTCTCCCTCTCTCTTTCTCACATGTGTGTGTTCACATGCTACCACTAAAAAAAAAAAAAAAAAAAAAAAAAAAAAAAAAAAAAAAAAGGACAATGTCTGGGGGCCAGCAGGTGATATGGTGGTTAAGACTCTGGAGTCCCACATGGCCAACTGCAGTTCAAACCCCAGGCCTGGAGGCTTGAAAATCACACTGGGCACATGTTTATGTGGGCCCAAAATCCCAAGAGGAGAATGGAGAACAGACTGCAGTGTGGTCATCCACCCTGGGAGGTGATTTCTCACTTTTTCCCCCTCTATGTATATATTTTATATATTTATGAGGAGACGTCAGAATGTTCATGGAAAGGACCAGCCCAGTAGCTCAGGAGTTAGGAGAGGTAGACTGCACTTGGCTGATTACAGTTTGGGTCTTGGCCCTAGCAACTTGACATATACATCAGGTAGATGTATGTATGGGTTCAGAATTCTGATAAGAAAGAGAAATGGAAAAAAAAAAAATTGTAGTGTTACCACACCTCATAGAGAGTGTTTTTTCTCTATTTCTGTCTCTCTCTGTCCAGCATACATGCTCTCTAGCGCGCGCACACACACACACACACACACACACACAGAGAGAGAGAGAGAAAGAGAGAGAGAGAAGGCTTATAGAAAAATAGAATAAAGTATAAATTTATTTCAGTGCAAAAAATGTTAAAATCCATGCATTTTTCTCCCTTTTTTAAATTTTTCAGATGGTATGGGACCAGCAGTTGAAGTAATGGATACATTACTGAACGTCCAAGTAGTCAACTTCAGTTCAAGTACCATACCCGGTGGCTTAAATATCTCACTGGGCATCTGTGAGTGCATGTCCAAAATCTCAAGAGGAGAACGGAAGAAAAGGGTGTGTAGTGTAGCCATTGCCCTCTGGAGTGATTTCTCACTTTCTCTCTTTGTCTCTTTCTGTCTCTCTGGTGAGTGCATGTGCCCTATTAGCAAAAAATAACTCTTTCACAAAAAGAAAAAAAAAAAAAGATTTGCCAGAAAGCATGTGTACTAACCAGAAAGAGAAACAGAGAGACAGTGAGAGATGGAGAGGGAGAGAGCAACCCCCAAAGGAAGGGTCGTGTCACTATTCCTTCTCCTCCATTAGGGTTGCTGGGCATACACACACATACACAGGAGTATTTTTCAAGCCACCAGATCCACTTCTTGAACTGCATGATCAGCTATGTGGGACCCAGGGCCTTAAACACCAGGTCATGGGCGGCCCCCATGCATTTCTCTGTAATAAATATAAAATATGTTTCCATGATCTTTTTAAAGACCCTAGTATAATCTTATCTTATCTTATCAACTAAATGATAAATGCTATTCACATGAAAACTTAATAGTTATTAGGTAAGAATCATATGTGGAATGTTGTATATGGTAAATCAAGAACATTGTAGGAAATCAGCATTACTTGCCAGATTAAAATAATATTTTTGAGAGGTTTTTGCTATAGGTCGTGAGTGCTCGCCAGAAAGACAGAAAGAGATAGAGAGAGACAGAAAGTGAGAAACCCCCCCCCCCCAGGGGGGTTGGCCATGCTGAAATCCCTTCTCCTCCATTTTCTTCTCAAGATCTTGGGCACACACACCCAGCATGAGTCCAAGTCACTGGGTCCGGGACTCGAACCGTGATCCGGCTACATGGGAGTCCAGAGACATAGCCATCACACTCACTGCTGGTTCCTCCAGATTAACACCCTGACACAACACTGTTTCATACTCACTTTCTGATCATAGCACTGGTCAGAATTCATTTCTTTTCACCTCTACTTCCTCATTTGTCATGTAAAGATAAAAGTAATTCTATTTCATATGGTTATTGTTAAGATGATGTGAGATGCAGCTTGATGGCACAAGTTAAGTACTTATCACATTGTAGAGATATAATAAATGTTTATTAATATACTTGGGTATTGTTTACATTGAACTGCCTGGTATTGTACTGGTAATCACTTTGTAATTGTGATTTCAGTTATTCTCTTTATATCAGAGAAGTTTTGTTACATATATATATATATATATATATATATATATATATATATCTCAGGTAAGTGTATTTTAAATATAACCATATTTTTAGAAAACAAAATAATCAAGTGTGCCTTTTATATATTCTCCATTTCTCCCATGTCACTCACTTTAACCATCTTCAAAACTTTTCTTTTGTCTACATTGAGGAAGAGCTTTTAAACATCACTCTTTTATCACTGATTCAGATTTCTTCAGGAATGACCAACATAAAAGGAAAGAAGACTCAAATGAAAAAAGATAGAGAAATGGAAGTGGAGTTATTACTTACTACCAAACTTACATAAATAAATGGATTGTGATGGAATGCCATGAACAATTGTGTGCCAATAAATTAGATAATCCAGACCAGAAAACAAATCCCTAGAAGATACAACTTTTAAAATTAGTTCCAAAAGAAACAAAATATCTAAATAGCTCAGTATCAGGTAGAGATTGAATGAATAAGAAGAAATAATAATACAACAAAAAGTTGAGGACTAAATGACTTCATAGCAAATTCTAGCACATACTTAAAGATGACTAGCCACATACACTTCATAACTTTTTCCCAAAAAGTTAATAAACAAAGAGGAAGGAACACTTATTAAACTCATTGTATAAAGCAGTATTATTCTGGTACCAAAACAAAGGCATCACAAGAAAAAAATACTAGAAACCAATGTCCTTTAAGCATATAGATGCAAAACTATCCTACAAAATATTATTAAATAATATCTAGCAATATATGAAAAGCAGATGCTATGGTTTAGTCAATGGTTATTCTCCAAGGGTTCATGTGTTGGAATTTAACTCTTATGCAATAGCTTTGGAAAGTGGTGAGATATTTAAGAAAAAGATACACCTTTAATGTGGGTGGGTTCCTTGCTAGACTATATTGCCCCGTGGGTCAGTGGACTGAGAAAGGAAGATCTGCATGCTAGGTGGATGGGCACCATACAATTGGCTGAGAGCATAGGAGGGTTGAACATTGGAAGTGGAAAGTCCATTTCTTCTCCTTCGGGCTTTCTCTTTCTGCACATGCCTACTGACCCCCCTGCTTTTCTCAGTCAAATCGTGATGTAGCAACAGAGGCCAGTCAGAAGCTGACCACATGCCCTTGGACTTTATAGGTATCAGAGTCAAATAAATCATCCCACAACAGGTATTTCTGTTTAGTAAAACAGACAAAGTTGGCAGAATTTATTTCAGGAATGCTGAGTTGTTTTATTGTATGAAAAATTAATCCATACTCTGTATTAATAGGAAAAGGATAAAATTATATGATCAGGTGATTACAATGGAGGCAAAAATTTTTTTAAAAAAAGTAAAAATAAACCTTTAACAGAATCTAACTCCCTCTCATGATAAAAAAAATTAAATAAACTAGGAATAGAAGATAATGTATTCAATCTAATAAAAGACATCTATGATAAACCTATACCCAACACCATAATTAACAGTAAAAATAAAAATATTATTCCTAAGATTAGAAATGAGACAAGATTGTCCACTCATCATTTCTATGCAACATTTTACTGGAATTTCTAGTCAGGGACATTAAATTAGAAAAAGAAATAAAGGCAACCTGATTAGAAATGAAGAAATAAATTTATTTTTATCCACAGATATGACCTTGATATACAGAAAATCCTGAAGAATCCACAAAAATGCTAGTAGAGCTAATCAGTCAGTTTAAGTTTGTGGCATACAAGATATAGAGAATATAGTTACATTTCTACATACTAGCAAAATATGTAAAATGGTATTAAGAAAATAATATTTACAATAGTATCAAAAATAAAATAATGTCCTTAATAAATACATCAAAAGGTCCTAGGTTCGCATCCCGGACCTGGTGGCTTAAAACTCATGCCAGGTGCGTGTGTGTGCCTGCCCAAGATCCCGAGAGGAGAATGAAGGAGAAGGGATTGCGGCGTGACCACCCCCCCCTGGGGGGTGATTGGTGATTTCTCGCTTTCTGTCTCTATGTCTCTCTCTGTCTGTCTGGCGAGCGCACGCGCCCTATAGCAAAAACCTCTCAAAAAAAAAAAAAAAAAAAAAGATCCTACAGTAGTGATTTCTAGTCATTTGATAGATGATGTGTTTCTTCCTAATTCTTAAAATTCAATCTGAACGTTCAGGATGACTAGAAATCACCGCAGGACCATAAGAAATATGGGAAAGCAAATACCTCTCCTCCCAGGGAAAAGAATAACTCCTCTTCACCCACAGAAGTTCAATAGAAATTATGGAAATGTCTGATAAAGAATTTAGAATATTCTTAATGGTGAGGCTAACTGAGATGGAAGAGAAGAGAGACAATGAATTGCAGAAGAATAAGGAGACAGAAGCTGACGAGTACCAAGAGGTGAGAAAATTCTTGCAAGATCTAAAAGGAATTACACACTTTATAAAAGAATCAAATGGACCTGTTAGAGATGAAGGCTGTAATACAGGAAGTCAAAATCTCCCTTGAAATAGTTAAAAGCAGATTAGATAATACAGAAAATAGAATCTCAGATGTAGAAGAGAAAATTGCTGGCCTAGAAAAATCCACCACAAAGACTGAGGAAATGGCCCCCCAAAAATGAGGATAATATACAAGAAATACTAGATACCATCAAACATCTAAACATCCAGATAACTGGTTTCCCAGAAGGTGAAGAGACTCATAAGGGCACTGTTAATCTATTCCATGAAATCCTGAAAGAAAACTTTCCAAACCTAGAGAGGTACTCAAAGATCCAGTACCAAGAAACACAAAGGATCCCAGATAGAATCAACCCAAGAAGATCTTCTCCAAGACATACTATAGCCAGATTGACCAAAACCACAGACAAAGACAAGATACTAAGATTGGCAAGAGAAAAACATCAAGTTACCTACAAAAGATATCCCATCAGGGTAACAGCAGACCTCTCATCAGAAGCAATGCAAGCGAGGAAAGAACGGGAAAATATATTCAAAGTGTTAAGGTAAAGGCAATTTCAACCAAGAATACTATACCTGGCAAGATTATCCTTCATGTGGGAAGAAAAGAAAAGAACATTCTCCAATAAACAAAACCTGAAAGAATTTACCAGCACCACACCAGATCTCTAAGAAGTTCTCAAGGGAGTGCTACATCAGAAAAATTAAATACAGACACACAGAAATAACAGTTCAAAAACTAAGAAGATGGCCAACTTAATCATAGGGATAAGTTTGGAGCTGAATATTATATCCCAGAATTTAATCGGGAAAATCAAACCAAAACAGAAGATAAAGTACATGAGACTGAATTAATGAAATAGAATTTTATGACTTTTGACTAAAATATTGTTGATTTTCTTCTAGGCTTTGTTGTCCAGTTTTAAGGTTTTGTGTCCTGTCTTGAGATGTCAACAGGTTCATGTACCTACCATTTGAACAGAATCCTAACCTATATTTTTAACATTTGAGAATTAGATAAACATTACACCCAGTAAGTTAGGATCTGGCTCTTACATACTTGTCATTAATTTTTCTTCATCTAATCTTTTATATCATCACCTGGATATATATAATAGTAATGTTATTAAAGGCTGCCAAATATGTTCAAGTTGACAATTAGGCAATGACTAATATGTAATTGTCTATTAGCATATCAGTTTTGAAATTTGAACAAGTAAATAAATCCATCTAGATATATTTTGCATTTTATAAATGTAAATATATATATATATATATATATATATATATATATATATATATATATAATTTTTGCCATATGGCACATGTGCCCTCTGGGAGAGAGACAGAGACAGAGAGAGAGGGAAAGTGAGAAATTTCCTACTGGAAGGATGGCCATGCTGCAGTCCCTAGGGCTTCATTCTTCTCTCAGGATTTTGGACATGTATGCATGTGCACCCAGTGTGAGTTTGAAGCTGGGTCCAGGTCCAGGTCCAGTACTTAAACCACCATCCACCAGTGCCTTAACCACCTTACTACCTGCTGGCCCCATTGTAAATATATTTTTAAAGTAGTCATTTCTAATCTTTATTAAAATCAAATTTGCTATCCTGTTTCAATTCCTTACTTTTTGTTTTGTTTTGTTTTTTGGTTCATTTGTTTTGGAGAGGTTTTTGCTATAGGGTGTGTGTGCTCACTGGAAAGACACAGAAAGACAGAAAGGAAGAAATCACCCCCCGGGGGGGGGAGGACCATGCCACAATCCCTTCTCTTCCATTCTCCTCTCAGGATCTTGGGCACGCATACGACACAAACCCGGTGTGAGTTTAAGCCACCGGGTCTGGGACTCAAACTGCATTCGGCTACACGGGAGTTCAGCAATATAGCCATTACGCTAACTGCTGACCCCTCAATTCCTTACTTTGTTCTCACTTCTAAGATTCTTGTTTCCTCCAGTCTCTCTACAACATGCCTCCATTCTCACATTCTGAATTATTTAAAATTCTGAGGACAGAGCCAACAGATGAAATGGTGGTTAAGGGAGTTGTACTCCCACATGGCTGACCATGGTTCAAGTCTCAAACCTGGCAGCTTGCTTTCTCACTTTCTCTCTCTTTCTATCTTCTCTCTCTCTCTCTCTCTCTCTCTCTCTCTCTCTTTCTCTCTTGCTCTGTCCATCTCTGGTCAAATTAAAATAAATAAATAAATAAAGTTAAATCAAATAATTCTTTAATAAAAATATATTTCTGGGGACAAGCAGATGGCATAACAGTTACGTTACTGGACTCCCATGTAGTTGACCGATTTGAGTCTGGGATCCGGTGGCCTAAAACTCACACCAGGGACGTGTGCATGCATGCCAAAAATCCCGAGAGGAGAGTGGAGGAGAAGGGAATTGCAGCTTGGCCATATTCCCTAGGGAGTAATTTCTTGCTTTCTGTCTCTCTGGCTCCTCCACCAGAGGTTTAAATAGACATTCCCTGTCTATTCCATGGAAATTCTAGAAAAGAAATGTAAGTTTACCTCTGTTTGAAAAAAGTCTGTGACTACCCTAGAATAAAGAACTTAGAATGCTGATTTTCAACTTTATCTAGGGTACCTACCTTCTCTTGCAGTGCTATTTCTCATATAATTGGAAAATTCCAAACCTGGTTTTATTTTCACAAAAATTATCAAATTCTTTTCCTAAAGAGGACAGTATTTTGTCATAAACAAGTAAAAATCTTTATTTTCTCTATTTTTTTCTTCCATCGTTCCTTCCTTTCTTTTTTTTAGAGGGTACCTGCATTTGCTAGAGAGAGGAGAAAGAGCAACAATATGATTACCATCATTTCTCATTATCTCCAAATATTACAGCATTTCATCACTATCTCCTAGTTTAATGGAAATACAGTAGGGATTCTACTGAAGTATTTTCTTGATATTTCTCTCCAGTTATTTATCTCAGTTCTGTCCAGTCATCTTATGTTGGTATAAAGACTATTTTGTCAGTATTTTGCACAGCATTAGATATAAATTATATAATTCAGAAGAATGTCTGGAGTTTGTCAAAATTCTTTGTGATCACGGAGTCCAAAATCCTGCTATGAAATCTTCATGAGCTGCACCTCTAGTAATAGTTCTGACACTTCGTTTTTAACAAATCACAAATTTTTTTTTTGAAAAACCAACAACTTGTCTTAATGTGTCGAGTTCATCAAACCGTGATTTCTCTAAAGTTTTGATTAATTTTTAATCTGTGAAATCTCTGTGCATTAAAGAAATGGAATTCATTTGACTTGACTTCATTTTCCTATCTAATAGGGCATCCTTATTACAGTAACTTTGAATTATCTGCTTTCTGTTCTTTGCTTAACAGAATTACATTCTTAGTTTCTAAAAATGTAATTCCAGATACAGCTACTTAAAGTCAAAACCACACCATGGGGGCATATTCAGTGCTCTCCATGAAAAGCCTTATTGCTGGGTTTTAATTCTCAGATCTACCGAAGTTTATCAGAAGACTTTCTCTTTTTTTATCATTTTTTCTTGTTTTTATAAGACATAAAAGTTCCTTGTGCCATATATTTTGGAATTTTCTGAGTAAATTGGAGCTGCTTCTGGAATGATACTTGTAATACATAAATCCAAGACAGGTTTACCAAATTATTCAGATCATTGAAAATGGCTCACATGATGTCATCAACTGTCAGAAGAACTTTAAAATAAATAGATCTCACATCCACATAGATATCTCTAGCCTGATTTTAACTGCAGCGTCAACCCGTTTATAACATATTGCAGAGAAGAGCCTACTTGGACATTTAAATTTAAATTCTACCATTCTGAAGTGTTTGCTCCTAGACAAGATTCATTAGAAAAGGAGGACTACATGCGTAAAGAATAGATACATAGGAGCTTAAACCAAACCTATTGTCTAAAGAGAAACAAGAGTTATCCATTAGAAATAAAATGTTTTTAAGACTTTGTGAAGGGTAAGGGCAAAAGAGAGAAAAAATTTTGATCTCCTTGGGTTTTCAATAAATATAATCTCTAGTGAGTCAACCTGGCCTGAGGGCTTAGAAGGGTAAATTGTCCTGTGACTTTGAAATGCTGATAACTTTTTATAAATAGGAGAATTTTGCATATGTTTTTGAGAGCTGTCACCAATACTGAAATACAAGCACAGACAATATTCTATAACCCTGAAAAATCAGAACAGTCTAAACAAAATAGGGATACAAGATAGAAAATGTTCATTTGCCCTTATGCTGGCTGGGTTTAGGGTTGATTTCCATTAGCTGAGCTGTGATAGAATCTATGTGGTTATGGATGCTTAATAGATTTTGTTTGGTGATGGGTGGGTGGAGGTATTTCTGCAGCTGTTTTTGCTCTGAAGCCAAAAGAGTATAAAATCCTTTTAACGAGACTCCCAGCCCCCATTTGTGATAAACATAGTAGGCTGCCTCCCTAGCACCAGCAGCACACAAAGTTCGGTTTCCTTCTGCAGGAAGATAAGAGGATCTTGCCGGGTGGCTCTGAGCGCTGCATTTCCTATTTCACGCTCGGTGCGTACAACTTAGGTTAACTCTCTTCATATGTCATGGATTCTTTAACAAGCCCATACTGCCCTTCCCAAGACACAACCTTTCCCATTCCCTCCCAATGTGCAATGCTCATTGTCTTCAACTACACTGAATGTTTAAATTCAGCAATCACACTTAAGTGTTCATACTTAATCAGTTTTATCTAACTGATTAAATTCTGGTCTCGAAGTAGATAGGGCTATAAAATATCTGTGTTTGCCTTTCAATTCTGAAATTCAAGATACAGCTGTCAGTGGTATCATGGAATCACTTAGCATGTATCGATTGTTCAGATATGAACTAATGCCCACTGGTAAAATGAACCCTTGGGTTCCCAGTTAAAATTATGCAGGGTGTTACTCCTACAAGAGATGCATTTTCCATACACGCCAAAGGATCTTTGTCTTTATGAAGCCTCTAACAAGTGGAGAAGATGCCTTTTATTGATCAACATTGCATGGGAGACAGCCTCCAACTTCCGCCACTAGATGCTGTAATTGGAGAGTGATATAGCTTACTCCTGAAATGACCATCTCAACTTCTAATAAGTATGAGCTGCATATGTAAATAAGTTTAAAATCAAATGTATATTGGGATGTATAATAAAAATATAATTTTTTTACTCCCTTTTGAACCACTTCCTAGAAGTCACACTACTAAAATTTCTTTCTGTATTTGTATATTTTCCAGACACCTTTACGTTTATGAACAGCTCTCTCCATGTCTGTCTCTTTTTCTCTCTCACACACACAGCCTGCATGGTTGACTTAATAATGCATCAACTCGTACAGTTTCTTCATTATCTGGGTCTGGTGTCCGCTTAGTATTATTAGTATTATATACATTTATCATATTTTAAACAAGTCTTCCTCTTCTGATTGCTTTAGATTCACAATACCAAGATTTTTGCAATGACATCAGGGACATATATCTTTGTGTTCATGAATAAATATATCCATAGTCTAAAAAACTATTCTAAAAGTTGAAACACAGGATGCAGGATACAAGGACATGTGGAAGCTTTTTATTTTCTACAGATTATTTCTTTTATACCCTCAATCTATAATGTACTAATTGTCCATCTAAATTTTGAAATCCATTGAGACCTACTGAATAAAAGGGAAAAAAAGTAACATGAGTTTAAGTAAAAAAAAGATGCTATAACACTTTAATTTTTTTTTTTTTCATATAGGGCCCATACCCTTGCCAGAAAGAGAAAGAGTGTGTGAGAAAGCACCCTCCAGGAGGGATAGCCACTCTGCAATACCTACTCCTCCATTCTCCTCCTAGGATTTTGGGCATGTGTCACAGACCCAATGTGTTTTTCAAGCCACCAGGTCTGGTCTCAAACTGCACAATCATCTATGTGGGACCCCAGCTGCCTTAACCAGCATACCACCAGCAGGTCAGTACTTAAATCCTGATGTCATCACAGGTACATGTAATTCTTCCCTTAAGGTCACAAGGTTAAAATAAAGCTCCATTCATAAAACACATAATTCCCTAACCCATTATTTCCCAAGACATAAAAACAGCAAACTTTATTCTGTCTTTGGATTCAGGCTTCACACCTTCTTATATATAATTGGGACAATATTTCTTCAAGTTCTTTATATTCCTCTTCCTTGGCTTCTGTCATAATTGAAAACTAAAATTCTCTTATAGTTACTAAGTATTGTATTCTCTTAAAATTCCATAGGGTGATTATGTGACCAAACTACAACCTTTTGTGACTTCCCAGGCAATACGAAATATAACAGGTGAACCTAGTAAATTTCAAGCTCTGCATCATTCTAGGACACAAAGCCTGAATATGGGTGTAACAGAAACTTTGCACTAAGACAGTTAAATAAGCAAGAAAGACCTTCTTCAATACTGCAGTAAGGGGAAAAGGAAGTGAACTTAACTCTGCTGAAACAAAAGGCAGGAGTATTTTTAAATGCTGGAGGGAGTTTAAGGAAAAGTGGTAGGAAAACATGAGGGGGAGATTGGTCAAAGTGATTAGGTGTTAAGTGGTTAATCACTTAATCTAAGTGATACTAATCGCAACACAATGTACTCATTGTAATGCTAATTGTCCCTTATCAAAAAAGTTAGGTTCCTTCCATTCTACAGAAACTAGAAGAGAGGGGTGCTATCTTCCTTGATAATTATGTTTCAAAGGATTGGTGCTCAGATCCTTAAGGAAAGACAATCCTGTGTTGTAGATTTACATGTAAAAGGAGGTCTTTGATCAGAAGAATTCTGTCTAAAATTTAATGAACTTGAAACATGAAGGCTCTCTTGTCATGTAAAGATTATGTAAAGATCATGAAATACTGTAATTAAAGTTTAAGAAATTATATGAGGGACCAGCAGTTGGCATAATGGCTATGGCTATGTCGCTGGACCCCCATGTAGTCGAACTCAGTTCGAGTCCCAGGCCTGGCAGATTAAACTCATAATGGCGCATGTGCTTGTGTGCCCAAGATCCTGAAAGGAGAATGGACGAAAAAGGTTTGCGGCGTGGCCATCTTCTTTGGGGAGTGATTTCTCATTTTCTATCTCTGTCTCTCTCTTTCTGGTGAGTGCATACTTCCTATAGCAAAAACTTCTCAAAAGAAAGAAAGAAAGAAAGAAAGAAAGAAAGAAAGAAAGAAAGAAAGAAAGAAAGAAAGAAAGAAGAAAGAAAGAAGAAATTATATGACAGGTCTTGGGATATGATGGTTTATATGGGCAAAGCACACAAATTTTATGTAAAATGTGTGATTAAGTGGTGTGTGATAAATGTAAGCGTCATTTTTGATTATTAGATTTTATTTATAACTGTAGTGAAATTAGCAATACCTTACTTGTAAACCCATATTTATATATTTGACTTTTTCAATGAAAAATAAGATTACATGGGAGGAAGTTCTGTTATAGTCTCTGTAATTACCAATATATTCCACATATTACTTTCTGAATTATTTAAACTTCTGTAATTGGGAATAATAGACTGGTGGAAGGAAAACATTTTGAATGCTATACACACACACACACACACACACACACACATCTGTGTGTGTGTGTGTATATATATATATATATATATATATATATATATTCAAATTACGTCAATATGACAAGGACAGAGAATATGTTGTGCTTTTCACCAGTAGTATGCACTGATTAAAAGTATATTATTTGATTAAACATGAATGTTTATATAAAGAAAAGAATGTGATTTTTTGTGAAACTATTTTTAATTTTATTATTATTATTAATTTACTATAGAGCATGTATATTCATCAGAGAGAAAGAGAAGGTTAGAAAGTAAGCTGCCAGGTTTGGGCCAGTGAGAGTCCAGCATCTTAACCACCATGTCACTTGCTGGTCCTGCAAAACTCTATTATTAAAATATATAATTGTGCCAATTTTCTCCTATGCTTTCTATAATTATATCTTTAAAAATAATTAATAGTTTGAAATTTGTGAAGTTTTGATACACTTTTTTAAATTTTTAAGTAATCAAGCCTATTTCTAGCAAAAATGACATATCTGAGAAAGGTAAAGTAAGACTCAATGATTTCATGATGCAAAACAAAAAACGCTATGGAAATGGTTGCCTCTGCACAATTTGATTAGGAAGGGATGATTTATATGAGGGACCAGCAGCTGGCATAATAAGTACTTATTTAAAACATTTCAACTCTCTGCAAATTTAGCCACTCAAACAGATCTACAAAAATTTTATTTTGTGAGGAATCTCTTAAAATTCTGAGAGTATTGATATCAGGAAGGTTGAACCATATATCATAGAAAATAAAAGCATGGACTTACCATTGGTATGAGAAGTAATATACACTCTGCAACAGCTCTTAATAATATAGCTTTGGTTTTACTATGCAATTTTATATTTTATGTGTAACTAATCTAATTATTATTCTTGTAAATTAATTTGGCCATGTCTTCTCTTTCATTTGAATCTTAAAGTAAAAGTTTTTAAATTATTAATTTAATTTAATTTAATTTATCATTATTATTATTATTATTATATTTTAAATTTGCTATAGGGCCCACTGTCCCTCATCAGTGAGAGATGAAAAGAGAGAGGGAAAGTGAGAAAGTAAGCCACCAGGTCTAGGACTCAAACTACAGTTAGCTGTGTGGGATTTCAGTGCTTCAACCACCATTCCACCTGTTGGCCCCCATCAAAATGTAAGTTTTAATACATGTTTGAATTATGTGGTTGAAAATAACCACCATAAGGGCCAGCAGGTGGTGTGATGATTAAGGCATTGGACTCCTACCTGGCTGACTGTAGTTTGAGTCGCAGACCTGGTGGATTGCTTTCTCACTTTCTCTCTCTCTCTCTCTCCCTCTCTCAAGAGTGCACGAGCCCTCTAACAAATTAAATAACAACAACAACAGTGATAATAAAATTAAATAAATATTTCTAAAGAAAAAAAGGAAAGTAACCACTATACTAGTTGTCTATAAGATAGTAATTTCCAATTCTTATAAACAATGATGTTCCATTATATTTACCTTTTTCTCCCCCAAGATGGCTATACTATTTAGGAGAACTTACTAGAATAGTGGAAATACTTTGTGTTTTGTTGTTATATGAAAAGATTACATATTTCATACAAAGAAGTTGGAAAAATGCACAAGGCATATAGATCACCTTGTCATGATATAGATTAAATCAAGTCCACTCAAAGAATCCCAACCCATAAGACAAACTCCTTTATTGTGAAATTTGGTTGAGAAGATACTTACTTTCTCTTTTAAATTTGCTTATTCAACATTAACATTGTTAAAGCCTTGCCTCAGACTTCCAACAACAATCACTAGTGTGTGAATTGTGAATATCTACATTAAATAATATCATACTTTTTATTAAAAATATATTTACAATGAGACTTCATGACTTTGTTCATTTTTTATTATAATTTATGGTTTACATATCATTGTTTTCATGGGGTACAATTTTTTTTTTTTAATTTACTGCACGGCACATGCACTCACTAAAGAGAGAGCAATGAAAGAGAGAAAGCATCTCCCTAAGAGGGTGGTCATACTGTGATCCCTTCGCCTCCATTCTCTTGGGATTTTGAGAATTCATGCACACATGTCAGGTGTGTTTTCAAGCCACCACGTGTGGGACTCAAAATGGTCAGTCAGCAACATGGGATCTAGCTGTCTCAACTATCGTGCCACCTACTGGCCCCAGTATAGTCTGTAATTTAAAACTGGTAAACAGTGTATAATAAACCAAGGACCTAAATACATTCACCATCTTCAACATTTAACATTACATTATGTTGTGCACATTTAAAATTTGTACAACTAATTTTGTAGAAGTAAGCATTGAATTGTCCATGACTTTTTCTTTTCAAAGCCTTTTGGCCTTAGGGCTCATGAACAAAGAAAGAAGCAGCGAGAGAGACAGAGAGAGGTGAAGTGAAAAGTTACCCCTAGGGGGATGGTCACGCACAATCCCTTCTCCTTCATTCTCCTCTTGGGATTTTGGGCACGCATGCTCATGTGCCTGGCATGATTTTCAAGCCTCAGCGTGTAGAACTCTAACCATGGTCAGCCATGTGGGAGTCCAGTGCTTAAACCACCACGCCAAATACTTGTCTCATCAATGATTTTGTAAAATTCTACCGCAGTACAATGTTCCATGACCTATTCTACTTGTCTACGTGCACTCTCTCTGTTTATTAATTTCTCTCAAACCCCTCTAAGCTCCTCTCCTCATTCAGGTTGAACTATCTACTGTTACTCTCTCTACAACCCTACTGTTGAGTCCTTTAGCTTTTTGGCTTTAATAACTCTTGGTCATATTGAAGTTAACGTCCGCATTTTCCACATTGATTTTAGAAAAGGGCTATGTTTTAATATATATCAGAACTGTGTACCCTTAATTTTAATATTAAACTGAGAAAATTTATATTAATGAAAAAATTTGACTAACATAGACATGAGTCTCAGAGATAACTTATGTGAACTTCTTATTCGGATAGAGAAAAAAATTTGTCTCATCTCTACAATATTTTTTGAAATGCCTTAATTTAGCCCAAGAGCCTGACACTCAGTGTTCTTCGTGAAAAATGAATATTCTGGTCATTCAAAACACCGTGAGCATATATATGTGTGCAGCTTTTATAGTAAAGCCAGGGGATATTTGTGGGTTTTAAATAATATGGTTTGAGGAGCTGGCAGGGTGTACAGTGGTTAGGGCACTGGAGTCCCACATGGCCAACCAACTGTAGTGTGAGTCCTGGATCTGGCAGCTTTCTTTCTCACTTTTCCTCTCTTTCTGTCTCTGTTTCTCTCTGGTTAAATTAAAAAATAATATCAAATTAAAAATAATAATAAAATTAAATACATAATTCTTTTAAAAATAATATGGTTTGAAACTAAGGTACATAATCATTTGTATCAGTCCATTTTTTTTTTCAATTTTTGGTTTTTTTTTTTTTTTTTTTTTTTTTGGTCTTGCCATAGGGTGCATGAGTTCACCAGAGAGAGATAATAAGAAGGAAAATGAGCAATCACCCCACAGTGGAATAGCCATGCTCCAATTACTTTTTCTCCATTCTCCTCCTAGGATTTTGGGCATGTATGCACACATGCCTGGCATATTTTCAAGCCTCCATGTCTGAGACTTGAACCATGGTTAGCTGTGTAGGACTCCAGCATGTTACCCACCATACCACCTGCTGACCTGTATCAGTTCATCTTTTAAATCATTGCAGATTTGAATTGCATTTGATCCATAAGTTCTATTGTTACATTCTAGCCCTAAATCTAAATAAATTCTAAACTATGAAAGGGTCTCATTGCATCTGTTGTTTATACATATTTGCTGAGAAAAAGTTTTACTGTGGTCTACATTATGCTGCCTCTGATTTCCATTTCATTTTGCCCTCCTCCATTTTGCAGTGACAGCATGCTTTTCTATCTCTGCTCTTTCTTGTTTTGTTTGTTTGTTTGATGCCAGGGGGAACATGCATGCACATATTAGAGAGAAAGAGAAAGAGAAAGAGGAGAGAGAGAGAGAGAAGAGAGAAAACTCCCAAAGGGCCTGGTCACAGTCCTTTTTTAATTTTCAATTCTTCAGTCAGTCCTGGGCACATTCACATACATTCCCAGCATGTTTTAGTTTAGATATCATGATTTATATTTGACTATTTTAAAATTAAAATTGTAAGAAAAAGAATATAATTTATATTCCCTAAAGATCTTCTGAATTCCATTCATTTATTCTTTCTGCAAATATTTATTAAACATCTATTAAGTGACAGTCATTGACTAGGAACTGGATAGAGATGAATAATAAAATAAATTAACCATTTTAACAATGGGATAATTTATTGAGTAGAAACATAAGCAAAATGCTGCAAAATCATAGTGCAGGGATGATTGTAAGAATTATATAAACATTAATAGCTTTATCATCAGAATATTTTCTGGGGAAGAATGTTAATTTATATCACTACATAATTGGAAACAAACCTTCTCTCCCTACTTACATTTTGAGTCCATCAAGACAGACAAATGGGTGAGCAAAGAAGAAAATACCTTTTTGTTACAAAAAAGGCAAGTGTGAGGATATGACTGTGAAGCACCAATGGTTATTGTTAACCTTGAACCTCAAAATAAACTAGTGATTTCACTTAATCTCAGGAAAAGGACAATTTCGAGATTTATAATGTAGTATCTTCACCTGTAAAAACTTATGTCATGGATGAAAGTACAGATCCCTAGAAAAATGTGGGGGGGTGAAAAGCTGACCCACACAAGCTAATTTGTCTCCCAGGTAATTTATTCTATCTCCATGAAAGTTATAAAATGAAGTCGAAGAACTGGAAATATTAGGGAACAGTTTTCTCTGTGGAAACTATCGTAGGGAAAATAAAGCACCTCGAATATGCCTGCTGAAAATCTTGAGTGGTAATTACTTTTATCTGGAAACTTCAATATATCCCTATCAGCTTTTAAATGTTGCTAGATATTGCATGGCCCTATGATAACCTAAACGCTCCAGATTTCAGAGCTCAGAAGTAGTTCTCTTCTCCACGCTAACAGAGAATCTGCACTATTAAAGGCCTCAAAAGCTTTAAACAACCTTCTGCTGCCATCATTTATAAGTAAAATAAAAAAAAAACACACATGTTTTCTACTTCTTGAGTAAATGAAAATTAACCAAGCTTTTATCAAAAGAGGAGAATTTGAAACTATGACAGCTGAAATTTTTTATTCTGGCTGAGCACTGCTTAAAAATCGTCTCCAACAAAAATAACCATCCATAATTTCGTTATCTGTGCTACTGTTTATAAAATAATAAAGTGAAACTTAAATAAACAAAGATAAATAAAAAGCAGATGTTTGACTAAAGGCTTACATAATTCAGCAGAGCACAGAGATTTTCAGGGGCAAAGGCTGTGGCAATTCAGAAACAAATCCTTTTGTTTTGTTTTTTATTAACCGATAAAGAAAGATATTTTTAAAATAAGAAAAAAAGAAACTCCCAGTATACGCTTACACAGTTGTTTGTGAGGTGACACATTTCGTGAACCATCTTTTAAATTCCCTAAGGAAATATTGGGTTGTCTGAAAAGTCATGATGCATTTTTCTGTTTTTCCATGCAAAAACGTGTCATGACTTTTCCCGTGACCAAATACATAAGCACTCAAGGCTGCCTGATAATCACTACCCCCAAACTTAGATCCAGTTGACTGTCCCTGCTTTTCTACATCACAGAAAACTCTCTTCTCATCCTGACGTCTTTTACACTGACGAAATCACTTGTGTCTGACACATCCAAAATAAACGCAACCATCACTGTGAGCTTTCTCAAGATCCCTTGTAACCACTTTCATCTCTTCGCCTGCTCTTATTTCTGTCTAGTTTTGCTGCTCCTTTCCAAAGCTAATGTTGTATATTTGAACTCTGCCTCCACCTCACACCATTTCTGTTTCCTCTCAATATTAGAACCATTTATTTCTCCTTCTTTCTCTTTCGGTTAGTTCTATGTTCTTCTATTATAATCATGCCCAAGTCTCCGTGATCTTGAAACTATTTCTCACTGGTCAAGCATTTCCTACCAGCCAAGTCTCCTTTTGAAATTCCTTTCAGCTTCTGTAACATTACTGTCTTTGATCTTCTTAAATGTTCTTTTACTGTTTCTTTCACTAACTTCTTTTATGCTGAAAATCCCCTAGTAATGTATTCTTCCATTGTTGACTTCTATTCCATCTGTAAATGCTATTTCTAGATCATGTCCTTTGTGATCCTAATTTGACTGACTACCAAAGAACAGTAGACTAACAAGTGAATCTGCGACAGATTGTTTTAAGTTCTCTTTTGAGGTCCAGGCAAGCATTTTTAAGTGCATACTGGATATCGCTCCAGTGATGTTCTGTGGATAAAAACAGAACAAGCTTTGGGGGAGGGGCAAGTATTTGTTCTTCCACTGTTCATATCTCTAAGTAGAGAAACACTCGTTAACATAACAATTTCCCTGGGGAGGAGAAATATTTAATTAATTGGCAAACCTTGATATAAATGCTAAGCCTCTTTTAACTCTTGTTTCTTTTGAAGAGGGATTGAAAGCAGGGAATATATGTTCAAATCTTCTGCTCCATACTGCTCTATTATAAAAAGACAGACAATATTCTATGAGAGTTTGGCATTAAGTACTCTGGGAACACGTATCTAAAACAAATAATCACACCTCTCCAAAAGTGGGAGGTTAAGGAACACAATCGAGGACTAGTACAATTTAAAGACCAAGGAGATATTTTCTAGTAGAAGAATGGAAGCTCAGATCATTTATATACTGGAAACATAAAAAAAATCAAGGATGAAAAAAAAATCAAGGATGTTCAGCAAAAGAAGCCATGTTTATAGAAGATAAGACATGTGAGACTTTAAAAGTAGGATACCTGGAGGTTTGGGAAATATATCTGGAGGCTTGAGGATGAGCTCAGGATGAGGTCAGACAGGAAGGCTGAAGGCAGATTATGAATGTTTTTGCAGCATGAAAGAATCACTGCCATGTGCTCAGTGTCTAAAGTAGTATCAGAGTCACTGTACAAACAGTTGTTGAGTAAAGACATTGAGGAAATGTGGAAAGGAGGCCAAGATACTGCTCAGAAAGCAGTAAGGGATAGATGATAAGATTCCTTACCCAAATGTAGTAATAAAGAGAGAGATGAGATGAAGGATGGAGGAGACTGTTGGAAAAATAACAGAGTATTTTCAATAAGAAAGTGGGACTAACATGATTTAATCTTTCCCATGTGTCAGAAACTGGATTTGACATAGATAATCATTTTATCCTCTTGATATTCCTGAGAGAGATTTGACTTGCTGAAGTTACATCTCTGGAAAGTGGCGGAGTACAAATTAACTATTTTCACTTTATATCATACACATTTTTCACTGCAGCATGATGCTACTAGTATCAATGAGTTGTGTCTCTTAAAGAAAATACTGGTGATCTTTGAAATGTATTAGAATATTCTCAAGAAAGATACATTAATAAATTAGTTTGCAGAATGTGTTCTCCCTTACCCATTAGGTATCAAAAAAGCCCTGACTCCAAATGTCAACACACCTCAGGTAAAATCATCTCTCCCCATACCCTTCTTCTTAATTCATTTTATATTTCCTTTCTTGTCAATTAAAGTGCCACTTACCAAGTAATAATCTTAGAAGTAATGATAATTTCCTTATTTGCTTTCACCCTCTACATTCTGATCATTGCCACATCATGCCAATCCCCCCCCACATACACACACACAATTCCTCAATTCACTTCTCTTTACCATGTTTATGTAGATACATACCTGGATTAGACTCATCACGTTTCAACTGTATTACTATAAATTCTTTATTATTTATTTATTTTTAGAGAGATTTTGCTAAAGAGCATGCATACTACCTGGAGCAGAAAATCACCCTTCCAAGGGTTGGACATACCACAATCCCTTCTCTTCCATTCCCCCTTTGGGATCTTGGGCACACACACACACACACACACACACACACACACATGTGCCCAACATGAGTTTTAAGCCCCTTGGTCTAGGACTTGAACTACAGTCAACTACATGGGAGTTCAGCGATGTTATCTTTATACCATCTGCTAGTCCCTATTACTGTACATTTTTATTCTCTCCAGCCTTGCCCTATTCTAATACATTTTCTATTTCACCACATCTGTATAAAATTGATGGATCTAGTTGATTTTAATTAAGAAGTAAAACCTTTATTTTTGAAAAAGAAAATTATATTGAATTTTATCTTGCAAGTTAGTCTTACAGAAAAAAAATCATGCCAGGGCCAGCAGGTGATGTGATGGATAAGGTGCTGGACTCTCACGTGTTCAACAACAGTTTAAGTCCTGGACCTGGTGGCTTGCTTTCTCACTGCCCCCCGCCCGGCCGTCTTTCTGGTCAAATTTAAAATGATGATGATAGTAATAATAATAACAAATAAATAAAATTAAATAAAATAATTAAAAATAATTCCTGCCAATGACTTTTCTCAAGTTAGATTTAAGTAAATAAATATCAGTTGTAATCTTCTGTGAAAAATCTACCAAAGTCCATTGTAATTTGTGTCTAAAGATGGTTGAATCTCAATATGAGCTACAATTGTTATTTTTCATGATCTATTCCCTTGATAATCTTATCAATAATCACTTATGAAAGTAAAAGAAATAAAGTCAACTTTCTTCATTAAAGTCTGTAACAGCTTTCTGTAACTGGTTTGCCACCTGAACACAAGTACTGCGAAAACCACCACTACCTTGTACCCAAGATTGGAAGAAGGCTTTTCTCAACATTGCCATTACTGAACACGTGGATTTGGGAAAGTCCAACAGAGCTGGCTCTTCGATACACACATATGGTAGGATTGACAAGAGACCCATTGAAACATTTGGCTGAGAGGCTACTGAGACAAGAAAGAACTCTTCAAGATATACCTAGAGGGAACCAGCAGTTAATGTAATGGCTATGTCGCTGGACTCCCACGTAGTCGACCGCGGTTCACGTCCCGGACTCGGTGGCTTAAAACTCACGCCGGGCGCGTGTGCGTTCGTGCCCAAGATCCCGAGAGGAGAATGGAGGAGAAGGGATTGTGGTGTGGCCATCCCCCCTGGGGGGTGATTTCTCGCTTTCTGTCTCTATGTCTCTCTCTGTCTGTCTGGCGAGCACACGCACCCGATAGCAAAAACCTCTCCAAAAAAAAAAATAAATAAAAGAGATATACCTAGAGTGAGGTCTTGGCTAAACTTAAAACTGCTCATGCCAATTTCTGGTTGAAAAAGTGACAGCATGCTGGAGCTAAGTACTGCCATGCTTCTGTCCAAGGGACAGAAAGTCACATGCAAAAATGGCAATGCCATTGGAACCATGCTGCTTGAGGCTCCAGCCTGCATACTATTACCAGTTTGTCTGAGAAGTCTGATATTTGCCTCTCCACGGTGTCTATGAAAGTGGTGGTAATAATACTGCCCCAGTGAACCAAGTGGAGGATGCTGCCAGGCATGGTGGTCACCTTTGCTACAATCAACATTACAACTGAAATAAAATATGTTAAAAGTCACCATGAAGCTTCAAGTGAGGCTCTTCTTGGGGACAATGTGAGCAGCAATGTCAAGAACATGTCTGTCAAAGATGTTCATTGCAGCAATGTTGTTGGTATCTGTGAAAATGACTCATCAATTGAAGCAGATGACTTCATTGTTCAGATCATCACCGGAACCAGCCAGGCCAAACCAGTCAAATCAGTGCCAGCTCTGTCCCTATAGTAAATTGTCAGGCAACTTAAATTTCTTGCACGCTTGCTGAGCTTATGAAAAAGACTGATCACTGTTCTGATCAATCTGGTTAAAAAAAAAAAAAAATGGAAGATGACCCTAGTTTCTTGAAAAATGGTAATTCTGCCATTGTTCATATGGTTCTTGGCAGGCCCTTGTGTGTCAAGGACCTCTCCGACTATTAGTCTCTGACTATTCTACTCTGTCACTTTGCTGTTTGTGGTAAGAGACAAACAGTGGCTGTCTATTGGCAACACAGTGCACAGGCTGACGGAACTGGTGAAGTAACCAGGTTTGTCAAGAAGCTCAGAAGGCTAAGTGAATATTATCCTTAGTACCTGTCACCATAGTGGGAGAACACTTAGATCTATTTGTCTTAGGGCCAACAAGTGATGAAACCATGGCACAGTGGACCTCACATAGGACGTGTCCTGGTTCACAACCCAGGACCTCCCTGAGCATGTCAGCCAACTGCGATTGGGCCAGCTGACACTGAGAGTGTGTGGATCACAGTGTAAAGACCCTGTCAGGATGCCTTTCTCTCTGTGTCTTTCTTGAAAGAAAGAATAAAACACCTTCAAAAATAAAGAACTGTGGGACCAGCAAATGGCATAATGACGTAGCTGGACTCTCATGTAGTTGACTATGGTTCAAGTCCCAGACCTTTTGGCTTAAAACTCACACCAGGCACATGTGCATTCATGCCCAAAATCCTGAGAGAAGAATGGAGGAGATGGGATTGTGTCATGGCCATCCCCCATGCGGGGTGATTTCTCACTTTCTCTCTCTCTGTATCTCTGTCTCCCCGGTGGGTGCAAACACCTTGCAGCAAAAATATCTCTAAAAATAAATAAATAAATAATCTTAAAATAACAAAACAAATTTAAAAGTGTTTGTTTTAATTGGGTATTTAAGTTTAAAAGTAAAAGACTGGTAATGACTATAGCATATTATCAAATCTTCTGATGCTTTTTGGATCATTTAAACAAATGATTGTGTCTGGTAGTCCTAACTTATTCATTTTTAAAATAACAACTTCTTGGTGGAAACAACTTGACTGAAAGTCTGTCACAAAATCTTGAGACCCATTAAAGCAAAATTTAGTATAAAAAAAAAATGCAATATTTGGCCATCATCTCCTTTGAACTTTATGGTCAAAACTTTGCCCGTTTTCTTGAATGCATACGTAATATCATATGTTGGATGTAGTAAGTTGAAAAGAGAAGTTTGGGGAAAAAGAGAAAATAGTGTATAAAGTGGATTAAAGACAGTATTTATGGTCAAAGCATTTTAGTTCCAATTCCATTTAAACTATATTTTTGGCCATAAGGATTAAACAGTTCTAAAAATGCAAGTTATTTCTATTTCTTCAGGATTTAATATGTAAGATCCGAGACAACTAAAAATTTTATTAAAGGGAAGAATTTTTTAGCTATTTATTTATTTATTTCAGAAAGAGGTTTTTTGCTATAGGGCTCATGTGTTCACTGGACAGACAGAGAGAAACAGCGAGAAATCATCCATTGGGGGAGGGCCACACCACATTCCATTTTCCTCCATTCTCCTCTCAGGATTTTAGGCACACAGGCACACGTGCTTAGTGTGAGTTTAAGTCACCGGGTCCAGGGCCTGAACTGTGGTTGAATACGTGGGAGTCCAACAACGTAACCATTAAGCCATCTGCTGGTCCCAAGGGAAGAATTTTTAAATGAAAAATCCAAGGTGCACAATTATTTAAAAACTTAATATAGCTTTATCAGTCTCTAGTGTTTTAGATTGGGTAACATATAACCACATTATTTTTCCTCTGTCATTTAAAACATAGTGACCAAAACTATTGACCTTTGCAGTAACACATTGACAAAACAACCATAAAAGAATCATTAAAATTATTTTATAATACAAGTTGCAGTTTTCTGATTGCAACTATAAATACAATTCAGCAAAGCTATTATACTGAATATATATAGCCATTTACTGTTTTCTAAATGTAAAAGCAAATATAAACTCAGGAAATAGATATACTGTGTATAAACATAGAAATACTAATTCCTTACCTTTATGTAGATTCAATGAACCTCGTTCCAAGCCAGAGTTCTTTAGAGGACCAATGTCACTGCTTGTTTCTTCGAGTTTCCATTTACCTGAGACATTTTTGCCACCCAGTATCTAGTTTCCTCTTGATTTGAACATCCAAAACCATTTGGGCTAGACCAGCTGTATTATAAAAGTTGTATTATAAAAGATGAAAGTGACAAGACTTGATTTTCAAAGTAAACAAAGTGATACCAATAATGATAACTGAGGAGATCTACAAAAACTTCACATGAAAAAAAAATGTATAAAATGGAGAGGGTTGATTTCAGTGACATAATACTATTACAGAAAGCCACAAGTTTCCTTTTATTGGATTAATAAGAAACACTGGATATAGAGAACTTCCTAGTGCCCATTACCAAGAGGAAGTATTCATGGAAGCAGAAAAGCACTAAGCCTATCACAGCAGTGCTGGCTAAATTTCAGAAAAATAATAAAATAATTCACTTGGGCTTTCCAGGGCATATTTCTTCCTGCATTTTCATACTTCTCATTTTCTTACATGGGTACTCATGGGGAAGCATTCGCAGCTGAAACGATTTGTTTCTTTATGACCAGGAAGTCAAATCTCAGACTAGAAGACCAATACTTAATCATCTATAGAAAGAATTTTCTCTTATAGACAAACACTTTGGTAGAAAATCTAATGATACATTTTGTTTATTTATTAAACAGTTTTATTTCAATTTTACTCATAGCAGCAGTGTACATACTGAAGGATTTATAAAAGTAGTGAAAATTTGATCAAATTACTCAATATTAACATTCTTGGATCAAAGTCAAGTTTTTAAACTATTGTGATGTATGAAGTCTAATTTGACAGCAAAGAGGCTCTCTTTTTTGTTTGTTTTTGTTTTTGCTATGGAGCACATGTGCTAGAGAGATAGAGAAGTGAGAAGTCACACCTCCAGGAGGGATGGCCATTCCCTGTAATCTCTGCTTCTCCATTTTCCTCTTGGGACTTTGGTCACGCACAGACGCGCGCCCAGCATGTATTTCAAGCAACTAGGTCCAACACTCAAACTGGTCTGTGGGATCCAGTGCTTTAACCACCACGCCACCTGCTGGCCTGAGGCCCTTATTAATATACTCATGGCTTTTTCAGCAGTGTATGTACAGAAACAATATATATCCTTGAGATTTTGTTTACTGTCACATTTTATAAAGCAAAAATAAGATGTGTAAAATACAATTTTGAGTGTTACATATTACATTAGTAGGTGGAAAATAAAGTATATGGATAAATACTATAAATGACCAAGTCTCTAAATGAGAGTGAATATACAATGTTTAGTAATTATAATATACATGAAGACTATACAACTGTTAAGGAATGATTGAGTGAAAAACGTTCAGTTATAATCTGTTTTTTTTTTTTTTTTTTTTTTTTTTTTTTTTTTAATGCCAGTGTGTGGCACTTACCAGAGATAGAGAGACAGAGAGAAAGGGAGAAAGCACGCCTCAGATGGGTATATTCATGCTGTAATCCTTTCTCATTTCTCCATCTCGTTGGAATTTTTCGAAAAATAATGAAGATATTATACATATTGCTTTCAGTAAGCATGGAAACTCTTTTAAAAAAAGTTGGACAAGCCGCTTAATAAAGCCTTAAGAAACACTATATATAATTAAACTGTAATCCAGAGTTAAATATAGTCCAGTAAAGCTTGGTTCCAAATTAAAGTTATTGTGAGACCATGCAATTTCCTAATACCTGATTTTAATACACTGTGCTAATTTTCTAAACCAACTCTGAGGAACCAATATTTACAGTAGATGAAGTATTGAAGTATTTATGGAAAATCTGACATCAGGTATATTATGTGAGTTTGTATATATATATATATATATATATATATATATATATACACACACACACACACACACACACAGATATATATTTACAGAACTCAAGATTAAGTGAACTACCACATATCTGAACAGTACTAGAATCCTTGAGTGCAGAGTTTGAGACTTAGATTATAAATGTTTTCATAGCACAGGGTTTAGGAAAGCAGACATCTTGCTTTCAAAACCTAAAGGTTTTCTCAGGGCTGAAATCAAAATTATAACTGGCACATAGATAAAGAGGGAAACTTCTCCTGCTGCAATTGTTCATTTGCATAGGAAGTCCAGCGGCCCTGAGATAGGAACTGCTGCAGTAAGAAGGGCATGACTAACTTCTCTTGAAGGAAGATGGTTGCTTACTTTTGCCCACAACCTGATGCTTGGCAGCACCGAGGCGTTTCAGTAATGGCTCATCATAAACCTTACATTCGCCATCTTCATGAAATAACCGTGTCTCCCATTGAATTTCCGTCTCCTTCCTTTCTCGGGTTTCTGCTTTTTGTCTTTCTTCAAGTCTGCATTTTGCTTCAGTTGCTGCATCAATGTCTCTGATTTTAAGTAGAAAATAACATCCTCCCAAAAGCTACAGGACTCATACTTGTTCTGATCTTCGAATTTCCTTACTTTCTTCTTGATTATAGGCAACTTCGTAATATGTACAAAGATTGTATGTTGCCCTGTTGCATATTTTGCACACATTACACCATTCTACTCCCCTTCAATTAAGTAAAAAGACATCTTGCCATTCGGAAAAAAATAAATCTCAGTAATTCTGTTCTTCTTGCCTCCACAGAGAGGTTCAGTGTGAAAGGTAATGTTTGCACTATAGTCATTTTGGAACAATTAATACTGCATTCTCCTTCTCATTCCATGGAGGGCACTGTGAGGAAGACCTTCCATAGCCATCTGGGCATGTGAAAATGTAATGTTCATCAATGTCCAGGCATGAGACGCAGTCCAAGCAAGAGACACAATTTGCACCCCAAATGATAGTGTAAGGAATTTCAATTTGGTTCAGATATGATTATTGAATTGTGTCTTCTTATTAAAACACTCACCATAAAAGGCTATAATGGGTGGATTATGAGAAACCTGGTCAACCACAGATGTTACACTGTTTTTATAACCTAGGAAACTGGTCTTTCTGAGACTATCTCTGTGTTGTCTTCATTATCATTTGGTAATGTCCAGTGACACTGGGGTTGTATGACTTTTGGACAATCAACCCTTTCTGTCCTGCAAAAAAGGCTGAGACATATCATTTCATGACCTGAACATTCTGATCCCTAAGATCCTTCTACTCATTGATGCCCACAAACAGATCCCGATGTGCAAAGAAGTCTGCATGTATTTCTATTGTAATAGGGATCTTCTTTCAAGAAGAGGTCTATTCTGAGCCTAAGCTGTGGCAAGAGATGCATGATCACGCTTTTATGCTCCACCAAACCTACCTTCCCATCATCATCTCTATAGTTTAGTGAATAAGAAGGATCAGCATCACTTGTTTTACCGGATATGGAAGAATTAAGTGATTCTGTAGTGTCTGGAAACTTCAGACTATTTTCCTAGTTGCTCTTTGTCAAGGCTGAGGCAGACCCAGAAGAATCTATTAAATACTTTCAGGATGAGCCATTTCAATGAAATTTATCATAGTCATAGAATTCATCTTCACTGGTAGAATAAGAGAACTCGGGACCTGCAGATGACATAGCGGTTATATTGCTGGACTCCCACATGGTTGACCAAGGTTCGAGTTCCATAACCAGTGGCTTGAAACTCACGCCAGGCTTGTGTGTGTGTGCATGCTCAAAACCCTGAGAGGAGAATGGAGTAGAATGGATTGTGGCATGGCCACCGTGGGGTGAGGGGGCAGGGAAAGAGAGGGGTTCAGGGGGTGTGATTTTTGCTTTCTCTCTGGTGCATGCACAAGCCCTATAAGCCAAAAACAAAGAAATAAACTCTCAAAAAACAAAAAAAATAAAAACAAATCTCTGGAACTGTGTTTAGAGATAAGGTAACATGGCACATGGCTTAGAGAAATTAAACTGCTAGTAGATATTGAATGGCCACTGCTTATACTATTCGGTGTTGGAGTCTGATGATGTCCCAAGGTTACTAACACAGATCCAGCTGGCGGGGAAGATGGCTGCTGAGTAGGTTCTGGGGATAAGACAGTCTGGGAAGGCACTGGGCTGATCACAGGTTCCAAGGGCTAAGTAGACATATTGCACCTTCAGGACTAATGGCACTTTTAGCAATCTGCAGCAGCACAATGCAGTGTTCGATTCTACCGTTCTATTTGTTGTGTTTTAGAGAGTTTCTGTTTTCTTTCTCTATTCATTACCTTTGCAATTTTGAAGATTGTCATCAAAAAGCTTTCATTGTTCTGTCAATATTTGTAGAACAAATATTGTCTCTATAAGTTTCTTATCAATCTCTGTAAGTTTATCAAAGTTTCTTATCAGTCTCTGTAAGTTTCTTATCAAAGTCTTGGACACTAGGAATGAATCCTGAATCCAGAACTCCAGAAAGCAGCAGGAAGGAGGCAGGGAGAGTGTGACATTCTTGCCCACCCGTGGTTTGGCACTGGAGAAGCAAGAAGGACCCTGGACAATTCATTGGGTGGAGACCCCCTTCTCTCAGACCCTCACAGTCCTCAGGAGACCAGCAAGAAAGTCACTAGCCAAGGTTTCTACCCTCTATACCTCTTGGGGAGGGAGCTGAGAGCTGTGCCCAAGGTCAGACCCCCTGTTTCTGTTCCCTTGATGGAACAGATCCCTGGGTAAGCACAGTCTGTCCAGGCAAAGATTCAGTTCATCCCCTGGGATACCTCCTAGCATGGAAAAACTCTTAATGGATTTGACATTCATTCCTTTCCTTTCAACACTGATATAATAGTCTTTTCTCTTCCTGTATTCAAATTTTTAATGCTCTTTGATGTGGATTACATATACTGCCTTTGGAGTCCACAGACAATATCATTATTTGTCCTCTTTGTGTTCGAAAAATTGTTTCCATTTCCTTTCAGTTTTGTATTTTGTTGCCTCCATGAACACTGAAGAAGGTAAAGAAACTTAGATATTTACCAGCAGCTGTGGAGCTACTTATCATCTGAAATATTTTTGTATGCATTATTTGAATACTTGAGAAATTCCATAAGGTTGATATTATTATCCTCATTTGACAGAGGAGAGAAGGCTCATGAAAATTAGCTTCTTTTCAAATATCACATTATTAATGCAGGAAGACTGACTCAAAATACAAGCTATTTTTTTTTTTGTTCTTTGATTTTGCTTTTTTCACTTTAAAACCTGTTTCACTATTATTAGATAATTTATATAATAGATATTATTCTGTATTCCCTGTTTATAATTGCTTTCAACAAAATAAACTTAAAAAAGAAAAAACTCTAGAAAGTTAATGTTTTTGAAAACTTTATAAAGTATTCTGGGCGCCGGCAAGTGGAGTGGTGGTTAAGGGCGCTGAACTCCCACATGGCCAACCATGGTTCAAGTCCTGGACCCGGTGGCTTGCTTTCTCATTTTCCCTCTATAGTCTCTCTCTCATCAAATTGGTAAATAAATAAATAAATAAAGTATTCTTAAAAAAAAAAAACTTTATGAAGTATTCTGATAATAATATAAGTTCACCACTGAACTACAAAAAGAAAGATTAAAAAAAGAGAAAGAGGGAGCAGCAGATGGTGAAATGGCTATGTTGCTGGACTCCCATGTAGTCAACTGTGGTTTGAGTCCCAGAACCGGTGGCTTAAACTCAGGCCGGGCGCGTGTGTGTGCATGCCCAATATCCTGAGAGGAGAATGGAAAAAACCGGATTGTGGCATGGCCATGTCCCCGGGAGGTGATTTCTCGCTTTCTGTCTCTCTGTCTCTGTCTTTCTGGCGAGTGCATGTGTCCTATAGCAAAAACCTCTCCAAAAAAAAGAGAGAGAGAAAGAATGATAGAGCATTTTTCTGAACTACGATATTCATTTTGCAAACAAAGCCATTAATAATGGAATTTGCTACAAATTTACTCATTCAGTATTATCTCTGGTATTTTAGAGATGCTTATGGAATGAAAATCCACCATATTGTACAGTGAGTATAAAGGCGTATTTATGCATATATTCACTTATATATTTTTTGTATCAAAGGAACTTTCAGTTTGTTGACAGCCCTTGGAAAAAGACAATTAAGAACTCATACTAAAAGTTTTGAAACTTCAAATGAACTGCAAAAACAAACAAGAAGAAAAAACATTTTAGCAAATTTCTGAACCTATCAACAGCTGAAAAGAAAGCAAAATTCTTAAATTGGGAAAATGAAACATAGTAAAAAAAATCAGTAATGTTTTACTCAAAAGTCATAAAACTCTATTTCATCAGTTCAATCTTACGTAATTATTCCCTCTTCTGCAGTGTTACTTTGGTCTGATCTTTCCGTTTAAATCCTGGAAGTTGACATTCAACATTAGTATTGATATTTCTAGTCCCTAGCATTAAGTTGGTCAATTTCCTTGGTTGCTTTTTGTTCTCTTATTTCTGTCTGTGTGTCTTTAGTTTTCGTGATAAAGTATTCCTTTCAGAACGTCTTGAATAACTGGTCTTGTGCTGGTAAATTCTTTAAGGTTTTGTTTATCTGAGAATGTTTTTATCTTTTCTTCCCATATGAAGGATTATCTTGCTGGCTATGATATTCTTGATTGAAACTGTTTTTTTTTATGTACACTTTGAATATATTTTCTTATTCTTTCTTTGCTCACATTGTTTCTTTTATTTATTTATTTACATTTAGTCACATGTCTTTACAGTGTACAACATTTCTGTTTCCAGCACAAATACCATGCATGTCAGTCAAGACAAAGATATTACTCTACACTTTATCATCAGCAAATAGCTTCTCATATTTTTGTCAATTAAGCATACTTTTACTTGTTTTTTCCTTCCTCTTCCCCCCTCCCTTCCACACTAAACTTTTCTTTTTTTTACGTTTTATTGATTCAAGAATATCTTAAACTAAAAATATGGACAAAGCTAGAATCTAATGACAATTGCACTGTAATTTTCTTTGGAAATATTTTTCTCTCTTCATTCCTCCTTTTACTAAAGAGAGATATAAACTAACTTATCTACCAAAAAATTAGGTTAATCTCAATTTGGTCTGTTATTTGCACCCGTAAGAATTCAATTTCTGAGACAATGCAGCAGATACAATTATACTTTGGAAGTTATGCAAATAATCATTCTGTCACAAAATAAGAATGTTTACAAATTTTTTCCAATTGCAAAGGGGACAGGAAGGGAGAAAAGTTTATGTTTCAATTTTTAAAAATTAACAAATTGCTGAACCTATCAACAACTCAAAAGAGAACTAAAAATCCTTAAATCTGGCAGACAAAGCATAAAAGAAAATCAGTAATGCTTTAGACAAAAGTCATAGAATTCTATTTCACCAGTTCAGTCTCATGTAATCTCTCTTTTCGTTGAATTTGCAATGTTACTGTGGTCTGATCTTTGCGCTTAAACCCTGGAAGTTAACATTCAGCATTGTTATTGATAGCTCCAAACTTGTCCCTACCATTAAGTTGGCCTTTTTCTTGGTCATTTGTGTTCTCTTACTTTGTTCTGTCTTTAGTTTTCCTGGTATAGCATTCCCTTCAGAACTTCTCAAAGAACTGGTCTGGTGTTGGTAAATTCTTTCAGGTTTTGTTTAACTGGCAATGTTTTGGGCTTTTCTTCCCATATGAAGGATAATCTTTCTGGCTATAGTATTATTGATTGAAACTGTTTTTCACTCAACACTTTGAATATATTTTCCCATTCTTTCCTTGCCTGCATTGTTTCCAACAAGAGATCCGATGTTAGCCTGATGGAATATTCTTTGAAAGTAACTTGACATTTCTCTCTTATCAATTTTAGTATCTTGTCTTTGTCTGTGGTTTTGGTCAATCTGGCTATAATGTGCCTTGAAGAAGATTTTCTTGTGTTGATTCTATGTGGGGCCTTTTCTTGTGTCTGGGTATTTGAATGCCACACTAGGTTTAGAAAGTTTTCTTTCAGGATTTCATGGAATAGATTATCAATGTCCATATTAGTTTCTTCACCTTCTGGAATACTGATTATCCGGATGTTTGGGTGTCTAATGGTATCTAGTATTACTCGTGTACTATTCTCATTTTGGGGATATTATTTTCTCAGTATTTTTGGTAAATTTTTCTAGATCAGAGTTGTTTTTTTTTTTTTTCCTATATCTGAGATTCGATCTGCATAACTTAATCTGCTTTTAATACTTTCAAAGGAGGTTTTGATTTTCTATATTACAACCTTCATCTCTAACAGTTCCATTTGATTATTTTTTATAGTGTGTATTTCCTTTCATATCATGCAAGAACTTCCTCACATCCTAGAACTCGTTGGTTTTTTATTTTTTCCTGCGTCTCTGCAGTTCATTGTCTCTCAGCTCTTGTACCTACTGTAGTTTCATCACTATGAATATTCTGAATTCTCTATTGGACATTTCCAGGTGTTCCACTGTATTGTCTGTGGATAATGAACGATTGTTCTTTTCCCTTAGGGGAGAAATATTTTCTTGGTTCCCCATATATTTTGTGCCTCTGCGGTGGTTTCTGTTCATTCTGTAAAAAAAAAAAAAAAACTCTCTTCTACTGTGCTTTGCTGTGTGGTCTCTACAGAGAAAAACTAGAGTTCAGATTTATAAAAAGGAGTATCTTCCTTAAGGTAGGAGGTTCAATAAGCGTTAAGGATTACTTTTATTTATTTTTTTTAGAGAGGTTTTTGCTATATGGTGTGTGCACTTGCCAGAGAGAGACAGAGAGACAGAAAGCAAGAAATCACCCCCCCAGACAGGATGGCCATGCTGCAATCCCTTCTCCATTCTCCTCTTGAGATCTCGGTCAACTACATGGGAATCCAGTGTCATAGCCATTATGCTAACTGCTGGTCCCAAGCATTAAGGATTTCAATGATCCTAAAAGTATTCAGATTCTTGGCCACTGTGCACCTAGGCCTGTCTAGACACTCAGTGTGTGGAGAGTGAAGAGCAGAGTGGGAAAGTAAGATTTAAAAATAAACAAAAGAAAAAGAAGAAAAAAACTAGACAAAACAAGCAAAAAAGAGGAAAAACATCTTTTTTTAAAGGTAAAAAATGAAAACCACGTGGCATGCAAGCACACAGCACCAATTCACCAGGACACACCTCAGATTTAAAATGGCTTCTGAAACTAGCCAGAGAAAAAAAGAGCCTGAGGTCAGAAGAAGTGTTTTAAATTTTTTTAAAAATAAAAAATAAAAAATTTAAAGAGGGAGAGATGCAGACCGACAGAGGCAGAGAGAGGACAGAGGTCACCTTACCTGTCTCAGTGTTTCAGGAGTCTAGAAGATGGGGTTTAGAGCATAATATCAGTCATTGTGGTCCCTGAATGTACTAGAACACAACTCAGATTTAATATGGCTTCTATCTCAGTGTTTCAGGGGTCTAGAAATAAAGTAATTCTTTTAAAAAAAAAAAAAAAAAAGGCTGTATTTGGGGTTTATTTCTGGGGTCTCTATTCTATTCTATATTAGTCCACCTGCTTTTGTGCTAATACCATGCTGTTTTGATTATCACAGATTTATAGTATATTTTGGGGTCCAAGAGTGAGATGTTGCCCACTCCACTCTTCTTGCACAGGAGTGCTTTGGCAATATGGGGTCTTTCATGATTCCAGACAAATTCTGTGATTGTCGTTTTTAAATCTGTGAAGAATATCTCTGGCAATTTGATTGGGATTGCATTAAATATATAGATTAATTTGGGTAGAATTGCCATTTTTATTATCTAATTCTTCCAGTCTGGGAACATGAGATGTCCTTCCACTATTTTTGTGTCTTTTTCAATATCTTTTTTAAAGACTTTCATAGTTTTTCAATGATTATTTGCTTAATTTCTTCTGTGTTGGGTTTACTAAAAACAATCAGATACAAAAAACTTCTTATGTCCAGCATTAGCAGGCCTGCCAAATATGGAAGATGACTGAAATCATGACCTAGGAGGTGCAGACAAATAACTTGAAAGAAATGGTCAATAAACTGATTCCAGACAGCACTGGAAAAGACGCAGGAAAGGCTGATCAATATACATATGCTGTCCATGATGTCTTTGTCAGAAAAGTAAAAAGGCTGAAGAAGCCCAAGTTTGAATTGGGAAAACTCATGGAGCTTCATGGTGAAGGTAGTAGCTCTAGAAAAGCTACTGGGGATGAGATGGGCACCAAAGTTCAACAGGCTGATGGATATGAACCACCAGTCTAAGAAACTGTTTAAAGTTCAGACTTAAAAAAAAAATGTTTTCTTTTTTGCAGAGGATTTTACTATAGGGCACGTGCGCTCACCAGAAAGACAGAAAGTGAGAAATCATCCACCCCAGGGGGGAAGGCCATGCTGCAATCCCTTCTCCTCCCTTCTCTAGCACAAACACAGGCCAGACGTGAGTTTAAACTGCTGGGTCTGGGATTCGAATCGTGGTTGACTGAGGGGAGTCTAGGAACATAACCGTTATGTCATCTGCTGATCCATAAAGTTCACACTTTTAATAGTGACAAATAAAAAGTCCTATTTGTGACCAAAAAATACACAAAAAATGTACAATGTATGTATCTGAATGTTTTGCATAAAGAAAATGCCCACAATAATGTAAAAAATAAGAATATTCAGAATTCAATATGTTTAGCTTTGCTTTGTAAAGGAACTCAACAGCATCCTCAGGTGTCATATGTTCAATAGATTATTGGACATTCTTGACCCAGTGAAAAACTAAAATGGCAAGTTAATTTAATTAGAGTAAGTGGACTTACGTGCAGAGAGATGGTGTGTCAGATTTTATGAGATAATTTCTCATTTTTGTCTCCCTATTCTATTCGCATATCTTAATTTTCCCCCTAAAGATGCAAATAATTCAAAATTGTAGGAAAAGTTCATGGCTGGCAGACAAAAAGTGAAAGTGGGACCAGCATTTAGTATAATAGCTTTGTTGCTGGACTCCCATGTAGTTGACTGTGGTTCAAGTTCCGGAACCAGTGGCTTAAACTCGCACTAGGTGCATGTGTGTGTGTGCCCAAGATCCCAAAAGGAGAATAGAAGAGAAGGGGTTGTGGCATGGCCATCCCCTCTGGGGGATGATTTCTCGCTTTCTGTCTCCCTGTCTCTCTTTGTCTTTTTGTTGAGCGCACAAGCACTATAGCAAAAACCTCTCCCAAAAAATAAATAAATAAAAGAAGAAGAAAAGTAAAAGAAAATTGCTACACAAAGTAATAAATAAAACTTGAAGTACTTATAAATTTGAAGATTGTGTCAAAAAGGCTATATTTATATAATGGCTGTTGGACATGTATAAGATGGTTTTGAAGTTATTAAAAATTGAAATACTTATTTTCTCATATTCTGAATTGTATTACTAAACATCTCTATTTCCTTTTTTTCTGTCTCTTTGAATTATACATTTTATGGTGATTACAACCCTTACCGTCTTCCAGGCAAAATTAGTTATCTATTACAAACTGTATTGACTCTCAGGCCAACAGGTGCCATGGTGGTTAAGGCAATGGATTCCAACATGGCTGACTATGGTTAGAATCCCAGATCCAGTAGCTTGAAAATCATGTAGGACATGTGTGTGTGCATGCCCCATATCCTGAGAGGAGAATGGAGGAGAAGGGATTGTGACATAGCCATCCCCTCTGGGGGTGATTTTTCATTTCCCCACTCTATATCTCTCCAGTGAGTGCATGTGCCCTATAGGAAAGCAAAGAAGTAAAAAAATATTGCCTTTCATTTTCAGTCATTTAATTTATATCAGAATAATTCACTCAAAATATTTGCATTTCAGAACAGAGTTTATGCATCCTTTTGTGTGTGTGTGTGTGTAATTCTTAGGATAGGTATTCAATAGAATGCAGAAAGGTACTCAATAAATTCTAAGAAGCTAATTTTGAAACTGACCAAAGAGTCATTTCCATAGCGTGGTGGTAATGGCAACTGGACTCGATATGACTGATAACACCATTCAAGTCAGAGAGCTGGCTGCTTGAAAAACATACCAAGCATGTGCTTGTGTGTGCATGCTCAAAATCCTGACCAAGGGGAGATGGAGGAGAAAGGAATGGAGCGTGACCATTCCCCATGGAAGGTGCTTTATCCTCTTACTTTTTGTCTCTCTTTGGAGAGTGCATGTCTCTCTAGCATAAAAGCAAAACAAAATAGATTAAAAAGAACTGATCAGAGATATTTGTCCCATGAAATCAAGATGACATTTAAACACTAAAAAGTAAAGTACATTAATAAAAAGGAAATATTTATGTAGGGAGTTAGGATACATGGGTCCAATACCCAATACAGAAACAGCAGCAAACCCAATTCCCATGCTCATGAAGAATTAAGAGACACAGACACAGAGAGGGGATAGCAATGAGGAGTTAATTGAGAGAGAAGGAAGAACAGAGATCCCAAGCAAAGAGCGAGTACTGAAAGGGTTAAGATGAGTCCAGTTATTTTTTTCCTAATTTTAGAGTGAGTAGAAAGGTCTTGAGACTCTCTTTGTTTAAAAGCTTTGGGCTATAAACACCATTGGTTAATGGTCATAAGAAAACTTACATCATTTAGGCTCATGATATGGGTACTCTTTGACCCTAATTGTGACCCTTTGTCACCAGCTCTTCTTTCAACAGCATTGTCTACATATTTTAGGTCTGTCAACTTAACTCATAGTTTCCATTGGGCTCAGGTACTTTATCTTAATTTTTTTTTTATGCTTGACATTTGTTGAAAGGAATGCATGAAAACAACCTCCTCATGCATACATACTTAAGGTCCAGGTACTTTAGATTTCAAAATTAGGAGTTGTCTGTTCCTTGGTCCCTAACTCTATTTATTCTTATTTGTGACCTGTGGAGGATGTTACAATAGCTGGTTCCCTTTGGAGTCCACCCATAGGTGCAAACAATAAAGAGAAAGAAACTAGATTTCTAAAGACACTAGACCCAACTGGCTGGCTTTGCATGATCTTCTCATCATCTTTCTATCATGGTTTCCCTGGTGCCATTGCTAATTAACTTCTATGTCACTATTACTTTTAAAAGGGAGGTTGATTCATTCAAATATTAATGTATAGACAGACAGCATATTAAATAAGAGAGATAACACTCACCATACATAAAATATGTACAGTACTTTTATTCTGTTTTAAAAAGGACCTGTGGAAAAAAAGTTGTCAGAGCACAGTGTGTACTTATTAGAGACAGAAAGGAAAAGTGAGAACACCCCCACACTGGGGAAGGTTATTCTGCAATTCCTTCTCCACTTCTCCCTTCTTTTGGGGTTTTGGGCACACAAGCATATGTACCTAGTGTGCTTCTGCAGCTATTGGGTCAAAGATTCCAACCATGCAGTTGGACATGTGGGAGTCATCCATCTTAACCACTATGCCACTTGCTGGCCTACAGAAATTTTTATATATAAGTTCTTAGGATATCATTACAATTACGTACAATACAAAATAGGAAGAGTTCATACTATCTGTACTTCAGATATTTTTTTCTGGTCTATCACAAGTTACTGAAATAGAAGTGGCTTGCAAATATTAAACAATAAGGGATCTCTTTTGACATTAATACCTTTTATATTTTATACATGCAAGCAGTCTGTTATTCTACTGTCAGTCTAGTGTATTTAACAATTAGCTTAATACTCAAATTCCTTCAGGACATTAGACAAAAGGGCTGCCAATTTCCAGTACAGTGAAGAGATCATTCATACCCCCCAGGCTAATGAGTTAAATTTATTTCTTTGACCTGTTCTTAAAAGGACTACAAGATTGTTTGAAGTGAAGTTTGAGCATTGCCATCATTTATTCTGATTTCACATTTCTAATTAGGCAAA
Source organism: Tupaia tana (assembly GCA_026018925.1). NCBI lineage: Eukaryota > Metazoa > Chordata > Mammalia > Scandentia > Tupaiidae > Tupaia > Tupaia tana. The sequence continues at coordinate 33,592,193 of JAKSZU010000008.1, forward strand.
ATGTATTCTAATCAATGTGCAAAAAAATAGAATGTTAAAATAGCCTGAAACAAGTAGATTTGGGGATAACAGCTTGCTAACAACATGATAAAAATGAAAAATTAAAGAAATTCATTTAAACAACTCTATTTATAACTTTTTTTAAAAGTAAAGAATAAAAGTAAACAAAGTGCTACTGGTTCTATGATGGTCAGGAAGTATAAATCGGTTTCATTTCAAGCTATAATTCAAAAAGAAAGAAAGGATGAAGGGACAGGAGGGTGGAAGGAAGAGAGGAAGGAATAAAAAAAGAAAGGTCTTAATATTATAGAAAATAATTTCCTATTCATTGTTATGTAATGAGAAAGTACAAAGTTATTTTTATAGAATTTTAATAACTAGAAAATCAGTAAATAGAAAGTTACTATTTAAGCCAATTGGATGAACTGACATAAATTTCATTGAGATAATTTCTGTCAATATGCTTTTGTTAGAGTCATTTTTAAAAGATAAAATGCATGAGTCATAGAAATAAAAAATGAACATATGCAAAAATGTTAATGCATTAATAAATGAAGTCATTAAGATGTTAAAATTCACTCAAGAGAAATCCAGAGATAGACACATATTCACACATGCACATGCAAACACACACAGTCAGGAATTCTGAAATTAATATGTAAAAAGATGCACAATTACTTAATATTCAAGGAGTAATACAATGTAAAGTCTGGAATTAGCTTTGAAAGTAGGGATGATGGAATGAATCTATATCAGAAAATAATTACTTGTGACTTTATGAACAGGGGAACTGATATCATCAGTACTAGACAGGTTAACTTCTATCCCTGAAAAGTTAAAAATAAAATAGTCAAAAACAATGACAGAAGCAGATTTCTGTAGAACTAGACAACCCATGGATATGCTGAACAACACTGAGTATTTCATTGTTAAAAATAGCCTGTTATCTTTTTGCTTATTTCACTGTTTCAAAGGTTTCACAATTTTTCTCAGCACTATGACCATTTCATGCCAAATATGTGTTCTTACATTAGAGAAACAATTTTCATTGAATCTTTTCATTAGATAATTGCCAGTATAGGTTATCAAGCAAGCAAAGTTGAATAAGATATAGAACCCTTCTCATAAAGGATATTTTGATAAAGATGAATAGAGTTAAGTGAATTACTGATTTACTCCAGTGAAATAGGTAAGATGAAAAGGTATGAATGAAGTCTGCTATGAAAAAATAGCGTAAAAATAAGGTAAGCAAATCAATCAAGTTATTTATAAATATATTAAAAAATATTCTTAGGAGCTCAACTTGGATGAACACATAGAAGAGCTAATCTATTTAGTTTAGTGCCTTCGAGCATCGCCATAATTTATTCTGGGGGATAGAATTCTGTGACCAAGATATCAGCATGTTTTTTGATATTGTCTTTTGATGTCCCTCTTGTTGACTTTCTTCTCCCTCTGTCTTTACTTGGTTATTATTTTGTGTGTATTTATGTTCAAATCTCTTCTTATTAAAAAAAAAAAAACAGTTATGTTAGATCAGGGGTTACCCATATGGTCTCATTTAACCTTAATTACCAGTTTAAAGGCTCTATCTCAGGACCAGCAGTTGGTGTAATGGCTATGTCACTGGATTCCCATGTAGGCAACCACGGTTCAAGTCCCAGACCCCATGGCTTAAACTCACGCTGGGCACGTGGGCATGTGTGCCCAAGATCCTGAGAGGAGAATGGAGGAGAAGGGATTGCTGCATGGACATTCCCCTGGGGGGGTGATTTCTCGCTTTTTGTCTCTCTGTCTCTCTCTGTCTTTCTGGTGAATGCACGTGCCCTATACCTCTCCAAAAAATGAAAATAAAAGGCTCTACCTCCAAATAATCATGATTTGAGGTATTGAGTATAAGATTTCAATATATAAATTTAGGTGAAAAGACACAATTCAGTCCATAAATAATGCTCAATCTAAAAATTTATAAATTAAAAAATATACCAAAGGAAGAGGATTTAAGAATGTTATTGCAAATAAGCTGGCCTACAAAATGGCTGAAATTTAAGAGGATACAGTATGTGGTGAAAAAGAAATTAATGGGACAATCTTTTGAAAGAGCAGTCAGGGCCAGCCAGGTTGCATGGTGGTGAAGGAAGCTGGTTCCCACATGACTGACTGTGTAGTCAGAGTTCTGGACCCAATAGCTTGGAAAATGTGCTGGGAATCTGTGTATACATGCACAAAATCCCTACAGAAGATTGGAGGAGAAGGCACTTTGGCCATCCCCTCTGAGGTGTGATTTCTCACTTTTTCTCTCTCTTTATCTGTTTCTTTCTAGTGCATGAATGTGCCCTAAAGAAAAAACAAAGTTTAAAAAAATGCTAAGAAATAGCACCCAACTTACTTTACTTTTGACATATGCATGCATGTATAAATGTATATAGTATTTATCATTTCTTTCAGTATATTAACCATTAAAGAATAAGCTCTGGGGCCAGTAGGTGGTGTGTTAATACTGGACTGGACTCCCAGATGGCTGACTGTGATTCAAGTCCTGGACCTGGCAGTTTGGAAATTACACCAGGGGCAACAGGAGGAAAGGGTAGAGGAAAGGAATTGGGGTCTGCCTGTGGGAAATCAAGTTGTGGCTGGGAAGATAGGTTGGGAAGCCAGGTAATAATTCAAGATGCCAGGGTGTTTCAGTTCCAGTTCAGGTTCAATGGGTTTCATATCCTTCAGTGATGTAGTATATCCTCTTTTCCTTAAAAAATTTCCAGGCCTGTATCAGCTCTGGAATGGACACAGCTTTTAGTTTTTCTTTGGATCTTGTAGAAATCCAGACTGAAGTGAGCAATGAACATAGTATGGACAAAGCAATGGCTGAATTTTCTATAATGGATCAGACACAAACCATTATTTAAAGACTGGTCATTCTACAATAAATCATATCAAAGAAGAACATCGAGAAAAAATACTAGACTTTAAATTACTAGTGGAGAAGAAATTTTTGGCTTTATGAAATAAGAATTCTGACACAGACTTTCAAAATAATGAAAAATTTGTACAATTTAAACAATAGCTGAAAGACCTAAAGAAGCAATATGGCCTTTAAGCAGACAGGGAGTCTGATGGACCTGTCTGCTTGACCCAGAGTCAGACCAAATTCATCTGCCCCATCATGCAGCTGGAGGAAGAGGTTGATGAAAAGTGAAGTGTGTGGACACACCTATGAATAGGAAGCCATTTTTCACATGATTGAGTCTAAACACAAAATGAAGAAAAAATCCTGTTCTAAGATTGGCTATAGCCACACAGGCATTAGAATGTCGGATCTCATCCAGGACAAAGCTCTCTGGCGATTGAGAACCACAAGAAAAGACTTCATCAGAGTAGGAAAAAGCCACTGGGTCATAGAAAGTAAGCTGCCTACTTCCCATCCAGTCTTTTGCTGAAAGAAGTTAGGGACTTCTGCTTAAGCAGTTAGGGACAGAGTGCACAGCATACTTTGGGTAAAATATGATGGTTTTAAGTGTGATCCAAAGCATTTTCCTTTTTTTTTTAGAAAGAAGTTTTTGCTGTAAGGAGTACATGTGCTCACCAGAGGGAGACAGACAGAAACAGAGACAGAAATTGAAAAATTACACTCTGGGGGTATGGCCATGCTACAATCCCTTTTCCTCCATTCTCCTTTTGGGATTTGGGCATACACACATGTGCCTGGTGTGAGTTTCAAGCTGTCAGGTCTAGGACTCAAACCTCAGTCGACTATGTGGGAGTATAATTACGCCATTTGCTGGTCCCTAAAAGCATTTTTCTATAAGACGTAAGAAAAATATATGAATATATTGTTTACTTTTGCCATTCTATAATTTAAAATAGAGCCTTGATGATCTGAAGCACAAAAATTTAAAAAAAGGAAAGAAAGAAAAATCATGCTGGGTGCTTTTGCATGAGTGCTTAAAATCCCAGGAGGAGAGTACAGGTGAAAGGGTTGTGGTGTGGCCATTTTCTCGGTACTGATTTCTCATTTTCCCTCTCCCTGTCTCTCTCTGACTCTCTCTAACAAGTGCACATACCTGTGGCAAAAATAAATAAATAAAAAACTAGAAAAACAATAAAAAGAATAAGCTCATAACCAAGGCCCATTATTCGAGGGAAAAAACACATGACTTAGAACAATGAAGAGCATTGCCTCTAAGAGTCTAAGTTCTAAGTTTCAAAATAAACTTTTAAAACAATATGAGTCAATTGTCTCAAAACTATCTTTTCAGATAAAAATGAAAAAGCATTTGTAGAAAGTACTTGTAGTCTGTTGGGTTATGATGCATTCTGAAATGAGAAGAGGATTAAGAAGTTAGATGTGGGGCCTGGCAGGTGGCATGGTGGTTAAAGATGCTGGATTCCCACATGATCGACCATGGTTAGAGTCCCAGACTTGGTGGCTTCCATTCTTGCTTTCCCTTTCTCTCTCCCTGTCTCTCTCTCTCTGGTCAAATAAAAATAATAATAATAACAAATGGAATTAAATAAAGACATAATTCCTTTTAAAAAAAGGAGTCAGATGTGTATTGAGGAGAGATGGATAATTAAACAATGTATAAAAAATTACACACCAAGACCATGTGAAATTTATTCCAGGTATACAGGACTGGTTCAATATTAAAAAATCAATTAATATAATTAATTATATTAACATGCTAAAAAAGAAAAATTGCATGATCATCTCAATAACTGAAGAAAAAGTATCTGACAAAACTCCATTCTACTCAGTGTACAAACTATTAATAGAGGGAACTATATTTGATAAAGTAATTGCAAAAATATAACTAACATAATACTTCATGTTAAGACTCTCAAAACTTTTCTCACCAAAGGTGAGAACAAGGAAAGTATGTCCTCTCACAATTGCTTTCTATCACTATACTGGAAGTCACTGCTAATGTAATAGGACAGAAAAAGGAAATAGAAAGAGTAGAGATTCAGAAGAAAGACATACGTCTCCCTTTTGTGTGTGTGTGTGTGTGTGTGTGTGTGTGTGTGCGTGTGTGTGCAGATGGCCTGCTCATTCATATAGAAAATGCTAAGGGATCAACCACAATAAAAACTACTGGCACTAACAGTGATTATAATATGGTTGGAAGATTTATGTACAAGTTAATGTGCAAAATATCTATTTATTTCCCATATGCCTGCAATGAACAAGTGGAATTTGATATTAAAAATATATTATCGGGACCAGCAGTTGGTGCTGTGTTGCTGGACTCCCATGTAGTTGACCGCAGTTCGAGTCCTAGACCCAGTGGCTTAAACTCACACCGGGTGCATGAGTGTGCATGCCCAAGATCCTGAAAGAAGAATGGAGGAGAAGGGATTGCAGTGTGGCCATCACCCCTGGGGGGGGGGGGGTGATTTCTTACTTTCTGTCTCTCTGTCTTTCTGGCGGGCAAGTGCACACACTCTATTGCAAAAACTTCTCCAAAAAAAAAAAATCATTTATAGTAGAAATTCTACTTACAAAATACTTACAAATCTAGACAAAATACCTACAAAATCCATATGAGAAAAACTACACTATTTTGGTGAAAATAAAAACAAAAGAAAACTAAATAAATGGAGAGATTCCATGTTCATGGATAGGAACGCTCAATATTGTCAGATATCAGTTCCTCTAAACTTGATAAATATGGAGCAATAGAAACTTTCATTCATCGCTACTGAGCATGCAAAATGGTACAGATTCTTTAGAAGACAGTTTAACTGTTTCTCAATGCTTTACAAAAATTAAACATACTCTTGCCATGTGGCCCAGAAATTATATTCTTTGGTATTTAACAAATGCAATTGAAATTTTATGTGTACACAGTAACCTGCACACAGATGCTTATAGTAGCTTTACTTGTACTCACAGAAACTTGGAAGCAAGAGAGATTGTTAAATAGGTAGATGAATAAATGAACTGTGGTACATTAGGACAAGGGACTATTATCAAGCACTAAGAAGAAATCAGCTATAGAGCCATGAAAAGATATGTAAGAAACTAAAGTGCATACTGACAAGTGAAAGAAGCAATTATTACAAGGGTGCATAGGATATTATTTTTTTAAATCTGGCTTAGTAACTTATAACAAAGACCTTTAGTTATTTCATGGACACTATGTCATGATCACTTCAGGACACAGTTGAGTGTGAAAGCATAGACATTAACAATTATTATATTCTAAAAGAAGTTCAGAAAATTATGACTTTCAAGGTGATGCAATTTTGAAATACCTTAAGTTATTTTTCCTATATTCTGCTTTTTAATGTAAATGTCAAAGTAATTGATGACAAACTATTGTCTATTTAAGAATAAAAATATTTTAAAGTATAAAATAATATACTAAATAAGAAATTAGTTTGAATTAAGGTTTAATTTTTTTGGTGAAATATAAGATACAAATGTGTCATAATCACTAACTTCTTATAATTAAATGAAATACAATAATTGACAATCTAATGTAAGAGAGTGGCTCTGGCATTAAAGATTTAGTTAATGACAATGTCAGCTGACTTATGATTTACAAAGAGGAATTTTGGGGGAAAGTCAGATTACATTGTAAAGTAAAATTGGAGCTATCAAATTGATCAACAATCAGAAATATGTCCATGAATTTCAAGAGAAATAGTTAGAGGTATACAAAGGGTCTTCAAAAAGTTCATAGGAAATGTGTATTATGAAAAACTATGCATGGATTTTGAAATTATTTTATACCCAAGAAACTCATACTTTTATCCTATGTTTCCCATACACTATAGATTTAGGAGACATCAGTTGAATGTGGACAATGAAAGCGAAAGGACACAGGAAGAAATAGAGAACAAGAGTGATATTTTTATGTACTGAGACATAAAATATATGAAAAGAACTATCTAATATTTAGCTGATTAGAAGCTACAGTTATCATGTAGTAAGTATCTATGTCTCCACACTCCAGATTTTATAAGCAAGTGATCTATCAGCAGGCAATTAAATCTAATTGTCTGTGGTATTTGAACAATTTTTTTCAAACCATGGTAATATATTAGCTATACTCACCATTCCCAATTAATACCACAATTAAAAAAACTAAAATATGCTGTAAAATTTGATTATTTTATTGTTTTTTTAAAAATTATATATGCAGAATATTATTTCCATACTTTTTGTATGCATGTATGAAATACCTCTTTAAAATCACTCCCATTGTGCCCTTATCACCACGTACATATTTCCATATGAAACTTATTACAGAGAACTCTAATATTCTGCTTGTGCACTAGGTTTCTTCAATTATAATAGAATTCTTGGTTCTTGGTGGTTCTAACAACATCTCATTGCTATACCACAAGAAATATAGTACAATATCTAACATGTAATGGGTGCTCAAGACATATGCCTTAGAAACACACATATTAAGTCATATCTTATGACAATACTTAAGCACACAAGGGCCCCTACATAGATTAAAGAGAAGAGCAGGAGTTTTGGAACCATCTATATGTCGATAGACATGTATTCTTTTAATCCTGAACTTCCCTATCAATAAAAGAGATAATAATATCACCTTTTCGTACAAGGCAGTTCAAAGGGTTAAATTAAGTTTTATGTGTAAATAATGTACCTCAGTCCTGCCATATGATAGCTACTCAGTATGTGGTAACTATTATTGTTATAATTAATATGTCCTTTTTTTCAAGGACCAAATTTTAACTGCATAGCTCCCTGTGGATTCAATTTCCTCTTTGTATTTGACATTAATTTAAAAAACACTTATAAAGATTTGACTATATGAATAATGATGCGATCTCTGCCTACAAAGGACACTATGGATTGAAAAGTCCTGAATTGCTCTCAGCCATTGTCTGTCTGTTTGGTAATAATAAAAGAGACAAAATCATTTGGTAATAAAAATGTGGTCATTTTCATCCAATTCCACATACTAATTCTTATTCTATATTCTCTAACGATGTTCATATTGTTTCTATATACATCCTACACTAAAGGTAGAAAAGCATTCATGTGGAAACATGGCTCTGAATTTGAAGAACTAATAATACCTCCAGCTGTTTTTGGAAACATTGCTAGCTGATTCTGACCCTGATAATCAGTGCTCAAACCTTTGTTGCAGAAAGCAAATCTCTAACCCTATTTCTGCTTGAGTCTTGATTACCGCTTAAAGTTTGAATTCTCCTAATTTTGAGGTTTCTGAATTTAGGTAATAGCTTAGCAAAAAAAAAAAAAAAAAAAAAAAAAATCTTTGATTCACAATTGTGAGTTTATGAAGTGACCACCAGGAGCTTCCTAGAAATAAAAGATTACAGTGCTTACCTATCTTTTATTTGGATACTAATATCAGTACAAAGATGGAAACATGAAGTCAGAAGTATAAAAGGGATAACAGTTTTGTGTCTAGGAGTGTACAGGAGTGATACTAAATCCATGTTAGAGGGTATCAAGTACTAAGTACTAAAAGAACATAGAGATAACTCAAGTAGAACTACAGATCCTAAGCAAGTCTGATCAATACCCCTAGAAGAGACTGGAAAATAATACATGATCTTCTGGAAACAGGTGTGGTCTATTTTTAAAAAGTTCAAAAACATAATGTCACAATAAAAGAAGCAAGCGTTTAATCTGTTTACCAGTGTTACATTAGTTAATTTTGAAAAAGAAAAATCACTGTAGAAAGTTAACTAAGTAATAAATAAAGTAGACAAAGTCATTCTCAAATAAAAGCAGCATTGTGTCACTAGGATTTTAAATAAAAAGTTTGGCACAACCTTCCCATGGGTTTGGTCATTAGATTTCCCATAGGCTTTATCCCATTAGCATTTGACACTGATATTAAACGGAGCCTTCATCAGTTTTTAGCTGTAAGGAAGGGGTTGCTTGCAAGTGCTCAACCTCCATTGCAAAAAATTGAAAGTGTTCGTCTATTCCAGCTCTTTGTGAAGTTCTAGAAGAATATCCTTGATGATTTCTTTGTTCTGCAACTGGCATTTCTTTCTTTTATTCATCAATGGCTTTTGGAGGAAGAATCAAGAAAAAGACTTCAGATCAAAAGTTAAAGAAAAGGCCAAAATTTACAAAACCAAAAATTGATGAGACTAAACTAAACTGGAGATCAAAGGTCAGGTGAAAGGCTAAACACAGATAAAAACAAAGAGGTCATAGGATGAGTTGTATTTCACCGATTCACTCAATTACCATCTAAAGAACAAAGGAAGATACATGTACCTATGCCATGAAGTTAAGTCTGGAAGATCTCTAAGATAAATTCCCTCATTTTATAAAGCAAATAACTAATAAATCCATTGATATCTCTAGCCTGTTGCTAAAGAACAAAACGAATACCTAAGCAACAAATTTGTGGGTATTGCTTTAGCTTTTTAAGCTGAGACTGACTTAGCTCCAAGGATTTCAGAAACTACATTCACATATAGCTTTCCTATGGTCTTCTCCCTAAAATCAGTCTTCAATATATTCTTAATATAAAGGGTTTGAGTGATGCACATTTTTCTCCCCCAAGACAGAGAACGAACTCTTTGGCTGGCACAGCAGCCTCAATGTTACCTTGTAGACTGGGAATAGTAATACTTGTCAGGTAGGATTAATTGGTATAATATTCATGAAATACATTGAGCATCTCAGATATAGAACTCTATAAATATGAAATATTAGCATTACTATAAAAGGATGTTAAGATACAACTACCATACAACTGAAAACTCGGTGATCTTTTCAATCAATCCATCGATTATGGCAATATTTAATTACTGTGAAGTGCATGGAATGTCTTACTGAAATAAGAACTGAAAAGACATTATTTGGATCAGGTGCTACTGGAATATTTTCATTATTCCAAGCCAAATACAGGATATTATCAAGAACACTGAAAATGGGCTAGTCTTTAGGAGTTACTCAGCACATATGATGCATTGATCCTCAGGGGTAGCATTGTAAAACACTTAAACTCCTCTTTCAAAAATTTCTACTAATTTATAAAAATACACTCTGGTGGTCTTCAAGGGTTTTTTTCTATGAAGAACTTCTGCTACTTTTCCCGTTATGCACATATATTTTAAAATTTTTCACCTACCAGATGAACATTCATTCCATGTCACTGCATTTCCTATTAATATGTGCTAGTTAGTTCCTATTGAGTCAGAACTAAACAACATGCTTTTAAGTGGAATTGTTACATTCCAAAAGCAACAATAATAGCTACAGAAATAACAATAAAAAATTAGACTCCTATCAGTGAATCTTTTTCTTAGAGGTTTTTTGTTTTGTTTATTTATTTATTTATTTATTTATTTTGCTTTTTGTTTGTTTGTGTTTTTGCTATAGGGCACGTGCGCTCACCAGAAAGACAGAGAGAGACAGAGAAACAGAAAGCAAGAAATCACCCCCTAGGGGGCATAGCCATGCCGCAATCCCTTCTCTTCCATTCTCATTTTGGGATATTAGGCACGCATGCACACGCTCCCAGCTTGAGTTTAAGCCACTGAATCTGGGACTCCAACCGCGGTCCACCACATGAGAGTCAAGCGACATAGACATTACACCATCTGCTGGTCCCAACCAGTGCATCTTATTATGAAGAAATTTATTCTTTTTCCTTTTTCTTAAACAAAAGCAGAAATACCTTTATTGTCTAAAATGTTCCTCAACCTAAATAATTCTAGTTTTAATATCAATGCTATTGGTGTTGAATTTTACGTCTAGTAGGTTCCCTGTGATAAAGAATGCTTTTCTTAAGACACTGGATAGGTAATATAGGGCTTAAGAAGCACCCAACATGATCTCCATTAAATGTATCTGCACACTTAGTCTTTGTAATTTTTCTATGAGATAAGTTATTAAATATTATTATTCACATTTTCATAAATAAGGAAACTGTGATACCCAATGGTGAACTCACCCATCACCAAATGAATAAGAGTGAAAATTCTTCCTATTAAAGAAGACTCTAGGTAGATGGGCTTTACAACATGCAATACCATTCATTGTGCATACGGCTGCTCCTAGTGAGGTGGACAAAGGTAGGGTAATAGATAACTGAATGTAAGTTAATTAGTGGCGGCCTCATAGAAGAGTATTTCCTTCTATAAATAAAAGATGAGTGAATATTGTGCATGTTTCCAGAATTTCAGCAAATATGATTAGCACAATTTTAAATGTGAGAGCAGCGTTTGTGAAAGAGATCAGTAATTTTAGGTTTCAGTTCTGACGTGTAAAGACATGGAAGTTGTCATTCCCGTCTTTACAAGAAAATTTTGAACAAATTAAAAATCACCAAGAACTGAGAACACAGGGAAAATAAGCAACCAGAATTCTGAAGAGACAGGTAAATTCAGAGATTCACAGCCAATCAATTTACCTGAAGGAGAATATTCCGAAGTTGTAAAATAGTATGTACCCTTAAATGATAATTTTGATGAATTGTTGGAGGCTGAGTGTGGACTAGCATGATAATAAGAAAGTTCTGAGGACCACAGTCTAAAGAAGCTCCCTCTTCTTTTGTGAGTTTTACCCCCAGGCCCCCAGCAGTTCCCCTCGATAGCCCAGAAAGAGTGCCTCATGACTCTGGCAGAGGCAGTGGAAGAGGTACGCACTGTGAAACATTCCCTGAGAGCACTTCATCTCCACGTCTTTCTCTCCAAGGGAAGCAATTTTACTGGAGCTCACCCTAGTTACAGAAGTATATTACTCTTTCTCTAATTCTAGAATTCCTGTATGCCTAAGGGGAAGGGGAAAGCATTCTACTGAAAAAGCACTTGTGAAGGTCACAGCCCAGGGACATAGGCCCACAAAAACACTGAAATGTAGTCATAAGGTTACAGAACTCTTTCCTTGCCCCACACCTCTCCATGATACCACCAATATTCCAATGCAGCAATGTTCCAATACAGTGGCTTACAGATGAAGGAGCTGCAAAACACAGATTATAACTGATGAGAAGTCACTAAGAACACCCAAAGACAACAGGAAAGAGCAAAACAAGTACAGTAGAAATAGAGGAATTGGAAGTTTCCAGTCCCTACAGCTACAGCAAAAACAGAAGCCCAAATTTTAGTAAGAGTAACATAAATATTCTCTCTAAAGTCCTATTTACTCCATTTCTATTATACAATACATTATACTCTTTTAACAAAAGGTTACAAGCTATGTTAAAAGGCAAGAAAAAGCAAAGTCTGAACAGACAAAGTATGCAGTAGAAATTGTCTCAAATATGTCACTGATGTAGGGATTATAAATCAGGAACTTTGAAATAACTATAGTTAATAAGTTGAGGAATTTAATGGAAAAAAAGATAAGATACATGAATAAACAGGTCAAGATAAAAGAGAGATTGAAATTCTATGAAAGAATCATAAGGAAATGTCAGAAATCAAAATTGCTATAGCTGAAATGATGAACTAAAACAAAAAGAATGAAAAATTTTCAACTTCAAACATCCAACATTTGTTGGAAAATTTCAAAAATTGTAGCTTACATGTAGTTGACATATCATAAGGAAGAAAGAAAAGCAAAGAGAAGAGAACAAGAAAGAAAAGAATAAAGGAGGGACCATCAGTTGACATAATGGCTATGTCGCTGGACTCCCATGTAGTCGAACGTGGTTTGAGTCCTGGACCCGGTGCCTTAAACTCATGCCGTGTGCATGTGCATGCGTGCCCAAGATCCTGAGAGGACTGTGGGGTGGCCATCTCCCCTGGGGGTGATATCTTGCTTTCTGTCTCTCTGTCTCTGTCTTTCGGGCGAGTGCACATGCCCTATAGCAAAAACCTCTTAAAAAAAAAAAAAAGAAAAAAGAAAAAAAGAAGAAAGGAAAGGAAAGGGGAAAGAAAAGAGAAGGGATAGAAAAAGAGAGAGAAATGAGGACAGAAAAGGGAGAGAGAGAAGAAATATTTGTAATAATAATGGCTTTTTTCCCAAAAAATTAATAGCAGATGTCAAATCACAGATCCAGAAGCACAGAGCATAAGCAGCCAAATATATGTTATAAAAAATCCACACCTTGGATTATCATTTCTAAACTAGAGTAAAGCAAAGTCAATGACAAAATGCTGGAAGAGGTCAGAGGAAGGAAATCAAAATCTTACCTAGAGAGAAATTAAGAATCCTAGTGGATATTTTATCAGAAACTATGCAAACAAGAAGAGAACACTGAAATATATAAAGTGTTGAAAGAATTAATCTAATATTTTATATCAAAGGATATTATCCTTCCAAAGAAAAAGAGAAATAAAGATCCTCAGAATAGCAAAGTCTGACAGAATTTATTGTAAGGTGTGTCCTGAAGTATTATGAGTTTCTTCAATGAGAAGGAAAAATTATATAGGGCAGAAACAGCTCTACAGAAAGAAAGGAAGAACATCACAGAAAGATTAAAGATCCTTCTGCATGGTAATTTAAAAAAATAATCAATTCACATTTAAAAAGAAAAAATATGAGTAGTGACTTTCACCGATAGATATCAAAGTAGTCCTGATTAGGCAGTCTAGCCAATTGAGCCATCTTTTCTTTGAGGAGGTTTTACTTTCCACAGACTCCTGGTGAGGAGGATAATGGATACATTCTTGAGGAACTTCAATACCTTTCTTATCTCTCACTCCCCCAACTCTTTCTCTAAGCCACAACCTGTAATTATCAACACTAACTCCAACACTCCTTTTCTTCTACAAGAACATACTATCAGCTTTAGCAAACTCACCTTGAGGAGACTGCAACATGTCAAAATAAATATTTATTATCCTGATCAGGTGAAGAACACCCTGTTAGACAGTATTGGAACACTGTGCTGTTCATAAATACATCTCCTTATAAAGTACCATTGTATGGCAACCATGATGGAAAACATGATGAGGGTGGTGGGTAGTGGAGGGGTTAAGTAAGTTCTGAATCTCTCTATCTTTTCCCCTCCATTTTTCTTCCTTCTTCTCTACTCTGTTCCTTCCCTTTTCTTTTAATTTTCTTTATTTCTTGAAAAAAAAATAAACTTTCCACTGGAAATTAGAGTTATTATTGATGAATGAATAGGTGTGCACATTTGAGTAGAACATTTGTTCTTTTAATACAAATTATAATTCTATATATTTTGATATGTCTAATATTCAGGCTGAGACTCTTTATTTTTTCCCTTAGTTTCATAGCATGTTAGAAGTATAGTCCAAAAAAAAATGCAAAGAAGCATTAGTTAGTTTTTTAAATAAACAGGTAATGTAGATTAAATATGGAAATCTAGAAACATTTCCCTTTTGAATTTTTGAATACTCAATCAAAATCAAATTAAGAAATTCATTGCCTTTCATAGAGATACAAAAACTTCTACCATCCTGTCATACATATATATTAATTATTATAAAATATATCCAAGTTCTGGTATTTATTCTGTAATATTTTATCTATTAAAATTGATTTAGAAATAAAACTCTACGGGCTTTTTCTTAAGTTGGTAGTATATAGATTGCAATGTTACTAAACATCCAAAAACAGTGTGAGAAATGATAATAAACATAGTCCTCTTAGCGTGAACTGCATGCATAACCTTATTTTACAATAATTACTTGCTGAACTCACCATACTATAGAACAAGGATCATGACTATCTTTAAGAAATGTTGAAAAGCACTTTGTTATTCTCTCCTACATTCTTTGGGTTTTTATAGGCCAGTTCATTTTGTCTCCACTGTGAAATACCTTAAAGGGTAACGTGGTATTCTGACTCTACTAGTAATTTATTACACCAGTTAATCTTGTAAAATTGCCCTCTGGATGTAATAATTTGTTATTCTTTTATTAGACCTTCTTTTGCATACTGTGTTTATCATAAAGATGTCACCGTTGTGATGCCTAGCAACCATTTCAATGTTCTGGAGGTGTTTGCATATATTTTCCTGGGGGAGAGATCTGCGTGGTCCCTGCATGGGAGAGCTGTCAGTGTATTCTGATGTATGAGGATAAAAGGAGCCCCTGCTGCAGACTCCAATAAGCTCCAGTCACGGCCCGAAAGCAGTGACTTGGGCATCACTATAGCGTGTTAGAAAATGTGTCAATTATCACATGAACTGCCTAAGGGTATTGCCTGGGTCTAGGTCATAAAACCATCAAGACTGAAGGGGGAAAAAATTGATGAAGAAGTAAGTTGAATTAATTGATAACAAGGAAGCCTGTATATGGGATGTTCATTGTAACTCGAGACCCCAAACTTGTTGTCTGAGAAGCTTTCCTGTGGATGATCCCATGAGTAAAACTAAAATGTCCATCTTCTGCTACATCAAGTATGTGTAACTGCCATGTTAGCCATTTTCTAAGGGCCACTAGGTAGTTGTCAAACTAGTCAAGAAGCCATAAAAACAAAAATAAAATCATGCTAATAATGTTATAGCTGTTTTGTTATTACTGGGATTCTTAATATACGGTGCTGCTGTTTATATGTGAATACAGCTGGGACCACTTAAATATGTCGCCTAGGGCCTAAGTCATGAAAGCTTTATGCACCATTTATGTAGGTTTTTGTGCAGTTTACTTATGGAAGGGGAAAATTACATATTTTTCATACATTGATAGTGGTTTCTGAGCTGCTTAAATGACCTCCTTTCCACACCTTCTTGTGTTCCCCTTGAATTAGAGAATTCAATTTTAGGCTTTGCATCAGATGACTTCCCTTCAAGAAATCACTATTCACTAGGCAAAAGGATAATTACTATGGAAACTGGCCATCTATATAAAGTGCCAAGACTACCAGCCAACCCAGCATTTTTGAAGGAAAAAAAAATTAATCAACAACAAATCCACTATTTGAGGATATTGAGTGGATACTTGTTCAAAATATCTAGGTAGCTGGCCACACACAGATCCAGAGGTAACCAGAATTACTGCTTAGTACTCTTCTAAAGGAAGCACATTATTCTCAAAATGCAGTTTTAGAGCATAGGCATGTAGAAAGGAAGGTTAGCCGTCTCTGTATTGGTACTAAACAAAAGGTCCCCCATCTCACAGTTATGAAGCAACTACCACATTTTCAGTGTTAAGAACACATAAAAAGGTATGGCCTCTCTCACTTTAAATGTAATAGATGTTACATTTTTCATAATGATAGTATTGGTTATAGTGATGATCATTATGAGCTAGATAGTTTCTAGTATAGATTTATCTTCTGGCACTTGATGCTTTCTTTGAAGGTAAAAGCAAATTTGCATTAAAAGTCATATCAGAGAAAACTAACTTCATTAAAATATTTATTTAATAGCTTTCATCTCTTCAACTTGAAACATGTCCTCACTACTGGACAGTATTCCAATGAAGTAGACAGAATTCTTACTAAGCTATGCCTCTTATTTATTCTGTTTTTGCATAAATTGCTACTATTTCTCTGTGTGTGCAAAATTAGAAAGCAACACAATCTTGCAAATAGAGATTTTAAGTTTCTCATTAATACCCTATATGCTAAGTAGAAACGTGACAGATGCTGGAATATTGAAATTTAGTTTTTATACATGTTGGCTATACAGTTGTTCAAATTATAGAAACCTTACATTCTGCTTTAAATATATATAAATATATATATACATATATATGTGTGTGTGTGTGTGTGTGTGTGTGTGTGTCTGTGTAGGAAACTTGTACTCACCAGAGAGGGACATAGAGAGAAAGAAGGAAAATGAAAAAACATCCTCCGGGGGGTGGCCATGCTGCTATCCCCTCTCCTTCATTCTCCTTTAGGATTTAGGGCACACATGCCCAGCATGATTTTCAAGCCACTAGATCCAGAACTCAAACTGCAGTTGGCCATGTGAAATCCACCTGCCTTAACCTCTATGCCACCTGCTGGGCCAGGTTCTGCATCTTAAAAAAAAAAAAAAAAAAAAAAAGAAGTTTACAATATCATAATTCCTGCTCAATCTACCTCACAGAACCACTATGAAAAGCAAATTTAATAACTGCTATTGAAATGCTTTAGAATCCATAGGACTACAAAATGTTATTTATAATTATCCACATTAAACTTAAATTATGTTGGACTATCACTATCATCAATCAGTATTATTTTAAACATACAGTCAATTACTATTTGCCTAGTACTTTTGGAACAGACAAAATTTTTTTCTTTTGATAGTTAAATAAGAAAAGTTCTCTCCCAACTAAATATCAGGTTGTCAATTTATAGTTTCCTCATCCTTTTTTGATCATGTTTATAGGAATCTGTTCTGAAATGGAATGGACTATAAGGCCAGCTCTCAAATGTATAAAAGTTCAAACCATGGGACCAGCAGTTAACATAATGGCTATGTCGCTGGACTCCCATGTAGTCGACCCTGGTTCGCGTCCCAAACCCAGTGGCTTAAACTCAGGCCGAGCGTGTGTGCGTGCGTGCCCAAGATCCCAAGAGGAGAATGGAGGAGAAGAGATTGTGGCGTAACCATCCCCCCGGGGGGTGATGATTTCTCACTTTCTATCTGTCTCTCTCTGTCTGTCTGGCGAGTGCATGGGCCCTATAGTAAAAAACTCAAAAAAAAAAAAAAAAAAAAAAAAAAAACATGACCTGGAATTATAGAATGTGAGTTTGGAGACATTTTAGGTTAAATATTTTCACAGCAACCTACAGAGAGGTATTCAAAGAAAGATAGCTAGGTTGTGGCGGTTTTATTTATTTATTTTATAGATTTTTGCTGTAGCGCACGTGGGCTTGCCAGAGCAACAGAGAGACAGAAAACAAGAAATAACCCCCAAGTGGGGGATGGCCGTGCTACAATCCTTTCTCCTGTATTCTCTCGAGATCTTGAGCACACACGCATATGCATGTTTTAAGCCACCTAGTCCAGGACTCAAACCAAGGTCCACTATGTGGGAGTCCAGTGACATAACCATTACGCCATCTGCTTGTCCTGGGTTGTGGCAATTTTGCAACCTAAAATTGAAACAGAGCTGAAAATAATAGTATTATATTATTTTCTCTTTTAAAAAATAAAGATGGGCACTGAAATTTTATTGAACCTGGGTGGGTATGGGAAAGGTGAAAAATATACTTTAAAACTGACCTGAACTGTCTACTGTGGTTTTCAGTGAAGACTTTCCTTTCTCTTATTGCAACAAATTTATCTTCCAGGGATATCACAGGAAAGAAACAGGCAACTCTTCCAGCAAGATAAATGGAAACTTGGTAATGAAAACCCCTGTATCTCAGGTTTATAATACCCACTCATTTGTACCTGTGACATAACAGCTCCTGAAGAAGAACTGTGTTCTCTTGGATAACAAAGAAGGTGCTGATAGCCAAGCTAGAGGTAATCCTCTTGGCCTCGGCAGAACTGCTTCTGATCTGGTTCTATAATAATTGACACAATGCAGGTAATTTGATTATTAGGGAATGCACCACCGTTTATCAGTTGGAGTTAGATTCAGTTGAAGTGATGGAAATTTAAAATAAATGTGGCTTATATAAAGCCATTTTCTCACTCTTTCCTATAAACAAAGTCCAAATATATGAAGGTCAGGGTTCTTGTGGGTCCTGTGATGAAAAGAAATTTGGTCCCTTATGCCATCAACACGGAGCAGTTTACTGCATGGTATGTTTTGAGATGGCTGTTTAAGCTCCAAAATGTCCCCATCCCAACCAGAAGGAAGTTTGAAAGATGAGTGTAGGGGCATTATTCAAGAAAAATGCTAAGCTACTGACAAAGTGATTCTGAACATATAATAAAAGAGTGTTCTGGAATCAGCAGGTGGCATGGTGGTTAAGAGGCTGAATTTCCACGTGGCCGACCAAACCTAGTGGCTTGCTTTCTCACTTCCCCCTCCCTCTCTGTGTCTCTCTCTAGTAGGTGCACATGCCCTATGAAAATCTTTAAAAAAATTAATAAATTAAATAAATAAACTTTTTAAAAAATAAAAGTATTCTTTTTTTATGTGCCCTTTTAGGCTGGTTAAGCTGGCTGTTCTGCACATAGGTGATTAATATGGGACACACATTTCTTTCATCCTTTTTCTCCATCTTTCCTTGGGTGTGGTTTTGATTATGTGGCTAGACTTGTGATATAGATATGTCTATATTGCAGCTCATGGGAAGAGGGAAGTGTGGAACAACACAAGCGCAATGTTTTAAGTCCTGGATCTGACAATGACACATATCAATCACTTCGGCTCATCTCTTTATTGGCAAGAATGTCATTTCATGCGACATGGCTACATTCAGGAGTGACCAAGGCTGGGGAATGCAGTGTCTGGCCCTGTATATCTCAATTACAAATTTATTATTAAAATAAATAATCTGTCTCTGTCTCTCTCCTTTTGTTTTTCTCTGGTGAACATGTGTGCCCAGTAGCAAATGAAGAAGTAGTAATAATAATAGTGATAAATAAAATTCAATAAAAAATGCTTTTTTAAAAAGTGAAATGTCTGTGGAGCAATGGAGCAGGAATATATTTGAGAACAGAGATGTGAAAACTCAGTTTAGAAACATGTTAATAAATTTAAATGACTTTGAACAGTTAAAGTCATTACTCTTTAGAGCAATATTAATTACCTCATAAATACATTGTTAAAAGTTCAGTTTTTTTTGTTAATCCAGGTTAGTGGCTCCCACCAGAAAATACATGATCCTTACTGTACTTTGGTTCATTTCCACAGAAATAATGACTGAATATATTTAGAGCAATTCTCAAACCCATTCTACCTGTCCAATAATTTACTCACCAAATATGTATTGAACACTTATTAGTCCAAATTCAGTTGAGGCATTCAGGATTTTACCAATAAAAAAAGGTAAAAGGCTGAAACCCTATGGATTTTAACTTACAGTAAGAAATCGGGTTATAAATAAATAATATAGCATCTATTATTTGTAATTAAGGACTATTTATCAACCAAAAAGTGAAGACACAGAGGGACAAAGATACAGTAGGCATTACAGGCCACTGTTGTCTTCTCAGTGAGAAATAGTGCCTTTGATTAGAATGACATTAGAGAAAAAAATTTAAATCGAAGAAAGGAGGGTGAGTTAATAGATGTGAATGGCTACCAGACCATGAGGCTCTTCTTAGTCATACCCAGGAGATCACATTTTATTTTGAGTGATGTGGGAAGCCCCAAGAGGATGCCAAGCACACAAGTGATTGAGTTTTTGTGTATTACAGCAGAGTTACTCTGGCTGTCCTGTAACACAGACTGCAGGGGGCAAGACAGGAGGATAATACAATAGTCCAGATGAAAGATGATGATGATGGCCTTCACATGCAGCAGATTCTGTAAAACCAAGCTGATGGTCTAGATACTGTGTGAAAATAATAAAAGAAAGCTAGGTTGGGGACCAGCAGATGGTGTAATGGCTATGTTGCTGGACTCCCACGGAGTTGACAGTGGTTCGAGTCCTGGACCCAGTGGCTTAAACTCACACTGGGTGTGTGTGCATGCCTGCCCATAATCCCAAGAGAAGAGTGTAGAAGAAGGGAATGTGGCATGATTTCTCACTTTCTTTCTCTCTGGCAAACACTCGTGTCATATAGCAAAAGCATCTCTGTTAAAAAAAGAGAGAGAGAAAAGAAAAGAAGAGAAGAGAAAAGAAGAAAAGAAAAGAAAAGAAAACTAGATCCAAGCACTTTGAAGAAATGGGAAGAATAAACGTGCCATGCGTGAATTTGAGGGCCCAGAGTTAAGGGACACGTTTGGTGAGAGGCTTTGTTTGGAGGGGACTCTCTGCATAATCCCAAAGTGTCACAGATGAGAAATCAAGAGAGAAAGTTGGTCCATATCTGTGTTTGTGTCTCTTTATAAAGCTACATGGAGTCAATCATGGGGGCATCACCCTGATAATCTCACTCAATCCCATTCAATACCCGAAGGGTTCTAACTTTCAAAACCATGATAGGAATCCATCTCCACCCTCTCAACACCATTATAATTATAATAACACACCAAATTTCAATACATGGATCTGGGGGCAAGGGACACATTTAAACTATAGCAATTTGTCTCTGTGTATACTTAGGTAAATAACTATGTCTCATATTTGTCTCTAAAACCTGTAAATAATAAGAAGGCAACTGATGGACTTATTATGAGGATTACATTAGTCAAGACATAGAAAGCCTTTGGGATAGTGTCTGAAACATAGCAATGGTTCTACAGGGTTAGAAATGTGAGTAAATATAGACAGACAATAGGAAAATGCAGTAGAGCTCATGTGCAAGATTCAGCGTGGAGGTTCAGGATGGAAATTTGGGACCTTCAGAAATCGAACGTAATTTAGAACTGTGGGAGCAGAAATGACTTTCTCATGTCTCTGTCAATGTGGACTACTATAACAAATCACCATAGACTAGGTGGCTTAGACAAATATTCACTTCTCACGGTTCTAGACAGAGGAAGTCCGAGATCAAGGTGCTTAAAGTTGTGGCATCCAGCGAGGGCCTTCCTCTTGATTAACACATGGGCTTCTTCTTGCTGCATCCTCATGCAGCAGAGAAGGAAAGAGAGAGAAAGCTCTTTGGCCTAATATATGGGGCACTAATCTCATCATTATGGTTCCACGCTCATGACCTATCAGCTCTCTAAAGTCCTGTTTCCAAATATCATCCAACTGAGGGTGAGAGCTTCAGTGAGGGAATTTGGGGTGGAGGCATCCATTCAGTTCATGAAACCTAGACAGTGGGATCATGAAAAGAAGGGACATAAGGTGCTTGACACCTGGAAAACACTGGTGTTCACAAGTGAGAAAAATGGGGAGGACCAAGTAATGGAAACTGAAAAGGAATAACAGTAAGGAAAGAGTAGCTACTAAGGAACAAAACATAAAACTTCTCTGTCTTCAGACTCACATGCAATTAACCAGAAGAACCAATATACAATCAATAGGTGAAGTGAAATGATGTTTTCTTGTAGCACTCAAATGCAAAAGACTGAGATTATATAGTTCTAATTAAATCCATAGTGGCAAAATATGATTTTTCATCCCATATTTCCATTGTGTCTCAGAAGAATTTGTCAGAAAATGGACATTAGAGAACCAGCAGATGGGGTAATGGTTATGTCACTGGACTCCCATGTAGTCGACTATGGTTTGAATCCTGGGCCTGCTGGTTTAAAACTCATGTCAAGAGCATGTGCGTGCATGCCATGTCCCAAATCCTGAGAGAATGGAGGAGAAGGGACTGCAGCATGGCCATCCCCCCGGGGGATGATTTCTCACTTTCTGTCTCTCTGTCCAGTGAACATACGCATCCTATAGCAAAAATTTCTCTCTAAAATAAGAAAAGAAAGAAAGAAAGAAAGAGAGAAAGATAAAAAGGAAGGAAGGAAGGAAGGAAGGAAGGAAGGAAGGAAGGAAGGAAGGAAGGAAGGGAGGGAGGGAGGGAGGAAGGGGGGGAGGAAGGAAGGAAGGAAGGAAGGAAGGAAGGAAGGAAGGAAGGAAGGAAGGAAGGAAGAAAGAAAGAAAGAAAGAAAGAAAGAAAGAAAGAAAGAAAGAAAGAAAGAAAGAAAGAAAGAAAGAAAGAAAGAAAATAGACATTAGAAATTTTTCAGAGATTAACATCAGAGCTATACCTTGGCAGTTTCTTAAAATCATCGTAACTTTTGCTCATATGTGGTATTTTAGCAGCACCCCATTCTGTAACATACCAAAGATCACTAGGGGTATTTCTTTTCTAATTTTATGTATTACTCAACTTTGCATAATGACCTTAATTTTATTGTTTTACCTTATTATTAGAAGCTCACTCCCATCAATAAATAAGGAAGAAGTTCATATGTACGTAAACACACACACAAACACACACATGCATTTTGTTTTATTACCACCCCTTGTGATAATTTTAGCACTTGGATGTTCTTGAAAATATAGTTTATAGGAAAGCGAAAAGCCATTATTTTTCAAAATAAAAAATAGTTTTGATTTCGATTTGAACTGAAGTGTGTGGGTTAAGTCGTATTCTATCAAAACCAATTTTCTCGATATTGGGTGTTGTGCTTTAGAAATGACAGCCATGAAGTTCAAACAATGTTCCATTTTCCCGTCAAAACACTCAGGTCTGATCATGGTACCTTGGAGGGCTCTGAGTCCCAAATAAAATGGACCAGAATCAACTAGTAACTCAGGCATGATTGGAAAATATTACTTTCCTTCAGAAGGGAAAAAAACCTCAATTGAATTGACCAGAAAAGGTAATGAAGAAATATGACCACAATCCCTTTGTTTATGTATATTTAAGCAAGCATACATATACACACATGTAACATGTTTCTATAAGGTAAACTAAGACAGAACAGGAACTGTTATATACAGTAAAATGAGACCAATGGTATATTGTCCAATAAAACATCACCAGAGATTTAACATAAAAGCAAATAGCTAAGAGAAATACAATGTTATAGACCAAGAAATATTTTTCTCTAATCAATTACAAGAAGTCCAGATATCAGAGAGTCATTCAGTCTCATAACCTAAGGAGATAGAAGACTCAGAACAAACCAGCAAGATCTATGTGCAGAATACACATAAAGTGACTCTTACTCCTTGACCGGATATACACACACATGTATTTGTGTGTGTACACTGACTGCTGCTTTCTCTCAACAGTCCTCATTAGGTGGGATAAAGGCTCAGATGCACAGTTAATGTAATTGCTAGTAAATATGGTAACTATTTTCTTCCACTAAAGTTACAAAAATTCTTTGAATTTTATATCAGGGACTGAATTTGTAATGGGAAATGATGTTTGATGGTGTTTAAATGCAGAGTATGTCACTTTATAAAGCATAGGTCTCTTTTAAGTTATTTTTTTTAACTTCTTGACATGTGTCACAATTTGGAATTCTGCTCTCATGGGATAAATGCCAGATTACATGGTGTAGTATTTTTATCCTCTGTACTTTCGCTGTTGAAGCATACAACATCAAAGGAAAGGCAGATCACTCACATCAGCAGAAAATGGAATAGGACTATAATATGCTGGCTTTGATCTTGCCTTCTAGTAATTATCTTGGCTACATTCATGCATTGAGAGTAAGATTTGAATTAATAAGGCCAAGAAATCCTAGAAAATGTAAGAGGTATCCCTGAATATAAATTTTGCCTATCTTCAACATGATAGATTTCAATTGAGTCTACGAAGTTGTGAGTTGTTAATTTAAAGCACTAATCCTGAAATGTTATTCTCTCTTAAACTTGTCACTGCTGTATTTAGGACTGCAATCTTGGCAATTAAGACATGATCACTTTAAAGTCCAACTCCCCTCTAATACAGAGCATTTAGTAACATACATCTGATTTCATGTACATTTCCAAATAATAGGACCTAAATTAAAAAAAAAATCAACCACATTAAATTAATTTTTTAAATAGGCACTATCACAGCTCAGTCCATAATCACTAAAATCTAGTCTAATATCACCTTAGGAAAGACATGGCTTTTGATATGGGAAGGAAATTTAATCATCCACACCTACACAGGTTATATAGAGAGTGTGAGGATATTATATTCTGAATCAACTTTGTCACTTTCCTATTTGTTTGTTTACCAGTATTTACTGCTATATTAGATTAAGAGAATTCTATATTCCCCCATGTGGGTAAAAATTATCATCTCTTTTGGAGGTGACTCAGGCGGCTATATATCAGAAATTTCAGAAATATGTTTTAGAGATTAGAAAGGTTTCTGAAGCAAAATATTTCTATATTTGAGGGATTAATTCACTTTGTAACTGATTAACTGCCCTATATGAGTGATACAACATTTAGCTGACACCAAGCCATAGGTATTTTGTTTAAAACTGTTTAATAAAACATTGTGTATTATCTTCATTGAAAACTGCTTCATCTATAATTTTACAGTATCAAGACTGCTATCATAAAGTTGTTCACTAATCGACACTTGACATTGAATAGGCCCAATAAATTCTACTTCTACCTAACAAATGCAGGTTTAATGCATGAGTAGAGACAAACACAACAGTAAGGGAAGGAAACCACTATTTCCTTCTGCAGCATGCAAAAAGGTATTTTAAATCTTACACAAAAGGGTTGGAGGCCATTTGTAAGGCAAACTAACAAAGAACAAACTTCTTTGAAGAAAAATTCTGTTCTAGCATTGAAATATCTCCTGATTCTCTCTAATGGTCCAAACTCTCTAATGAGAGTTGAAAAATAGAGGATTACCTCCCAAGGAAACAGCGACTACAGCTTTTCTGTTTAAGTGTTATGACTTCTACTTAATGGTACAAGAAGTAGTAAATGTTATCTACTTATTGCAAGTTGTGTTCAGTAGTACCCACTGACTTTTTGAGAGAGTTAAATATACAGGACACTCTATTCCTGATGTTTATGAATTTGCAGCTGACCCTGTTGAAAAGAATGAACATTCTGGGACCAGTAGTTGGCTTAATGGCTATGTCACTAATGTAATCAACCACAGTTCGAATCCCAGACCTGCTGGTTTAAACTCACACTGGGCAGGTGTGCGTGCATGCCCAAGATCCTGAGAGGAGAATGGAGAAGAAGAGATTGTGGTGAAGCCATCCCCCCTGGGGGGTGATTTCTCACTGTCTCTCTGTTTTTCTGAAGAGCACACCGTCCTATAGCAAAAACCTCTCAAAAAAAAAAAAAAAAAAAAAAAAAAAAAAGAATGAACATTCCGGAGATGTGTTGGAGAGTGGTACATATTCTTGTCTAATGCCATACCTTCTTATTTCCCTGATTTGCTCTAGGGCATTGCACAAATTTGCCTCTATGTCCTTATCTGTGAGGCGGGACAGGAGCCAAACAAGAACTAGAGTACAGTGAAAAATAAGGTTCTGTTTGTGTCCTCTACCCCCTGAAGAGCTGATGAGTAAGAAAACAGTCATCTTAGAAGTATGTGCTAGCTTCTCATTGAGGTTTTAGTTTTCCCTGTGGGTAAAATGAGAAATGTTGGAAGTCCACAGGCTGCCAATTAGCTAACCAAAAGTCAGCATCTAGTCTTCAGCAGTACAAAAGCTTCTGAAGGAGAGGCGAATCTTGTCACAAATGAAGTGAAGCCCTCCAAGGACTTGCGAATTTTGGTGGCAAAAGCATCTAAGCAGGTGTATGCACCATGATTAGAACTTTCCTTTAAAAAAGGTACAGGTATCATAAAGTGGCCATCTATACAGTGAAAGGAGTGAGCCTTAGTAATCACAGCTGGCCTCTTGCCTCAGAATTCATATGGTCTCAGTAGCTTGCAGCCCTGCCAACCAAAATTCTAAAACCTTTTTTTTTTTTTTTTTTTGTTTCCTCCCACATTGCCAAATTCTTTGCAGTCTTAAGTGTTGGAGAAAATGTCACTGGAGTTAAAGCAGTGGCTGGGAGGACTTCCCATGTAAGCAAAGTCCATTGCCAGGGGCTGTTACATGCTCGTTTTCCCAGCTGAATGCAATCCAGCAGGGGCAGGCTTGAATGTAGGCTTGCATCAGCCCAGTCCCTTCAGTGATCCAGGTTATTAAAGTAGGGTTGATTTAGGGGGAAGTGTGTGTCGGTGTCCATCAGTCCAGGAAGTGCAACACACAGCTAAGATCTGGGAAGTCATTCAGCTTGGCTATGCGTTCTCACCATTGCCTACCCAACAGGGTTTAAGCATAAGATGTCTGGTTCAGGGCAGGGAATGGTTGTGGTGCACTCTCTGAAGGAAGGGAAATCTAAGACATCCAGAGTGGTTTAGGAACACCAAAAGCTTCCTTCTTTGGGTTAAACTTGAAACAGCAAATATATTTAAAGTGCTTAAAGATATTTTATACCAGAAAGTACAGATTCCAGTATCAGCACCAGAAATAAAAGTCAATTATTTTAGTAACAGAATATTGTGGTATGAAAACTCCTCAACAAACAACAGCTCCTTCATGATCTCTAAGCCTATCAATTACATTTTATTATTTGTCTGGATTGTGGCATTGAAAAAATTTTAGTGTTAGGTTGTTTATAGCACTTGCGTATTTCTTCAGAATGCCTAAAACAAAGAGACATCCCTACAAATAACAGACTGTAATTTCCATATTTCTACAAATCTCTTTCATTTCCTAAATAAACAACAGAAATTTCTATCCGAGGTCTCTGTGACCTGCTGACTCAGCCAGTAACTCAAACTCCTAGTGTCTCATGTAAGCAACATTTTAGAGACCTGTGGATTTAAGGACGATGCTGTAGAGAACAGCTACTTTGAATGAATGATGGGTGAGTTTTCATTCTCAGTAACAGCATTCTATGCAGGCTGATATTTGATTCTCTTACTTTCTGTTAATAATTTGGAGAGAAATCAAGCTTATGGGAAGGTCCAATATTTATTCCTCTGATTTTCACATACACTTCACTTAAGATACAGACACTAGGGACATTCTATTCTGGGATATCTAAGCATAAGGTTGTGTTATTTTTTGTGGCTGCCAACCACATGGCATCATTTTCTAGGTATAATTATCATCGTAATCCAGGGGTTGGCTGCTGAATTAAATGTTGCTAACTCCTTTTCCCATGCCTACTAAGACAACTTTTGCTTTTGTAATTTTACCAATACTACAGTAAATTGAAAAAGTTGAATAAAAAATTAAAAGAGATTACGATTTTAAAAATTTTGAATCTTGACATGAAATAATGATAATAAATACAAAATGATTATATCTCCAGGCTTCAGGGTTTTGTTACATTGTAATATTAAAAATAAATCATTTGTTGACTTGGTAAAAAAAAATAGAACTAGGAAATTTGAGCTCAAGAATGCTTACAAAACACTTGTATGTTTACAAAACACTTGCATAGAAGTGTTTTACGTTCACAAAAAGAAAATAGAAAAGAGGAAACTAAACAGAACAGCTGAGTCATTAAATATTTTCAAATATTTATCATTAAATTTTCTTTGCTAGTCATTGGAAACTTTTTAAGATTTTTCTTTTATATTATCTGAATAGATATCTTTGTAAATTTGCTACTTCTTTTGTGTTTTCTGTCAGAATAGTTTGCATATACTAACATGGTTTACTTTATTTATAGTGTGGAGTTATGGATTCCCACCTTTTGATCCTATTGTGGTTTGAGAAACACTTAGTAACTTGAATATTGGGTGTTAAAAATGCTTTAAGTAACCATTTGTTTCCCGATTAAAGGTAAATAGATATTTCTGATATCTCTGATATGTTTGAGAAGCACTCGCCCTATCTGTGATAATTTTACACTAACATAGTTATTGACCCCTCTGATAGATTATTTCATTCTTCCTAGTAGATGTTTCTCCTTAACCAAACCATTCTATAAGCAGAGGTCTCTTTTTGTCTTCTCGACCCCTAAATTTGGTCTAATAAAGTTGTCATTTACCAAATGAAATACAGAAGAAAAAGGAATACAAGAAAATTATTTTAGGTAAACGATGTAAATGTATGGAGCAAAAATGAAAATCCTTTCCAACCAGCGTAGGCACAATATTGTGTTCAATAAAAACAGTCAAAGAACCAAAAAACAAAACAACACAAAACAAAACAAAAACAAACCAAAAAACATTAAAATGTAATGACCATCTCTCTTGAATCTCAGTGTACAAAATATCAAGGAGGGGGGTGCCAACAGATAGCGATGGTTACATCTCTGTACTCCCATGTAGTTGATCATGGTTCGAGTCCCACATCTGGTGGCTTAAATCTCACGCTGGGCACATGTGAGAGGATAACAGAAGAAATTGCAGCATGGTTATCACCCCCTGGGGGGTGAGTTTTCACTTTCTGTCTCTCTGTCTCTCAGGCAAGTATATGTGCCCTATAGCAAAAATCTCTCTTTAAAAAAATTAACAGGAGGTACTAATAAGTCAGGGTCAGCCCTTTTCTAAATGTCTCCATTTCATGCTTCTGTATTCCCACATTGCCTAGTTACCTAATAGACTAATCACATTCTCTTTAGAAAACCTTCCACTTGGCTGAAACTTGATATCCAGCTGGGATAAGGTTATGGAAGCAAATCTCTTTATAATCTGAGTGTTTTTAATTTCCCCTGGAAAGTTAAAAAATTTCCCTTTTAAATCCTCAGGTAATTCCTAAGAATTAGGAATTTGGGTTACAGTACTCCTTTGAAGCTTCTAATGTCCTTTGTCCTTGTTTTGTTTTATTTAATGTTTATGTGTTAATTCCATGAGCTACTCAGAGAGAGAGCAGAGAGAGACAACACCCTAAACAGGGTCTTAATGCTGCAAGCCACACGCACCCTTTAGCAAGTTCTAGATCATAGGTAAGCATGTGCCCAGAGTTTGGACTTGAATGGAAACATTCGCAAGGCGAATTGCCCCACAGAGCCTGCGTTTCATCATTGCCCCACAGAGCCTGCGTTTCATCACTGCACCACCCTTTGGTGGATGTTTTCTGGAGGGAGGGGGTCCCTTGACCTTAATCTTTTTAGATTACCCTACTTTTGGAAGGACAACCTGCATGGAGAGGGTTGTTACAGAATATGAAACTAAATATTGGAAAAGGTGCAAATATCTTTATCCAGCAGTAACCAGGAAAATAGAAAATGGTTGCTAAGAGGAAGCAGTGTAGGATTGATGGAAAGCAGGCACTCAAGGCAGTGTTTTGAAATTAGCGATTAAGAAGGAGAGAATGCCTTTCCTACCTTTGGATCCTGTGGTAAATAATTAATTAAGGATGAGTTTAAGAGTATTTAGTAATGTATAACATTTCAGAATCAACCATAGGAAAGGGAAAGAGAGGGAAACAGAAACAGGGAGGAACAAAGCAGAGAAACGATGGGCACTGGAAGAAAAAATAGGATAGGGAGTCACAGGAGGGTTTAGAAGCTTAAGTAGGGACCACAGATTACAGTGACATGAGATGTAATATAATTAGATTAAATGCGATTAGAAAATAATGTTTGCAGTTAGCTAAACAATGGGATTCAGAGAGTTTTGCCAAAACGAATGTTCTCCTTGGCAATGAACAGTTCTGGTAGTATGAGAACACACCAAATAACCTTGAAAGACTTTTCTATCAGAGAGTAGAGTCCAGCATCACTTGTACATGAATAAAAAAATGTAAATTAAATTTAACTGGACCTGTTATGAAACTATGTTGAATTCTATTATCAATTGGGAATTAAAATGGAAAGACCTCTTACTGGTCTACCCAAATGACAATTATTATTTCTTTTCTTTTCTTTCTTTTTTTTTCTTTTTTTTAGGGAAGGAGCTGTGAGAAATCATAAAAAATATTTACAAATACTGGGATCTGGAAAAAGTCAGGGAGTGCTATAGTTCTGGTCCCAGAGGCAGCTTCATTTCAGTTTCTCACCTTTTGCTCTTTTCTCTCACTCTAAATAAGGAGAGCAAATGGAAATCAGAATGAAGTTTATCACAGAGGAAAGTTAATTCCTCTTTTCTCTTTCTAGTCTCCTTATTCATTAACTTTGAACTAGAGAGAAATAAAAATAGCACACATCTGCCCTTAAAGACCCCTAGAGTGTGATAAGCAATTTATTTGAATGAATTTTAATGCTTTTGTCCTAAGAAATATTTTACCCATAAATTTTAGTGATGCTTAAAAGAAGGATAATATTTTGAAAAAAATATTAATTATTTCATATATTTATTATTCTTTTTCAATTTGACCAGAGAGAGACAGAGAGAGGAAGACTGAGAAGGCAAGCTGCCAGGTCCTGTACGTGAACCACGGTCGGCCATGTGGGAGTCCAGTACCTTAACCACCACACCACCTGCCGGCTCCATTGAAAAAAAATTTAAGTTATTATTGTTCACTTTTTTAGCCTCCATACCTAGCCCAGGCTTGACGATGGCAAAGCTAACAGGCCAACTGCATTCATAGAAACTCAGTTAAAACTCACTGGTAACCAGAGTTTAGCCTTGTGCACAAAGAACACCACAGGCTACAAGGCTGGGGTAGGGCTATTACAAATGCAACTAATCTTGATTAATTAACTCGAGAAAATAATTTTTGATAAACTTTGATTTATTCTGAAATTAGATTTTGTAGTAACTAAAGATACATATGAGCATACTCATGAATACAGGGGAATTGAGGAAAATTTTGCTATAAATCTTGCAAGTCAAATTTGCACAGCATCATTAAAAAGCAGAAGAAATAATTTCCCTCTCTCAAACGTGTATTAGCTATATTTTGCCATTAAACTAAAATGCTGAGTTAGACTATAGAAAAAAGGAAATGCTCATCAGTGGGATTTTTAAGTTTATGTTATTTATGATAGAGTGTGTGCATGTAGGCAGCACAGAGAAGCATCCTGGTCTGGGGCTTGTCCTGACATGTTCCTATTTCCCCAGCCCTCTAACCATGGAGTGCCCATACACATACTTGCTGTGCTTTCAAGTCAACCCAAGACTGGAACCCACAGCCAACTATGTGGATTCCAGCACTGCAGCTTTGTGTTCTACCATCCGTATCGCCAAGACTGAGCTAGAGATTATTTATTTATTTATTTATTTATTATTAATCATCTTGCCTAAATTGACCTTTGTTCAACAAGAATATCAATGGCATATTATTCTGCCTTTCAATGCTGAACTCATTCCTCTATCACATGTGCAATCATGATAGAATTTTCAGAGATAAAATGTATATTAAGCCATAATATAGCATAGTATGTGGGTAATTTTTAACATGGTAGTAGATGCTAAATTGTATATTTGGGTTCCCTTATTTTATCTAATGACTCCTTGATATATGTAGTTCAATAAACATTTCTTACACTTCTCATAGTGGAGGGTAGGTTTCCTTTAATTAGTTATTTCTTTTGGTGGGATTCATAAAAGACTATACAAGTATTTCTCTATCTTTACTAAAATCCTCAGACTAACCAATTCAACAGTTTCTCAGGATAGCACATTTCAGTGTTTAAGAGCATCTATGTGAAGAGAGTTTTCTCTACTTTAGTCAGCATGTTCTTAAAACTAAATCTGTATTTGTTGCTTTATTCATTCTGTTACAGTTAATAAGAGAGTCAAATAAAAGACAATCCCTTTCTTTCCTTTGAGGCCTAAACTTAAGTTGTACTAATTTTATCTTATTAATTATAATGATTCTTTATAGCTTTTGCATTTTCTTCTCTGAGGAGGCTCAAATATATGTGAGAAAGAATTGAATAAAACAGAATGGAATAGATGAAGAACTTGGGTGTAACTAATTTTTCAAAAAGTGGGCCTTAATTCTTTCGAAATAAGATAGAAATGCAAAATGAATAGGCCAAAATATTAATATTCAGATTTGCTTTCTTAAATCGACTAGTAAAGATGATTTTAAAGGTTTATCTCATCATCATGGATTTACATAAAATATACTAAATACTTTTTTTTTTTACTTTTTTATGTAGGAAATTGTAGTGCATTAGAATTTATATTGAAACTTGACCAAATAAAAATTTAATAGATTTTCTTCTATGTACTTTTAAGAGAAAAACATTTAAAAGACCACATCATAGGTAAATAAGAATTTTCCTCTATTAGAATGCTTATTATCTGGTATAACGAGTTATAATTTAAAAATACAAAAACAAAAGATGAGCGCCAATAAGTTGTATTTACTGTAATAGTCAAGTGTTAAGGTACTGTATTAGTCAGGCTCACAATAATAATAAACTTAAACCAATTTAAATTTATTGGCAGAATGATCAGGCAGTAGCAATAGCCTGTCAAATTTTTACTGTTTCTCTATTTGCTAGGATGGTACGAGAGGATCAGAGAGCTATATAAACATGGGTCAGTTTTTTGTGAGTAGAAGAAAGCCAAAAAGAGAAAAGGATCAAGGTATAGTTAACCTTTAACCTTTGTTAATTTTTGCTTCTACTTTGCCTACCATACTTGCTACAGATGACCCAACAAGCCAGCAGTCAGAAAATGGAGGTCAATAAACATTAGTTCCTTACTTGGTCGATTAAGACAGAAATTATTCTATCTATATACAAATATATTTTTATTACAGTCTTGGGTCTTAGTTTCTTATTGTATCACTTACAGAAATTTCTGAGAATGAGTGATTTGTAAAGTAGAGGTCTACTCAGCTCAAGATTTGAAGGGTCAGATGCTAAG
This sequence comes from Tupaia tana, assembly GCA_026018925.1. Lineage (NCBI taxonomy): Eukaryota > Metazoa > Chordata > Mammalia > Scandentia > Tupaiidae > Tupaia > Tupaia tana. The sequence goes on from JAKSZU010000008.1 coordinate 33,625,231, forward strand.
GGCCAACTTCTGGTGATGCTGTAACTAGATGGAGGGCAGGATCTTATGCAGAATGGCTGCTCATTCATTTCTGCCTGATCTTATCACCTTATCTCTCTTATAAACACACCAGAACTCAGTCACAGGCATCCTACCCCAGTAACTTCATCACCCACAGGCTCTATCCTGGCACCATGAAGGGAATAAGTTTTGCTTAACATAATTGCAGTACAACCAAGTACCACCATATAAATTTTGGGAGGCCAAACCATTATCCAAATCATGACAACTTGTAATTCAAAACTAGAAAAACAAATGTGGGAAAATTGTCATTGCAAATTTATTTATCTATTTTATTTTTATTGTTTATTTTTAAATTTGCCAGTGGGCACACGTGCTTGCCAGAAAGAGACAGAGAGAGAGAGAGAGAGAGAGAGAGAGAGAGAGAGAGAGAGAGAGAGAGTGTGTGTTAGGAGGATGGGAGAAAGCACTTTCCCTAACCCCTGGGAGATGTTCACAGTGCGATCCTTTTCTACACTTCTCCCTCTTTTCTGGATCATGGGCACAGAAAGAAACACATGAGCATTTTTTAAGCCACTGATTCTGGGACTTGAACCATGTAGTTAGTCATGTGAGATCCGGTTGCTTTAACTACCATACTACAGGTTGCCTCACAAATTAATTTTATATTTCTAAATGGAAGTGAATATATGAGTAGGTTCAATATGTATGTTTAGATATTTGATTTATTGATTATATCATGTCTACACAGCTGACAGAGTTTCTCCCATTGAAGAGAGGCTTTTGTCATTAGCCTTTAAACTAATCTTTTGTCAGACTCTGTACCCCAATTTTTTTTAATGATTATTTTTTAACCCATTTATTTATTTATTTATTTATTTTAATTTGACCAGAAATGGACAGAGTGACACAGAGAGAGGGAGAGGGAAAGAGAGAAAGCAAGCCACCAGTCCAGGACTCAAACCACGGTCAGCCATGTGGGAGTCTAATGCCCTTAATCACCATGACATTTGTAGACCCCTGTACCCAAGTTTCTTAATATATAAAATGAAGGTAACAATATTTCACAGAATTGTTTTGAGAAATGTCATGTTTTATAAAGTTAAATAAAACATGCCCCTACCCTCAAATAACTTAAGACTAAATAAGCCATAAGGCCTGACAGCTGATATGAAAAACACGGTGCACTGGATATAGTAGTTGGCTCTACCTGGAGGGGCTGTGAAGTTTTGCTAAACAATTTGATCCAAATTCTGAAAGATCTTTCACCTGGAAAGATTCCAGGGCAATGAGAAGACAAAGGGCAACCCTGAAGAGACAGTATGAGCAAAGACAGAGGCATGAATCAGCAGGTGAAAGCTAAAATGCTTCTTATCTCTCATGCTACTCGTGACCGCACACTGGCAGTGAGCATTAACTCCCTGTAAATATAAAAACCCAGGACAAAGGAGTAGGACTCTGTTTACAAAAGAGACTGCAAAGGCCAGGAGGTAGTGTAGTAAAGAAGCTGGACTCCCACATGGTCAACCACAGTTCAAGTTCTGGACCTGGAAGTTTTCTCTCTTTCTCTCTCTCTCTTTCTCTCTCTCCCTCTCCCTCTCTCTCTCTCCCTCCCTTAATAACATTAAATAAAATAATTCTTGAAAAAAAAGAAGAAGAAACTACAAAATTATCCACCTTTCAAATGAAAAAAATAACTAGCAATATTAGGGGTTGTGAGTAACAAGTGAGTAAGTGGGAGGAAGATTACATTTGATAGTTTCCATATTTCATATCAAAGGTCAATAAATAAGGGTCCTAAGCAATCTCAAAATTTGAAGTCCTTAAAGACCTTTTCTCCTATTTCTGGAGCTGTACACATGCTTGAACTACTCTCTCCCCATTGCCCTTTCTCCCCATGTGTTCCACCACTTAATGCATCCTTCAGTCACAGTTCAGTTATCAGCTCCCCCAGGAAGTTTTCCTTAATCCCAGCTGTGTGTTTCAATATGCTCTCTCCATTGACTTCATAGTTCCTTGTACTTCCCAAACCATAAAACCATAATCTATTACTCTGCTTTGGAATCATCTGCTATTTATCTCCCCAGTAAAGCTGTAAGTTTAAAAAAAAAAGAGTTGATGAGTAGAAAGGACTCAATAAGTATTGGCTGTTACTATAAAAATCTATTTCATTAAGATCCACAGTGTTACTAATAGGATATTTAATGATAATTTGCACCCTTAAATTATCTATGATTTTGTGATACAATAATTTTCACAGATTAAGGTCATCTCAGTCAATGATATAATTGCTTATTTAAAATCTCCTCTTATTATTTTATACTTGATCTTAGCCAAAAAGCCATGAAGTGATGCTCTCACTATTTTAATTTCCATTTTAAGTTCTTTCTAAAAAGAAAAACTTATTTTTTATATCCTTTCTATGGTATATTTATCTATGTAATTGCCATTTGAGATTCTCAGTGGTGGGATTGGTAGCTAGTGCTACACTTGGGTTGTTAGACTTTCTTATTGATGTCTGACCCAGTCATAGATTGTTGTTTTTATTTGAGAGATTTTTACTATACGGTGCATATGCTTTCCAGAAAGACAGAGAGGCATGAAGTAAGGGATCACACTCCAGAAGGCATGGCCATGATGCGATCCCTTCTCCTCCATTCTCCTCTGGGGATTTTGGGCACACATGCACATGCACCCAGCGTTAGTTTTAAGCCACTGGGTCCAAGACTCAAACTGTGGTCAACTACGTGTGAGTCCAGTGATGCAACCATTATGCCATCTGCTGGTCCCTATTTACTTATTTATTTATTTTTAGAGAAAGATTTTTGCTATAGGATGCATGCACTTGCTGGAAGGACAGAACGAGACAGGGAGAAGGAAAGCAAGAAATCACCCTTTGCCTCCCCTTCCCTCAGAGGAGATGGCCACACCACAGTCCCTTCTTCACCATTCTCCTCTAAGGATCTTGGACACAGAAGCACATGTGAGTTTTAAGCCTTGGGGTCCAGGACTCAAACTGCAGTCGACTACGTTGGAGTTCAGCAACATAACCATTATGCCTTCTGCTGGTTCCCCCAGTAATAGGTTTTTAAGTTGAGAAACAAGCTATTGGGTCATGGGGAAGGTCATGACTTATTTTTACATGGAAAGAATAGAAAAACACGCATGACATTCCTGACAATCTATTGTTTATATTTGTGTCTATATTTTGAGTGTAACCCTATCTGAAGTAGACCAGCTTATTGGTATATTTCGCTGAAGAAATGTGAGTTCTCAAATGAGATAGTTTATTAGAGAAAAATTACAATATCAGCATTATTTCTTCCAAACAACCCCCTTCTCATTTTTATCTACCCTAACTCTAATCTTCTCCACATGCTCCTCATGGCACATAGCAACCCATTCCACACATGCAACTTTATGTCATTGAAGGTAGCTATGCACAATACCAATCAAGGCATGTTTGAGATAATTGGCCTATGTAAGAGGAAACATTTGCTAGTCACTTTACTATACACTTTCATCTCTCTTAAATTCCAGTGACTTCTACCACCAAAGGCAACAAAAAATAACCTGTTTAAAGTCTCCTCAAAGTAATCTGATTGCAATAATTTCTTAAGAAAAATGACTGCAACCAAGCACGGACAGGCTTCATAGCCTTTATGGTCATTTAGCCATGTCTAAGTCTGATGGGAATCTTCCCATGTGTGGGGTTTTCCGCCTAATGTCTTCCTTTGTATTTATTAGTTAATTAATTTATTTGTTGTATTTTATTTTGGTTACCCTTCAAAAATGAAAATGTATAACAACATGATATATTTGGCCTGCTCAGGTTAAAGTTAAATACTACCTTTTTAATTTTCACTTCCAAAAAAGATATGTGACAAATGACATAGTAATTTTCCTATTTCTTCATGTTCATAAAACATTGATAATATGATTTTTACCTTCCCTTTGTTCTCAATTAAATGAAATGCTCCAATACAATTAACGTGCTCTTGCAATTTAGGTTTTCTTCAGAGGTTTCTCTTGTCTCTGATTAACAGCATTTTCCATCCATTCTGAAAACCCCCGACTGCTATTCAGAATGTTCCATTATGCCTGCCAGCTATAAATACAATTGTGAACCAATATCATTTTAATTGTTTCACTAATAACTTGTTTTAAATGATTCAACAGTCATCAGGAAAGATAAGTGCTCTTGTACCCTGCAGGCTTATGGGCATGATGGCATGAGGCAATGTGGAGTGCTCTATCGGAATAATGAAACCTTATGCAGAAGATAATGACGAAACACTCGCATTGCTGTAACGATAAATGAAAACAGTAGACCTTCTTTTCTCAGTAATATAACATCCATTTCTAGCTCCCATTTCAGTCATTAGAACTTCCAAACAGATTAATGCACAAACACACATATGCAACACGTTCCATCGGAATAGCCATATGCTCCCATGTTTCCAGGTGGACTGTGAATGATGGAGTTAACGAGCTTTACAAATGCTCTTGTTAATTAACAAAAATTGTTACTTTCTCATTCGAGGGGGGGTTTATAAATTAGACTTAATTACACCAGATAATTGCAACTGCCAGGCACTGAGCAACTCCTTCTCATTCTGTTCTTTTAGTGGCAAATCAACAATTGCAACCCTTGCCTATTTGTGTAGATGAATTTAATAAGCAAACAGCCCTTTTATGTTAATGGTTTACTGGCATTCATGGGCCTGGCAGGAGAAATGTGCTGGGGGAGGGTTTGCTAATGGCAGCACATAATCACATTAATTAAAATATAACTGCCATTTAAAGATTTGTAGTGTGGAATTAGAGCATGTTGGGAACTGAGAAAATCAAGCTAGAGTGCATATTAGCACCATTACTCTGTGCTCCCTGCACAGCAGTCAGCAGCCTCATGTGTCATAAATGTAATTTATGAGTGCTATTTGCTTTGAAATATATGTTTTTAGTTCACTCATTAGAATGTAAAAATTTGCAATGTCTGCTTCAAGGGGTTCAAAATAAATTTACTAAAAGCTGAGACCCATGATCTACTTTTAACAAATCCCTCAAAAATGATTTTTTTAAATGATGACTTTTTACACTTCTTTACATTGAAATGAACTGTCTCCTTTTCTGAAGACAAATTTAAGTCTCATGGCTACTATGAATTGGGCACTTTTAGTTATATAATTTCATGTAATTTTTATGGAGCGTTAATACATATGGTCCTTAATTTTTTCTCTTCATTCTTAAGAGGGTTGATGAAGACTGTTAAATGCTTTAAAGTTGGGCGCCTGCAGAGAAGAGACTTGAGAACATTTTTTGTAAAGCTTTTCATTAGTCTGTTTTGGGGATCCACTCGGTTTTAAAGTTACCCTTGATCTAATTCAGTCGCATTTGTATTTCACCGACAAACAAGCTCCGAGTGCACCCTGGATAAACAACCAAGGGAACTACGGCAATGGTCGATTCTTAATAGTGTCAAAGGAATCTAGAGTTTTCAGAATCAGTTGACTATGATCAACTTCTACCTTATTAAAATCTTATACTTTTAAAAGAGTAAAAGTGTACAATGCATTTCTTTTAACCTTTGTTCATCCAATCCATGAAGTTCCCAAATCTAGAAGTACAAGTTTAGCCTTCTGAGGAAATAGAATCTACTAAAATACAATGCATGTGACTCTTGCAGACTATGTGTTGCTATTTTCGTAAACTGCTTGGACAGCTTTCTAACACCAGTAACTTGAGTATGTTAGAGTTAAAGGGATGAGTGTTCTGCCAGTCCCAGAAAACCGACAGCCCAACCACACTAATGAGGGATCTTTTCATGTGGTGTCCAGGGCCATAGCTTATATTGTTTCTCAAGCTAAGCCTTTGTGTCACTGAGCAGGCAGTGCTTCCTGGAGTCAAGGATGGCGGTTCCTGAATCTTCAGGCCTGTAAGATTTCAACAGGCTCGTTAGATATAAAGGTAGAATGCAGGACCACTCTGGCAGCCGTTCAAGTAGAAGATAAGACATTAAAAATGCATGAAAGTGTTGATATAGTCTTGATATTTAGGATTTGCTTTCTACTTGAGGTGCTGTGTTGCAATTTTCTGTCCACATTTTCTTACTTAGTTTCTCTTAACTAGTAGAATGTCATTTTAGGTTAGATAGTTGGGGCAGAAGAGTTGTTTCTGCCTCCAAAACAGAATTTTTATTATGTCTTCATTTTCCTTCATGTGTCGATCTTGTCTTGATTTCCATCTGTGGCATCTAGAAGAATTATATCTCCTGAAATGAGTTGTCTGGTGTGAGGTCACATAGCTTTTGACTTTAAAAAGACACAAAAATGTAAAGTTACCTGTTGATGGTAATGTATATGGCAATGTCTCTGACTTGACTAAAATGCACTCCATTCATGCTGGAAAAACCATGTTGTGCACTGTAAAGATGTATAATGATAAATGTAAAAAACAACAAAGATGTAGGAAACCTGGAAGAATTCACTAGTTTGGTTTTTTTTAAGAATTATTTTATTTAACTTTATTTATTTGATTATTATTATTTTCCAGTTTGATCAGAGAAAGAGAGTGAGAGAGAGAGAGAGAGAGAGAGAGAGAGAGAAAGTGAGAAAGCAAGCCACCAGGTTCAGAACTTGAACCCTGGTTGGCCATGTGGGAGTCTAGCGCCCTTAACCACCAAGCCACCTGCTGGCCCCAAACTAGTTCTTTTCTTTCTTTTTTTTTTTTTTTTTTTTTTTGGAGAGGTTTTTGCTATAGGGCGCGTGCGCTCGCCAGACAGACAGAGAGAACAGAGAGATAGAAAGCGAGAAATCACCCCCCAGGGGGGATGGCCATGCCGCAATCCCTTCTCCACCATTCTCCTCTCAGGATCTTGGGCACGCACGCACACGCGCCCGGCGTGAGTTTAAGCCACCGGGTCCAAGACTCGAACCGCGGTTGACTACGTGGGAGTCCAGCGACATAGCCATTACGCTAACTGCCAATCCCCCCAAACTAGTTCTTTTGATTGTCACCATTTCCCCACCAAAAAATATGTCTTATATTCTACTAGTAAAACTAAGGATATTTTAGTTTTTGGTTTGATGTGTTTTTGTTTTGCTGCCATTTTGTTTTAATTCAGTATAATAAACACTTACCATTATGCCCTTAACTAAACACTGAAGGATCACATCTGAAAGACATAAGGATCTGCATTGAAAGTGTCCAATTGGATGAGACCAGCAGTAAGCGTAATGGCTATGTTGCTGGACTCCCATGTAGTCGACCGCGGTTCGAGTCCCGGATCCAGTGGCTTAAGACTCACGCCGTGCGCATGTGCGTACATGCCCAAGATCCTGAGAGGAGAATGAAGGAGAAGGGATTGTGGCGTGGCCATCCTCCCTGGGGTGATTTCTCGCTTTCTGTCTCTCTGTCTCTCTCTGTCTTTCTGGCAAGCTCACACCTAGCATAAACCTCTCCAAAAAAGAAAAAGTGTCCAGTTGACTGAGAAAGAGAACTCAAAGAAATAGTTGTATTCAATCTTGCCGATGTATAAAAATACAGAGAGGACCTGGACTTAGGTAGTGGTGATGGGTAAAATGCATTGCTTTGTAAGGCAGACAATGTGCAATGACTACTAGTTTGTATCTGGTGACTCCCTGAATACACCAGGCAAGCATGTCCCCTTGACTTGTACTGGCTGAGGCTGGGGTAGATTAGGGAATCAACCCTGTCAGGGGTGCTGAATCTCTGCCTCTCTCTTTCCTCTCCTTTCTCTCTCTCACTGAGGGAATAAATTTTTTAAATATATGTAGAAAGAGGCCTTTAAGCATGGAAGAGAAAGGAAGAACACATTTAGAGTAAAGGATATATGAAGCAGACTGATGTATGCGGTAAAATGTATGTATTTGTGCTACAAGAGACTCCAGTGGAAATCAAAGGTGTGAGAGGAGATGAGATATACAAAATCCCACACCACATATAGGACATTGGAGCAGATTAAAGGCCAATACCATGTTCTCCATATGATGGTACTATGGCCAAATTCATATATTAGATTGATCATTATATGATAATTCAGAGATTGGTTGGTTAATGGGACAAAATCTGAGGAAGAGAAACAAATCAAGAACCTGTGGTAATAGGACAGCCTAGTTGGAATAGAGAACAAGAAAGACACTTATTGAAGATTTAGGAAGAAAAGTTTTGGGGATTTGAATATATGTATCTATGTGGGAAATAAAGGTGAATAATCATGTATGCTTTCTAGGCTGCTGATCTGTTCTCTCACCTGCTTTGACTTCTGCTTTACTCTGAAGCAGGAACTTAAGTTTTGATTTGGTATTTTGGAGGCAGCATAAAATAGAAGGTAAAATAAGCCACTTGGAAGGAAATCAAACCTGATTTGAAGTCCTAGTGCTGTCATTTTACTTAATAATTATGTTATTACTTTTCTTACTAATGTGTTACTTTTGGTAAGATATGAACCTCTTTCAGACTCAGTTTTGAATCTATAAAATCGTGATTTTTGTAAAGATAATAATGCAATCAATGAACTGTTTTTGTAAGGTGTTTAGCCTGTTGCCTGGGACATTAGTGATCAAAAAGTGGTGTTCTCATTATTGCTCACTAAGAAGTGTAGTTAAGAGAAACTTCAGATGCAATTGAAAGTTTCAATGTAAGCATTTCCACTCTTGGGATCATGAATGATACTTCTCTGTCTCCCTTTGCAAATGGCATGATGTTGGTACTGAAATATTTGTCCAATGCATGAAAAAATGAATGAATGTCCCTATTCATTCTCCTGCTGATAAAGAAGACTCCAACTCACTGTTACAGTCATATTTAAATGAAAAGAAAATTTTACCTGCAACATTGCATGCTCCACTAAATGTTAAATGACAAGGTAGAGTTTTCAGTAATGAGATTGGGGAATGCCATCACTCCACAGGCACTAAAGCCAGGTTCATTGCAATTCAGCACTATTGCATGGGGACTTGGAATGCTTAATTTAGTGCTATCATTATTGTTTTTATATGAAAAGAGACTTAGAATTGGAAATAGCCACTCACCAGCTTTCCTGGGGTGCTTTTGTTCCTGGAATGGGTAAGTGGTTTCTTTGGGCCCTCTCTGACATCTATGTCCCATGTACCAACTTTCTATGCTACAGGAACCTGGCAACTGATTACAGCTGTCAGACTGGTAAAGGTGAAGATTATTTCCCAATTCTGAGAATAAAATGAAGCTGAGTCACTATAAAGGTTGTTTAGGAAAAGAAATTTTGAAACTAAAATGATAAAGCTTCTGGGGATTCTATTTCAGCCTTAGTTCTACCCTTCACATTATTCCAAAGTATTTTAAAATGGATGGACAGGTAGGCACTAAAAAACTTACCCATGTTTAATTGATATATAATAGTCATACATATTTATAGCATAGAGTGTAATTTCTCAAACCATGCATTCAATGAGCAATAATCAAACCAAGGAAATAACCATATCCACCATCTCTAACATTCATCATTACTTTGTACTGTAAACATTCAAGATCCTTTCTTCTGGATATTTTCAGTTATGCATTAAATTGTTAACTATAGTTACTCTACTATGTTTTAGTACTCTAGAACTCAGGCCCCTTATCTAACTGTAATCTGTTTCTGAATTAAGTTCTCCCTATTGTCCTCTCTTTCCTCTTACCAGATTCTTCCATTCCAATCTCTACTTCTATGAGATCAAATCTTTTAGCTTCTACAAATGAATGAAAACATGTTATATTTACCTTTCAGTACATGACTTATTTCACTAAGCATAATTTCTTCCTTATTTATCCATGCTGCCACAAATGATGGCTGAATAGTATTCCATCGTGTGTGTGTGTGTGTGTGTGTGTGTGTATTCACTGATGACAGTAAAGTAGATTCTGTACCTTGGGTACAGTGAATAGTACTAAAATAAGAACGGAAGTGCAGATATCTCTTCAACATGCTGATTTCCTTTTTCTTTGGACCTATATATCTAGTAGTGGGATTAGTTACCATAAGGTAGATCAACTAAACTAAACTAAACAATAATAAACTAAAACCTCTTAGTTTTTTGAGGAACTGCCACAGTGTCTTCCATAATGGCTGTACTAATTTCCATTCCCATCAAAAGGGCACAAGAATTCTGCTTTCTAGGCATCTTTGTCTTTGGGGACAAAAAAAAAAAAAAAAAAAAAAAAACTGTCTTCAATAAATAGTTTCAGGAAAATGAGACAACCATATGCAAAAGAAAAGAACTATCTAGACTCCCATCTCTACCATATGCAAAAATCAGCTCGAAATGAATGAAAGACTTAAATGTAGAACCAAAATAATCAATCTACCAGAAGACGATATATGATATTGGTATAAGCAAATAATTTTTTTTTTGGAGAGGTTTATTTCTATAGGGCGCGTGCACTCGCCAGAAAGACAGAGAGAGACAGGGAGATAGAAAGCGAGAAATCACCACCCAGGAGGGATGGCCACACTGCAATCCCTTCTCCTCCATTCTCCTCTTGGGATCTTGGGCACGCACGCACACGTGCCTGGCATGAGTTTAAGCCACTGGGTCCGGGACACGAACCACAGTTGGCTACATGGGAGTCCAGCGACATAGCCATTACGCTAACTGCTGGTCCCTAAGCAAATAATTTTTAAAGTAATATCTAAAAGCATAAGCAACAAAAACAAAATAGACAAATGAGACCATATCAAAGTAAAAAGCTTCTACACAGCAAAAGAAACAATCTATAGAGTGAAAAAAATCTAAACAATGGAAGAAAACAATCAGAATACACAAGGAATTCAAACAACTTACCAACAAAAATAATAATAAAAATCTTATTTAAAAATGGGCAATTGAGGGCCAGTATGTGGTCTGGTGTTAAAGTATCTGGATCTCACATGGCTGACTACACAGTTAGAATTCCAGACCTGGTATCTTGAGAAACATGCAGGGGTGTGTGTGTGTGTGTGTGTGTGTGTACCCAAAATCCCCAAAACAGGGAGAGATGTAGAAAATAGGATTGTGTCATGATAATTCCCCATTGGGGGGAGAGGTGCTTTCTAACTTTTTTTTATTTTCTCTCTCTGTGTTTGTCTCCAGTGAATACTCACATCCTCTGGCAAAATTAAAGAAAAGTGGGGGGACTGATGTGCACAAATAGTTCTCTAAAAAAGACACTCAAATGGCTAACAAACATATGAAAAAATGTTGAACATCACTAATTTTCAGGAAAGTGAAAATTGAAATGACCGTGAAGTATCACTTTACCCCACGTAGAATGGCTACTATCAAAACAGGTGATAATTTTTTAAATGAACTACTATGCATTGCTTAGGCAGCTCCACTATAGTAGGAATCAATACAAGCTATTTTAAATCACATTCCCCGTGATGTAATACTGAAATGATGGGAACACCACAACGAAGTCTCAGCATTGAAATGGTGAGGACTGAGAAATTCTTCAGAATGGTAGGAATGATTAGACTACAAAGCGACGTAGTCTAAGCTCTCTGGTTCTTTACCAAATAGACTGAACATCAAGGTCTTCTCTTAATGTCTTAAATGACTGTCTGAAAATATGAAATACCACATGGTAGCACATTTCATTGCCATGCTTAAAAGAGAGTTTATATCACTGACTTTGACAGCTTCAAGTTATGGCTTCTTTCTAAGCTTGGCAGTACTTCCAGAGCATATTCAAGTATAAATAAAATGACCTGGGTGAGCACTTGACCCAAAACCAAGTGTCAAGAGGTGAAAAGTAAAGTCTGGAGAAGGTATTATACCAAATATTTTCCTTCCTGTTACTCTTCACAAGCACATGTGTATACCTCTTTGAATTCCTTGTATTGTTACTACGCATTATTTAATTCTCTCTTATTAAAATATTTTTGATATATACGTGTGTGTGTGTGTGTGTGTGTGTGTTTGTATCTCTAGCTACCTCTGTACACATCTATGATATTTTTGTCTTATCTTTGAGCATTAGAACAATGAAAGAGTGCTTGGCAATAATAGGTACTCTATAAATAGTACTCTATGTTTAATGGAAAGGATTTATGCATACAATTATGTTGACATATGTTTGGTTAGATTAAAAGACATAGATACCTGGCAAGAAAAGTGATATTTTTTACTAGCAATAAAACTACTGAAGAATATGTATTCTTTTAAAAAAAATTGCCAGAGAGCACGTGCGTTTACAAGAGAGGGAGAGAGAGAGAGAAGGAAGGTGAGAAAGCACCACTCATGAAGTATAGTCATGCCATTAGCCCTTCTCAGCTATTTTTTCCTCCTTTCAGGATTTTGCATATGCACATAAGCACACAACTGGTGTGTTCTTTAAGATGCTGCATCAGGGAGGGACCAGCAGTTAGCATAATGGCTATGTCGCTAGACTCCCATGTAGTCGACTGCAGTTTGAGTCCTGGACCCGGTGGCTTAAACTCACACCAAGCACATGTGTGTGCGTGCCCAAGATCCCTAGAGGAGAATGGAGGAGAAGGGATTGTGGCGTGGCCACCCCCCGGGGGGTGATATCTCGCTTTTTGTTTATCTGTTTCTGTCTTTCAGGCGAGCACATGCACCCTCTAGCAAAAAACTCTCAAAAAAAAATGATGCTGCATCAGGAAATCAAGCACCATGGTTGACCATGTGAGAGATTCAACAGTCTTAACTACCAGGTCATGGGTGACCAAAGAAAATCTATTTTAATATTTGTACTGAGTCACGCTTCCAGACTTCTACTCTTTCTCTAGATCCTTGGAAATTACTTATATGATACTTACTTTATAAATCATAACTGTAAAGAAAATCAAGAAGAGTATTTCTTTTTTGATCAAAAATAATGTGAAGAGTCCTACTAGATATTTAGAAGACAAGATCAGATTTAAACTTTGAAAAATTGAACAAAGCATTAAAATCTATCCTTTTCTTGTTTCAGTCTCAACTAAGGACCAAAAAAAGACAATAACGCTGGGAACCAGCAGTTAGCGTAATGGCTATGTCGCTGGACTCCCATGTAGTCGACCGTGGTTCGCCTCCCAGACCCGGTGGCTTAAAACTCACGCCGAGCGCATGTGCATGCGTGCCCAAGATGCCGAGAGGAGAATGGAGGAGAAGGGATTGCGGCGTGACCATCTCCTCTGGGGGGTGATTTCTCGCTTTCTGTCTCTCTGTCTCTCTCTGTCTGTCTGGCGAGCGCACGCGCCCTATAGCGAAAACCTCTCCAAAAAAAAAAGACAATAACGCAATTGCCAGGAACATTTGTTACCTAAAGTCTAAGTTGAGATGTTAGAGTTTGCATGAAGACATGTTAAGAAATTATAAGGTGTGTTAAGTTATCTGTTGCTCCTCACTAACCTGCAGTAAGAATGGGTCGAGAGCCCTTTAGAGAGGAATTTTTGAAGGTGTAAGTCAGTGTCTGTTGCAAGAAAAGCTGAGGTTTTGAAAGAAAAAGCACAGTGTACAATAACTGCCAACCCCAAAGCATTAAGAAAACATGGATTTATGTTGCCTGGGATTTGTAAAGTATAAAGGGATGTTCCACTTTTTTTTTTTTTTTTTTGGTAGATGCTTCGTGCCTTAGGCCACATGCACATGCAAGAGAGAGGGAGAGAGACAGTGAGAGGGAAAGTGTGAAATCACCTCCCGAGGGGAAGGCCATGCCACAATCCCTTCTCCATTCTCCTCCAAGGATCAGGATCTTGGGCATACACACACACATGCCTGGCATGAATTTCAATTCACCAGGTGTGGAGCTCAAAACACTGTCTGCCGTGTGGGAATCCAGCAACATAACTGCTATGCCTTCTGCTTGCCCCAGGATTTTCCACTTTTACAGGTGAATTTTAATGATATTGACTGATGTGAGTTGGCCAAGAAAATAGAAAGAAGTGTGCTGACTTCTAATTACTATGTGGCACATTTCCCTGGGGATGAAATGTGGGCCTATGAGAGGGAGACAGGGTGGATTTGTCTTCAAGGAAAACTAGTAAAAAAGAACACCTAGTAGTGTGAATTATTCCAAACCAAGTAACAGATGCACTTCTAAAAGCCCAGAGGAAGACAGAAATGTTAAGTGGACCACAACTGAGGAGATGATGTCCCATAGGCTAGAAACAAAAGGTCTCTAGAAAAGCTGCAGCCTAGAAAGGAAAGGGTCATTTGGGAAGTAGGTAATACACAGAAGTCTTCACTGCCACGTCACAGTGAGATTATCATGTAAAACCTTGTGCACCACTTCCTTGTCTCTGCCTCCCTTGAAACTGACATGGGAATTTCCTGAAAAACCTAGGCTAGAGTATGATAGATAAGTTAATTGGATTAGAGCGAAAACAATTGTCATAGTACAATCAGTTTGATTTAGATTCCTTTATTCCTTCCTCTTTTCTTCTATCCTTTCTTTCTTTTTTTTTTTTTTTCCCCTAGAGGGTACTTGTACTTGCCAGAAGGTGACAGCAAGACAGAGAGAGGAGAAAGCACTTAGGCCAATCATAGATAATGGTCACAGCATAATCCCTTCTCCTCTCTCTCTCTCCCTTTCAGGATTTGGAGCATGTAAGCAAGCACCTGTGCCTGGGGTGTTTCTCAAGTTGCAGGCCTAGGACTTGAACCAGGTGGTTGGCCATGTGGGATACAGCTGCTTTAACCACCAAGCCTTGGAGCTATCCTGATGGAAAGATTTAATAACTGGGGAAAATGTTTACTGTGTAACAATAACAAAACGTATTAAATGTGCCTATAATTTCATCTGAGATGTAAGACTTAGTTAGAATACTGAGATAGGAAGAAGAAACTAGTGAAAGAATTCACTGTGCTGGTTTCTGATCATGCACTTCAGTGTTCAACTCATTGCATAAACTGGCATATATTCGTAGGAAAATAACGTTGCAATAAAAGAGAGTTCTTACCTACAGGTGGTAAAATCTGGACACAATAAATAATTCAGAGCAATTAACATGGATATGAGTTGCAGTTCTACTGCAGGAAAGCCTCTAATGCTGTAAGAGTGCATGCCCACACATAAACAAAAACACATGTCATAGGCCGTGGAGCTCTGATAGGACAGTGACTATGAGGGATTCCATATGAGAAGGAACCGTAGCACCCTGGGAAGCTAAAGATGTCTAGACAAAACCCATATCCAAACGAGTACTAACTAGCCACTCCCTCTTCAGTGAAAAGCAAGGGAGGGACCATGCCTACTTTCTCCTTTCTCAATATACACAGGCCAGAACAAAAACCATGATGAGACATCATCATTTGACCACATGCAGTTTTCTACAAGCATATTCAGGAGACGAAGGTACATAAACCATTGTTAATCACTAAATATTTGAGGAAAGACAACACCATAATAAAAGGTGCACCATTAGACAAATGGTGTAATTACTACCATAGAAAACAAAGCCAAAACAAGTTCTCAAGTGAACGTATTTATTATTCTGAGAGAGATATGCATTCATTCTAAAAATCAATGAATATTATAAAATTAAATTTTATTTATATTGAATGCAAAAAAAACAGTAGGCAAAATAAATAGTACAGTGGTTATAGCTGAAAGGAAAATTGATTAAGCAGGAAATTGGGTAAAGATGCTCTAAAATAATAGAACACATAGAGTTAAAGAAATTAAATGAATGAAGAAAGTGTAAAAGATGTGAAGGATTCAGAAATTGAGATACAGTTTTATTATAGTTAGTATCAGGCTAGGAATAAACATCTCCCAAATCTTGGTGGCTTAATGCATTCACATTTTATTTCTCAGTATCAAAAATCTACCTCAAGTCCAAATTATTCTCCAGAGAAGCAGTGCCGTGTGCCTATTTTGTATTCACATCAGTAGAAGTCAGATCATGATTTATCAAATAGAAGAGATGATTCTGCATTAAACAATGTATCTGCAAAAATTTTATTTAGTAGAATGTTAAGCATTAACTCCATAACCATGCACTGCCCTGCTCTGTGCTTCCACTCTACAGTCTGCCTAAAGTGAGATGCAAGGCCAAATGTAGGTTCCAGGAGAGAGGCAATGCATTCTTGCTTGGGTTTGGAACAAAGAAATCTTTCCACTGTGTCCAAATGGGCAGGGCAGAGAAAATAGACAGGAGGTACTATTAAAACAAGCAGTAAAGAAGATATTTTAAGAGCTGTAGACAGGTGTTTTTCTTCATTTAGAATGGATTCCCAGTAGTTCTTATTATGTGCCTAGTACTGCTCTCAGTAATAAGTGTCAACTGTGTTTCAACAGTGAACGAAACAGACTGAAGCCTTGACCTCATGGCATTTAAATTTATAAGAAAAGAAAGCAAAGTTAAGAAGTAATTTACAAGTTTGGTCAAAGAAAAAAGCATAAAGAAAATAAATATCAAAAAGTTATAAATAAATATATAATTTCTTATGAAATATAACTTCAGAAACAAAAATGTTTATAAAATTAATAGAGAATATTGTAAAAAATTATTTACCAATAATTTGGAAATCATTAAATTATTACCAAGAATGTACAGGGAGACCTTGAGACAGAGAGCGAGAGAGAGAGAAAGTGAGAAAGCAAGCCACCAGGTCCGGGACTCAAACTGTGGATGGCCATACGGGAGTGTCCAGCACCTTAACCACCACACCACCTGCTGGTCCCCTAAGGTTGTTTTTAAAGCTATTTTTGGTTTCTTTGTGAATAATTCATATTTATTTATCTACTTTTTTAAAAGTTTTTTCTTTTTTTTTTATTTTGGAGAGGTTTTTGTTATAGGGTCCTGCACTCGCCAGAAGGACAGAGACAGACAGAGAGACAGAAAGTGAGAAATCACCCCCCGGGGGGATGGCAACGCCACAATCCCTTCTCCTCCATTCTCCTCTCGAGATCTTGGGCACGCACGCACACACGCCCGGTGTGAATTTAAATCACCAGGTCCGGGACTCGAACCACAGTCGACTACGTGGGAGTCCAGCGACATAGCCATTACGCTAGCTGCTGGTCCCCAAAGTTTTTTCTTTCATAAGAATGTCAGAGAGAGAGAGCACCCATTGAGAGCACCCTCAATGGAGTCTCACGCCATGATCTGTCCCTTCCACCCTATCTATCTTTCCCAGCCAGGGTCACGGGCACACATGCACTTGCACAGAGATGCCATTGGCATCTATAGGACAACCGGAAACTAAACTCCCATCTTTTACAGGGCTTCCAGTGTGTGGTGTTCCTGTTCCACTAACACAGCTAGGCTCATATATATTTTAAAAGAAAAATGTAAGAAGGTACATCGGGGGACCACATGGACAACAGCAGTTCAAGTCCCAGAACTGGAGTCTTGCTTTGTCACTCCCTCTCTCTTACTCTCTCACTCTGTCCCTCACTGATCAAGTTAAAGTAAGTAAAGAAATCAATAAAGTTAAATAAAATAATTCTTTAAAAAAAGAAGGTATATCAAGTAATAGTAGCTAAAGGCTATTTTAATGTAGGAAATTCCAGCTTAAAATATTCCCTAATTTTATTGTTCTTAAATATTTAGAACATCAGAATATTTCAAGTGTTGATATCAGATTACATAACTTTGTCTTCATCTTATTGTTTAGCTAAAATGAATGATATTCTTATAGAAGGAATATGCAGAAATTTGTGCATTTTATTGACAAACCTAAACTTTGTTATGCTAAAGAAAATTTAATCTTGACCCTAGTTTTACATTTTGTTTAAATAATTCTCAGAATATATTAATATAAGCAGGGGAATAGACACATAGATATTTGTCTTGTGAAAGATGCTTTAAAATGGAAGAGGCTGGGCACCAGTAGGTGGCACAGTAGTTACATCTCTGGACTCACACATGGCTGACCATGGTTTGAGTCCTAGGTCTGCTGGCTTGAAAATCACCCTAAGTATATGTGCATGCATGCCCAAGAACCCACGAGGAAAATGGAGAAGGAATTGTGTAATGGTCATCTCCCTTGGGGGGTGATTTCTCACTTTCTCTCTCACTATTTCTGTCCCTCTCTCTCTCTCTCTCTCTCTGAGAGCAAATGTGGCCGAAGCCAAAAACCTCTAAAAAGAAAAGAAAAATGAAAAAAGCTGTGTGTTCAGGCATTTTAATTTATAAATTATACATTCAAGAGAATGTATTGATCTTTTGAAATTTATTCTTTATAGGAAAGAATAGTATGAATAAGATAAAATTACATGTTATTAAAAGAATATATTATAAGCAAGTTTAAGTATGAAAAATATAATTATGAAACTGTAACTCTAAAAATATTAGGTTGTCGGGAAAGTCATGACGTGTTAAACACATCAAGACTTTCCCGACAACCTAATATTTCTAGATTTTCTTTCTCAAAATATTATTCCATAGCTATTTTCATCTCAGTTTACTGAAAGTTTGTCTTCTTTGAGCTCATTTTCCTTATAACCAGGTTAAGTTTTCAGCCTCTATCTGTCTTTGGGAAATTTCCAGGTCTTTTCTGACTCATGTAATATAAGGCTTATTCCCCTATTCATAATCATTTTTTCATAGTACCAATCTACTTTTTTCAGTGACATAAATTTAAACTGAGAGTTCTCTCACATTATAGGAGAACAGAAATGGATCTAAATACTGACATTTGCTGCATAAAAGAAAGAAAGAAGGGAAGCAGATAAAAGTATGCATATAATCACAAAGTTAATTTTCCCAGTCACAATATCATTTTTTCATATTTATTGTTCACACATTCTGTGTGAAAAAGAGCAAAATCTCAGTGACTCTTTTTTTTTTTTTTTTTTGGAGAGGTTTTTGCTATAGGACATGTGCACTCACCAGAAAGACAGAGGCAGAGAGATAGAAAGTGAGAAATCACTCCCCAGGGGGGATGGCCATGCCACAATCCCTTCTCCTCCATTCTCATCTCAGGATCTTGGGCATGCATGCACATGCACCTGGCATGAATTTAAGCCACCGGGTTCAGGGCTGGATCCACAGTCAACTACATGAGTCCAGCGACATAGCTATTACACCATCTGCTGTTCCCAAAATATCAGTGATTCTTACTGTACCACAGAGTGTAACAGAAGATATGGTTAGCCCTGAAGCAAGGTGCTAGCTTCACCATTAGTGGCAGGTACACAAATACTGTAACCGCTAAGCTAAGATATAAATAACTGCTGACTTCCTGAATCAGCATATACACTGAACACCATGATCAAGGAAAGAGAACAATAATTATTTTAAGTTTTTACATATTATTTTTTATTAATAACTTTAAGGCAAAATAGCCAACATTTGCTAAATTGTTAAAAAATCAACTATGTTGTTAAATATACATAAGACATGTTGTTAGAATATATGTAAATAATACATCAAACAGTCAAATGACTGTGATTTATTCATATTTCAACTAGAGGTGAGACAATTTTTAAATATGCTCTTCATGTTCATATTGACCTTCAATAAGTATTTTATTAAATTAGGACAAATAATATAGTCATCAAGAAAATTGAGAAAATACAAAAATTACCAAATCATATCCTCCCCTCTCAAATCATTGAGAGGAATAAAATAGAGTTAAAATATTCAGACTTGTCATTCTCTTCATGTGATTTTTTTTTCTTTAAGCATGTGTAGGAAGAGCAAGGAAACAAAAGATACAGACTTAACAGAAAGAATTAGGTATGAAACATAACAACCTGCCATTTATTGATGGATATTAAATGTGCCTACAATGAAGATTCTCAAGTACAAAAAGTTTTCTTATGATGGCTTTCCTTTCAAAAAGCAGTTATATCTAACTTGTTAGACCTATTTATATTAATAGTTAGAAATAGTTTATTTGTTTACATGTTTGCAAGCCGGGGGTAGCCTCAAGCATTTTAATAGTTAAGGTGGGACCAGCAGTTAGCGTAATGGCTATGTCACTGGACTCCCATGTGGTTGATTTCGGTTTGAGTCCTGGTCCCAGTGGCTTAAACTCATGCCGGGTGTGTGTGTGTGCATGCCCAAGATCTCGAGAGGAGAAGGGATTGCGGCGTGGCCATCCTCCCCGGGGAGTGATTTCTAGCTTTCGGTCTCTCTCTCTTTCTGACAAATGCATACGCCCTATAGTAAAAACCTCTCAAAAAAAAAAAAAAAGAAAAGAAAAAAAAAAAAAAAGAAAAAGAAAAAGAAAAAGAAAAAAAATTGTTAAGGTTAAGTCTATATTTTTAGTACACCTGTTTCAGAATAGAAACCAATATTTGAAATAAAATTTTTTAAAGTTTGTTTATTTCTTTCTGCAATGACCAAGAGAGACAGAAAGACAAAGAGATAGATAGAGAGACAGACATACCAAGAAGGCCTTCATGCTGTCTTTCTTTCTTTCTTTTTTTTTTTTTTCATGATCAGGTAGGCTTTATTCCAGGAATGCAAGGTTGGTTCAACATACGCAAAACCACAAATGCAATACACCATATTAACAGGAAAATAGACAAAGACCATATGGTCATATCAATCAATGCAGAAAAAGCATTTGACAAGATACAACATCCCTTCATGATCAAAACGCTCAGCAAAATTGGCATACAAGGGTCATTTTTCAACACAATAAAAGCTATCCATGAAAAACCCATCATGAGTATCATCCTGAATGGAGAAAAGCTGAAAGCTTTCCCACCAAAAACAGGAACAAGACAAGGATGCCCACTTTCTCCACTCCTTTTCTTTTCTTTTTTTATTTAATTCCATTTGATGTTGTTACTATTTTAAGTTGACCAGAGAGAGACAGAGAGAGAGAGAAAGGGAAAGTGAGAAAGCAAGCTGCCAGATTCGGGACTTCAAATATGGTCAGCCATGTGGGAGTCCAGCACCTTAACCACCACGCCATCTGCTGGCCCCTCTTTTATTTATTTATTTATTTATTTATTTATTTTTAATTTTCTTCCATACATTCAATCACATTATTATTTGTCTTACAAAATGGATATTTCAACAGGTGAACATTTCTCCCTAGTACTGTTGATAAAACTACGAAATATCTTCAACAGATAATACCACACCTCTTTGTGCCATTAATGCTTTTCCTCCCTGTCCTTCCCCCAAATGTCCTTCCTCAGACCCTCCTCTTTCACACACACTATATCTGGCATTTACATCTATATACTGCGTTTCTATATCCTTTAGACAATTAGTTTCAGTCATAGAGTGCAGACACTCAGTATATATTAAGTGGGGACATACAATACCTCTCCTTCATAGCATGACTTGCTACACTCAGCAGTAAGTCTTCCATATTCACCCACTCCCTGTCAAAAGCCAGGATTTTGTTGTTTTTTATGGATGAATAGTATTTCATTGAATATATATGCCACAGTTTTTCTTACCATTCATTCAGCTTCAGGCAGCCTCAGATCATGGGCAGGTAAGTGCCTGGCATACTCCGGGAGGTCTCCAGACACTCCCCTTGAACCCTTCCATGTGAGTTGGCTTTGTAGAGCACTGTGTTAGCTCTGTGCCATTGTTCAGTCATTATATTTCTCCAAATACAATGAGAGAAACCCAATTATATTTAAGCCATAACAGAATTAATATGAGAGTGCCAGAAGAGCCCTCAGAACTGCTTTAGGTGCTTGGCTACTGTTTCACTTGCAAAGTGTTCTGTGTCTTTTGAGCACTTCTAAAATATGGACTTTCATCAGTGCAGGTTTACTCTCCATCCAATTGTTTGAAATTGTTCAGAATATACAGAATAGACTTAAATGATGTCAGGCAAAAAATGAAATCAGATTATAGAAAGCCTCCACTTTCAAATTTAAATTTGATAAACAATGGGTGGAAGAGCAAAGGAGCAACAGTTCAGAGATTTATAGGTAATTAAGGAGAAATAAAGGACATGAGCCAAAACAAGTAAATATTTAATACAAGGGGTCCCTGACAATGGTTCAACTTAGGATTTTGCAAGTTTATGATGATGTAAGTATGATACACATTTAGTAAAAACTGTACTTCTAATTTTGAATTTTTTTCAACAGATAATTTTCCTTTTTTTTTTTTTTTTTGTCCACTGAATGTTTTATTTCCCCTTAATTCCCTCTTCCCCAGTTCTGGCCTTCCTCCTATATCCATAATCGCTTTTCATGTTCTTACGTCTTCTAATCTTTCAGTTTCTACTATAGAGTACAGACATTGAGGATATATATAAATAAAATAATTATTTAATTTTATGTATCATTATTATTACTTTTAATTTGATACAGGGCCCATGCACTCATCAGAGACAGAAAGAGAAAGTGAGAAAGCAAGCCACCAGGTCTTGGACTTGAACCAAGGCTGGCTATGTGGAAGTCTAGTGCCTTAACCACCATGTTACTTGCTGGTCTAGAAATTTAGTATATATTAAGTGGGACACACAATACCTCTCTTTTATAGTCTGGCTTGCTTTGTCTAGCCTTAAATCTTCCAGTTTTGTCTACTTTCTATAAAAAGTCAGGGTCTCATTGTTTTTTATGGCTGAGTAATATTATATATAGTACATATGCCACACTGTTTCAATTCATTCGTCTGTTCTTGGACATTTGGGTTGATTCCATGTCTTAGCAATTGAGAATAATACTGCAAAAAATGTTCCACTCCTGGATATCTACCCAAAGGATAGGAATACATTCAGTTACAAAGTTTGAATTTTGATTTTTCCTGGCTAGCATGATCTGGTCCAGTACTCTCTTCCAATAATGGCCAGCATCAATGAGCTACAACTTCCAGTCAGTTAGGCAATCATGAGTGTAAACAACTGATACTGTACTCTACAGTGTGTTGTATTCAATAAATTACGTGAGATTCAATGCTTTATTATAAAATAGGCTTGGTGTCAGATAATTTGGCCCAACTGTAATCTAAGTGTTTTGATCATCGTTAAGATAGACAGGGCTAAGTTATGGTGTCCAGTAGTTTAGGTGTATTAAGTTCATTTTAAACTTTTTTTTATAATCTTATTATAATAATATTTTATAATATTCTCAATTTATGATGGGTTTATCAGGATATTCCTACCTGCAAGTTGAAGAGCATATTTATATGGAAATGTAGCACTTGAAATTTTTCAAGAAGAAATAGAATACAATGGCATATCTGAGGAGCAAATTGGATCTCTGTGTATACACCAATCTTTCACTATTACCACTTCCTTTGCTCCTTTCATTATGATCCACTGTTTGGTCCCTGTACCCTACCATCGTCTGGTATTCAGGAGCTTATCCATTCTTCTGTGGTTCTCCTATGAGTAACCTGACAACTCAGAGTAGTCATGTGACAGGGAACTGAAACCTCACATGTTTCCCATGGGACTGGCTGAAGAAGGTGACAGCATACATCTCCTTGCTAATGGATACAGAATGCCAATGGAGAAATTCTGTCTGGATTTGCCTAAGTCTGTGACCACTCCTGACAAAGAAATAGTAGAACTTAAGCAAAAAGTAATATGATTGGATCATCACTAATTGTCCTAACAATCTGCATATTTATAATAAAATAAAGATCAATGACCATTTCATAATACAAATTAACAACCACTTGATAATGCCTGACAGTTTATAAAACACTTTCACATATCTGAGGGGTCATAGTTATTCATACTAATCTATCTAAAAAGATTGCTAAAGTTCAGCCCTGGGCAGGTAAAACAAGAGCATTTATAGCAGTCTATTCTTGAGGAATAGATATTTGATTCTCTTGACCTCACTTATGGTTATATTTGAAACCTGCTTACCCTGTGGCAGGCCAGTACCACATGCAAGGAATTCAGAAACAGATAAAAAATATGGCCCACTTCCTTAAATAGCTGAGAGTGTGCTAGGGAAAAAAGACTCATCAACAGTACTTTTGAATACTATGTAGTATGAAAGTTGTCTTGAGAGAGGAATTCCTTAGGTACTATCAGAGGACAAACACTATTCACAAGTCAAGCGTGTGTGTCTTTAAGGGCAAAAACTTCCACAAGGAGGTAAAGTCCAACTTCAATCTTAAAAGATGATTGAAAAGTAACAGGTGAATAAAAATGGAATGATAGGGCAAGGAGATGGTGGACACACACATACAAAAAAAAAAAAAAAAAAAACAAAGAAAGGCAAAAGTATGTATAAGTATACAAGGAAAACAGCAATCCCTTACTGCAAGAGCATGAAGGAAAAGGTAAATTCAGGTGAAATTGGAGAGGAAGGAGGAGGTAAAATCATAGATGGGCCTATCATCAGCAGCAAGGATTTAAGGTCTTAATTGATATGAACAGATCATTTATCATTTTAAATAGACTCCTCATCATTTAAAAGAAGAATGTATTTTAGCAAGAAGATTCCTTATGAACATATAATAAATGTTCTGATTAAAGGTACCACCCCAGGTCACAGACAATCTATATTTGACAAGAAAAATAACTATATTTATTTGCATGTCCAAATGCACCATCTAGCACAATGAAGAACACAAGTTATGTGTGTGTGTGTGCACACACACATATATGTGTGTATATATATATATATATATATATATACACACACACACATATGTGTGTGTATATATATATATATATATATATATATATATATGTCTTAAGTGCTTGCTTTTTCACCTTTGTCTGACATAATTAAAGAAAAACTACGGAAGACTTCCGCTATAAAATATTGCTAGAATTGCCATTGAGTAGAGAAACAGGAAGACTATTTCAGAGGGCAGGGGGGAATATACAAATGCAGAGGGGAAAAACAGAAAACAGATGGTTGTGCTTGGGACAGGAGATAAGTCTTGCTAGAAAGATAGCCAACAGAAAGTTGCCAACTCTGCAAGATCATTCTGTAGAGGATTCTTCAATTTCTCACCAATAGAAACTAGAAGATTAGCTCCTCAGTGAGAAAGAGAAAGCCATTTGTTTTTCCAAGGTATCATGGAAACATTACTGCTTTCTTTTTTTTTTTTTTTTTGCAATGATCATGATGGTCAAAATTAAATGAAAAGAAAAAAAATAAGAGAAAATGAAAAGTAACAGAAAAGGTACAAGGGGAGTTCAATGATGTTTGTAAACTTTTAAGACTAAGTATTATGGAAAATAGGCGTGTTTGACAAAGATCTTTCTTCAACTTCTCTTTGCCTTCAAACTAACACTTTCTCCACTGTGAAGATTACATGCAAAACCCAGAGTCATACCACAGATCTGTGTCACAACCTGTCGTTATTCAATTTCGTATTATTTCTCACTCAAAATGTGAATATAAATATCAGGAATAAGTATGCCCCTATTCTTTGATTGAAAGGTTTTAGGGTTAGTTTCCCTTAAGGAATTATTTTCTTAAAGAATAGATATGTCCCTTATGCTTTGATTAAAAGGTTTTGGGGTTGCTTTCCCCTAAGGAATTCTTTTCCTATAAGTCTTTGTTTTGCTGACATTTTTTCCATTAAACATGGCATTCACCAGAGAATTAAAATCAGATCTAAATCCAGGCATGTGACTATAAAATTCTGTACTTGAAAGACACTGTTTAGTTGTTTATAACATGCAAAAGCCAGTTTATTTGGAGGAGTAAGAGTCACAAAGTATAAAAAACAAATACTGGTTTATTTCACTGACATCAGTGGAAACTGCTTCCTGCTAGATCAATGCATAAAAATTTAGTTTTAATACCTTTGCAGTACCTTAGCTATGACAACTGTATGTTTAGAAAAGAGTGTTGTAAGCCTTTAGCATTTTATAAATGAAAAGATAAAATGATTTAATTATAAGTAGTGTTTACAATATTATGATTATTATTGCTGGTGATAAGAAGACCAAGAGATGATCTGAAGACAAATAAATATATATTTTCCCAATTTATATCTTGAGAAAGACACTTAAGTGAATTAAAAACTGGTATTCTCTCCAGGTCAGGACATTTTCCTCTCTATATACAAATAATTATGAAAGAACAAATCAATTGTTGGAATTTATTAAGGATAGTAGTATTCTTGCATCTATCATGCAATGAAGCATTAAAAGCCAACTTACAGAGAAAAGAATAATTCTAATCATTGAGTTATAAATACTTTGCAAACCATTTACTTTGATAAACTTATTTCCTGATCAGAAAAAATACTATATGAGTTTCGATCACTGCATATTTTTTCCATCTGTACTTCTTTCAAATTCAAATCTGGATATTCCGAGTTTGCTGCTTGTCCCCATTAAATTGCCTGAACCCTATCTCAAAGCCTGAACCATGCTTATGTTACATAACACCCAAGGGGAAATTCGTTTCCTGCAGGGACTCAGTTAAAAAGATGCCTTTTCCACATAAAGATCTTTAATATTTCTGAAATCACATTTTCCCTGAATGTTAAAATCTGCTTCTCATTATGCTGTAATGGTAAATGTTTTGCGTGGGCATCTGTGATCCAAAGCTTACCTCAGCAAGGTCACTTCACAGTCTCTTAAAGTAAACCGGAAGAGCAGCACTGAGGAGGTGTGGTTCACCAAGCTCCACTTCAGCTGAGGCAGTAGCAGGAGCTGTGCTGCTTGAGTGGGATCACGTGGACCTACTAGCACATGCATCCTTCCTGGGCTGTGCACATCTTAGTAAATTGCTTTTAATGAAGTTCATATTTGCAAAGACAACAAAGCTAAACACTGATGCATCAGTAGGTTTTAAAAAAGAGGAAGGAAAATAAATCATGTATAGCTTTAACGATCACTCTCAACCAACTTCTAAATGTTTACTTCATCTAAACCAAAAAATGTTGTTCTTTCGTATTTATTAGATATCATTTATTACTAAAGCTCAGGAAATAGCTAGGTGACTTGGAGAAATCATAACTATGGAGGCTTTCTCTGGTAGCAGTGGGATCTTTTCTATGGTGATGATTTCATGCTGAGAGCCCCAAGGATTAAGGGCCTTCAGTTTCCTTTTTTATTTTATTTAACTTTATTTATTTATTTATTTTAATTTGACCAGAGAGGGACAGAACTTCAGAGAGAGAGAGAGAGAGAGAGAGAGAGAGAGAGAGAGAGAGAAAGAGATCGAGGAAGGGAAAGTGAGAAAGTAAGCCACCAGGTCCTGGAATCGAACCGTGGTCGACCATGTGGGAGTCCAGTGCCCTTAACCACCATTGTACCTGCCGTCCCAAGGGACTTCAATTTCTAAAAGCTGATGGATTGGACTCTAGCTGGTGAGGCCAACATGCACTCCACAGTCCAGATAGATAGAATCACTTACTCCTGAGTAAATTTATCAATCTATAACACAGAGAGGGCTATGGAGAAAGTTAGGTATTAGTTGAACTCATTAATATTCTGCTACAAAATTTGTTACTAGGCACTTATAATTAAAAAGTACAAATCTGTGGCCCCAGGAAAACTATGTTTAATGAAGCTTGCAAGTGGAGATTTCTTTCTTCTATTTATCTCTAAATATCAAAAGCAGACTTTCTTAAGGGAGGCAAAAATCTTAGTCCAATGAAAAGCTGCTGTAATACAATTCCACAAATGTAAAGGTTAAGCATATACATAAACTAGAAAGAAATTTTTGGTTTTATTCTAGCTGGAATGGATTGCCATTTTTCTGTAATCTTTTCTTTGATAAAATGATTAACCAAAGAACACACTCACGAGTTCTAATTTCAGTACCTTTTCATCATCAAGAGGAAAGGTGATTAAATATTTAGCATGCACAGTTCCTTACAAGTAGTTATTATCATTCCCATTTTAAAATAAAGAAAAAAAATGAAACAAAACAAAAGAAAGCTTCAATAAATTGCCTAAGGACATACACTACACAGAAGCACAAACAGGATTCAAACTTATACCTAACTTAAAACATATTCTCTTTACTTCCCTGTTTCCTTCCATAACAATTTAGATTGTATTATACAAAGGATACTGGAAATGCCTACATAGGCTACAAATAAAAATAAGATCCCTTAGTCTGTGCATTAACTAATAAATTTATAAATACATTCTTAAGTATATTGAGGAGGGACTGATCATTTAGATTAGAACTTTCCAGGAAAATCTTTGAGTGAAGCTTGAAGGGGAGCAAAGAATCCTGGCTCCAATGACAGCATGTTAAAAACTGAAGTGGAGGGGGGAGGAAGCAGGTGGCATGGTGATTAAGACACTGGACTCCCGGGTACCAGCAGTTAGCGTAATGGCTATGTCGCTGTTCTCCCACGTAGTTGACTGAGGTTCGCGTCCCGGACCCGGTGGCTTAAAACTCTCGCCGGGCACATGTGCGTGCGTGCTCAAGATCCTGAGAGGAGAATGGAGGAGAAGGGATTGCGGCGTGACCATCCCCCCGGGGGGTGATTTCTCACTTTCTGTCTCTATGTCTCTCTCTGTCTGCCTGGCGAGCACTCGCGCCCTATAGCAAAAACCTCCCAAAAAAAATAAATAAATAAATAAAAGACACTGGACTCCCTCATTGCCAACCATGGTTCAAGTCCTGGACCCAGAGTTGTTGCCCTGCATAGGCACTTAAGGTAAGATTTCATTCATACCAGATAATAAGCAGACAGTTACTTAATGAATGGGCACAAGGACTAATTAACGAAATACATGCTTCACTTCAACCAAAGTATTTAGAAATGTAGTAAGATATAAAACTGAGCAGAAAAATTAAAAGCAACTTGAAGAGTTTTCTCAATGCAACATATGAGTTTTGACCTCTGACTCTACAAAATGGGGAAGTCACATAAGTCGAATGACAAAAGACAAGGAGTGTCTAGGAGGGATTTTAGGGGAGAAGATTGGTGAAAGAGAGACAATAGCTCAGGTGTGACATAATGAACTGAGAAGGTTGGGGACAGCAGATTGAAATGCAAAAGACTAATTCTCTTCTGGGACCAGAGTTGCCATAATGTCTGTGTCGCTGGACTCCCATGTAGTCAACTGCGGTTCGAGTCCTGAACCCAGTGGCTTAAACTCATGTCAGATGAGTGTGCGTGCCCAAGATCCCAAGAAGAGAATGGAGAAGAAGGGATTGTGTGGCGTGGCCATCCCCCCTGAAGGGCAATTTCTCGCTTTCTGTCTCCCTGTTTCTCTCTGTCTTTCTGGCAAAAGCACATGCCCTATAGCAAAAACCTCTCAAAAAAAAAAATAAAAGAAAGAAAGAAAAAAGAAAAAACTAATTCTGTTCATGAAATAGTGGAAGCTTGTTTTAAATAAGAATGGTAAATATATTAATCAATTTGCCTGTTAACAGGTTTTTCTTACAACTGACACAGAAACAAATACTAGTATTAAAGTGGATTTATTTATATTTTAAGAAACTAAGTTTAAAACAGTTTTTAAAATATTTATGAGTATTTACTACTCAATTATAGCTTATATACTTTTGCATATAGGCAAATTTACAATGTGATTTGCTGACAAAATCTTGTGGGATCTACATGGAAAAAAGGTGTCAGATTTTCCATTAATCTAACAAAGCACTTGTTCTTCCCATTTTAAGGAAGAAAACCATGATGTTCAATCATTAGGATAAGAAGATAACCTTAGTATTCACTGAAAATAAAAGTTAAATAATAATGTAGGCTTTCTCTAATTTCTTTCTACTGTGGGGGGGAAAAATAAAACAAGAAAGATCTAAAATTATAAGATCATATGTTATTTGGATTAATTAGAATTTGGTCTTAAAGTGAGTATTTTGTTTTTAATTCTAGCCTCCTACTCTGATCAAAATAAGGTATGCTGGTTTCTTGCCCCTAATCAAGTCCAACAGCATAGTACAAGTGCTTCGTTACTAACTCAGGCCTATCATAGGAGGACCCAGGTAAACTCACACCCAAATGTCATCTAGAGTTGCCCTTCATAATCACTCACAGCTATTTGTTATCCAATCTCCACAACAATGCATTTGTGACATAGGTCAAAGTCTTTTTGGAGGCAACCAGGTGGCTGGATCAAGTCACACACAAGTCAGGATTTTAGAGCTACATTCAGCTGCTCAATTTTCATCTCTCTGTTTATTAGACCAATGTTAAGTAATAAGACCTAACCCAACTATGTATCCAAAATGTACAATCATAAAAGGTAGATATCTTGGTTACAATAAAATTTTTAAGCCAAATATAAATAAAAAGATGTCTCATACAGATGTGGAATTTGAGTTTATAGAGTAGTATTTGTTGACACAATGGTGATCTCGGCTTGTATTTCTTAAAAGCTTCTCAAACTCAGAATACTCACTAATACATAGTGGCAGATGGCACATGAACTGGGGTTTTTGTTCTAAATTTATTTATTAATTCACCAAAAAAAAGCCAATATTTTCTATGGGAAATGTTTTCTATCGGAAAAGCATAAAATCTGAGGTTATAAATGCAAAAACTAGACGAATATGAGAACCAGCTTTGAAATAATGGGAAGTGGATTGGTGTGCAAAAGCAAGAAGTGTAAGGGGAAATAATATGACTTTTTTCCACTTTTGATATGAAAAGAGAAATGTGGCTTATCTTTTTCTATTAAACCTCATCTCCCACGAAATACATAGATTATGAATAATAATATTAAATGTCTGTTGATGTTTTAGGGATCATGAAATTTACCCATTAATATATCTATTTAAATATGTATGTGTATTTACATTTAAATTCACAACATACTATCATTTGATGTATTTATTTATTTATTTATTTTTTTTTTTTTGAGAGGTTTTTGCTATAGGGCGCGTGCGCTCGCCAGACAGAGAGAGACAGAGAGATAGAAAGCGAGAAATCACCCCCCAGGGGGGATGGCCACGCCGCAATCCCTTCTCCTCCATTCTCCTCTCGGGATCTTGGGCACGCACGCACACGCGCCCGGCGTGAGTTTAAGCCACCGGGTCCGAGACTCGAACCGCGGTCGACTACGTGGGAGTCCAGCGACATAGCCATTACGCTAACTGCTGGTCCCTGATGTATTTATTTTTAAAAATGCCAGTGTTTACATGTATATAATGCACACACACACACATATACATACATATATATATATATATATATATATATATATATATAGAGAGAGAGAGAGAGAGAGAGAGAGAGACAAAAATTTAAACGAATGGAAAGAAGGGCTGGAAAAACTGAGACACAATGTCAGTGGCACGAAGGGCTTTAGTGATATACCTACAATCATAACTACCTACAAGAAGCCTGCAGTTTAGTTTTTTTGCTGCTCTCTCTGCACATTCAGGAAGCAACACACCAACCACAAGGTGTTTTTTGTTTTCCTATTTAATAACAGTATGCTTTTGCACAGCCACTGAACTCTTCTGTGCTTCAGTTTAGTCATCTATTATACTATAATCTTTTAGGTTTATACTAAGAGTCAGGAAGTATAAAGTTGAAGAGATTTTCTTTTCCTTTTGAGAGATTTTTTATTTTTGTTTTTGTTTTGTTTTGTTTTCTATAGGGCACATGGAGAGACAGAGAGAGGAAAGCAAGAAATCACCCCCTACGAAGATGACCACACCAGAATCCCTTCTCCTTCATCTCGTCTCGGTGTCTTAGGCATCACACACATGCACCCAACTTGTTTAAGTCACAGGATCTGGGACTTGAACCACAGTTAATCACCTGTAAGTCCAGCACCTTAACCACTATACCATTTGCTGGCCCAGAGATTCTCTTTTCTTAACTTGAGTCTAGGGACTTTTTTGCTCAGATCTAATGTATTTTTAGAAGAAAAGGTCAAGTTCTGGTGAAATGTAGTATTTATCCATTAGTGGGAGGGTAAATGTTTTCAAGAAGAAAAGAAAGTACATGTGTCTGTTATATTTATTTTGTGTATATTTATCCACACCTACATAGGCTTTCAAGTGCAAACTGATGGGATAGCCTATTGAGCACCGGATGAGTAGAAACCTTCCCATATAAATATTAAGCACTTTAATTCTGTGGGATAATCTGTAATAAATGAAAAATCATTTTTGCATGGAATCAGACATGTAAAAATTGGCCTGGTTTTACTCCATGATAGATGGGTTCAGCAAAAAATTTTAAGCTTACAGAATAAGCTTATAATCATCCTCATTGAGAGTAATATCTTTTTAAAGTTCATTATCCATGACTTGGTGTATGCTGCATTTCAAGAGATGTAGGATACAGAGGAAGCCATTCCCTCATCTATTGGGAGATTTATAAGGTTACAGAAATTTGAGGGGTGCCAGAGTTATGATGTCATGATAATTTCAGAATTAATTACTAAGTTTTGAAAATCCAACAATTTCCTTAAGTCAAGAGAGAGACACAAGGGGTCTTCCTGACCACAACAGGACCCAAGACAATATGTGTTAGTATTTAAGAGGAAAGGTCCTCAGCCAGCTTGTCATAGTTTCAACTCCATCTCTAACACTTTCTAAGCAAGTAACTCAGACAAAGCATTTCATCTCTCTATATTTTGATGTCCTCAATTCTGAAGATGAGAAAATAATCTTTGCCTCATAGACCAGAATCCACTGTGTGCTTTGAATATTTGCACTCTACAGAAGAAACTGAAAGATTGGAAGGTATAATAGCAGGGAAGGCAACTGTAGATACTAGAGACAGTGTAGGAGGAGATAGATAATAGGGGTTGGGGGAGAGATCAGGGAAAAAAACTAACAAAACTTGTCATAGACATAAAAATGAAAAGCTATCTATTGAAGATAATGTACATGGTAATGTCTTTGACTTGACTAATATGCACCATGTTCATGCTGAAAAAAAATCATGTTGTACACTGTAAAGTTGTGCAGTAATTAAATGTAAATTTAAAAAAAGAAAAGAAAAAAATTGCTAGTACTGAGTAAGTATATGACAAATGCCTGATGTCTATTGTTCTGTTGTGACCCTCAACAAGCTCAGTACAATCACCACAGTTAATGGCCAGAGTTCTTCTTTTCAGTGTTTCCTTACAGATGTTTACCTATTTTATCACACCCCTTTAATCTAAAGATTTCTGTGATGAGTCCACATTTGACAAGTTTCCAAGGCCTTTATTTTTCTTCTCTTGTGATGAAAGAATTCATTTATTCGATAAGTGTTTATTAAATAAATACTAAGTACTTGCTATTAATCTAGGCAGCGTGAACACATGAATGCCCTATCACATGGGGGCTCAAACTGTGGAGAAAAATGACTTAGAACCACACAGTGTGACTTACTCAGTAAGGTGATTTATGAGCAGACACCTTCAGGAAGAAAGTCAGTAATTCATGGGGCTATTTGTGTGCCTTTTAAAGGGAAATTAGCAGTGCATGCAAGTACACATGAGCAGAATCATACATGGTGTTTAGGCATCATAGAAGCCAATGTGTCTGGAGTAAAGTGAAGGAAGAAAAATGACTAGGAGGCTTCAGGAGATGAGATCACACAGGCCTTGGTAAGAAATGTGGTGTTTAGTCTTGTGAAAATACAAAGCCATTGAGGAGTTTGAACAGACAAGCAGCATCATCACATATGCTTTTTTAAAAACTGAACCCTTAGACTGCTGTATTACGCCATGGATAATAAGAGGGCAAGTGTCAATACAACTAGTAGCTATTGCAATAATCCAGGCAAAAAACACAGTTATTGGGAACCAGCAGTTGGCGTAATGGCTATGTCGCTGGACTCCCACGTAGTCAACCGCAGTTCGCGTCCCGGACCTGCTGGCTTAAAACTCACGCTGGGCACGTGTGCGTGTGTGCCCAAGATCCCGAGAGGAGAAGGGATTGCGGCGTGACCATCCCCCCTGGGGGGTGATTTCTCGCTTTCTGTCTCTATGTCTCTCTCTGTCTGTCTGGCGAGCGCACGCGCCCTATAGCGAAAATCTTTCAAAAAAAACAAACAAACAAAAAAAAAAACACACAGTTATTCAGACAAGGGTGGCAATGACAAAGATGGAAAAAGAATTTGAGATCTGTGTTTGCACCATTTGAAAATAGAACCAACTGGGTTTGCTTACAGATTGAATGTGCATGCGAGAGAAAGAGGTTAAAAACAATTTCAATGTTTTATTTGAGTATCTGGTAGGATATGGTTGATTTTTAATGAGGTAGAAAAATTGTGTAATATGTAGGGTCTGGGGAATCAGAGAGAATCAGAAAAGTTTAGTTGTGATGTTTAAATTTGAGATGACTATTAGATATGTATGTGGTGGTATCAAGGAGGCAGTTAAGTGGAATGTCAGGGTATGGTTATTCTAGGATGGACTTCCATTATCATGATGCTTTGGATATGCCCATTATTTTCATGCACTGACCCTATATTATTAGTCATTTCTCTCCTTACTGCCATGCAAGTTAGTATGACAATAAGTAATAAAAAAAAAAAAAAAAAAAAAAGCCTCCCTTTCCACCCCATCCAACGAAGCAATGGTAGAACTACAAGTAGCTATCTCTGCATGCAAGATGAGGGCTGCATGGCGTGAGTCAAACGGACAGCCTTACCAATTCTTGGTTCCATTTTTTGCCACTACACATTTAGACATTATTGGCCTTACATTATATCTCAATATCCACACCTCGCTGAACTTCAATCTCATACACAGCACGATGTATGGGGTGATTATTGACTCTGAGCAGAAGGAAGAAAAAAAAAAAAAACAAAATAATTGACTTGTTTTGACTATCCAATTTAGTCTGAATAGTGATCCCTGCAGATAAAGGTAAGCATTTTAAGTCATGTTCATTCCATCAGTCTGAATGTAAGTGTTCCTCTTATTACTGGTTCCCACTTGTCCCATCTTACTTATCCTTTTTATGTCTTTCTGGTCTGCTCTAAGTATATTTAACAAAAAGGATATGGAATTTATTTACTCCTGAGAGTTCTGATGAGTCATTAGGTGGGATGATTTCATATGCTTCATTAGTGTGCTTATTGCTTCAGACTATAAGATAAAAGCATGCTTTTAAAGTTTTTTTTTTCTAAATGTACACAAAATCATATGTAGTACCAGCAAGGATTCAAATTCCTACACGTTTATTTGTTGTTGTTGTTGTACTTGTTTTTCCTCTCATTTATTTTTAATTTCATTCATTTCTCACCAGATTTTCTCTTTCTCTTTAGAATATTGCCTCTAAATTTTTCCAATGCTCAAAAACCCACTAAACATTTAATAATACAATAAGATCCATTCTTTGGAATGTTTTTGAAACAATGCATGTTCTATGCACCAACTCAAAATATGCATACCAGTATCCCTGTATTTCCAAAGCTGTTTCTGATTACCGACTGAAAATTCCCCTGTTCTTCATTAAAGGCTGAGATTCTTTTAAAATGCTTATTTACGGCTGCATGGTCCTCAGGGACAGACTGTGGGTTTAATCGCCTACAGCACCAAATCTCTTTTAAGATTTGGCCAACTGAGCATTAGGTAACTTGTTGGCTGAGGGGCACCACGTTCCTCCTCAATGTATGGGTAAGGTAGCTACAATCCGATAGGCTTCGTTTACTTCCAAGGATTATTAACGCTAATGAGCATTACATCCACACATCAAGCAAAGATACCGAGCAGAGTCACTGCTTCTCAGACTTCATTAAGTGCAGTATTATTTTATTCCCTGTGCAAGTCTAATTTTAGAATGTTCTTTAAAGACAGATGAAAACAAATATATTGTAATTAATAAGGACTGTTTCCCTGTTTAGTAGGTAGCATGTATTCAGAAACAACTGCAAGTCTAAAAGGTACTTCTTGAAGGTGAAAGGAGATAATTAGTGTACTCTAACAGCAAATAATTCATTAAATTACAATAAATTTCATTTTCTCTTGATATAGGTAAAGAAGGCAGGTGTCCACAGTAATTATGTATCTTTTTTAGTGACTAAGGTCTGTGACATGGTTCTCATTGTGCTTTAATTTTTGTGGTATGATTAATGTTATGTTATTTATTGTACTTGTTTATATGCTTTTAGCTCGACATCTGCTGTATCAAATTAAAATAAATCTTTCCTGGTGGAAATGTCAATTTATTTATTTATTTTACTCTAAATCCCAAGTGTGTTTTCAGGGTCTCTCCTGAAATGATAACCTTCATATGAGTCATAGGAGTTTAAGAACATCTCTGGATTAGTCTGGCTTCGGCGAGGTTAAAAGCAGCAACAGTGTGGCTACAAAGAGATACGATAAGCACTTATAATAGGTATCACTCAACACAGCACCAAATATAAATCAAAACTAACAAACACCCTCCCCCACACATCCTCTCAAGTTAAGTTCCTTGAATTTAATTATTATAGCAAATGGTAATATAACAAGGGTGTCTACTATCAGGGAAGAAAGTGTTTAAAACAGATGTGAACCATACAAAGCATATGTAAAACACATGTGATCCACAGCAAGGTCACAGGACCCATTGAAAGAGCACATGGGGCGGACGTGAACCACATGTGGACACATGTTGCAAAATCACGTGTTTCTGTTCATTGCCAAGACTCAGATCATATTCTAAAGAAATCAGGGGCTCTTAAATAAACTTTGTACTTCTTAAGGTAAATGGATACCTTTTTGTTTAAAATCCCTTAGTGCAAGCAGACAAGGGTCCTCAAATCTAACTCCATGCTTGAAAGTACTCAAATCCTCATTTCACTCCTGTTTTTCCTATCCCAGGGTAATTCAGCTGATTATTCCAAGGGAATAAAGATTTCTTCCTTGCCCACAGCTAATTCTTTGAGGATGTCATAGCTTATAATGAAATCTAAGTAAACATAGCTTGAGTGTGAGAATTCAGAGAAAATGTGGCTTGAATAGCTTTTTCTTTCCTAGAACAATCAAACTACTAAGATACTGATGTCTTACGTGTTTGAAATAAAATTAAACTTTTTCATTCTCATGGAAAATAGTCAAAGTGCAAAACTCCAATAAGACTATTTATTTTATTTTGTAATTTGGAGTAATAAGATACTCATATAATTTAAAATGAATATTAAAAAGACATATATAATGTGGAAATAGACACAAATATGATAAATTTATTTTACCCTTATTTTCTAAGATGTGATAATAGTACCATAGGCATTTATATATTTATTTATTTATTTTTTAATTTTTAGAGAGGTTTTTGCTATAGGATCAGTGTGCTTGACTGGGAGACAGAGACAGAAACAGAAAGTGAGAAATCACCCCCAGGAGCAATGACCATGCTGCAATCTTTTCTCCTCCATTCTCCCCTTGGGATTTTTGGGCACACATGCACAAGCAACCAGTGTGAGTTTTAAGCCACCAAGTCTGGAACGCAAACCACAGTTGACTACATAGGAGTCCAGCATTGTAACCATTATGCCCTCTGCTGGTCAGGCATTTATTTATTTAGAATCTAAATCTATTATTTCATTTTATCTTCCCACAACCCTATAACAAATGTAATGCAGCAGAAAATAAGGATGGTAACTGCATATTATTGTAGAAAGAACATACCATAATATGACAGAGAGGAGTTACAGGTTGGTTTCCTTAACGATTAG
This sequence comes from Tupaia tana, assembly GCA_026018925.1. Taxonomy (NCBI): domain Eukaryota; kingdom Metazoa; phylum Chordata; class Mammalia; order Scandentia; family Tupaiidae; genus Tupaia; species Tupaia tana. Next base: position 33,662,597 of record JAKSZU010000008.1, read on the forward strand.
CCTTATGAAACTGTAGTCCAAAATCCAAATTAGACTCCAAACCAATTACGTTCTTTCTGAATCTCAGTTTTTGCATATGCAATATGTGGTTATACAATTATTTATCTCATATACTTACAAATTTCACTATTATGCCCCAAATCACATTTTAAACACTCTATCTGAAGAATTAAAAACTTTTTTTCTGAAAAAATACTTTTGAGCTTTTCTGTTTGCTAGTCTGACTTTCTCTTTTAAATCTGCTTTGCTGCCATTTATGCTTCAAGAAAAGACTTCTATATTTTTTTTTTACTTGCCAGAGGGCATTTTTGCTCACTGAAAAGAGAAAGTAAGAGAAAGGACGATAAGAAAGCACACCGCATGGGGCATGGTCATGCCTCAATCCCTCCTCCTTTTCTCCCTTTTTTTTGATTTTGGACACCCATGTACATGGGCCCAAAGTGTTTCTTGAGCCACTTCAGCCTGTGAAGTGAACTCTCTGGGAGCCAATTCCCTCAACCACCAGGCCACTGGCGCTAATATTCGAAATTTCAGTACCACTTTTGTAACTCCTTCCTGGACTGTACTAAGCCATTGTTTTAATCTTTCCATGATTCTTTCCCCATTTTGGTACACTTTATCTATTTGAATATTTACTGTTTAATTTTACTTGCCTGAAAATTTCTTCAAGTCAGAGTCGTCAGTTTTAATAATAGTTCAAAATAAATGAATGGAAGGTACATTGTTGACTTTCCTTGCTGACACTGGTTGATTGAGAAACTCACATGCTCAGAGCAATTTAGTGACTATCCATATGCAGTACTAAACCAAGTTCCATGCTAAGAGACAATAATTTCAATCACCAGCCCACTGGATTTGCATTCATCCATCTTAAAGTGTTTAATTTATAAAACATCTCTTAAACAAGTGGGTAGAGAAGTTATCTGTCTCTTCTTTCATGCAATAATGTGTTACACATAATATATTATCACTTTACATGAGTTCCCCCTGCATGAATCTGGGAGAAATATTCATGTCAGGTTAACATATAGAATTGTAGACAATCTTATTGCATTGTGTCTTGAGTTATTTTCCTGGATTTCGACTTTAGATTATGTACACACTTTTACTACATCTTGTATCTCCATTGGAAGGACAGAAAATAGTCGCACTCTGCCATTCCAATTTGCCACATTTCCAAATGCCATCGACACTTCCCTTTTAGAGATGGGGAGATGAAAATGTGAGTCTCACTCACCTCTTTTCTTCACAACTTGATGGGCCATGAGGAATTAGACTCACACCATAGTTTGGCTGCACACCTTACACCATGTGCAAGGCAGACACAGCATCAACTGGCCTTCCAAGGTATGTTGATCCTTCATGCTTTCACGTTGGACCAATGCAAATTTGAAGTTTGTTGCTTGGTTTCTTCCAAGTTGGATCTATATGCGTGAAAACAGAAACACAGTTTCCCACTTAATGAGATCTGATTGGTCTATCTCTCTTCTCCCATTTAAATCACGCCCTGTCGTAATCTGTGCTCCTCCAATGACCACAATTACAATCAATGTTTTAAACCCCCCTAGTTTCTGTAAGGTGAGGCACAAACTATTTTTGTACACAGTTGTGGTTCGATCTACATCCAATCTATTTTATGATGCTTACTCTTCAACATTTTTTTTTTTGCAATCTTTATGATGCTTTGTGCTCCAACCACATAAAATTCTTATGGTTTTGAAATACAATTTCTACTTGGTTGGCCTGGCTTCTCCTATCATCACCGCTGCCTATAACAATCCTTACTAATTTCACACTAGTCAATGGAAATATTATGTATGTTGTGAATCTCTTCCTTTCAATGCTTTCAGAGTACTTTGTAGTACCTCTACAGGAGAAATCATCACATTGTAATAAAATTATTTGCTTATGCATCCTTTCTTGTACTTATCTTGAGCTTATCAAGATAAGGAATTGTATCATATCCATATTTCATATACCTATGCATCTACCTTGTGTTTTACAAGATAAAGGGTAAAGGCTTTATATCTGTAGGGAGCAATGGAGAGAAAGGGTAGCCAATCTTATTCAAAGAGCAATAGGAAATGTGCACATCTGAAAATATGCTTTTGAAGAGAATGAAAAAGTCATAATTCTTAATCTCTAAAGGTTCATTATTAGAGAAGGATGTTCCTGAGTATAAGGACTATCTTTCAAATTCTGAATATACCTGTTTCTATTTTAGAGAGCATGTGTGTGTGTGTGTGTGTGTGTGTGTGTGTGTGTGTTTGTGTGTGGTGGACTAGAGGAGAGAAATCTTTTCAGGCACACAATGGTTCTTAACTTTGGGTATTAATATGACATCACACCATAATATTACACTAATACTAAAAGCTAACAGTATTTCTATTTATCTTTTTATCAGTGTGTATCACTATCAGCACCCATGTATCATTGAATTTTATTTCCCTTATGTAACAGAGAACCCATCTTAGGATGTTATCGGCTGAACAGAGCATACCTTGCTGATATATCACATACTTCAATGAATATATTAATAAACACTGTCTGCGATGTGTAAGGTACCCTGGTAAAATGTAACTCTCTGAAAAACTATGTGATCTTTGTCAGTAAAGGGAAACCCTGAAGAACACTTACAGAGTTTTATTTCTTTACAGGTTTCTGATGACGTGGATGTTGAGCAGTGTGGATGAGGAGTTTTGCTCTGAGGAACGTCTAATGATCAGACCATCCTAAATAGAAAAATTTAGTGTCCAAACTGTGTGCTGTACTCCAAAGGAACTGTCCACTCTGTCCCCAATCACAAACACACACACACACACACACACACACACACACACACATTTCCTTCATTTCTGAAATTCACACTGAGGTTTTAGTGTAAGCCAAATAGATTAAGTGCATTTTTAAAAATCGCAAATTTCCATGGAAGAAGTGACCTTCAATTCCTAAAAATTGAGTAAATTTTTATTCTAGAGAAAGTTTGCTAGGGAGCAAGACTGACAGAGTAGTGGAAATGGGAGAAGGGACAGGTAAGAGGTGACTCTAAATCAAAAACACTTCACCTTTCAGTTTTGCCTTTGGCAGAAGGACTCTTCCCTATCTAGAATTATCAGTCCTGAGAATCACTGAGTGTAAACAACAGCGTAGTTCGAAAGCGTTCTCCAAATTTTTCTAGCGAAAGATAGGGAAAGTGTTAACCGATCTTACAGGTGCTACAGAATCGTAGCTTCTTTCAATATGGTCCTCTTATTTAGTGAGTAATTGCCCCTTTCCTGGACTACCAGTGTTTTTGTAGTCCTTCCAGTACTAACATCCCAAGGTAGTTTCTAATGACAAGCAAATCTCCTAGCAACATTAGCCTGTAGATGCTCAGACATGCCCTCATTTCATTTTTAAAATTTGATCTTTCAATGGGACACTTTACTTAAAGGCATCTAGAAATCCCTGTGCTAAAATTTTTATTTAATATATTTTCACCACTAAAGTAGTAGTAGTATTCTTGTTTTGTTGTTTAATTTTGTTTTTTAAAAATTTATTTATTTATTTGTTGTTATTATTAATTCATCAGAAAGAGACAGAGAGAGAGCGGAAAACTGAGAAAGCAAGCCAGCAGGTTTGGGACTCAAACTGCGGTTGACTATGTGGGAGTCCAGCGCCTTAACCACCACTCCACTTGCTGACCCAGTAGCAGAATTCCTGTTCAGTTATTAATTTCACAGTGACAAATGAACATGGGAATATATTGTTTTAAAACAATTTGTGACAGAAATCTTTGAGCCTACATAATTCTGTGAGCTGAATCTACTCTATCTCTCTCAAAAGAAATTGCCATGTGGGACCAGCAGTTAGTGTAATGGCTATGTTGCTGGACTCCCATGTAGTCGATGGCGGTTCAAGTCCCAGACCCGGTGGCTTAAACTCACGACAGGCGTGTGTGTGCATGCCCAAATTCCCAAGAGGACAATGGAGGAGAAGGGAATGCGACGTGGCCATTCCCCACGGAGGGTGATTTCTCACTTTCTGTCTTTCTGTCTCTCTCTGTCTTTCTGGCAAGTGCATGTGCCCTATAGTAAAAAAAAAAATTAAAAAAATTAAAAAATAAAAAAAGAAAAGAAAAGAAAAAAGAAAACCTCTCAAAAAAAAAAAAAAAAGAAAGAAATTGCCATGTGTTTGGGTATTTGGAAATTGTGTCTAGAAATTCCACTGTGCACTGTGTTGAAGTTTTTGTAATTTTCATTTAAAATCATCTGTCAAAACATTATATATTTTAATTTCATTGGAATGGATTTTTAAATAAATACTAGAGACTCCTTAAAACGAATATGAACCCCCCTTTCCCTCTGTCTCTCTCACACATATGTACACATACACACATAAATATGCACATGCACAAAAGCTTAATATAAATATATTGATTTTAAAATTCAGTCTGTTATAAAGAAAGCGAAGAGCACTGAACTGTGCATGAAAAGCTGCATGTGCACTTAATTGTGCCTGAAATACGAGACTAGCTCTTCTCCCAAGCCTGCTGTATTATATTGTAAGATATATAAACAAAACATTTAAGTCTCTTAGACCATATCTGGTCTTATATCTATATTATTGCAAATATTCTTTCAACACGCATTCCTTAAACCAGGAAGTACTAGCCTGTGAAGGCACTGCTTAGTGTCGTGTCATCACCTTTCAGTAACCTCTACTCTTCCAAAGGATTTTCATTAGTTCAAAAATGAAAATCGAGTCACTCGACTAAGGTTTGCTCTCATGGAATACACTGGGGTGTTGCTGATGCATGTGTGCATATCTAAACCTTTATGCTGTTAAGAGGATGTGCACTTAAACCACATGAAGAGGGTTTATCTTGATATCATTTGATGTTACCATGGCTTGTTTGAAAGCATTCTCATAAAAGAGGTTACAAGAATTATTTCCAGGACAGTGTATAGGAATTGGACACATAATTCTACAACAGTGGGAGTGGTGAGTTTAATTCCCTCCACATATCCTTATTAACTGAAAGCATTATTTTCAAGCTGCAAGACATCAGATTCCTGGTTCCAGCAGCAATGCTGTCCGCCAGTATCCCATAAAGCTTTATTTCCCCAAGGTTTCAATGATCTGACACATTTGGATGATGTTCAGCTTCTACTTTCCCCTGTGTACATTCATTTTGTGTGTTTTTATTGTTCTCTTAATTATCTGCACATAGATATTAATTCCAGAATGTACAAAGAGGCTCCACTGTGACTTCTCCACCACGTTTTATATGATAACATCACTTATGAATGCTAGTTACAAGTTTCCAGGCAGACGGTGGTTGATCTAAATTGGTGGGACAACAGCATTCAGATATCTGCTTTCAATTTGTGTGCATGTTTTCCCCTGTTATTTTCCCTTTCTTTATGGCTGTATTAATTGTTACCAGAAGTCACTGTGAAATGACTGAGCAGCCCAACAATGGAATGCAGCATATTAGAAATTATTGTTTTGCTCCATCTGAGAAACGTGTCAATGCAGCCTAATCCTTGTGTCTTGGGGACATCGGCGGAATGTTACACCACTTGATTCTCAGCATGTGGGCCCTAACTGACCACTGTGACACGAACTGCCTAATGTTGATGCTTTTATCGACCCATGTGACACTGATGATACTTGCAGCAGTGACGAAGGGAAAACTAGCCCATCACTAAGGGAAACGTGACATGTGGGAATTGGAAACGAGACATGTTGCAGCTCGCGAAGTCTCGAGTCACTAGGCTAAGGATGAATGTGAAGTCTGTAGCCAGCATCAAAGCCATGAACTAGCAGTGTGCCTCAGTGAGTTAGCAGCAGAATGGGGAGCAAAGTGCCTTGCAGTCTAATCCAAGAGCCTTGACTTACTATTTGACTAGTTTCATTTCTGCAAATGTTGATCATCACAGTGCAGTATCTTCTTTCATTTTAAAAGAGAACTATAAAAGGTATAAATAAAGTTACTAATCACTTGGAATGCTGACATAAAAGAAACTAAATAAAAAAACCATAATTCTCAATACATCTAACTCCATGGATATAGACTGGAAACCCTGGGAGAGTTACAGTACGATAAATGTTAGGATTTTGGATGCAATCAATGGAAGTATGGCGTAGGTCTTTAGATTGAGATGCAAGTGTGATTTGATCTAGTTAATCAAGAAATAACATGATGGGAACCAGCAGTTAGCGTAATGGCTATGTCGCTGGACTCCCACATAGTCGACCGCGGTTCAAGTCCCGGACCTGGTGGCTTAAAATTAATGCCGGGCGCGTGTGCATGCGTGCCCAAGATCCCGAGAGGAGAATAGAGGAGAAGGGATTGCGGTGTGACCAGTCCCCTGGGGGGTGATTTCTCGCCTTCTGTCTCTATGTCTCTCTCTGGCTGTCTGGCGAGCGCACGCGCCCTATAGCGAAAACCTCTCAAAAAAATAAAAAAGAAATAACATGATGAAAAGATGCCTCAGAACCCTGTCTAGTGTAACATGTTTGCTACTTCCACCTCAGCAAACAGTTCATGTGGACAAATAACTTTCTATTATCCTAGAACAAAGAAGTAATAATTAGTTCTCTCTCTGCTTTAAATTTACTGATTATTCATAACCCCAGTTGCATATGAAAAACACCCAAGGAGTCTTTAAAAATGCTAATGCCTAGATCCTAACTAGACCAATTATATGGTAACTATATGAGGACAACACCTAGTATGTTGGTTAAGGCACTGGACTCCCGCATGGTCGACCATGGTTTGAGTCTCAGACCTGGCAGCTTGAAAATCACACTGGGCATGTGTGCATGTAGGCCAAAATCTCAGGAGGAGAATGGAGGAAGAGGGATTGCTGCATGGCCACCTACCCTGGTGGGTGATTACTCACTTACCCTCTCATTGTCTCTCTCTGGCCAGTGTTATGCACCCTATGACCAAAAAAGAAAATCATAACAATAAAAATCTGAGTGTTGTGTTCCAGGAATGGATACTTTTAAGAACTTTCCAAATGGCACAAATGAGCATCAACATTGAAAATAGTTTGGAGGTGTTAGTCAACAGTTTGCTCAGAGTAAATATCAGCATGAAATATGCGGGGTGTGTGTGTGTGTGTGTGTGTGTGTGTGTAATTCCCAGAGTGCATTACAAGATCCCAAACAATAATTTGTTCCATAATAATGCTAAACAGTCATTGCCAACTGCTTAGTAATAAAGCTATGCTTGACTGATTTTTTTATATTTGGCCTGCTTTCCTTCTTTCCCCTTTCCTTTCTTGACTATAACAGAGGGAGAATGCCCCAACTTTCTTTTTAAAAGCCTGCTTCATTAAAAATACTACACTTAGGTATACATTTCTTTGACACAGAAATGTTGCTGTATTATGCTACTAAGTGACAAACTAAGGTCAGGCTAGGAAGATCTCCTTTTGGCTTTTCATATGATACAACTCTACAAAGTCAACTGCTATCCTAATTCACTCTTAAATTTAAGAGTTCTAGGGCCAGCAGGTGGCATTGTGGTTAAGGCCCTGAACTACCATGTGGCTGACTGTGGTTTGAGTCCCGGATCTGGTGGCTTGAAACTCACACTGTGTGTGTGTGTGTGTGTGTGTGTGTGTGTGTGTGTGTGACCAAAATCCCAAGAGAAGAATGGAAGAAAAAGGATCATTGTGTGGTGATCCCTTCTGGGAGATGATTTCTAGCTTTCTGTCTCTCTATCTCTTTCCAGCAAGCACACACTGCCTATAGCAAAAAAAGAAAGAAAGAAAGAAAGAAAGAAAGAAAGAAAGAAAGAAAGAAAGAAAGAAAGAAAGAAAGAAAGAAAGAAAGAAAGAAAGAAAGAAAGAAGCAAAAGAAGAGAAAGAAAGAAAGAAAGAATCCCTTCTGGGGCCAGCAGGTGGCATGGCGGTTAAGGCACCTGGATCCCACATGGAAAACTGGGATCAGGACTCAGTGAATTGAAAAATACATTGGCAGGGCTGGCAGGTGGTGTAGTAATTAAGATGCTGGACTCCTACATGGTCAACCATGGTTCAAGTCCCAGACTTGGTGGTTTGCTTTTCACTTTCTCTCTCTCTCTCTTTGGTCAAATTTCATAATAATAATAATAATAATAGGAATCATGATAATGATAAAATTAAATAAATTATTGTAAAAAATGAAATACACATTGGGTTCTTGTGTGTGTTTGCTCAAGAACCTGAGAGGAGAATGGAGGGGAAGGAATTATAGCATGGCTACCCTCTGGGGGGAAGGGGAGCTGATTTCTTACTCCTGCCCAACCACTGTCTCTCTCCGGCAAGAAAACATGCCCTGCGGCAAAACAACAACAGCAAAAATGTAAGAGTCCTTTTTAAAAAATTTTAACTTTATTTATTATTATTATTATTATTATTATTACTGTTATTGTTATTTTCCAGTTTGACGAGAGAGAGGGAGAGAGAGAGAGAGAGAGAGAGAGAGAGAAAGTAAAAAAGAAAACATAGGTTGAAATCCTAATATCCATTGGTTGAAATCCTAACTGACTCCCAGGCGATGGTATTAGAAGGTGTAGACTTGGGGGACATGATGAGATGAGGAGAGCAAACCCTCGTGAATATGATTAGCGCCCTTGTCCTGCACTTGTTCCTTCTACCATGTGAGGACAGGGAAGAGACAATGTAAGAATCAGAAAGCAAGGCCTCACCAGACACTGAAATGCCAGTGCCTTTATCTTAGATGTCCCAGTTACCAGAAATGCGAGAGATAATTTTTTCCTCTTATTAAACCACACAGTGTATGGTATTTTGTTATAACAAGTAAACTAAGATGTTTGACAAGTGTGGCTACTAGCTTCTGTTCTCTTGTGAATCTCAATAGATATTCATTCAAGAAATATTTAAAAGACATTTCCTGCCTGCCTATGAAATGTACAAGAGACTACCATGTTGGATTCTATTAGGCAGCTCTAAGAATTTATAATCTCTTCTTTTTGATCCACAGAAAAGAAAATGGCAAGGCAGAATTGGAGTTGCCCAAGATTTATTTGGGGAAGGAGCACAAAAAGGTAAAGAGAACCTTCAGAACAAGAGATGGATCTGATAGTCATGGAAAAACACTGGAAAGGAAGGGAGATTGTATTAAGTCTCAAATTACATCACAGTTGCAGGTAAGTTTTGGCAAAGCCAGAGGGCATCCTTGAGCCTTAAGCCTGTTGAAGCTAACCCATATTTCACAAGAATAACCTGCTTTACTGTCTCTAAAAATCTCCTTCCTATTCTGGGAGCATCCTGATAACTGGACACTAAACAGAGATTGTGGTAGTAACAAGGTATTAGTCAATGATACATCCTGTAATAGGAGATCTGAGTACCGTGTTTTCAAGCTACTCTGGTCCATTCCTTATTCCACTTTTGTACGATGTTTAGGTGAACGGCTCCTTCATGGTTCTTACGGGATTTTCTTCCTAAAACTGAAGGTTAATGAGATGAACAACAATCCCTCTTTCTGCAGATGATCTCAGGGCTACACTTGGTGCTCATTCTTGCCCTTCTCAGCACCCATTCTAAATACAGCTTACCTGATAACATCAGAGGTTACATTACAGGAGAGGACCTCTGACATGATGAGACTTGGAGCTTACATAGGATGACTGGCACATCTGTTGCTTTTCCTTTCTGTAGGAGGAGAGGGAAAAGCGAGTGATGAGAAGGAAGAAGTGATTGAGGGGTACAAAAGAGAATGTTGCCTTTTACAGTGTAAATAAATTCTCTCTCTCGCTCTCTCTTTTTTTTTTTTTTTTTGACCTGAATTATAATGAAATAACTCTTATATAGATAAGAAAGGGGTTTCCTGATTTATTACAATAGAAGGCCAACGAATGGCTCTGGATCACTATACTCTCTCATTTCAAGTCATATTTGCCATTCAAATATGCTTTACCCAGATTTCTAGTAATCTTTGCTTAAAAAGCTCTGAATTTGAGGAACATGAAAATATTCATGGAGTCTTGTTTCCCAATTCACTTTACAGAGTCATGGTAGTGTGAGTCAAGTATTTATTCCTGAGGTTATGAGCTCTTATCAATTACATTTTTCTCAAGGTAGTGCCTTGAACATGTGTGTTCCCTGTTGCAACATGACTAGAAAGTACTAAGATGTGCTCGATACATCATTCCACTGGATTTCCACATGAACTCCTCCTTGCCTATATTTTGTAAGAGGAATCCTAATTCTTCTTGCTGATCAGTACTAATTACTCCTACCTTGATGATGAATCCTTGTCACCCCTGCTTGTCACCTACATGTCCCAGTGTTACTCAGGACATGGTGCCATGGAAAGCCATACACTGCATCCTAAAAGATGGCACTCTGTCTGCTTAGTGTTGCCTTCAAACTGGTGGTTTATCCATGCCTTTAGAAAGCTATTCAAGTACTGTATGGTACCAGATACTTCTGATGATGTACTGTTATATATCATGTGACCAGTGAGTCCATGGGCATGGTCTACTCCTGGATCTCTTCCACTGTAAACTGAGACTTCTGGTCAGATGCTATGTTGCACAGAATTCTGTGCCTGTGGATCAGGTATTTTAGTAACATCCTGTTGAGTTGAACCTAGAATACTGGTATAAATAAAATGTGTGTGTGTGTGTGTGTGTGTGTGTGTGAGAGAGAGAGAGAGAGAGAGAGAGAGAGAGAGAGAGAGAGAGAGAGAGAGGAGAGAGAGAGATTCTGAACATAGGAAAGGCAAAATAAGTAATTGTCCTTAGGGGATAAATACTGGACCTTATGGGTAATGAAAGGGGGCCTTGAAGTCAACCAGTGGTCAGTTGGTCTTTTATAGCAATAAAGCCATATCAAAGGTTCAGCAAAGGTTCAGCACTGGCCATCATTTTGTTCATTCCTCTAAGAGTCCCTATTTTGAGTAGTGAATGTGATCTGTCCTCTGAGGTTATTTTTGCTTTGTTTTTGTTATAGGGATCCTGCACTCACCAGAGAGAGACAAGAAAGAAATATATAGAGGGAGATATAGAAATCATAAGGGGGTTGGCCACACACAGTGCCTTCTCTTCCCTTCTCCTCTTGGGATTTTGGCCGTGCTCACACATGCAACAGACATGATTTTTCAAGCTGATAGGTCTGGGACTTCAAGCATTTCTCTTCACTAAGATATCTTCTTGGGTCTTAACCAGGGAAATATTTAGCAAGTGGGTGACCATCTTTTGTCAGGAATTATATACCCCCTTAGCACATGGAATGACATGTTTTTCACCAGCTTAGTGGAGAGTAATCAATACCAAATCTTCCTTTTATCATTTTTTTCTTCAGCCATCCTAGTTAATAACTGCATTAGTTTGAGTTCTCCAAGAAGCAGAAGACAAGATGGGATTAAAAATGCAAATGAGATGGGAGAGCAAATAATTTGAAGAATTATTTATTTTATTTTATTTATTATTATTTAGTTTGGCCAGAGAGAGACAAAGACAGAGAGAGACAGTGAGAAAGTAAGCCACCAGATCTGGAACTCGAAACACAGTCAGCCATGTGAGAGTCCAGCACCTTAACCACCACCGCCAGCCCATGGTTTAAGACTATTTTTTAGTTCCAGCAATTGTTTACATATGAAATCTTAAAAGAAATTATATTTTCAAAATACCCTTAAATGATAAGAAATTATCCTACATCCCACAATAAAAATATTTTCAAAGAAAACAGATATATAAGCATTGCTTTTCTTTTTTTGCTATTAATATGTTTTTGTAATCATAAGATTTTTTACTTTACTTTTTGTTTGTTTCTTTTGTGGTTTCTTATTTACATTTAATTGTACATCTCTATAAAATACCAGATGGTTTTTCAAAGAATGCATGAAATATGTGACAATAAAATCAAGAATATTACCATACATATCATTTTCAATAGAGACCTTAACATTCTTATGTCTGTTGAGTATTTCACACTCAATCTCTCCCATCCTCTCCCATCTTTTCCTTACAGTTTCTAGTATCTACACTTATCTTCCCTACTACCATATTTTTGGGTCTTTCAATTTCTACAATAGGATGCATTCAGTAGGTATTAGGTGGAAATATATGGTGATTATCTTTCATAGTCTGGTTTATTTCACTTAGTATTAAATCTTCTATATTCTTCCTCTTTGTATCTAATGACATGGTCTCATTGTTCCTGATGGGTGAACAGTATTCCTTAATGGATCTGGGCCACATTTTTTTTAAAGAATTATTTTATTTAACTTTATTTATTTATTCATTTTTATTTGATCAAAGAGAGACAGAGTGAGAGAGAGAGAGAAAGTAAGGAAGCAAACCACCAGGACCAGAAATTGAACAGTGGTCACCTAGTGGGAGACCATCATACCACCTGCCGGCCCCATGTGCCACATTTTTTCAGTCCAGTTATCAGTTCTTGGGCACCTAGGTTAATTCCATGTCTCAGCCATTGTGAATACTGCTGCAATAGACATGGATGAACAGGTGTCTTTCTGAATGCATGTTTTCCTATCCTTTGGGTAATTAACAAGGAGTGAGATACTAGGTCATGGCAGTTCTCTTTGTAGGTTTTTGAGAAACCTCCATACCCCTTTCCACAGTAGCTATGCAAATTTACATTTTCGCCAATGAGGTAGGAGTGTTTTCTTTTCTTCACAGCCTCACCAGCCATTCTTTTCATTTTTCTTTAATCATAGGCATTCTGATTGGGGTTAAGTGATAGCTCACTGTGGTTTTGATTTGCATTTCCCTCATAATAAGAGATATTGAACATTTTTTCATCTGCATTTTGGTTGTTCATCTCTCTTCTTTAGGAAGTTTTCTGTTTAGCTCCTTTGCCCATTTATTAATTGGACTATGCAATTTTTTGCTGGTGAGCTGCTTGAGTCATGTTTTGAGTTGTGGTCTTGATAAGAATATATTGGGTAACTATATGTAGAGCATATCTGATTTTCCTATAATAGGATAGATAGCATGTGCTGTTATAGAAAAATTTCATCACTCCAAACACCACAGACAAATCAAGACCACCATAGTGTAACATAGAATGAATTATCGGTGACACAGAGGTGAGACTGGAAAATCATTATAATGCTAGTAATACTAGCAAATCCTCTTTGCAAAACAACCAGACATGCACACACACATACATACACACATAAGCATATATGTATATACATGTATATATATTTCTAAGAAATTATTCTTTCTTACATTTGAGAAAAGGGCATTATTTCATGAAAACTCAGTAAAATGTATGTAATGCAGAGATTTTATAGAAAAGCCACAAACCATTTCAGTCCTAAAAATAGAGCAAATATAAAATTTGAAAGTTCCAGGTATGTAAATGAAAATAGACATCCTAGGAAAGAAAAAAAAAATAATAAAAAGGAGAAACAGTTAAAAGTATCTTCTCAAACATTCAAGGGTGCCCTGGGATGAACCATTTAGAAAGCCAAGATCAGAGCAGATCTCTGAATGTAGATCAAGTTTTATCAAAGCCAACTGCTTGGTCTGTAAGTGGAACAAAAGACATAGTTTAACAAATGCAGAAATAATGAGGGTTTCGGATTTCTAACCTAGGCACCAGAAGATACACTCTGGTCTAAAATTTCAAAGTGTGGGAGTTCACAACTGAAACTGTACCATTGCCACATAGAATTTCTGCATACCATTGGCAGGATTTATAAAAGGAAAAATTTCAGTCACTGCCTCTCTGCATTTCTATAATGAGAAGAAAATATATGCTAGATCTAACCTACAAGAAATTTGCAAGTTACAATCTTTGTGCTGCTTGACCAAAGAAGAGTGTTTATTCTATGGAAAATTAAACTCATTACTATGCCTCAGAATCTCGACATACTAAAGTTCAAACTAGTGGCATCAGTCACCAAATAACTATATTTCAGTTTCAAATTTGAAGTTGTGATTTGGTTAATGTTAATACTGAACAATGACTTGTAAAAATTAATCAAATAAATAAAGTAAATCTTTTTTTCTCTTTTTTTCTTTATGAGACCCCTAAGGTAATTTCAATCTCTTCCTATTCATTCTGTTTAAGAACATATAGGGTAGAATGAAATCTAGATCATCTTGAACTCATATGCTTGATCTTTCCCTTGTTAGTTAGGTGATTTAATACATATAAGTGTCATTGTCCACATGCTGAAATTGAGAATACTATTATTATTTTATTTATTTATTTTTATTATTCATACATGGAATCACTATAAATCATTTAGATTGTGAAGAGACTCTACCCAGCATGATATACACCTCAGTCTAACCCAGTTGGGACCACCATACACATCCTTGTCCCACCTTCAAGGGCTACTATCATGATAAAACGTGATCATTCAATTAATCTAAAGAGTTTTGCTCTGTGCTTTAAAAAATGTAGTCAACATGGTTGTTATTAATACCTTTACAGTAAATGTGTAACAATTATTTTAATGGGCAGAAACCACATGCACTTGCCAAAGAGAGAAAGAGAAAACAGAAAGAGAGAAAGTACATGCCAATGGGGCATGCTTATGCTATTATCTCTTCTTCTCCATTTCTCCATTCTGTCAGGATTTAGGGCACACACATACACATTTATAGCTAGCCACCTGAACAGGATTTCAACCCTGGTTGGCCATATGGGATCCAGCTCTCTTAACTACTAGGCTAAGAAGCTGGCCAAGTATGTAACAATTTGTAATTTCAGATAATCTGTATTAAGTTAAGCATTTCCAAGCTTATACACTGTGATAGTTTCTCTGGGCTGTTGAAATGGTCAGTTTATTTTTTAACATAAAAAGCTGTAGATGTTTAATATCAATATGAATAAGAAAGACATGAATTTTAGGTCTATCAATGTAATTTTTCTTTATTTTATTTTAATTTTTAAAATTAATTAATTAATTAACATTCATTCACTGAGCATCATCACAGCATACAAAATGTGATTTCCCATCTGGAATATACTGCATAGTGGTTTAATCATACATGTTATTGTCTATATATATATATATATATATATATATATATATATATATATATATTTACCCCTATTTTCCACCCTCCTCCCACTCTATCTCAGGTGTCTGCAGTTGTTTTCCATTCCTTTTTTTCCCCAGACTTTATTGATTCACAAAATTTCTTAAATAATCTTTCAATAGCAAATTCAGCTGGTATATACGTATCTGTAAATAGATGTCTGACTTTAGGTGTGAAACTGAGTAGAATGAATATACTATAAGGTAGCACCTAGCTGATGTAATATAGCTTACTACAGTCATTAAATAGGTATTTTTAATATATTTTTTTATTTCAAGAAAAGGGTTTTAGCTTTAATAAATCAAAGAAATACTAAGGAACTTTGCTTAAAACGTAAAGCCAGGAAACAGGTTAGGATTCTGTTCAAATAGTAGGTACATGAACCTATCGGCAGCTCAAGACAGGATAAAAATCCTTAAAACTGGAAAACAAAACCGAGAAGAAAATCAGCAATGTTTTAGTCAAAGTCATAAAATTCTATTTCACCAGTTTAATCTCATGTACTTAATCTATCTTCTGTCATGATTCAATCTTCCCGATTAAATCATGGGATATAATATTCAACTCCAGACTTGTCCCTATGATTAAGTTGGTCATTTTCTTAGTTTTTGAACTGTTATTTCTGTGTGTCTATATTTAATTTTCCTGGTATAGCACTTCCTTAAAAACTTCTTGGAGATCTGGTCTGGTGTTGGTAACTTCTTTCATTTTTGTTTATCTGAAAACGTTCTTGTCTTTTCTTCCCATATGAAGGATTATCTTGCTGGATACAGTATTCTTGGTTGAAATTGTTTTTCTCTTAACACTGAATATATTTTCCTTTTCTTTCTTCATTCTCATTGTTTCTGATGAGAGGTCTGCTGTTAGCCTGATGGGATATCTTTTGTAGGTAACTTGATGTTTCTCTCTTGCCAATCTTAGTATATCTTGTCTTTGTCTGTGATTTTGGTCAATCTGGCTATAATATCTATTGGAGAAGATCTTCTTGGGTTGATTCTATTTGAGGTCCTTTGTATTTCTTGGGACTGGATTTCTGAATGCCTCTCTAGGTTTGGAAAGTTCTGTCAGGATTTCATGGAATAGATTATCAATGCCCTTATGAGTTGATTCGTCTTCTGGGATACCAATTATCCGGATGTTTGGACACGTGAGGTTATCTAGTATTTCTCATCTACTATTCTCATTTTTTTGGCAATTTTCTCAGTCTTTGTGGTGGATTTTTCTAAGCCAGCAATTCTGTCTTCTATATCGGAGATTCT
This sequence comes from Tupaia tana, assembly GCA_026018925.1. Taxonomy (NCBI): domain Eukaryota; kingdom Metazoa; phylum Chordata; class Mammalia; order Scandentia; family Tupaiidae; genus Tupaia; species Tupaia tana. Next base: position 33,678,887 of record JAKSZU010000008.1, read on the forward strand.
ATTTTCTGTATGACCTCGTCTGCTTTTAATACTTTCAAGGGAGGTTTTGACTTCCTGTATGATAGCCTTCATCTCTAACAGGTCCGGTTGATTCTTTTTTATAGTGTGTATTTTCCTCTTTTAGATCTTGCAAGAATTTCCTCACCTACTGGAACTCATCAGCTCCTTTATCCTGCCTCTTCTGCAGTTCATTGTCTCTCTTCTCTTCCATCTCTATTAACTTTGTCACTGTGAATATTCTAAATTCTTTATCTGACATTTCCATGAGTTTCATTGTACTGTCTTAGGATAAAGAGGAGTTATTCTTTTCCCTTAGAGAAGAGGTATTTTCTTCTTTTCCCATATATCTTGTGACCCTGCTGTGATTTCTAGTCATCTGATGGATGGTGCATTTCTTCCTAATTCTTGAAATTCAATTGGAGCATTCAGAGGTGTACAGGAGGAAGTGATCCACAATCTCTCTTCCATTCTGTTTTCACTCTTCATGTGTCAGATTCAGTGGGAATAGAGGAATATTCTCACACGAATCATATTCAGATGTTTGTATCCTATTCACTTGGACCTATCTAGACACTTAATGTGTACAGGCCACTAGAAATGAATCTGCAAGGAGAAGTCTCCACAGGAAATTTTCATTTTTAGTCAAGGAAAGCAATATTTCACAGCTCAAGTTCAGTATCCGTCTCAGGATGGGCCTGGGTTTGTGCCTCTCCTAAATGGCTCAATATAAATTTTAAAAAGGCATGGCAGTTATTTTGATGCAACTTGGGTTGGGACAATACCAATACAAAGATTTACAGAAATAATTTAAGGAAAGCACAATAACAAATGCTCATTTTTTAAATGAAAAGTATATTTGAAATTTTTAGTAAATTGAACTCAAACAATGTAAAGTATCTATTTTCATTAAAATATTGAAGCTCTTATGGCAGAATAACTTTAAATATATATTCTAATTTCTAACATAGTAATTTGATTTCTCTTGTCTCTTTTTTTCACTTCCATTGTGTGTTTTTTTAACTAATACATTTAAAACAATCTTTGTTTTAAAAAGTTTTATTCACTTTTCCTTGAGCCTCCAATCCTCAATAATATGATCAACTGTACATTATATACTTGAATTTACTGTTGCTGCTCAGTTTTATTTTAGCCAGTATATTAGAAACTGTAAATTAATGCCTAAATAGACATTTTTAAGATGAATGAAAAAAATTGGGGTAGAAAATGTTCTTGTGTTCCAATGCCAATACCATATTTTCAGAATAAGTTTAATGATTAAGTATTATTGTATTCCTCTTATTCTAGTTTCTACTGCATGTGAATAAAAATGTTAAATTTTTGTTCTTTTTATATTTGTGTAAGTTTTGTTTGCTATGTTATTTGAGAAGTTCTTTGGAGTCTCAGTCTGCTCCTCCTCATCTTCTTTCTAATTCTTTCCTTTTATTTTTGCATCTTATGTCAAAGTATTTTAACCATACTGGTGAAAAGACTAGGGAAAATATGTCTTCTCCACCTTATCTTTGAGTAAGGGACTTCAAAAGAAGAAAATGATTTAAAATTTCCATAAAAATATCAAGCACAGTTCTCAACGAGCATATACATATAGTGGTGTGGCACTCGATATTAAGCAACCAGCTCTCTGTGATAAAAAATAAACTAATGCTTCCACAATTAGCTATTTTAAGACACAAACATGAGAATATGTCAATTTAAGCTGGTGGTTCCAGTTTAGCAGTATTTTTACCTACATTTCATTTTCCAACATCAACAATAGAAACAATATCATGCTTCTATCTCCTATGAAGAATTTGAAGATTTCTCCCTTGTTAAGGAATTAAGGCTCTTTGGAGGGAGAGAAACACAAGAGAGAGAGGGTGAGGGAGAGTGAGAGCACACCGCCATGGGGTGTGTACAGACACAGTACAATCCCTTTTCCTCCATTCTCACTCCTTTCAGGAATTTTGGGAATGCACACATATGCACCCAGGATACCCAGGATGCTTTTTTTTTTTTGAGAGTTTTTTTTTTGCTATAGGGTGCGTGCACTTGCCAGAAAGACAGAGAGAGACAGAGAGACAGAAAGCAAGAAATCACCCCCTATGGGGATGGTCACACCACAATCCCTTCTCCTCCATTCTCCTCTTAGGATCTTGGGCACGCACGCACACACGCCTGGCATGAGTTTAAGCCACTGGTTCCAGGACTGGAACTGTGGTTGACTACATGGGTTGACTACATAGCTATTATGCCAACTGCTGGTCCCCAGGGGGCTTTTTAAGTCACTGGTCCAGGACTCAAACCATGCAGCTGGCCATGCGGAATCCAGCCGTCTTAACCACTACCCACTAGCAGGCCCAAGTAAGACTCTTCACACTGCTTTCAGATCTCTTGCACTTCTGCCTTTAGTGCTGTGTGAACATATTTTTCTTGCCTCTGGAGGATTTAGCAACAAAGCACCATCCTTGAAGCAAAGAGCAGCTCTTGAGAACCCGACAATTTAACAGCCAATGCCTTTTCAGCCACCAGAACTGTTAGACAATAAATTTTGCTATGCAGGTGCAAAACGGACTAATACAATGTGCAATTACAGCTTTAGCCACAGTACAGGAAGGCTTGACTCTCCACAGTGAATGTGGTTGGATCAGTCATGGTAAGGAATTCATCCTGCTGAGACTGAGTACAGGCCTTCACTGCTACCAAGGGCTCTTTGTCCATGATTAACAGAGAAGGCAGAAGAGCACATGGAAGAAACAGTTTACTAACATCCAAAGAATGGATAACTTTTTCTGATTATTGACAACCTTTTCTATAGTTGGTCCATTTGGTGAGAACACATATGAAAGATCAACACTACTTCCTATTGCCCAGTCCAAAAGTCCAAGTATGAATTCTTCCACCAAACTACTTGTCATCAATCTACCAGTTTTTAGCCTTCCTAGTCACTGGATTTATAGGTTTTGTATTTATTCCTCTACAATGTACCAAGAAAATTCTATACCTGTAAATACAATTAATCTAGTTACAATGCGCCCAGGTGTAATTCAAGAAACAGAGTAAGTACTAAATCCACTTCCAACTACTAAAACAAAGAATCTGTGGGACAAGCAGTTGGCGTAATGGTTATGTCACTGAGCTCCCATGTAACCGACCATGGTTTGAGTCCCAGACCTGGTGACTGAAACTCAGGCCGGGTATGTGTGTCTGCATGCCTAAAATCTTGAGAGGAGAATGGAGGAGAAGGGATTGTGGCATGGCCATACCCCCGGGGGGTGATTTCTCACTTTCTCACTTTTTGTCTCTCTTGTCTTTCTGGCGAGTGCATGTGCCCTATAGCCAAAAAAAAAAAAAAAAAAAAAAAAAAAAAAAAAACAACCTCTAAAAAATACCAAAACTAAGAGTCTGTAATAATTTAACCCATTTCAATAAAACTAGATTATGTTATTTCCTTCCCAGTCTAGCACCTAAAGAGTCAATTCCTACATATATTTTTCAGATTTCTGTTAAAGTCGTATGTCATTTATTTTTCAAAAATGGATAAGCTATATTATATTTATATACCTGAGGAATGCTAGCTATAATTTAAAGTGTACAGCTTGTGATTAGATGGAGGAGTTAAGTCTTAAAGGGACTTGAAATAACTAAGCCAAGGTGGGGAGGCTTCTTTCAATATGCTATGAACAGCTGATTTTCCTGGTAAAATATATGCACAGTTTTTTTTGTTTTTTTGTTTTTGTTTTTGTTTTTGTTTTTGTTTTTGCTATAGGGCGCTTGTGCTTACCAGAAAGGCAGGGAGAGATAGAGAGACAGAAAGCGAGAACCCCCCCCCCCCCCGGGCGGGGATGGCCACACTGCAGTCCCTTCTCCATTCTCCTCTCGTGATCTTGGGCACGCACACATACACGCCCAGTGTGAGTTTAAGCCACCAGGTCTGGGACTCCAACCACAGTCAGCTACATGGGAGTTCAGTGACATAGCCGTTATGCTAACTGCTGGTCCCTATATGCACAGTTTTAATTCTCAAACTAAACATTCTGACTTTTCCCAATAAGTGCTTCATATTGCATCATAAATAAGAAACACAGGATCAAACTTCAGGTAATATTTTGAATATATTTAACTTTCAGCTAGAAAAGTTAAGACTGCTGGGAAGCACACAATAAAAATGAATAAAATGAATATACTCTAATAATTATGATTTTAGAGTAAAATTATCCCTTTTTCACACAGTAGTAAATGTTTTATTTCCTCAAATGTTACATTTAATTGGCAATACCTACTTTATTATACGTAAATTCAGGAGATAATTTAAGTGACTGAATTGCCATTGGATCAAATAGACTGTCATTACCCTATTTTCTATCAGGAATGATATCATGTTTGTTTTTAAATATGACATCAGATAATCTCATAAATCCCAGAATCCTATCTGTACATCTGATTTCATGGAACCACTTCTAGTAATAAAATTTACAGTTTGTATTTGGTGAGTATTAGGATAAACCTTCTAGCTATTTCAAGTAGAAAGAGAGTCAATAGGGTAGATGTTTTTACAAAACTGATGAAAAGGCTAAAAGTTTCAAGATTTAAGAAAACTGCTAATTGGTCTCAGATCTTCCACTAGCATTTGAGGGGTCAAAGGGCGACACAAACCACATGAAACTTTTGGCAATGACCATAATCTGGCTTCAGATGGGAGACGAAATTTTGTAAGAAAACTTCTGCATATTTTAGCAACAAAGTTATGTTTGATAAGGCTCATGCTTTCCTTCACTGCTATTGGAAGAATTACAAAAAGGCTTTTGTCATCTTCTTCTTTCCAGTTGTTACGCTAAATGATCCTCATTCTAAGCCTACTCCTCTTGGTAGAAACTATTGGAAAAAATTTCTAAGCATCAACTGGGAGAGTATAGAAAGGGAGAAAGCAGGGTTGAAGAGGCTCCGATTTTCCAGTATAGTATGGTTCTTTCATTTCTGCTGGATTATAGTTACTCATGGACTGGAAAGAGCCTCCTTTACTAGTTGGTTAGGATGTCTTTGTGATAGATTTTGTATACCATATCAAAAAAACTAAGATCTCCTATAGAATTAGTATTTAGAACAGCACCTATTATTTCTAAGCTAAATAAAATAAAGATCATATCTTCAGAAATATATCTCAAATTATAAAATAAAATATACACTGGAAAGTTGAACTTCTGGAACCACCCAGATTACTGAACAAACTATTGCAATAGTCCAGGAAAAAAATAATAAAGACTAGATGAAGCAATCACAAAGATAAAAAAAAACAAACAAACAAAAACTAAACAAAACAAAAAGAATAAAAGGAAGAGGCATTATAACATAAAATTAATTTAGATTGATGAATAATTTTGCTATAGTCTGCCCCTCCCGTCTCATGTACCACCTTCGCCTTTTCCATACCTATCTTTTATTGAGTCAATTACCATTTTGCCAAATGTCCTTCTTCTATCTCACATTTATTCCTTATATCTGTATTTATGGCCATTGTCAGAGTAGAAAATGTCATCTCCAATAGGTGACTGACACAGGTCCTCATCCTTCTTTTTCCTATTTTTTTTTACCCCCAGTGGGTTTTCATAGAGCATCTATTGGTTAACCAAAAAAAAAAAAAAAAAAAAAAAAAAAGTACACATACACAACTCCTCTGACCAAAACTCTTCAATAACTTTATATAGTACCACCAAAAAAAAAAAAATTCCTTATTAAATCAGGGATACAAATAATGTGTTTATCAGATCAGCATCTTATTCTCTTGTTTCACTATTCGCTTTTATATGATTTGGAGAAAGTTACTTTTCGATTTCATACAGTTCTAATAAATACTGCAATTACTTAATGAACACAGAGATATACTCTATAAGAAATATTAAGTCAGTCATACTGCTCCCCTGCTTGGCCTGGATAGATATATCCAGATAGTGACATAAAACCCAAGAAAGTTCCATCATGCACGTCCATAAAATTTTGCTAACACGTCCATAAAATTTTGCTAACTGGAACTTCTGTGGAACACTCTCTAGATTTTTAGATTAAGATAGAGAAAAAAAATAGAGAAAGAGAGAGAGAGAAGAGAGAGAGAGAGAGAATATTTGTAGTCTTCTTCTTGACTATATGATTAAAAACCATTCTTATTTTTAGAAAATAAAGAAAAAAATCTAAGAAATGGTAGAGAGGAACAATGAGAATTGTGTATTTGGTTTTAGCCACACTTATGCCCTGGTGTTTCTGAAGATTTGGATAAAAGAAGTGTCTCTCTCTTTTACCAATTACATATATTTCCGTTGTTTTGTGAGTCCTGTATTTTCTTTAAAATCATCATGGAAATAAATGTAACAATTTGAAACTAAAGAATCTCCTTATGTAAGATTGTTTAAATTAAAATTCTGCATCACAGTATCAAAACAAAAGCAAACACAGAAACCAAACAACAGAACAACCACATTAAGACTATAATGCAAAAGATAGTAATCTGGATATGCAGTTTCCTCTTTTCCTTAGTTTATGTATGTTTCTTTCTTTCTTTCTTTCTTTTTTGAGGAATGTTATGTATTTTCTTCATCCCTTCTCTGGATCTTTTGTGCGTGTATTTTATGAACATACTCAGGTCTCATCTTTTCACTAATCCTTCCTGGCCTCTCCAGAAAGATTTTCTATGCATATTTTTATCACAATCCTTATCATAGTATATTGAAATTCAACCTCGTTTATGTATAGGTCGCCCATACTAGTCCTACATCTTCCTTTACGTGTGGGCCTTTGAATGGAGAAATATTTCATTTATTTTGTATCTTCTAGGAGAATATTTTATACAAAATAATTGCTCAATAAATGCTTGTTGAATAAATGAATGAATGTCCATGAAAAAATATAATTAACTCCTTGTTTTTTCCAAGACAAAAATTTATTTATTTTTATAGACTGATATTTTTTAATTCATATTGTAATTTGTCTACACATTAAATACTAACTAAATCAAAATAGAAATAAATTATCATAAATGCCTGTGGTAGTACATTAACCAAGGTATCTAAAGCACACATTCTTACACTTTTATTTGCTTTTGTGTATTAATATTTATAGAAAAATTCCTGTAAGTGACTTAACAATGAAGTACATTTACCATTGCGAGGCAATAACAAAATTAAAAACCAAAAACTAACTTATAGTTTCAACTGATTCAATTTATTACTATTTAATCCAGCTCAAATCAGTTCTGTCCCATTCACATTATCTCAATAATAGCATTAATTGAAGTCTCCTGTGAAAAAATTGCTCGGTATAACAGGGACACAAATATCAGATGTTACCTGTAAACATGGTGAAGCAGGTAGGAATAGAGTATGCACTTTTGGATCTACAGATCAAAGTTTAGGTTTACTCCTTTTCTTTTCTGTAGGTTGTGTGCACTCACCAGGAAGACAGAGAGAGAGAGAAATCACTCCCCAGGGAAGATGGCCGTGTTGTAATCCATTAACCATCATTCTCTTCTCAGAATTTTGCATGCATGTACATGCTCCCAGCATGATTTTCAAGCTAATGGGTCTGACACTCTGACTGCACAGTCAACCATATGGGATCCAGCCTCTTAACATCCATACCATCTACTGGCCCTCAAAGTTTAGATTTTTTGTTTTATGGCATTTTTAAGAGAGATAGTTTTGCTATAGGACACATACACTTGCTGGAGAGACAAAGAGAGACAGACAGAAAGCAAGAAATCGCCCCCAAGGAGGGATGGCTGCACCGCAATCCCTACTCCTCCATTCTCCTCTTGGGATTTTGGGCACACATGTGCACACACACACCCGGTGTGAGTTTTAAGCCACCAGGTGCAGGACACGAAGCACAGTCAACTATGTAGGAGTAACATTATGTCTTCTAATGGTCCCAAAAGTTCAGTTTTAAAACACTTTACCCTCCTAGATTAACATTATGTCAAATAGATTACTAATAGAGTCAAACGAGAGCTGGTTAAGTGTGTGAGTTTTAAGATTATTACTTCAATACTGCAACACTACATAAGAGCAACTTGTTGCAATTAACCTACAGACAAGTCTATTTCATATCCAAATTGTGACAAAGCAAATTAAACAATGACTTTTACAGCAGTGTTTTCAGTTTGCGTCTGTCTCCAACTGTTTTGGCAAGACTTTCAAATATTTTCTTTCTCCATCATCTTCCAGCAAAGAAGCCAATGGCTGTGGCCGAAGCGACAGTTTTGGCAGTGGTAGTGACTGGCTGACAACCTCTGGAGTATGTTTTCCTAGCAGTAGCAGTGACATCTGGATCACTCGCTACACTCGAGACTATCTTGGCTCAATTCCACATAAACAGCTGGCTTTCTCCAATGCTATCTTCAAGTAGGAAACTGGTATTGTGAGATGAAGATGTTTCTTTGGTGTCCTCTGATTATAAGACTCTTTATAATGTTTACAGTAATTGTGTGTGTGTGCGTGCGTGTGTGTGTAATTTCTAAGTAGGATCAAGATCATAGTTTGTTGAAAGATTTTTTAAAACAGGATCAGCTGATGGCATGGTGTTTAAGGCAGCTGGATTCCACATGGCTGACTGCACAGTTTGAGTCCCAGATTCAATGACTTGAAAAAATATGCTGGACACATGTGCCCAAATCATGAAAGGAGAGAGAAATTGAGAAGGCGTTGCAGCATGGCCAGTTACCATGCAGTGGGAGCTTCCTCGCTTTTGGTTTTCTCTCTTTCTCTTTCCGTCTCTCTCTTTCTGGCACATACACACATGCCCTCAGGCAAATTAAACAAAAAACAAAAAACTATGTCTTCAATGGATTATATTTAGTTATGTTTCTGTATGCAGATAAATGTGTTTATATACACATTATATACACACACATACCTCTTGAATCAATAATTCAGAAGATTTAGCTTTTAAGAGCTTTTGTCCACTATGTGAAATGACCAGTTTCCTTTATAAATTCGCTTTGTACATAGGTGCTCTATACTTTCTGCCAAACTCTAGATGCTTTGAAGAAGTACTATGTGAAGACTCAAATTACTTAAATAACCACTTGCCACTGGTAAACACATAAGAAATTTAAATGAACTGATAAACAAAACAGCACTTCAAAATATCCATTATTTGAGAGCCTTGAGCTGTAACATTTATTTTTAATTATAATTATAGTTAGTATATATCTACCAAGAAATGTGCTACTCTTTATGCATAATTCATCTTATTTAATTATCATAGCAACTCCATAGACAGACATTATTTTCATTTTATGGATAAGAAAAATGAAGCTCAAAGAAATTAAAGTTTGCATAGCTCATAAGTGGTGTTGAATTTCAAGTCCACTCTATCAGCCTCTAAAGGTCACAACTGTTTCTCTGTTTTCCCTCCACAGAATCTAGTACAATAATTTGTCATTAATATCTTTTCTGAAATAAGTTTTATTGTAAACATTCCATTGTGTAGAAAACACAAATAAGAATTAAAGAAGAATTTCAATCAGATAAAACTGTTACGGTGTAACAGAAAAAAAGGGGGTATAAATTTTCAGTCAAAATAATCTTTCTATTAGCAGAGGAGAAAGTTGACTAAGCAAGTTATCAGGCTGACTGGGTTGTCTGCAACTGTAGGGTCCATGCATGTATTTTGATATTGTGGTTTTATGGAACCCGCTGGACTACCTTTCTGTGGTAGTATTTTATTATTATACTTTCGGTTTCTGACAATTATTGTTACTGAATCTGGTGTTCCTTTTTCTCTTCTTTTTCTCCAACTATTTCAGCCAAAATATGAGTACTTTGTTTAACAAGTTTCAATACAGTCATTTGTAAATTTGTTTCACTCTTCCTTTCAATCAAGTCACTTTAGCTTTGTCCTGAGTTTCTATAACTTCTTTCTTTCTTTTTTCTTTTTTTTTTTTTGGAGAGGTTTTTGCTATAGGGTGTGTGTGCTCGCCAGAGAGACAGAGAGACAGAAAGCGAGAAATCACCCCCCGGGGGGATGGCCACGCCACAATTCCTTCTCCTCCATTCTCCTCTCAAGATCTTGGGCACACATGCACACGTGCGTGGCGTGAGTTTAAGCCACCGGGTCTGGGACTCAAACTGCGGTCGACTGCATGGGAGTCCAGCAACATAACCATTAAGCTAACTGCTGGTTCCTCTTCTATAACTTATTTCTACAGAATAATTCTTTTTTTTTTTTCCTTATATACCAGAGAGTATGTATACATACCAGAGATTTAAGAAAAAAGAAGATGTGGGAACCAGCAGTTAGCATAATGGCTATGTCACTGGACTCCCACGTAGTCGACCACGGTTCGTGTCCCGGACCTGGTGGCTTAAAACTCACGCCAGGCGCGTGTGCGTGCATGCCCAAGATCCCGAGAGGAGAATGGAGGAGAAGGGATTGCGGTGTGACCATCCCCCCTGGGGGGGTGATTTCTCGCTTTCTGTCTCTATGTCTCTCTCTGTCTGTCCGGCGAGCGCACGCGCCCTATAGCAAAATCCTCTCCCCCAAAAAAAGAAGATGAGAAATATAGAGAAAAAGCCTCCCCAACAAGGCCTCAGTTTCTCAATCTCATCATGATCCCGGGCATGCACACATATGCACCTGACATATTGCTGCTTGGACTGAGATTTGAGATGTAATTGGCCTAGAAGGGTACAGTTTTCTTTGCACAGTGTTTAACCACCATGCTATCTATGAACCACCCCAATAATTTATTTCTCAAATTAACAAGGCTTTCTACAAGGTCCCCCTTGTCTTTTTGCAGGAGAGTTTAATCTGAGAACAACAGTTTAATCATTAATCCACAGGGAGAAACTTCTGAATTTAAGTGAAACTCTTTCGTTATGCTAAAGCTGAGCCCTTAGTGATTTTTCACTTTTTTTTTTCTTTTTTTTGTCAGTATGCATGGCAAATTTTTCCTGGAATTGGTACCAATTTATTTGTGAAAGGATAACCATAGGAATTCTTCCTGCCATTCCCTGTAGTGGAAAATGCATTGGCTTCAAATCATAACAATCCTACCAGAAAATTTATTTCTCTGAACTATGATTATTTGCAAAAAATACAATTGTCTTTCATAACTTGAAGACTTCCATGTCACTTCCTTCTGTCTAGGCATTTGACAAATTAATCACTGTGGAGAGTTTGAATGAATGGCCAGAATACTGATTTTTTGCAGGTGAAACAACTCAGAAAGCATTGGGATTATCTCAGACATGAAGGCTCCTTAAATGACTGATCCCAATATTTTAAATGCTTTTGCAGAGAGTGTGACATTATTAACAACCAAAGATTTTAAAAATAGATCTCCTATGGATGCAGTTTTTTTTTCTTACCATTTTCTCTGAAAGAACATGACATATAAATCTGTCATATGGGTATCCTAAAATTTCACCACCAGTTCACTTTCTGGACATTAGGAAATATTTACTATCAAAGTTTTTTCTATCTTTAAATGAACACAGAGTAATGGCGAAAACAAAAACACACTTGTTGTCACACACACACACACACACACACACACACAATCACATTCCATAGAGTTGTTCCTTTTCTAATTGAAAGTGAAAAATATAAAAAGTGCAGGCTAGTTTGCATCCATTTCATAAAAGCTATTGAATTAATAACTTTGGTAAATCAAGTGTATATGGAGTTCCCTTGATTTGTAACCTTTTTTATGAATTATAGGTTTTTTTTTTTTTTTTTTTTTTGAGAGGTTTTTGTTTTGTTTTGTTTTTTTGCTATAGGGTGCCAAAAAGACAGAAAGAGACAGAGAGACAGAAAGCGAGAAATCACCCCCCAGGGAGAATGGTCACACTGCAATCCCTTCTCCTCCATTCTCCTCTTGGGATCTTGGGCACACACGCACACATGCCCAGCATGAGTTTAAGCCACCAGGTCCAGGATTCAAATTGTGGTCGACTGCATTGGAGTCCAGTGACATAGCCATTATGTCAACTGCTGGTTCCCCTAGAATTATAGTTTAAGGTGTGACTTGTTTTTAATCAACTGTAAAACTCATTTATAATATATTTCTTATTTCTTAAGATATTTTTCTTTTATGTTTCATGCTGCATCATCAGAAAAACTAAAACATATGCAGAGATTGTTAGTCACTTGTCCAATATCCATTGTCATGGTATTTATTTTATTTTGGATTCTCCACATTCTTAGGGAATGGCAATGGACCCAGTTAAAAGATTTTCAACATTGACTAAGACTTCTGTAAAAACTAAATACATCTCTGACTACAAAGTCCTTTTACTCTTGAGAATGTTTCCCTTCAGCGTATATTACAAACATAAATACTGGAACTCTGGCAAAATTTCGAGAGCATAAAGTGAGCGTGCAAATGGAAACCACATAATAAGGATCACAGAAGAGAAAGATATAGGGAGCCTAGGTTAATGAAGTCATTGCGATAATACAGTAAAATCCTAGGCTGCTTATGGCTGTAGTTTCATTATGAGAGAGAGGAAAAGAATCCTATTTTATTGAAGTGAGTATTCTTTTGAGTGTCTGTTAATATCACTCAAAGAAATTTCCTAGCAGATACAAAATATATTGTGCACTTTAGTTGTTGTCTTTCTAGACCACCAATTTCCTTCTCGTGACAAAGTTTTCTTCCATTACACACAATCCCAATGAGAATTGTCATCTTTCTGTAGAGCCTACCTTTCTTCTTATTGATTGATCTAGGGTGGATACTTGAGCTAAACTGTGCCAAAACACAGCTCATTCTTACTCCCATCCCAAACACTGTTGACTGTTCTTGCATGTGTCCTAAATTGCACCTGTTGAAAGATTTTCATGATCTTTGAATTTAGGAATAAAGAAAAACCAGATTTAGTCTCTCTCAGGTGGTAATATAATGAAAGGTAGAGCCTGGGGTTTATCAGTAGCTCTATTTCTTACTCAACAAAGAAGCTATTCTGGGACCATTAAGTCAATCTTTTTTTCTTTATTTTCAAGAGAGAGATTTTTGCTATGTAGTGTATGCACTTGCCAGAGAGACAGACAGAGACAAAGAGACTAAAAGTGAGAAATCGCCCCCTCCTGGGTGTAGCGGGGATAGCTATGCTGCAATTCCTTCTCCTCCATTCTCCTATAAGAATTTTGGGCATGCATGCACGTGCACCTGGCATGAGTTTCAAGCAACCAGGTCTGGAACTTGAACCATGGTCAGCCATGTGGGAGTCAAGCAATGTAACTATTATGTTATCTGCTGGCCCCTGAATTCAATCTTTAAATAAATCAACTTTAAGACACTAGAAGATAAACTTCTGGTATTTGTCATATTCTGGGTTCTCCTCATCCTGAAAGCTGAGTTTCACTTCCCAATTGTCACAGGAGTGGTCTCCCCATACTCCCTCAATTCCATATTGTGCCTTTGGTCTCCAATGTCTCTCTCCCTTGTTTATATATGGGAGAATGTTTAGATTTTATGTCATCCTTTCAGTTACATGTTAAGGATTAGTAGTATGTTGAGGAAGAAGAATACTTGAAGGTAATTTCAAAAATAAAATTTGGTGCAAGCAGGTGTCATGGTGATTAAAGCACTGCACTGTCACCTGACTGACCATGGTTCGAGTCTCAGGCTTGGTGGATTGTTTGTTCACTTCCTCTCTCTCTCATGAGTGAGCATGTCCTATAGCAAATTTTAAATAATAATAATAATAATAATAATAATAATAAATAATTCTTTTTTTCCTTTTTTTAAAAGAGTTTTTTTCTCATTTTTTGCTATATGGCATGCTTGCCTGAGATATCTCTCTCTATCGAGAGAGACAGAGAAACAGAATATAAGAAATCACCCTCGAGGGGAGATGGCCATGCTGCAATCCCTCCTCTTCCACTCTCCTCTCAGGATTTTGTGCACGTGTGCACACATACTTGGCATGCTTTCAGCTGCCGGATCCAGAACTTGAACCACAGCCAACTATGTGAGAGTCCAGCGATGTAACCATTATGCCATCTGCTGGTCCCAAAATAAATAATTCTTTAAAAAAATTAAATTATGAGAAAATTACTGAATAGAAATGCTCCTTTGGGAAACCACACAGTTAATTTTTTCATTAAATTTTATGAAAAAAGAATTCATTCAAATCGATCACAAGTATCTCACAGAACAGATATCTAGTTAATTGATTTAACATTTTACTCTTTGGGGCCAGCAGGTGGCGTGGTGGTTAAGGGCATTGAACTCCCACATGGCCAACTGTGGTTTGAGCCCCGGACCTGGAGGCTTGCTTTTTCACTTTCTCTCACTTGCTTGTTCTGTCCCTCTCTGGTCTAAATAAATAAATAAATAAATAAATAAAGTTAAATAAAATAATTCTTAAAAAAAATTTACCCCTCAGAGAATTTATGTAATAACTTCTGTAATTCTCCATATCCTACAATTACCAAGAAAAATGAATTATAGTCCACATTTTAGAACAACTTCCACATTAATAGAAATATCTGCTTTTTGTGAAAAATAATTCCTACTGAATGAAATAAATACTTTGTCCTATGAATTCTATGAACCAAAATAAACCTATTCTGTCTTTTATAAACATATCAATTAAAAGAGAAAAAAATTACTTCAACATTGACCACTGGGAGCCACTGGGTCCAGTGCAGCTGGCCTATAACACAGTCTTTAAGCGCTATGCATAGAAGGCTAGGATTCCTTTTGAATCCTAGCCTCAGTTGCTTGAAAAACACACAAGAACATCCGTTGTCCCATTAAGAAGCTACAAATTCAAAATTCAGTGGTGAAAAAGATGTTTAATAGAATGAAACAATTCTATTATATTTATGCTGTATGCAATTAACAATGTTTTCAGGTTTCATAAAACTTGACAACTGATTCCTAGGGTACTGAATTATATATATTGTACTAAATATGTTCTACTGCTAAAACTAGTCATGGTTGGTGGGACCAGCAGTTAGCATAATAGCTATGTTGCTGAACTCCCATGTAGTTGACTGCGGTTTGAGTCCGGGACCCGGAGGCTTAAACTCAAGCTGGGTATGTGTGCGTGCGTGCCCAAGATCCCGAGAGGAAAATAGAGGAGAAGGGATTGCGGCATAGCCATCCCTCCCCGGGGTGTGATTTCTCGCTTTCTGTCTGTCTCTCTTTCTGGTGAGCCCACGCTCCCTATAGCAAAAACTTCTCAAAAAAAAAACAAACTAGTCAAGGTTTCCTTCAACCGAGCTACTTTCTTTTGGGATATATACATAGAAGATTATCTGAAGAGAAAGTAAGGATTAGATATATTTATTTTAATAGAGACTTTATGGGGTTCAGCAGGTGTCATAGTGGTTAAGTAACTGGACTCCCACATGATCAACTGCAGTTTGAGTCTCAGAAGTGATGGCTTGCTTTCTCACTTTACCTTTCACTCTCTCTCTGGTGACCATACATACCCTATAGCAAATTGAATAACAATAATTACAAAACTAAAAGAGTGACCTTATGTATATAACAAATTATAGTATGTTAGACTCTTTAACAAAGTAGTTTCAGATTCATTAAAGCCTTTTTACTTAGAGTTTAATAATTAGGAAAAAAATCAGTCTCTTTGATATACTATTGTATTAAAGTAGTAATTCTGTAGCCATTGATTTTGTTACCAAATTGAACTTAGTAAAGAAAAAATACAGATAGAGCAATTGAAACATCTTCATTAAACTTGACCTGTAAGGAAGTGAGGATTTGGTACACAGCTTCATCAGGAAAACATGAGAATGTTCTGGGGCAGAAACATGGCAAGCTTTGGCAAACTTTGATTAAAAAAAATTCTCAGCAAAGGAAAACAAAAAGATAAAAGATGATAATCCTGCAGAATTGTCATAAGTGTTAAATTGGGTAAAAGATACATAATATTCTTTGTCATTATTCCTATTTTTGTATGCTTAAAAAATTTTCATAATTAAGTCTAAAAATAATTTTAAAAATACATTATAAAATTTAAAGCCCGACAGACAAATTCACATAATTTATTCTGCTTCTATTCTTGCTTTTTTTGTTCTATCTCTGAAACCTATGCAATTTTAAAATTTAAACCTATATGGATATTTGTATATTAAAGATAAATATGTTATTATGCTATTAAAACTAAAGGGTGTACTGGAAAGTAGACAACATAATAAATAAGACTAACTTTCCCTGAAACCTGGATTAAAGTGGAAAAATATGTCACAAAATTACTATAATGTTCAGTGTTAACACATAATGTGTTTTATGACAATATAATTTATTTATAATTTGTAATGTATTTAAATCATAACTCTAAAAATGGAATATTTGTTACTCTCATTGACAAGAACCAATATTGAGTTAAAGTATACTATGTTTGATGATTATAGAATCAGAGAGATAGTAATCACTGAAAATAATTAATATTGAATTAGGTAATTCTTGAGACGTTCAGAAAATAGTGATTAATTTGTATTTTCATGTATAAACATAACCACAGAGGAAATACTTTTTCTACAGGTAACATAATAGAAAGAAGATTACACAAGGAAGCTTAAAAAGATATACAGATAGAGCACAAAGTCAAACTGAAAATCAAAAGGACACTTTAAGGTGTGTAGCACATAAATATTACATTTTAAGGGGTTAGGGTTATAAGTACCTTCATCATACTTCAGTCCAATTTGAGTGCAAAATAGTAAAACCAATATTATTAAGTGTAGTCAAACTCTCAACAAAATTGGAGAAAAATAGAAGACAAAATAATTTTATTTTGTATATTTATTAAGGTACTTCTGAACAATATTCTACACTTATTCTCATGAATATGTGTGTGTGTGTGTGTGTGTGTGTGTGTGTGTGTTTGAAAGTACTATTCAATTCAGTAATTTTTTTTAAATGTTAATATAAATGTTTCTCTGGGAAAATGTGTACTTTCTTTTTCCAATTAATATACTAGGCATATTTTCATAAAGTTAACACTAAATTCCATATTCATGGAATAAATGGCTCAAAACAAAACCAAAAGCATTAGATGAACTTTCTAGGTTAGCACATTGTTTCTCTTTTTTTAAGAATTATTTTATTTAACTTTAATTATTTATTTTTAATTTGATCAGAGAGGGACAGAGTGAGAGCGAGAGAGAAAGAGAGCGAAAATGAGAAAGCAAGCCTCCAGGTCTGGGACTCAAACTGCAGTCAGCCATGTGGTTGTCCTGTGTCCTTAACCACCATGCTATCTGCCAGCCCCTGTTTTTCTCTTTTATAATCCAAGGACTCCTTTACATCTTTATTGAAAAACTCAAAGACATTCATTTTTGTGAATTACATTCATCAATATTTTCTGTATTGAAATTAAAGATGACAT
Organism: Tupaia tana; assembly: GCA_026018925.1. Taxonomy (NCBI): domain Eukaryota; kingdom Metazoa; phylum Chordata; class Mammalia; order Scandentia; family Tupaiidae; genus Tupaia; species Tupaia tana. The sequence goes on from JAKSZU010000008.1 coordinate 33,696,238, forward strand.
TTTTAAAAACTAAGTAATTCATTTAAATATAACAATGGCCATTACATGTGAGTTTAAATAACATAGTTTATGGATAATAATTATATTTTAAGACAAAAATTATTGAGAAAAGTAGCATCGTTTTATATTTTCACAAATCTCTTTAAAATCTAGGCCAGTATAAGTCATCTAGAATCTCATGTCGATATCTGTAGCCAACCAGTTGTGATATTACAGGAAGTGCATTAGGTAGAAACTCCATTTGTACAACCATGAGGATGAAAGAAGGTAAAGATATCTTAGTATTATTATAAAAATTGTTTTGACTGTACAGACCCCTAGGAGTCCTTGAAAACACATTACAATTTTTATTCTAATTTAATTCTGAATAATATATTGTTTTGAACCAAAGGATGAGATTCATGTGTCTCCTAGAAGATTAATCATGTTGAAATATTAAATTCTATTTTTTAGTCAGGAATACACATCTTTTAATAATTCACTGGCTCATTGAGCAAATACATATTTAGTAACTAATTTCTTAAAAGAAATTGCACAATGGACTGGTGGCTCAAAAATGAATAAATGTATCCATGAACTCTCTCCTCAATATTCCCTCAATGTATTTGTAGTCTAGTAGGAAATATACATAAATAAAGAGAGATCAAGTCATGATGAGTATTGTGATATTTTTGTATCAGGAGTGATAGGAAGTTTTCACAGAATAGGGAGATTTGAAATATTAGAACAATCGAAGACAATCTTTAGAAGGATGAAATATCAGGCCAGTTAGTGGCACGGTGATTAAGGCAGCTACATCTCACATGACTGATAGTGTGGTTCCAGTCCTGGACACAACAGCTTGAAAAACCATATGGGGCATGCCCAAATCCCAAAAGGAAAAAAGGGAAAGTAATTGTGGCATGGCCACCCACAAGGAGAATGTTTTCTCACTTTACTTCTCATTGCCTCTCTCCAGTGAACACATGCATCTTCTAGTTCACAGAAATAAAGGAAAGAAAGAAAAAAGAAATGAAAGAACGAAGAGAAAGAAAGGAGAGAGAGAGAAAAGAGGGAGAATGAAAGAAGGAAAGAGAAAGACAGAAGGAAGAGAGAAAGACAGAAAGAAAGGAAAGAGAAAAAGAAAAAATAAAAAGAAAGGAAAGAAACAAACAAACAAAGAAAAGAAGAAAGATGAAAGAAATAAAGAGAAAGAGAGAAAGAAAGAAAGAAAGAAAGAAAGAAAGAAAGAAAGAAAGAAAGAAAGAAAGAAAGAAAGAGGAAGGGAGGGAGGGAGGGAGGAAGGGAAGAAGAAAGGAAGGAAAGAAAAAAAAAACAAAGAAAGAAAAAGAAACAGAAAGAAAGAAAGAGAGAGAGAGAGAGAGAAAGAAAGATAGAAAAAAAAGCAAGCAAGCAAGCAATCAGGCAAAGAGGTATAAAGAGTAGAGGGAAAGACTGTCCCATAACCCAGTAGTTTAGAGAGCCAGATCCCACTTGGCTAAGTGTGGTTTGAATCCTGACCCTTGGTGGCTTGAAAAACATGCTGGTCATGTGTGCATGTGTATCAAAATCCCCACAGCATGGAGAAATGGAGGAGAAGGGATTGCAGCATGACCACACCCGACTGAGAGGTGCCTTATCATCCCCTCTCGCTGTCTTTCTTTCCCTTGCTAGGAAATACATAGGTCCTCTGGCAATTAAAAACAAAACAAAACAAAAGAGTAAAGAGAATGTGGGTGTATAGATGTGCTTAGTAAATACTACAGCATAGTATATTTTGGGAAATGTAAGACATTCACCATTGTTAAAGGCACAGAATTCCAACAACATAGGTTAATGAGATGGGTAAGAAAAGAGACAGGAAATGTATGATTAGAGGGTTAAGAGAAAAAGCTCAAACAGGTTATATTAATGGGTTAGGACATTCGAGGATATCACTAATTTTATCTATTATTAAGATAATACAAATACAAAAAATATATAGCTCTGTAAATTGGACTTCTTTGTACATTATTGAATGTTGGAACACATTATGTTGGTACTATACATTGAAGGGGTAATTTTGAGACATGGGCTCTGTTTAATTTTCTTCTTTTTTTAATTTTTTTTTTTTTTTTTTTTTTTTTTTTTTTTTTGCCTTAGAGCACATGCACTAACTAGGTAATCAAAGAGGACAAAGAAGACACTATACAGACAAATATAGTTCAATTATTTTAATGGAACCAAACTAATCAAACTCAATATAAAAATAGAATAAAAATGCAAGCACACAAATAAATTACAAACATGAGACTTCTGATAATTTTTTATAGTCTTCTTCACAAAAGGCATTATTTTTTGAAACTCACCTGTAGTCAATAAGCATCTACCAATCTACTTCTGTTATAAAGATATGACTTGATAAACACTATTGTGATGAAAACTATTACTATTACTGTTCTGTGATAGTGATAATTTTGTTACTGTTTTTAGTCTATGTTAGAAATTGTTACTCAGATGCATTATTTCAGTTGATTAGAATGCTACAGTAAAATTTTACCATGTGACAACTAAATATGAATGATAAAAAAGGACTATATAGGAATGAAGAAGTGTGTTGCTCAGCAGTATCGCAGCTGAGAGTGTTCAAATCAGCTGCAATATCTGGATCTTATCACTGTTTTCAGGATGCAATTTCTTTGTAGTAACAAAGTGGTGACAATGCATATAATCAATGTAATCAAAGAATGAACAATCTCCTGGCTCATGCATACCTGTCCAGGTGCCCAGGTGTCTTCATTTTTACAATCCCAATTTGATGGGTGTTGTCAAGTGATCACAATGTTAAATAGAACACACACAATTTACAACCTTTTCAAGAGTGTAATGAAAACCAGTATAATTCTTGCCAGAATCTATTTGGAAAAACCCAGACATTGCACTTCAACAGCCTATTTAGTGATCTTTACCAGATGGAATGCATCTTTATATTTTCCTTCCTAGAATGTACAAAGTGATAGAAGGAATGTCATTTTCTTTCCTTTGGAGAGAAAAGCTTATCATGATACTTAATCATAATTTTACATTACAATAACATTTGGAACCAATTATCGAATTAATTATGAAATACTTTCATAACTTTGTTTATAATACTGCAATAAATAATTCATTGTAACACTATACATAATTGTGTGATTGTTCACCACCTCTTTGCATGAGGTGAGAACTATATACATGGGGTCTTCAAAACATTCATAGAAAGTGAAATTTAAGAAAAACTGATACGTGAATGGATCTCAATTTTTTTGCACTACTCATATTTCTTTAAAAATTTTCCCATAAATTTTTCCAAGTCTGTATATGATTTTCTCAGAAAAGTCCCTGCCATCCTAACAGATTCTGTTTTACATTTCTATCTAAGAGTTAGGAAGAAAAAAAAAAAATTAAGAGGTTTTTGCCTTAGGGCGTGTGAGCTTGCCAGAGAGAGAGAGACAGACAGACAAAATGAGAGGGAAAGTGAGAAATCACTCCCAGGAGAGAGGACCACGCCACAATCCCTTTTCCTCCATTCTTCTACAGGATCTTGGACACACATGCATGTGTGCCCAGTGTGATTTCAAGCCACACGGTATGGGACTCAAACCATGATTGGCCATGTGGGAGTCCAACAGTGTAACTGTTACACCATCTGCTGGCTCCAGGAAGATCTTTGTAAATTATTTCCTATTTTGAAGTTACTAAAAGTACAAATATAGTCAGAAGATGACTTATGTCTTTAACTCATTCCTCTCTTCTCATATACTGTTAGATAAATGAGAATATAATATAATTATAATTTTGTCATAAAATTATATTAAAATGGGACTACATTATATAAAATTGTCTTTTAGGAGATACAGATATAGATGCAAATATGGGTATAATATAAAGTATATATGTTTATACAATATATAGCATATAGGATATCATAAGATTAATATATTCTATTCTTGAACTGATTTGAAATGTCGTTGATTAGCAAATGTATGCCTTGACAAAAGGGCATTATTTTCCGTACTAAAGTTCAAAGAAAAGATTTGCTGACACTCTGTTATAACCAACCATTAAAATATCTTGGCAACCCACTCTCTAGTGACTATTCTGACAATCTTACAACTTTCTGCTAGGAATGTTGTCAGGGGAAAAAAAAAAACGAGAGTCTGCTAATGTATATAAATGAGTCATTTTCTGAATTTATCTGCCCATTTGGCACTATATTTATGCAAAAAAGAGAATGTTTTTATACTTTTTAAAACTCAGAAACACTTGTACATCCATGTTTATTGCATCATTATTCACAATTGCTAAGACATGGAATCAATCCAAACATCCAAGAACAGATGAATGGATTGTAAAAATGTGGCTCATTTGGCTTTTTAATGAATTCTGTTTCTCAGAAAAGTATGTTAATCCTTATAATACTTTTCTTCTGTTCAGGCCAACTGTATCTTAAAAAAATGATAATAATTTTATTTTCTATTGCTGTACTTGTCTATAGTTTGTGTTGTAGCTTCAGATTTTCTTTTTACTCTGCTAATAATTTATTCTTTGAGTGAGAATTTAGACTGTGGGTATTTGTGATATGCCAGGAAATCCATTCAAAAGCTATATTTTTAATGTTAATTCTATTGAAAAATTTTATAATTTTATACCTTAATTATTATTTTTTGAGAGGTTTTTGCTATAGGGCGCGTGCGCTCGCCAGACATAGAGAGACACAGAGACAGAAAGCGAGAAATCACCCCCCAGGGGGGATGGTCACACCGCAATCCCTTCTCTTTCATTCTCCTCTTGGAATCTTGGGCACGCACGCACACGCGCCCGGTGTGAGTTTTAAGCCACCGGGTCCGGGACGTGAACCGCGGTCGACTACGTGGGAGTCCAGCGACATAGCCATTATGCTAACTGCTGGTTCCCTACCTTAATTATTTTTGAAAACACAGCCTGGAAAGAGAAAAATAAATTTCAAATGTGAAGAAATGACTCATTGTGTTTTTTTTTATTTTACACTTTACACTGGAGCTACTGAATTTGATACGCTATGAGAACAAACCAGAAAGGTTATTATTGTCACATTTCCTTTAATGCCATCCAGTATATTTTTTATCTCAGAAATTAGCTTGATTTTAGTATATTTTTTTATCTCAGAAATGAGTTGTTTTTTTTTTTTTTTTAATTTCTAACAGTTCAATTTAAGTTCTTTATCTCTCCCTTTCTCTTTTATTACTAAAGGGTATATACATTCTCCAGAGAGAGGCAGACAGAGAGAGAGAGGGAGGAAGAAAGCAGCACTCAGTGGGGTATAGTCAAGTTGCAATCCATTATCCTTTATTTTTTCCACCAGGTTGGAATTTTGAGCACACACACACACACACACACACACACAACACCCAGTGTAGTTTACAAGTTGGTGTGGCTGGGGTTAAAATCCTGGTTGGCTTTGTGGGATCTGGCTCCCTTAAGCATTAAGCTATGGGGCCAACCATAATGTAAGTTACTTAACTTCCATATCTTTGCTTAAGATGTTGGTGCTGGGAACCAGCAGATAGCGTAATGGCTATGTCACTGGACTTCCACGTAGTCGACCGTGGTTCACATCCTGGAGCCGGTGGCTTAAAACTCACGCCGGGCACGTGTGCATGCATGCCCAAGATCCCGAGAGGAGAATGGAGGAGAAGGGATTGCGGCATGGCCATCCCCTCTGGGGGGTGATTTGTCGCTTTCTATCTCTCTGTCTCTCTCTGTCTGTCTGGCGAGCGCAGGCGCCCTATAGCGAAAACCTCTCAAAAAAAAAAAAAAAAAAAAAAAAGATGTTGGTGCTTTCCTGTGCCCTTATGAACCTATAGAAATTAGTTATAATAACTTGAATATTACTAGTTGGTTCCTGGATATTTTTGCATTATTTTAGCTATTTTTCAATTTTGTTCTGGCATATAGTTAAGAAATAATTTGATCCTTTTTAGGCTTGCTTGTAAGCTTTATTTGGTGCAACCAAAATAGAATTTAATATAGAAATAATTTGGCTCCTCTACTAAGGCTATCCTCATTGAATACTCTAGCTGATGTTGTATGTATTGAATTATATCAAATTACATCCGTATACTTCTTAAAACAACAAATGCAACATTTAAAAATATGTTTTCTTCTTGTAATTGTAGTGTTTTAACATATTTAAATATTTCTCCCATATGAAATTCATTTTGCAAGTAAATATGAAAAAAATATCCAGCTTTATTTTTAACAGATAACCAGGGATTTGTTTCAACACCGACACCAATGTTTTACTGTATTATACACAAACATCATGCCACCGGCTTTTAGGGGTTATAGTTAATGGCCTTATAAAATCCAATGCCCTGTGCTGCTTGTTTTCCAATGTCTAAAAACCATTATCTAATACACTTCATCCTTTTTTCAACTGTTTAACACACAAGAGTAAATCCAGTTCCCATTACTGAATCTTGGCAAGAAATAACTGCCTAAGTAAAATTTAATACCAAAGAAACAGTATCAATTCTTACTAGCCCATCTATCATTGACTATTGGCATGATTTTTCACACCTGAGTCATGTAGATAACTGCTCATCATTAAAGCTTTAATGTAAACAAAACATCCACCACTCTTCCTACAACATGTGCATGTCTTTTTAACTTTAAAAAAGGTTTATGTTTTCCTATGAGCATGAGAGATACAGAAAGAGAGAGTGAACACTCTGATAAGTTCTTGACACTACCCCCAGTATAGCAAGCTCTGGATCATGGGCACCCATGTGCCTGACAAACTTGCGGGGGGGGGGGGGGGGTCACTGGATACAAACCTGGAGCTTTCCCACATGGGTTGGCTTCACAGAGCATTGCATTGTACTCCTACACTGCCATCCGCCCCCACATGAGCTTATATTTAATTTTCTGGTTATAAATTTGCTCTAATCATCTGATTAGGTTTTGTCGTATTTAATTACATATTGATTGTCATATTTTTTACAATATTCTCCAAAATCTGTACCAGTAACAACCATAGAAATCACAAGTCAGAGAACAGCAGATGGTGGAATGTTTATGTTGCTGGACTCCCACATAGTCGACCGTGGTTCAAGTTCTGGACCTTGTAGCTTAAAAATCACACTGGGCTTGTGTGTGTGCATGCTCAAAATTCCAAGAGGAGATTAGGAGAAAGGATGGTAACATGGCTATTCCCACGGGGGGGTGATTTCTTGCTTTCTGTGTCTTGTTTTCTGTCTATCTTTCTCTGTATCTCCAGAGAGCACACACGCCCTACAGCAAAAACCTTTCTTAGGAAAAAAAAAAAAAAAAAAAAAAAAAAAAAAAAACAGGAAAAGAAAAGAAATGACAAGACAGTCACCTTGAGGGACCAAACTTATTTCACACTACCAACTTTTAATTTTTCTCCATGAAATCTCTACAAAATACAGCTATTTTATATCATCAGTATCATTAGAACATAAACAAGATGTTCTAATCTCAGAAACAAAATATTTACTTAGTAAATTCAATATTTCTAAAAGAATTCCTCATAACATCATTTTTCATTTCCTGAGCATAGTCTAATTTTTCATCATTACTGCTTTTAGTTATTTCAGACAAGGGACTATGTTACTTATCTCTGTCACCCAGAACTTACATAATGCTAAGCAAAAGGTAGATTTTCAAAAATGTGTTCAATAAATGAAATGATGCACAAGTTCAGCAAAATTTGGAACTTCTATTGCTCTTTAATTCTGAGAGAAAACTAGGTCGTTTGTAGAGTAAATTGCAAGGCTTTCCAAGGTAATAACCTTCATTTCCTCATGGGAGAGAAATTACGGATTGGAAGTCTTTTCCAAACTCTACAAATTTCTATGTCTGTGATTTGATAATGATTTTCACTCTTATCATTTTCAAGATGTTTTAAACAATTTGATATGATCATTTACTTTATTAAAATTACATATTTTATATAGCATGCAATGTGCACTAACAAATGACTTATTGATAAATGTTAATTTACATAGCATCAATTAATCTGATTTCCATAAAAGAAACATGAGTCTTGACTTCAAGAATATTAATCCACTGAACAAGGGCTAGGTAAATTATACAGTATTGCCTACATATTTCTGTTGAAGCTTTAAGACATTTTTTCTAGAGAATCCTACCTGGTAAGATAATAGGGGAAAAAAAATGCCAATGAAAAAGAAATTCAATATTTAAGGAATTTTGGAAAACTATTTCACTAAGTTTCAGATGTATGTTATTTATATGAGATTCCTGCTATGTAAATGAAATCCCAAAAAATAGTATTCTGAAACAGAGGCAATGCTCTACCTATACTAAAGTATAAAATTCAAGTTCACTGAAAATTTGCCTCATTGCCCTCTAATAGTTTGTAGCTCCTCCATCCATAGGTCCCCAGTTAAGAGCTATTCTATCATTGATACATCAGAGGAGAAAATGCCTGTGTGCTATGTTGATAGTCACTCTAAACAAATATTTATACAGTTCAGATCAGAGATAGAAAATGTCAGTCCCAAATCCACCCATGATGGCACATATACCAGACAGACGACAAAGTCTGGCTCAGGTTATAAAGGCTTGTGAAATACTTGAATCATATTTTGCAACCCTTGAAAGAATTCAAGTTGGAGATTAGCAGAAACCAGGCTCAGTTCGGTCCATAATCCCCTTTATCTGTCTTCTAGCCAACAAAATGAAAACCTTAAAGCCAAACTGACAAATAGAGTGTGAAGAGCCTTCTACTGCATTTAATAGAAAACCTAGACTGCTATATGTACAAAAATGTTTTATGTTACTATTATTTTGTTGTTGTTAGTGATAGAAATAACGAAGTAAAAATGTAAATGACAGTATTCTGCTGGATACTTTGATGGCGCACTTCAGTAAATTTACTGCCTTAATATTACTCAGGACATAGAACATGGAAATGTGAAAGAAGAATATGAATCAGTAAAAAGACAAATGCCTCTGTGATCCAGAAATTTATTAAATTCTGCCAGTTGGATCCATTAAAGTGTACAGTGTCCACCAAAGAGACAGTCCTTCTGTCGGAAGTAAAATTGAGGAGTCAAACAAAAAAAAATGGAGATATAAAGCTAGTCAGATATAAATAACAAGGTGAGGCCAGACACGGGCACAGCAGTAAAATAGGAAATGCTGAGTGGTCGATCCAAGTGCAAAGGTGCTGGCTCACATCCAGAGACCCGCTGAACATTCCAGGCACATGTGTGACCACAATCAGAGGCTGGGGGAGACAGGGGGTGGACAATGGTATCAAGAGCCTAATGAGAGTACTTGTCTCTATTTCTCTGTCTCTCTTGCTCATGGAATAAATAAATAAGCAAAAAGATTTTGAAAGTATAAGATTGAGGTCAGTAACTGACACCTGGTTAAGGTAGCTGGATCCCACATGGCTGACTACCGCTTGAGTTCTAACTGGCTGCTTACTCAATTGGGGCCCAGCAGGTGATGTAGTGGTTAAGGGCTGGACTTCCACATGGAGAACCACGGATGGAATACTGACCCAGAGGTTTGAGAATCACATTGGGCCAGTGTCTGTTCAAAATCCCAGGAGGAGAACTGAAGAGAAGAGATTGTGGAGTGGCCATTCCCCCCAAGAATAGGGGTGATTTCTCACTTTCCCATTCACCATCTTTCTCTGTTTGTCTGGAGCATGCACCTTATGGCAAAAAATAAATAAAAAAAAGAGAAAAGAACAGAACAACAAAACAAAAACAAAACACCTTGTCTTTGCCCAAAATTTCAAGAGAAGGAAGTAGGAGAAGGGACTGCAGTGTGACCATCCCCCCTGGGGTCTGCTTTCTCACTTTTCCTTTCTATCTTTTCTTCTCTCTGTCTCCAGTGACCCCATGCACCTCATATTAAACTCTAAAAAAAACCTAAAAACAAAGACTAAGATTGTTCAACTCATATGGCACAGGCTGGAACTCTGGGGTGTTGCAAGTAGGAAAAGCAGTATTAGTTACAGATCAAGTAATGCTCTAGTGGAGAACAGACATGTCAAGAGAAGTGCAATATATAAAACATAAGAGACTCCTAACACTGAAATTATAACTGTTTTTGGATTTTTTTGTTGTTGTTGTGTTGTTGTTTTTGTTTGTTTGTTTGTTTGTTTTTCAGATGAGGCAAAAGCATTCACTCACTAGGAGTAAAAATCCCTCTTCTGGGGCCAGCAGGTTGCTGGCCATGGTGCTAAAGGTGGCTGGCTCCCACTTGCCAACTGCAGTTTGAGTCCTGGATCTAGTGACTTGAAAAACACACTGGGCACATGTGCATGTGTGCACAAAATCCTGAGAGGAAACTGGAGAAGGGATTGCAGTGTGGATTTCTCACGTTCTCTTTCTCTCTCTCTCTCTCTCTCTCTCTCTCACTTTGTTCACTCCAGGGAGCGCATATACCCTATAGCAGAACAAAGCAAACACGCACACACACAAATTCCTCCTCCATTTTAAACACATACTCATAGTGACCAAAACATAGCAATAAAAAAAATAAGTAAATGCACAAACAATACATGAATAAACTTAGGAAAAAAAATGGAGAGAAATCTGGAGTTCCAGAACCTAACAGGAAAACAAATTCAGTATTTAAAGTGGTACACAGGAATTCAAGAGAGAAGTAGAAACAATAAACTTCATTATGGTCTGGGTTTTAGATATCTATTGTCTTCTCACAACATGGAAGCTAAAATACAGTAGAATAATATATTCAAAATAATGCGAATGTATAGCCATCTAAATTACAATTTTATCTTGAAAACTAATTCAAGAGTAAGAAGTAAACAGACATTTTCATTCACAGAGAAACAAAGAGGAATTACTACAAAAACATTTACTAAAAAAAATGGTTAAATGGCTAAGCAGTAGGATCAACCATTGGAGTCTTCTGGAGAGCCCTGAGGAGTATTCTGATACCTGAAATGACAGCCTGAATTTTTTTTTTTTTCTTAATTGGTTTGGGTGGTCCTTGAATATTATGATTTTTTTTTAAAGCTCTTCACATGATTCTCATGTGCTTAGTTAAGATTGGGGACTTCTATACAAGACTCTTTTTCAGCTAAATAACAAAATAAGCTGAATAAAAAAAGAGTGGATGGAAAAGTGATGAGCAAAAGCAGCAATTTTTTTAAAGAACTATTTTATTTAAGTTTATTTATCCATTTATTTATTTATTTTAATTTGACCAGAGAGGGACAGCGTGAGGGAGAGAGAGAGGGAAAGTGAGAAATAAAGTTGTGAGGTTGGGACTTGAACCGCAGGTGGCCATGAGAGAGTCCAGTGTCCTTAACCACCACACCACCTGCTGGCCCTCACAGTAGCATTTTTAAGGTGAATTTAAGTAACCGTTGAATATAAAAAGTAATAGTAGTAAATAAAATAGAAGATGGTAAAAACAAAGAAATACCAAAATCTTAGGTAAAAATAAAAGAAGACTGTAGTTCATATTTACAATTCTCCAGGACCCATGTACTGTTTAGGAAGATTTTGAGATCATGCTTAGTTTTAGACTTTATAACATTAAGAATGCTTGTTGAAATTTTCAGAAACTTCTAAAAAACTGCATAGTGCACATATGTTTTATAAAAAGGCAGACCATAAAAAGAGAGATAATAGGGAACCGGCAGTTAGCGTAATGGCTATGTCGCTGGACTCCCACGTAGTCGACCGTGGTTCGCGTCCCGGACCTGGTGACTTAAAACTCACGCCGGACGTGTGTGCATGCATGCCCAAGATCCCAAAAGGAGAATGGAGGAGAAGGGATTGTGGCGTGACCATCCCCCCGGGGGGTGATTTCTCGCTTTCTGTCTCTATGTCTTTCTCTGTCTGGCGAGCGCACACGCCCTATAGCAAAAAACCTCTCCAAAAAAAAAAAAAAAAAAGAGAGAGAGATAATTTATTATCATAAAAAGAAAATGGAAAATGTGATTAAACATGAGGAATACAGGAAAGGATAAAATATGCAAAAATAAAAGAGGCGTCAATATATATCAGTAATCACAATATACTCAGTTACAGGGATGGTACAAATAGGTTTAAGAATTCTAGTTACATGCTGCTTACAGGAGAGACATGTACACTATTTATAAGACACAATGCCATATAAGATACAATGCTATACCTTAATTAAAAGAATTATCTGGGGGCTGGCAGGTGGCATGGTAGTTAAGGTGCCTGACTCCCACATGGTGGACAACTGTTCAACTGTTCAAGTTCTGGGCCTGGCAGCTTACTTTCTCAATCTCCTTCTCTCTCTCTCTCTCTCTCTCTCTCTGTCTGTTGCTCTGGTCAAATTGAATAATAGTAATATATGAATAAAAGTAAAGAATTCTCTTTTTTCAAGAACTATTTTTATTAATTAATTAATTAATTAATTTCTAATTTGACCAGAGAGGGACAGAGCAAGAGAGGGGAGAGAGAGAAAGTAAAAAAGCAGCTGCCAGGTCTGGGACTCGAACTGCAGTCAGCCATATGGGAGTCCAGCACCCTTAACCACTATGCCGTCTGCCAACCCCTAAATGAAATAATTCTTAAAAATTAAAAAAAAAAAATTGTAGCACAAGCTGGTGGTATGGTGTTAAGGTGGCTGAATTCCACGTACCCAGTTGTGCGGTGCAATTCTCAGACCTGGCTGCTTAAAGATATGCTGGGTGTGCATGCATGAACACCCAGAATCCCAAAAGGAGAAACAGAAGAAAGATTGTGGTATGATTATCTCCCAAGGGTGGTGTTTCTCTCTTTCTTTCTCTCTTTTTCTCTATCTATAATGAGTGCATGCACCCTCGAGCAAATTGAAAAATAAAAAAAGAAAAAGCAATTAATTGTATATGTGATAAATGTTTTTCAGAATCATATATTTGGAATGATGAATTTTGAAGGAAGCAACAATTAAGAATCAAAGCAAGACTATTCATAGATTCATTTGAATATAGAAAAATATTAGAATATAAATGGGAAGTATTTATATCAAATTCATCTTACTAGTTACTTAAGAAAATGGAAAATGGAAATGAAATGGGACAGAAAGGAGAAAAATGCTCACAAGATCACCTATAATCCTGTATTTCATGTGTGCCTGTATGTATGCACACAGAAAACACTCCAATATTAAGGCTAATTTGAAAAATGAGTTTGCAAAGTGACTTTGGTAATGAGTTTATTACAATGTGACTCAATATATTGTGTTTAATTTCAAAATAGAGAATAAAATCCTTATTTGCACCACTGAATTCTAATACCAAAAATTTAAGATGACCATAGCTAAATGACTTGACTACCTGTTATTCATCAAGTTAACCGTTATTTGTAGTCTTTTTTATTGCTGCTCTCAGTATGATTAATGATATACCATATTATTAATGATATTTAAAACAATATGGGCATGTGTGCAGAAATTATAATTGTCTCATGAATACCTATATTCTGCACTGAGATCACCTTACTATTTCTATCCATTCTTCAATTATAATTTAGAAATGAGAATTAGCTGTTACAGTTTAGTTAATGAGCCAATTATTTTTACAGAACATGCTAGTTATGCACAGCTTTCCTTCTGTTTAATTATGTTTAAAAATAACAGGAATTCATTTTACAATTTAATTGACAGTTATCACACCCACAATGAGTTTGAAAATTCTTATCAGTACACTTTTATAATATTTGTTTGGATTTCTGGAATAAACTTTTTGAAATCACCCCAAGTAGAATATATTTTACAACTTTCTACTAAAAATGATAGTTGTGCTTTTAGCCTCCCTAAAGCACAGTTCCCCAAACTAAAATAACTGTGTTAAAATTATTCACAATATTAAAACACGGTATTTTTGAAAACAAATTTTGTTTTCAAAATTTAATTACTAGGATAAATAAAGATGAGTAAAATTTTATTTAATGTGAATTAGAAGATTAGAAATCAAAATTTAAATCCCTTAGTGAAAGAAAAGAGGTTAGTGATTATAGAGAGGACAAGTGAACTGCAAAAATTAATAAAATATATCTTGCTCATGTATAAATAATATATAGTAAGTTGCAGTATTCATCATTGCACTATTTTTAGCATACTTTAATTAGATTTCATTGCAATATTCAAACAAGTCATCTGTTGTTCTTCAGAAAGCTTTCAGAATGGTAGAATGACAGGAGTTTTAGGGAATATTTTAAAATGGTGCTAAAAAAGATTTTGGAAGACATAAGCTTAATTCCTGTTTTTGAAAGTTTGCAAATCAACCATGGAAGAACTGTTAGCTCCAAATTTAAAATGAATGCTAATTTTATACATATACAATGCATCTTATATTGTTATTTTATTGTTTTCTTCTGTAAGACCAAGGAAATCTAGGTCTGGTTGGAAAACATATATACATATTTTTTTTATGTATTGTGCCAAGCTTTTTTTAAAAATTAAAATATATTTTTTATCATTTGCTATGCCCTTGATAATCTCTGGGTTTTCTGAAAATGATTAAGATATTAAAGAAATATTTTCTTTTTTTTTTTTTTTTTAGAGAGAGATCTTTGCTATAGGACATGTGTGTTCACCAGAGAAACAGAGAGGCAGAAAACGAGAAATCACCCCCTGGGGAGATGATGATGCCACAGTACTTTCTCCTCCATTTTCCTTTTGGGATTTTGGATATATATATATATATATATATATATATATATATACACACACACACACACACACACACACACATATACATATATATATATATACATATATATACACATATATATATATACACATATATATATATGTATATATATATATACACACACACACACACACACACACACACACATACATGCCTGGTGTGAGTTTCAAGCCTCTGGGTCCAGGACTTGAATCATGTGGGAGTTCAGCAACATAACCATTATGCCATCTACTGGGTCCTTGAAGAAATATCCTTAACAATAGAGGCTGTTAAGTTGGATGGCTACATAGTCTCCTAATCAGTCAAAAACCGAAACCAATACAAACAAACGAAAAGCCTAAATTTTACATCTAACCACTGGAAGATGCATTTAGAGATGTTAATAATGTAAAATTTTAAAACTGAATAGGTAGTAACTGTCAGCTCCTTTCTCCTTCAATTACTCACCCATTCCATTCAAAGTATGCTGTCCTTAGAGTTCAGAAGGACCTTTCAATTTCCCTCTGTTGACAACTTACTACTCCAGGTTTTCTACCTCATGATACAACAGTATTCACTAAACAAATATTTATCAGAAAGTATTATGTGTGCTAAGCAGGGACGTGTGGCACAAGGCTGCTAAACTCAGAGAGAAGGAAGACGATGTGGGGGATAATGCAGGAAGGGACAGAAACACCTAGGCAGATGCAAGATTCCTATACTCTTACTGTGATTAACCTATTTTGCTGCATGGTATTTATTAATGTTAGTTTTTTATCTACAATTTGAAAGAAAACATTAAATATTGATTTTATAAAAGCATAAATATTTGGATTCATTTACAGCTTGATTAAAAATAGGATTAGCACCACAGACCTATTTACGGGAAAGAAAATAGTTACAATTGTCAAAGTTATTAATTATTCTTTGTCAACCAGGGTAGACAGAAATTTTATTATATGAGGTCAATCTTGGGCCAGTGGCTATTTATTAGTTTCATCAGTAAATGACTTGGATGATAGAAAGGTCTGTGAACTCAGTAATTTACAGTTCTCTTTAGTTTAGAAAGACTGATTAACACTTTGAATGAAAAGATCAAAATTCAATATGGTCGTACTATAATATGACATCAGCAAATTGGAGAATTGGTCTAAAACAAATAATACCACATGTCAGATACTGAATTTAAGGAAATTGGTAAGGAAATGGAAATTATAATAATGTAGGTGATACCATGGTAGTGAGTATGTGTGTGAGGATTTGGGAATGTATCCATATGTAATAAATATAGGATACAATAAATAGTATTAAATAATACTTGATTCAAGAATATTGAAATAGTTTTTCATATTTTTTTTCTCTTGTCTTGGGATATTACTATTTTTTTCCAAAGGGTTATGCTATTGAATGCGTGCGCTCGCCAGAAAGGCAAAGAGAGACAGAGAGAAAAAAAAGTGAGAAATCACCCCCCAGAGGTGATGGCCATGTCACAATCCCTTCTCCTTTATTCTCCTCTGGAGATCTTGGTCACACATGCACAAGTGCCCGGTGTGAGTTTAAGCTACCAGGTCTGGGACTTGAACCGTGGTCAACTACATGGGGGTCCAGTGATGTAACCGTTATGCCATTTGCTGGTCCCAAGGAATATCACCTTTTTTTTTTAATAAATGCTTTCATACATACTATTATCAAATACTCAAGTTATATTCTATAGGCCTGCTGGTTAAGTGTAATTCTAAAATACATAGTACAATGTGAATGTAAATGTTTATGAAATATTTTGAATAGTGTGTTCCTAAGTGTATAATACTTTACAAAAATGATTCATCCATTTATCTTGTCACTAACATATTTATTTATTCTTTATTTATTAATCATTAAGCATTTATATATTCCAGGCATTGCGTTTAGTGCCTGGTAATTTAAAGTTGGGAAAAGCAAGCATTGTCCATGTTTTCTTAGAGCTGACAGGATAATAGGTAATTATGAACTCTAGTAAATATAGATAGGGTACTATGAGACTGTAGCAGGGAGTTTTGTCCTGCTCTGTCAGCTGAAGAAGGCATCCCTGGTGAACTGTCATCTTACCTGATGTGTAAGGTTGACAGGCCAAGATGATAGGACAATAAAGGAATATTTCCTGCAAAGGGGATAAGTGTTAAGGATTTGAGCTTCAGGGCAGTTCAGCAATCTACTGGTTAATGGAATCACAGCCCACATGGTTGACCAAGTGGTTCAAATCCTGGCCACAGATGCTTGAAAAACTCACTGAGCATGTGTGTATATGTCCACAAAATCCCAACAGGATGATGAAATAGACAAGAGACTGTGGTATGACCATTCCCCAATTAAAGGATATTTTCTCCTTCTCTCTATCTTTCTCTTCTGCTGTCTGAATCTATATGTGCCTTCTGGCAATTAAATTTAAAAAAAAAGAAAAAGGCTTATACTTCAAAAATTAATGTTTTTTTGTTGATAACATATCCTCAGTGAATACAATTAAATTGTTTTTTCTTAATATAACAGATTGCATAAAAATAGAGGATCAGTAGCTGGCAAAATTAGAGGATACAATCAGGACTAAAAAAACGTGTTCCTTAATGTAAGGAACATAAACATAGTGACAGAACTTGCAGGAAAAGGAGCACAGTCAGAGGTTACCCTCTGGAGCAACACCCTGGAGGATGGAAAACAAGTTCCCCATTAACTGGATACTGTAGCATGCATATGGTTATGAGATGCTGCTGAGTGAGAAACAATGACTTGAAATGTCACAGACTGAACATCAGAAAAGCAATCAATCAGACTGTATTTAAATTTGAGCTACTTCTCAGAGAAGCAATTTATATTTTAGGGCAAATGGAGGCTGTGATTGCTTTCTTTAAGGATATTAATGAGTTCTTTTACTGGTAAATTTGATTTAATAATTTAATTGTAGAAATTCTTGAATTCCAAAACTCTGAGAATGGGGGTGGGGCAGGTGGGGAATAATGAGACTATATTGTTTAGCTCCTTTAGCTAGAATTTTAAAATCAAATGGAACACTGCTATCTCCACCAATGCTGGAATAGAAGCATGGGCAGTGAGTAAAGTAGTGGAGGAAACCAGTTAATTTCAATTGCCACATTTTATTAAGCTCAAGGAAATTCAGGTAAAGCATGCCTTTTTGTAGTTCATAGTCAATTATTTATACTTATGGAAATATGGAGAAGTCTAAAAATTTAAAGTGGTGCATAATCTGAAACACTCACTTTTTATTCTTTTATTCTTTTTATTTTAGCTCACATGACAAACAAGTATTCTAGTCCTGGCCTTGGTGGCTGTAAAAGACATGCAGGGCACATGTGGATGCATGCCTCTAAATTCTGACAGACTGCAGATATAGAGGAGGGTTTGTGGCATGGGCACATCCCTCCAGGGGTGTTTTTTCCCCTCTGTCTGTTTCTCACTGGCAAGTGCAAATGACCTTTGGATGATAAATACATTTGAGTTTTTTTTTTTTTTTCTTTTTAGGAATTATTCACTTAATTTCATTTATTGTTTTTATTACTTTTAAAAAATTTGCTATAGGTAATATGTGCTCACTAGAGCAACAGAGAAAGTGAGAAAGGAAATTGCCAGGTCTGGGACTTGAAACACAATAGCCACGTGGGAGTCCAGTGCCTCAATCACCATGCCACCTGAGAGCACTGACCCATGAGTTTTAAAAGACATCCTTTGAAAGTTTTCCAGAATTAATCTAAGAAATTTATTTATTTTAAAATAACTTCCAAAATATTTTATGACAATTAAAATTTATACACAAAAAATAATGTTTTAATTAATACAATTGCTCCCAGTAACTATCTAAATATTTAAGGAAAAGATAATATATTAAGAATGTGGAACTGCATCATCATCCACATAAGAGTTTTGCAAATATTTCTATTATGAAACATATTGCATTTTGTAATATATTCCTTACCGTCTTCCAAATTACATGCAATTTTAGATTTTGCCATGGGTCATGTGCACTAGTCAGAGGCAGACAGGGAGAGACAGTTGAGAGAGAAAGTGAGAAATCACCTCCCCAGGGAGGATGGCCATGTCACAATCCCTTCTCCTCCATTCTCTTCTTGGGATTTTGAGCACACATGTACACATGCCCAGCATGATTTTCAATCTGCCATATCCAGGACTCAAAGTGCAGTCAATCATGTGCAAGTCCAGCATCTTACCTATTATGCCATCTGTTGGCCTTACATGAATCTTAAAAAATTAGATTATGCATGAATCTACATAGTTGACCTCATATGAGGAACTGGAGACTCCAGTTGAAATATTAATACATGATATTCTAGAAAACATTGTAGGCAGAATTCTACCATATATCTAATATTATTGAGTTGTTTTACAAATTAGCTAATACAAACTTTAATCTCTAAGATACTCCTACAACATGCCTGAGGAGTGATAAGCTTATACTTAAATGCTTTTACTAAGTAAGAAATCAAATTCTCAAAAGTAAACATATTTGACTGTTAGAAAACTCACTATTTGGCCAGGCTGATAGCCTAGTGGTAAATGGGCATAGAGCCCACAGAACACATGAGTATTCTAGTCCTGGCCTTGGTGACTGTAAAAGACATGCAGGGCACATGTGCATGTATGCCCCTAAATCCTGACATCCTGGAGAGATAGAGAAGGGTTTGTGGCGTGGACACATCCCATTGGGTGTGCTTTCTCCCTCTCTCTGTCTGTTTCTCTCTGGCAAGTGAAAATGACCTCTGGTAATTAAAAAAAAAAAAAAAAAAAAAAAAAGGAAAAATCACCATTAAAATAAATTAAAACCTATCATATGAAACTTGCATGTATTTACCTGACGTTTTCCTAATTAAGAAAAACTTGATATTTTTTATTTTATAGCTTTCATGTCCCTTGTTCCTCACCTACTTGACTACAATTTCATTTTAATTTAATTTACTTACTATTATTCTTCAATTTTACCAGAGAGAAAGAGAAAGCAAGCTGCCTGGTCCAGGAATCAAACCATGGTTGGCCTTGTGGGAGTTCAATGCCCCAACCACCATGCCACCTGTCCATTTCTACATTATTTTTTTATTAAAAGAACTGTATTGTAATATAAATTTTCTACAAGAAATATACCAACTTACAAGTGCACTTTAGTGAATTTGACAAATGTAAACACAGAGAAGAAAAGTGAGAAATCATCCCCCAGGAGGACAGCCCCACCACAGTCCCCTCTCCTTCATTCTCCTCCTGGGTCTTTTGGCATCTATGCATGCACATCTGACACAACTTTTAATCCATCATATCTGGGACTTAAACCATGGTTAACCATGTAGGAGGCCAGTGTCTTAACCACCACTCCACCTGCTATCAGTGTATGTTGATTATTTTTTTATGTTTTTGAGTGGACTTTTTAATTTTGATACATTCTAATTTATTATTTTTGTCTCATACTTTTTATTTCTTTTTTATTTTGGAGAGTGGGGGAGAGATTTTTGCTATAGGGCACATGCACTCACCAGAAAGACAGAGAGACAGATTCTCTCAGGATCTTAGGCACGCACATACACGCACCTGGCGTGAGTTTAAGCCACTAGGTCCAGGACTCGAACTGCGGTCGACTACGTGGGAGTCCAGCGACAAAACCATTATGTCAACTGTTGGCCCCAGCTCTCATACTTTTTCTTAACTAAAAATTATTTTTCTGTCCCAACATCATGTATTTCCCTATATTTTCTTCTAGGAATTTTAGTTTGAATATTTATGTTTAAATGTATGATCTACTTAAAGTTATTTTTATAATGATTTCTGATAAGGGTTATGGTAATGTTTTTTTCCTTGTGTGTATCCAACAGTTCTATTTATCCTCTAAAACACTGCTATGCAATAGAAAAATAATATAAGACATATATAATTTTATATTATATAGTCACTATATTAAAACTGTGATATAGGGCCAGCCCTACAGTGTAGCAGCTAAGTGTTGCACAGAGGAAGCCAGATTTTCACATGATCAACCCAAGGTTCCAGTTACAGCACCATCAACATGTGAAGATGCCCAGGATCCTGACAGGATGAAAACCTGAAAGAAAAAGGATCTTCTCAGGACTGGATCACATTGGGGGTGCTTTCTCCCTCTCTCTCTCTCTCTCTCTCTCTCTCTCTCTCTCTCTCTATCTCTCCCTCTCTTTCTCTTTTTTTTCCCTGCAAACATAGGTGCCATCTGGCATTTCAAAGAAAACACTAACTGTAAGAAAGAAAAGAAAAAAAAAAAAAAGAATGAACAGGTATAGTTATTTTTTACCATATAATTTATGTAACCAACCACATAGATGCAAAATATTATTTCAGCACATAAACATATAAAAAATTAGTTTGACTAGGAAGAAAATTAACAAAATCTGAAAGACAATGTTTTACATAGTATCCCACAAACTAACAGTGTAAATTGTTAATTATTGCAGGTAGCAGCTAAAACGAGAGCAAGAAGGCAAAGCTATCTATGATATGTGGAACCTAAATAACTAGACGATAACAGTGCTCTTAGAAAAAGAAAAAGAAAATACAAATATACTTTTTGTAAACTTTCTAGAGCATACAGACCAGATGAAGGGAGGTAGCAGCCTGCATAGGTGGGACTACACAACACCCAGAGTGCTGCCATTTTGGCTGAGTTTGTACACTTCAACTCTGTCTGTGAATTCTGCTTCTCTTCTCTTGGGATGCCTACCTGTCTTCCTTCTCTTAAGGATATCCTTAGATGCCCATTGTTCAGTTTCTAAAAATACTCAATAATCTATTTAGTACGGTTTGCTATTATTAAGACAGGGCAGAGAGCCCTCATAGCAGCTATATCTTCACAGGACAGAGGTAGGGTGTGGAATTCAAGGTGAGTGTTTTCTTCTGGCACTTAAAACATTTTATATTCTTTTGTCCTTCATTGATTCTAGCAAGTCTACCATAATTCATATCTTTCTTTTATACATATGTACATATATTCATATATAGTGTCATTTTTTTGCAGCTGTTCTTAAGATTTTTTTCTTTATCACTATCTTAAACAGTTTAATTATAATAAGGTGGTCATATGTATGTGTTTTTTTTTTTTTTTTTGGAGAGGTTTTTGCCATAGGGCGCGTGTGCTTGCCAGACAGACAGAGACAGAGAGACGGAAAGCGAGAAATCACCCCCCAGGGGGGATGGTCACGCCGCAATCCCTTCTCCTCCATTCTCCACTTTGTATCTTGGGCACGCACACACACGCACTCGGCATGAGTTTTAAGCCACTGGGTCCGGGACGCGAACCGCGGTCGACTACATGGGAGTCCAGCGACATAGCCATTACGCTAACTGCTGGTCCCCAAGTATGTTTCTGTGGTTCATTGAGGCTTAACTATTAATTTAATAGTTCCCTTCAGTTTGACATTTTTTCCACCCATTTTTTCTTGAAGTACCTTTTCTTCCCTTTCTATCTGAGACTTATTACATGCATTATTTGCCTCTTTATATGGTACTATAAGTAAATGAGTTTCCATTTATTATTTTTAGATTTTTTTTGTACTTTAAAGATTTGGTATGGAAAAGACGTGCAAAGTATTTCATTAATAAGTTTTAGAAATATGAATAATTATGTTGATTCTGATAATGGAGTGAGTCATACTATATTTATATAGGTGAGCATTGAAAAGCACCCCAAAACAAAGAAAATATAACTTCTAATATTTCTTTATGTTTTGCTCATTCTGAAAACTAAAATGTTAATTGGAATTGGCAGTTGAAAATTCTTGTATTTGAAAGGAATTGTTTTACCACAAGATCTGGTGGAAATATATAAAAAGGTTGATTGAGAATGATTTAATGAATATAAAAAAATAGTGCTAGTTTTATATTATTGTACCTTTATTATATGCAAAAAGCTATGAACAGTATACAATGTAGTGGTTACTAATACTTCCCATGTAGAAGTACATCTTTGTCATGTGTATCATCTTTTTGGAAAGTCTAAACTACTCTCTTCTTTTCTGTCCAGATTCTTTTATGTGTTCATTGCAGTGTATTTTATGTTTCTGTCTTTTAAAAAAGTTATTCAAAGTCAATATATTAATAACAGAGTTCTCATAAACTAATGTCTAGGAAGTTAATTTCTACAATAACTTCAGAATTCTGATGCATATGCCCTTACTAACTAAAAATTTTTAAAATGTAATTCTTTTCTCTCACTGAATTCTTGCTAACCACTATTTATCAATGTTCCTTCCAGATTAATATGGATTCACTATGATCATCCCTGAGATATTTTGGAAAAAAATCATTGTAAGACCCTTAGATTTTTTTCAGAGAAAGAAATTTTTAGATTCTTTGCAAGTGGTAGGTAAACTCTCAAAAGAACATATGAATATCATCCTTCTTATATAAGAATTTAAACACTTAAATCATTTTTACAAAGTTTATTGAAATTATATCAGTGGATAATTCTTTCTTCAAATGCTGCTTGATAGATTCTTGCACACATATAACTATTAAAAATTACTAGGGCCAGCAGGTGGCGTGGTGGTTAAGGCCCTGGACTTCCACATACCCAACCACAGATGGAGTCCCAAACCAGACAGCTTGAAAATCACATTGGGTGTATGTGCATACTTGCTCAGAATCCCAGGAAGAGATTGGAAGATAAAGGATTGTGATGTTGCCTTCCTCCCTTGCAGGGTGATCTCTCACTTTCCCTCTCATTGTTTCCCTGTCTCTCTCCAGTGAGAGCACATGTCCTATGACAAAAACCTTTTAAAAAGTCACTGTATGTGGCATATTATTTGGATGTAAATGAAATATTCTTCTTGCCAAACATTCATCTCTGTCTTCTGTCTATCTGTGTGTGTGTGTATGTGTGTGTGTGTGCGCGCATGCATGGATATGTATATACATGATGATGTTTCAGTCATTGACAGGCAGTGATGACCCCATAAGACTATACCATATAGCTGAGTTGTGTAGAAGACTCTACGATCCAGGTTTGTGCAAATATAATCTATGATGTTCACATAGTAACACAATGACTTAATGACACATTGCTTAGAACATATCTGTGTCATTAAGGAAAGCATGACTGTGTGAGTGTGTGTGTGTGTGGGGGGGCAGCATATGTCATACAATGATCAGCCAGGACTAGTGAAATAAAACCTTGTCTTTTGAAAGATATATATATATTTTTTTTGGAAAAGTATAGATATATATAATATTTATACATTATATAAATGCATATCTATATGTGATATTTATTTTTATATGAATATATATAAATAAATATCATATATATCTATATCACAAGATGTCCTTAACATTCCCCACAGCTTGACTAAATTTAAACTTTAGACAGGTTCCTTCCCAGCTATAGTCCCCTGACTTCCCATTTCTTAGAGCATGTACTTTATTTTGTAATATTTTAAAGATTTAGTTAATATTACTTATTATCATTATTATTATTTTTAATTTGGTATAGGACATGCGTGCTCACCAAAGAGAGAGAGAGAGAAAGTAAGAAAACAAGCCAACAGGTCTGGGATTCAAACCATAAACAACCACATGGAAGTCCAGCGCCTCAGCCACCATACCACCTGCTGACCCCAGAGCACATGCGTTAAACAACTTACAATTCTAAATTCGTTCTACTCCCCTTTCAGTTGTAAGTTGGATTCCTAATCTCTTGCTAGTTTTATACCCCAGAAGTATCTTTCTCAAAGACATGGAAGTCAGGTAATCTTCAAGAAAGCTGAGTCCAAGTCTCCAGATCTCCATGTGGGTATAGGAACCTAACTTCTATGGGCAATGATTAGAAAACACAAGGGACCAGCAGTTGCCATAATGGCTATGTCACTGGACTCCCATGTCGTCGACCACGGTTCATGTCCCAGACACAGTGGCTTAAAACTCACGCCGGGCACGTGTGTGTGCGTGTCCAAGATCCCGAGAGGAGAATGGAGGAGAAGGGATTGTGGCGTGGCCATCCTCCCTGGGGAGTGATTTCTTCCTTTCTGTCTCTCTGTCCGTCTCTGTCTGTCTGGTGAGCGCACGCGCCCTACAGCAAAAACCTCTAAAGAAATAAAGAGAAAACACAGATAATTTAATCTCATCAACCAAACTCCCTGGCGTCTTCTAGCTTTCCCCTACCTTTAGCAGTATCCCTTACCCTTTATTTCAGAAGAATTAAATTCAATATCTCTCCTCTAATGCAATAGTCTTCTGGAATACAGTCCTCCTCCACTGTTTAATTCTGTCCAGTGTATTTTTCTTTGACAGTGTATGCACATAAACACACACACACACACACACACACACACACACACACATACTCCCATACTTGAATATATAAAAACACACAAACAAGGGTCACTGTGGTCCAATTTTTTTTACTTGCACCATTTGGTTTCATATAATTATTGCACTTTCGCACTTATTTTTCCTGGAGAATATTTAAAGTGCTGCAGGGGACTTTTACAGCAAAAAAAAGTAAATAAGGGAGACCAGCAGTTGGCGTAATGGCTATGTTGCTGGACTCCCACGTAGCCAACCACAGTTCAAGTCCTGAACCTGGTGGTTTAAACTCACACTGGGTGCATGTGTATGCGTACCCAAGATCCTGAGAGGAGAATGAAGGGGAAGGGATTGCGGCATGGCCATCCCTTCTAGGGGGTGATTTCTCACTTTCTGTCTCTCTGTCTTTCTGGTGAGCACACGTGCCCTACAGCAAAAACCTCTCAAAAAAAAAAAAATGTTAATAAAGAACCCTTTTAAACAAAGGTTTAATAGTTTTTGTAGATCTCTAACCTGTTGATTAAATTTGATCATACAGAAAGTACATTTTTCATTTAGTACTCCAGTCTCCAAACCAATAGAGGAAAAAAAAAAAAAACGACTTATATTTAAAATGCTTATTGATTTATTTCTACAGCTTTCAAGTATTTTTACAGTGATCTACAGGGAAATCTATTTTATACAATGACACGCACACACATACATCTATTTATAGACAACCACATGTATGATATAACTGAAAAAATGTTTCACAATAGGGAGCTTATTTCTACTTTGAGCAATGCAAGCTAATATTTTTCAATTCGATGCTCGCTGCTTCTGACATACAATGCTCACCATTCCTGTGTATGATCCACTTAGGAATTGTCTTCACTTACCACTTACCACTACCAACCAAATTGGTATCAGAACCTAAATAGTGGTCTACCTGTCATTTGAAAATCACTGACATAGTAGAATTTAGATATCTTTTTTTTTTCCACCTAACCATAAAATGTTGGTAACAAAAATAAGATAAAATATGTAGTTTATGCATAGGCCAAACATTAAAAGGTGGCATTTCCAAAAGGAATGGTTTCTTTAGTGGTTTCCTGGGGCTTTTGCCAATGAGGGTGGTTCTTTAAAAATCTCTAGATCAAGTTAAGAGCATACCCTTAAATTAAATGATAAGAGCAGTGTAAAGTCCAATTTGCTAAAACACAAAGTTGATTCTTGCAAGCAAAAGTTTCATTAACAAAATGGCAGCTAATGAACTCAGAGGGAAAGCATGTTGGCTTAAAAACAAAAACCATATATGCCTGAGGAATTATTGTTTTCACAGAATTCCCTCTCCATGTGTTAATTGTAAGGGCGGAAGTGACTCATGTATCTCTTACTCCTTCTCTACATATTCTTGCCGGAATTCCCTTGAGGCAGTTACAGAAATGCAGGAGATATTTGTAGGAGTAACTAGAGAGAGTGGAAATAGAAAAGACATAGGATAATATAATTTCAAATGGAAACAAACAAATAACTGGTTAAAAATCTTTGTAAACTTTAAGGCATAGTTATCATGATAAATAGTAATGAGCTTTTTCTTTAATGATAACCAGAAGAAGGGAAAAAAAAAAAGAAATTCAGGGTACAAAAATACAAACAAATGAGTTTAATATAACTATTTGAATCATTTGAACTTCAGAAAAAAATACATTAATATTAAGAAATCGTTTACATTTTTATCTATCATAGAAAAACAATGGCATCAAAGGAAAAGAATCTATTCTGTAATGATGAAAAGTTCCCAAAAATAATTTTATAATTATTCTTATAAAAGATATTTTTAAAAGGTCACTTTTCCAACATATTGAAGAAACCTTAGAAATTTTTTTTTAATTTATTATTATCATTATTTTTTTTTTGAGAGGTTTTCACTATAGGGCGCGTGCGCTCGCCAGAGAGACAGAGAGATAGAAAGCGAGAAATCACCCCCCAGGGGGGGATGGTCACGCCGCAATCCCTTCTCCTCCATTCTCCTCTCGGGATCTTGGGCACGCACGCACACGCGCCCGACGTGAGTTTTAAGCCACCAGGTCCGGGACGCGAACCGCGGTCGACTACGTGGGAGTCCAGCGACATAGCCATTACACTAACTGCTGGTTCCCTAAATTTATTATTATTATTTTTTATATTACATTTAATCACATATAACTTTGCAGTGTATAACATTTCTTTTCCAGCACGATCACCATGCATATCAGTCAAGACAAAGACATTACTATCCACATCATCAGCAGATAGCTTTTCATTTTTTTTCTGATTATTATTAGAAATTGATAAATCAAGATTTTACTTTTTTTGGTCAAATAATGTTCCCCTTTTAACCCAATATTTTGCTCTTTGGTGAAATGGAATAGGAGAGGTAAATGATTTTATACTCTATCCAATAATGCTCTGGTTATGAATAATGTTTGCAAAGAAAATTAAATTGCAAAAATGTGAAAAACTGGTTTCTCAGGTAGATTCACTTTCTGCTGATAGCATGGGGGGATATAGTGGAAAACATAGAGTTTGTAGTATTGGGAGAGTTGAACTCAGATTACACTGCTGCCCAGGACTAGCTGCTTGAACTTTCTCAGAGTAACTTGTTTCTCAGTCTGTTTAGTCAAATGTAAAATAGAGATAAATAATACCTTGCTCAGCAGCTTCAGGTCAGGACTAAAGGAGATTACATGCAAATACCTGGAATATATTATATGGTTCTCTATAAGGATTTAATTTATTATTACTTAATTATCTTATCCACCTTGTACACCTCTGGGATAAGAAGGACACAAGGACAGTAATAGATACTGGCTAGTTCTGTCTAGACTTGCTTTATTATTCAAATTTAACATAGCAATTTACAAGGGTAGCAAAACACATGGTTGTAAAGGTCTAAAGCAAGGATATGGATGAGCGAATTACATGTTTAATAAATAGTAGGTTTACTGTGTATGTGGGAAGTGGGAAAGAGAGAGAAGGAGAGAAAGAGAGAATGAGAAGAAAAGAAAAAGAAAAAGAAAATAAGCTTTTAAAAGGAAGGCCTGGCCAGCAGGTGGTATGGTTTTTAAGGAGCTGGATCCCACATGGCTGACTCCATGGGTTGAGTCCTGGACCCAGTGTTTAAGAAACACGCTGTCAGTGCATGCATGCCTAAAATCCCTAGAGGAAAATGACAGAGGAATAACTGTGATGTGGTCATGCCCACTGGGGAGTAATTTCTCACTTCCCCTCTTTCTGTCTCTCTCTGCCTCTCACCGATGAGTGCATGTGTCCTATGGCAAAAATCTAAAAATAAATTAACTAATGAGTTAACTAAATAAAGGAGAAAGGCCAAGAAGTCTTTCCATCCACCTAAGGCCACTGTTTGAGGTAATTGTCATTATATCTTTAACTCTGCCTTTTGTACTGACCTGGCCCTTACCCAGAGTTCAAAGGATCAGGCATGCAGTGGGCAATCAATTCATATGCAGCCAATTTCGAGCCTGAGAAGACTGGCCGAGAAGATGAACTAGACAATCTTACTTGCCCTTGCCCAAGAGTGAAGATATAGGGTACCCTGAGGGGAAGGGCTGTGGATTGAGAAATGACAGACAAATAAAAAGCGAGGTCAGGCAACAACAGGGAGCCAAAGTGCATGCTTCAGCCGTGGAGCACCTCAGGGTTCTAAGCAAGCCTCTCCTGGCCTTCTCTGGCTGAACCTCATATTTCTTCTATCTGTAAAGCCCAGCAGTAGATTATGTCTTTGTTTAGAGCTTTCTGCCATCGATACCGAGAGACTATCTGTTAAATGCAGACAAGGACCTTCCAAACCTGGACGAGGAAGTCTCAGGCAAAAGGGGAATGAGAAAAATGGTAAAATCTTGAGGCTCATGGAAAAAGAAAAGTAGTGGCACAATCAAAACTTGAGCATGAGCTCATTAAAATACATTTTTGTGTTCCAGGGGACTTCAAAAAGTTCATGGAAAATAGAATTAAACTGAGTTTATTTCAGTGCATTTTTAAAAAATCTAAACATAGCTTTATTTTTTAATAATAGATATTTCCATTAACTTTCCAAAGACTTCTTGCGACATGTGGGCATGTGTGTGTGTATATCATCTTTTATCCTACATAAATAAATTGATAGTTCACATGGGTGGAGCACTGTTTGTCTCAAAGTGTGATTCACGAAGGAAAACATTCTGAATTGTGCAGACACACAGTAAAATGTGGTGAGGGTTTTAGAAAAGCCCATATTTCTGTGGAAATTAAATATAGGCACTGGGAAAGCCCTTACTGTGTACACAGGATGGTTCGCATGGCGAGCATATGGAACTCATTCTGTCTTCTATAAACTACACACAACTTTCTGCCACATCTCTCAAGCAGCCAGTCAGCAAAAGAGAAGTACGGCCATCACCCTGCCCTTCAGCATATCTCCCAGTTTTACACTAAAAACTGCCAAAGGCCAGCAACATGTCATTGGACACAATGCAACCAGAAGAGCTCCAAGAAACCTAGAAGAAACAGTTTACTGTAGAAAAGGACTGTATCAGCAATGACTGCCGATTGAACCCACTTGAAACTTTCATCCAGTCCATCACCAAGAGCTTCTGAGACTGGCAATGTCATTCAGCTTCCATTTCCTATAGCCTGGGAGAATGTTACCCATTAGAGTCATTCCATGAGAGTGCCAGTAAAGATATTTTAGGGTTTTTGTTGAAATTTTTCAAACACCTTATGTATAAAAAGTAAGTGTGTTAGTGTTTATAAAGCTAGATGACCTGATTAAATAATCTCTTTCAGATTCTGTGATATGAAAAATAAATATTATTGAAAAAATTAATTATCCATTATAACAGAATTAAGATACATGTTGAAAAGAATATTGTTGCCAATCGAGTTAACTACTTCACAAATTTTACTGTTTTTTTTTTCTTCTTTTTAAAGGAAGGAACATAAGTAACTTGGGAGGAATATGATACTAGATACAACTTTGATTCCTTAAATTAACATGAAACCAGTAATTACTAAAATGTGGTACACTCTTCACTGAGTGTAACCCCACTTCCCACCCACAAATCAGTTCCCTTTTTGATTGATGTAGTTGAAGGGCCAAGAATTGCATAGATAAAATCCCTCTGGGGCAGTGCTAAGGTACATCATTTCGAAAGAACAGCATGTACTTTTGCAACCTAAATCCATTCTTACAATAACATTCTGACCACAGAAATACTTTGGTCCACACATATGTCCATTCAGCACTCTTTACTAAATTCACACAGGCCATAAAAAGAAGGATACTTAATTGTAAGTTTTATCAAAGACTTAGGGAACTATTAATAATAGGAAGGTAAAAGACAGAAGTAAGAGAATAATGTTAAGATCGAAAACTCTGCAGTCACCATGAGCAAAATTCACTTTTTTTTCTTTCATTTATTTATTTTTACATTTTTCTACAAACATTTACTTTACATAGCAAAATATTTTAGCTCATACTCCATAATTCTTGACAGTTTACAACTTTCAAAATTTCAAAATACTGAATTTTAAAGATAATGTTCAAAATATGTCTTATAATTTTGTATAATTTTATAACGCTATAACAACAGAAGCAGTATGATTTCATATATATATATATATATATATATATATATATATATATATATATTTTAGAGTGCAGACACTCAGTATATATTAAGTGGGGACATGCAATGCCTCTCCTTCATAGATAGCATGGCTCGCTTCACTCAGCAGTAAGTCTTCCATGTTCATCCACTTCCTTTCAAAAGCCAGGGTTTTGTTGTTTTTTATGGATGAATAGTATTCCATTGAGTATATGTGCCACAGTTTTTCTAACCATTCATCAGTTCGTGGGCATTTAGGTTGTTTCCATGACTTAGCAATTGTGAAAAGTGCCGCAATAAACATCGATGTGCAAGCACTTTTTCGATTAAGTATTCTTCTGTCCTTCGGGTAGACACCAAGGAGTGGGATTGCTGGATCATATGGTAGTTCTATTTGTAGATCCTTTATATGCATATGTGACTTTAAACAACCGAGTAACTTCTGTGTATTTTTTTTCTTCATATGTCACATAGAATTAGTAATGAGACCACTGGGAGAATCGTGTGAGACATGCAGTACTCACATGTGCTTACATCTGTGCTGGTCTATGGAGTAGACATGAGCCATATATAGCACTAAACATGGCTCTGGGAACTCTAAACATGGCTACTGGGAACTGCCGAAATCAGGATTAAATACACAAGAGATTCGAAACACGGAATATCAAGAAAAAGTATGAACAATATCTCATCAACAATTTGTAGTGATTCCACGTTAAAATTATAAAATTTTTTATATATTAAATTCAAACATAAAAATCCTTCAAAAAGTTCACGGAAATGTATATCACAAAGTTTGTATGATTTCAGCATTTTTTATACTAAAGCGAATGCAATTTCAATTCCATTCTTCTATGAGCTTTTGAAGTATTTTCATTCATTATTCAACTATATCTTACCTGTTTTTTTATTTTTTTACTATGGATACTACAAAAATTTTAAATTACGTAGCCATTTTTATTACGAATTTACTGTACAGTGCAAGTATAGAACACAGTAAGTGTCTAATTAATATATACAAATGAAGTTATTAAACATATTGACTCATGTTCTTCAAAAGCAAGGCAAAATTAAGCTCTCAAGTAGAAAGGATCACTAGTAATTTTGGTTCAAATATTTGACATAAACAGACAAAAATAGTAAATATTAGCTTAAAAGTTATGTTTTGCTTGTACAAGTTCACAGTCCATTTGGAGAGAAACTTTCCTACTGTTTACACAAAAACTAAAAGCATTAATAGGCGTATATAGTTTTGTTTTGTTTTAATTTACTAGAGGGCATATATGCTTGCTGGGGAGAAACAGAGTGAGAGAGAGAGACAGAAGAGGAAAGTGAGAAAGCACTTTAATGGGGGATGGTCACAGCACAATCCCTTCTCCATCTCTCCCTACTTTTGAGATTTTGGGCACACACACATACAGGTGCCCTGTGTGTTTTTCAAGCCACAAGAGCCAAGACTGGAACTGTGCAGTTGGCCATGTTTGATCCAATTACCTTAACCACCATGCTAACAACTGGCCCATATCTGTACGGTCTTAAAGAGGAGATGTTTTGGGCCCAGTAAGTGGCATGATGGTTAAGTCCCTGGACTCCCATGTGGCCTGCTGCAGTTCAAGTCTTGAACCTGGCAACTTGCTTTCTCACATTCCCTCTCTCACCCTTTCTCTCTAGTGAGTGCACACGCCCTGCAGCAAACTGAAAATAATAATAATAATTAATAATAAAATTAAAATAAAATTATTTTTAAAAAGTAAATATTCCTATATAGAGGCTAGTTGAACAGATTTAGACAAAAAATAAAAAAGTTCATTTTTCAGGGCAGTTTAACAAGCATAGTGCTTCTTCCCCAAGAGTGCTGGGAGAACCGTGTTGGCAGAGCAATAGAGAAATGGAGGAAAAGAGAGTCAATGAAAAAAAAAAGACTAGAGACCGCAACAGCCAGCACCTGAAGAATAAAGGGATAGCAAAAACAACAATGACAGCAAAACAGAAACAAAAAACTACCATTGTGTAGAAGGGTAAATGACAGCTGTTTCAAAAATACAATAATTGGTTTTCAACTTTAAGTTTCTACCTAATATTCATTTTAAAACTCTACTCCAAATCATTATGATGGGCCTGTGTAAAGAAGAGCATTGTGCTATTCTTGTTTCATGAGATGAAGCACTGTAGCAGATATCATCGTGTATAGATGTTTACAGAAATAGCTGGAGATGCATGAATCAAGAGAACACCAGAGATGAGTTAATAAGAAGCAGGAAATCAGGGTGAGAAAAATCAAGGATAAATTTAATCTCTTGGAGAATCTGTGGTGCTAAGTGATCCCATTGTACTAGGAATTAAATCTTAATCCCTTTAATTAGATTAAAAATTAATTACACTCCTAGTAACAGGAGACATAGGACCTTCTGGAGTACCAGCAATTAAATTATATTTACTAATGCCTTTGAAACAGGAGTTATAGAAATAATATTAGCTATCATTTGTATATTTAATATGCATAGTTTACAAAGATTTTTCCAAACAGTATCTTGTTTGATCTGTAGAATAAATACAAGTAGGTATTACTTTTTCTGTCATTTCAAAGATTAAGAAACTGGAAGAAGTTGAACAACAGAGCCTTGATCGCTGAGCTATTGTGACAGAAATAAGCACACTGTTTTCAGAAGATAAATCCCATGTTTTTTCACTTCTGCATTTTTTGACTTTTTATATTTGTCCTCATGATTATGATTTACTTTATTTTCCATTTATTCTTTTTTTAATTGCCTCAGGTCATGTGCACTTGCTGGAGGGAGACACAAAAAGACAGGGAGAAAGACAGGGACAGTGAGAAAATACCTTTAGTTGAGATGGCCACACTCACTTCTCCATTTTCCTCTCAAGATTTTGGGCACACATGCACACATGCCCAGCATGTTTTTCAAGCTACTTGGTCTAAGACTTATATTGTGAAGTTGGTCTTGTGGGATTCAGCTGCCTTAACTACCATACTACCAGCTGGTCCTAGATAATACTATTTCTATCAACAGAAATGATAAATGCTGGTAGATAATGAAGTACTAATGCAGCCTCATATATCATCATTATATTAAAGACATTCATTCAAGCAACAATGCTTGTACACATTCTACATGTTACAAATCTGTGTGCTATGAATATTACAATTTGCCTAACAGAACAAAAACAGGGATCTACAAAAACTGCAACTCTTCCTCTCAAGATACAATCTGTCTAGTTGGGTAACAATGTAGGAAAAATAATTAGAAGGTGATTGGGCAAACATAAAAATATAAACAGTTTCTAAGAAAGCATAGACGGTCTTGGTGATTATTCTGCCGGCAAAGATGAATAAGGGTTAGTCTGAGTGTCAACCCCTTCAATATTTATCTGGAAAACAGTGTCTTATTTCACCAGAGATAAGATGCTGCAACTGATATATTTAAGTTAATAGGCAATTACTGTCCAAGTAAATGTTGAGGTGCTCCCTTCCCTCTCTCTCTTCCTGCTTCCTTCCTTCCTTCTTTTCCTCCTTCTTCCCTCCCTCTTGCTCTCTGAAAGAGGTACTCATACAACTTATCAGACGTCAGTCTGGTCAATGCTTTGTTTACATTTAATATTTAGGATGGTATGAAATTATCAATTTTATTTTATTTTTAAGAGATTTTTCTATAGGGTGTGTGCACTCACCAGAGAGACAGACAGAAAGTGAGAAATCACACCCCCCCCGGGGGGGGGGGGCATGGCCATACCACAATCCCATTTCCTCCAATCTTCTCTCAGAATTTTGGGCACACACATACACACACATCCTGCGTGAGTTTTAAGCCACCAGGTCTGGGATTCAAATTGCTGTCAACTACGCGGGAGTCCAACAATGTAACCATTACACCATTTGCTGGTCCCATGAATTTTATTTTTTAATTTACTGCTCTACTTTTACAATTTCATAAGTAAAAAAAAAAGAAAAGAAAAGAAAGAAATTACCAAATAAGCAACAATAAATATATTGGAGTAATTGCTTTTGGGAAAAATCATACAACATTAAAATGAGCAGATGATTGGGCATCATAATTGTTTAAATTCTGGCCAGCTACTACATGCATGAACTTTGTTAAATTACTTAACTTCTAGAGGCTTAGTTTTCTTCTCAATAAGAAGGAAGAAAATAACTTTTCAACAAACTGTATTGAGACCTAGATGAAATCATGTTTATAAATACCTCCTGGCACACATTATGCATCATATAATATAAAACATACAATAATATCATGCTAGTAGTCTTATTTATTACAAAACAGATCATACGAGCTGATATTCTTCATTCAGGAGTTAAGAATATTAAAACAACAATAAGTGCAATAAAACTAATTCAAAATAAGGAAAACTTCTGATACTTCGAATAAACACTCTAGAAGAATATTTCCTTGTTTTTTCTTGATTTCATCATTTTAAAAATTATTTGACAGTGTGACATGAGCTCATTTCATCAAGTTTTTCATTCTGTCAAGTCCTGTGTATGTGTGTCTCTTCTCCATGTATGGATAAAAACAGCCTTTCTGCAATATGTGTAATTTGTAAGAATGCAATAAATGCCTCCAAAAAACACAATCTGGACCCTCACCACAAAATAAAAGCATTGTAGCTAACTATGCACAGAACCCACTAAACTAAAAGCAGCCCTTGCAAAACAAACCATTCTTTTCTTAAGCAATCAGTGCAAATTGCAAAGGCAACAAACACTGTAGCCCCAGATGAAGAAGCCACAGACAGTCCACAAAAGCCTCACATGAAATTTACTGCATATTACAGAACTAGAAGAAACCACTTGGTCACGGCGAAAGGTAGCCACCAGGATATTCTGAGATTCTTAGATCTCTCAAAGGCATGAACTCCAGCAATCAATCATCATTTTACCGGCACCAGAGTGCATTCTACAGAGTGTGGGGTATACAGGTTTCTTTATTTAATTATAAAATGAATCATTGAGAAGTTGTGAATTTTAATAAAATAAGAGAACTCACACTATAAAATAAATGTAAAAGATGTTGCCAAGAAATTGCCCACAATTAGGCATCTAAGATATATTTGAAAATATGTACTTCAGAATCTGATGTGACAATGAACTCAGGAAACTCCAAGCAATGGTATTATCTCTCTTTTATTATAATACTGGGTGTTAGGGGAACCAAACCCAAATTCATGGGGCGTCATGTACAAATTTTAGACATCAATCTGAAATATGGAAGAAATCTGAGTAAAGAAGCTATGACAAAGTGATATTTGGATTCTAAAGCAACTCTATATATTTTTTAAAGACAACAAAATGTTACAAAATAGGAATCCATGAGAATGCTGAAATTAGTATAATTTAGTAAACATACCATATTTGTGTTAACAGTTTGAAAAATAGCAGGACGTTAAATTCTGAATCCTATCCTCAGTTTTCAATCTTTGTTGAATATGGAATTTTACTTTAATATGAAACACATGGCCTGGTTTTCTTTGGTACTCGTATGTTATCGTCATAGAATTCAAAGTTTCTGTTATATGCATCCAATCTCTACAATTCTCACCATGGTTTCCCAAGGATGTTATTATAACAAACTAAGTATTTGTCTTTGGTTTTCACTGAGGAAAAAGGAGGAAAAAGGCAAATTAAGAGACTTAAGGGTTACCTGAAATTTACCAACAATAAAGAAAGGTATTGAGAAAAAGATATGGGGGTAGGGGGTACAACTGAGAAGCATACTGACAGTGAGATAGATTAATTCTGCTCACTATTCCCATTCATTATACCCAACTCTTGTATGATATATGTAAGTTAAACGAATAAGTACACTATTTCAAGTTCAGAGAGACACACAGTTTGCATGTACATGTGTGTGCATGTACACACACACCTTTCTTAACCCACATTAATTCTGAAGTTGTCAAGATAATTGGTATTATTGGGGTCAGTAAGTAGCGTGGTGGTTAAGGGCACTGGACTCCCACATGACTGACCATGGTTCGAGTTCCAGACCTGGCAGCTTGCTTTCTCACTCCCACTCTCCCTCCACCCTCTCTGGTCAAATTAAAATAAATAAAGTAAAAAATAATTGGTATTATTATGCATTATATCTTTTTTTTTTTTTTTTTTTTTTTTTTTTTTTTTTTTTTTTTGGAGAGGGTTTTGCTATAGGGTGCATGCCCTCGCCAGATAGACAGACAGAGACAGAGAGACAGAAAACCAGAAATCACCCCCCAGGGAGGATGGCCACGCCGCAATCCCTTCTCTTCCATTCTCCTCTCGGGATCTTGGGCACACATGCACATGTGCCTGGCATGAGTTTAAGCCACCGGGTCCGGGACACAAACCATGGTCAACTACATGGGAGTCCAGCGACATAGCCATTACGCTATCTGCTGGTCCCTGCATTATATCTTTTCAGAATTGTCTCTTAAAATGTGTTCTCAACTATGATTCCTATAGTTTGTAGTAACAGTTTTCTAGAAGGGAGAAATAATAATAAACCATAGACATCTTACCATTGTATCTTCACAGTATTATAAGGCATAGCACATTCTAGGTAATGAATATTTATTGCAATATATTATTATATTTTAGTTTATATAAGTGGTTTTAAATAACTCTGAGCCTCAAGACTTCTGATATTTTTCTAGTTGTCATACCTAGTGGAATTTTCAGAGCCTTGAAGTGTCCTCATTTAAGAATAATTATTACCAGGGCCTGCAGGTGGTTTGGTGGTTAAGGGTGCTGGACTCCCACATGGCCGACTGAGGTTTGAATCCCAGACCTGGTGGCTTGCTTTCTCTCTCTCTCTCTCTCTCTCTCTCTCTCTCTCTCTCTCTCTCTCTTTCTCTCACTCTGCCACTCTCTGGTCAAATTGAAATCAAATTGAAATAAATAAATGAATGAAAAAATAAAGTTAATAAAATAATTTTTTTAAAAAATAAATAATAATCATTATCTGAACTTACCAACATACTTAAGGCAGGATTTAAGCAATGAGAGTTTCAAGCAATGTTTAATTTTACCCAATAGCAATTTGTATAAACTCCAGTTAGTGCAATAATGAGAATCTGTAAAATATTGAAAGAGGCTTATTCTATGCCGAAATATATGTGGCCGCAGCCAGCATGCAGCCTGGCGAGTGTAAGGCAGGTAACGCCATCCATACATGCTCACTGAGGGCTTACAAACATTGGACCGGTTTTAAAGGCAAAAACCACAAGTGAGAGGGGAAGGGCAGAAAGGATTATACTAATTGCTTTGTGAAAATTATCCTTAGCTACCAGGATTCATAATAAGTGTGGCATCAGTCCAAGGTTGGACAAGAAATTTCTTGGCAAATGTCCTTGCAAAAGAAACCCTGTGTCAAGTTGCAGTGATCTTCGTGCAAGGCTGTGATTCCGGCAGAGCTCTCTAAATAACTGTTCTCAGTCTCAGATATACTAGCACCTTCTCCATGGTCTTTCCAAGCTCAGTTTAATAAGAATTGGCACAGAAGTCTCCATTTTGATTTTGAAAAACCCCCACACTCCCAGAGTATTTAGACCTAAAAAACATGGAGACAAATGGAAGTACTTATTATGTACTTAGATATTACATCAGGAGTACAAATGAATAGATACAGACAGGATAAGGATTCCCAATTTTAAACTGATAATCCAGAAGAATTCCAGACTAGTCTCTAGTAAGTCCATGTCTCACTCACCAATAAGATGCCCCTCTCTAGCAACTGACTCCTTCACCAGTGCAGAACTTACTGACCAGAAAAGAAAATGCATTTAATGTCATGAGAGCACACACATCTCAATATTTAATACTCTGAATTTCCATGGAATGAAGCCTCAGTTTTATTATTTTGAGCTTTTTAGTAGGACCAAAAATGAAAAGGAAGTTTTATTTAGATGAGCCAAATTTCCATAACCCTCTTCTAAGAGATTTAGAGTGTTTGGATAAGCAATAACATGACCACAAAAGACCTGGTATTTTATTATACCTAAGAATCCATGATTAGTCTCATTCCAATTCTTCTAAAGGCTAATAACTTGGACAAAATAATAAGGTGTGATGAGAAACATTAGGTGTGCTAACATCAATACCTTGATATAACTATCAGCACTGAAATAGTGAAAGATGAAGGAAGAGGAGAGGAAGAGGAAGAAGCAGGGGAAGGGGAAAAGTGAAGTCAATAGCCACAGCAGCCGTGGAAGTCAAGATGTCCCACCCGCATGAACAAGTAAGACTGACAATATATTGTAATACTAGGAGTGAGGCATTATAATTCCCAGAACCTCCCCAACAAACTGGACAATAAAGCACTCAAATCATACCTTTAAGATGGAGCACATCCCTATCTATAAGAGACAGTTTTCTTGGACTTATGAGCAAAACAAATTGACTAACAATACACATTGATGAGGTGTTTTGAATTAAATGAGAAATTCCAAGATTTGGAATGTCATCAGAAAATACTCATTTGTTGGACCTGAGTTTAATAACAATTTTCATTTTCTTTTGCATAATACTTAGTTGTTACAGATTTATTTTACTTTTAATAGACTTTCATTGATATATTGTATGTATATAAATCATTATACTTATATTATCCATCCGGAGTATTCCTTGTAGTAACTTCGAATCTACTTTTAATCTCCACAATGTACAGCGCACCATTCTAAAATAGTTGCAGTGAAGCAAGTTTTGGTCAATGATGTGTAAATAACTTTGCTTTAAAATTTACCATATTTCATTTGCCTATTTTGATTATCTGCATGCTATAAATCAAGCATGTAGTGTGTGGGGCAAATTTCAGGTCAAGTATTAAACTCAGAGTTAGTAGTTTGGAAGGGACTGGTAACATTTTCCCTTTTAAATGCCAATGTTATTTATCCCCAAAGGAATCCTATACTAATTAAAAAGACAACTAGATCCTGAGAGACAAAATATATAACAAAACAAATTTTAAATTTCTGTATGATATAAAGCAATAAGAACGAAAAATTAAATAAATTGAATAAAAGAAAAAGATATTTTAGGGAAAATGTACAAAAATAGTAAGAAAAGTAAGAAAACAGATTAAATTTTGCTAAGAATAAAATTTAAAAAAAATCAGAAACAGGGCCAGTAGGTGGCATGGTGGTTAAAGAAGCTGGACTCTGACATGGCTGACCACAGTTTGCATCCTGGACTTGGCGGTTTGCTTTCTCTCTCTCTCTCTCTCTCTCTCTCTCTCTCTCTCTCTCTTCTCTCTGTGTGTGTGTTTTTCTCTGGTCAAACTGAAAAATAACGATAATAAATAAATAGGTAAATCTTAAAATCAGAAACTAAAAACTAAATATTGCTTTTCTTGATTTAGATTTGTGAAATTATAATGATATTGATTGTATACATTATATTGGCAGATATATAATATTTTGGAAGGAAAATCAGTATATTATGATGAGACAGCAACTTTAGTTTAAGAACTCAGCATACAGGAATAGTCCCACGATGGAGACAAATTTCTGAAGATGTATTGCTATTACAATCTTATTTGTAATAGAAACATAACTGGTAGTAATCTAAGTGTTCATTGGCAGAGGATTCTTTAGATAAATACTGGCAAATCCATACAGCTCACGATTAAGGGGAGAAAATGAAGCTTACACATATTTTCTTATAAATGGAGGCATTA
This sequence comes from Tupaia tana, assembly GCA_026018925.1. Taxonomy (NCBI): domain Eukaryota; kingdom Metazoa; phylum Chordata; class Mammalia; order Scandentia; family Tupaiidae; genus Tupaia; species Tupaia tana. Next base: position 33,736,530 of record JAKSZU010000008.1, read on the forward strand.
AAATAACTTATTGAGATTAATATGCAAAAGATTTTATAGAGTACAAGCAAATTTTTTATTACAATATTGAACATACACATTAAAATAAATATATATATATTTGAAGAATTATACATTCATAAAAATATCTCAATGCAAATTAAACTCTTAGTATCATTTATAGGCAAGAGAATTTCTTAAATACATATATATTTATAATATATTCATAAATCATTCGTGGTTGCATTTTTATTTAATGGGCTGTATAAAGAAACATTTGAAAGACTGGAGAACATAAAAGTATTAAAAATTGTAATGGACACGAGAGGCAAAGTGGAAAGAGAGGGTGAGAGGAGAAGATTGTAGGAAATTTGGGGGGAAAATGGAGAGGTAAGACACTTGTGAGACACAGATAAGGTCTATTGTCTGTTGACAAAGATGTGTATGGTGGTCTCAACTGGGCTGGACTGAGGTGTATATCATGCTGGATAAAGTCTCTTCACAATCTAAATGATGCATAGTGATTTAATGTATAAATAATAATTAAAAAATAAAAAAGAACCTTGAATATATAGTATTTTGTATTTTGAGGCTAAGCAGAACCCAACAAGAAACAGAATGAAAAATAGTCTTTCATTTAAGTTCCTCTTCTCAATTAAATTTCACTTGATAATAAGGGTTAACATTTTAAAAGTAACCCAAGAAAAAATTAAAACAAAAAGAACTCATTGAAAGAAGAAATTGTTTTAGAACTTCTAGTTACATGTAGTAAGATATGGGCTCATTACAAATGAGAAAATATGATGAAATTAATTATGGCAAGAACATGAAATGGTGTTACATGGGAAAAAAAGACACAGAAGAATAAAAATTTTAGGTTAGAAAATGTGTAATGGGGACCAGCAGTTAGCGTAATGGCTATGTCGCTGGACTCCCATGTAGTCAGTCAACTGCAGTTCATGTCCCAGACCCGATGGCTTAAAACTCACGCCGGGCGCATGTGCGTGTGTGCCCAAGATCTATAAAGAAGAATGGAGGAGAAGGGATTGCAGCGTGGCCATCCCCTCTGGGGGCTGATTTCTCGCTTTTTGTCTCTCTGTCTCTCTCTGTCTGTCTGGCGAGTGTACGTGCCCTATAGCAAAAACCTTGCAAAAAAAATTAAAAAGAAAAGAAAAGAAAATGTGTAATGAAGATATATATTAACTCAATATACTTATATTCTTATTACAAATTACAGGGGCAGATGAAAAAATATTCACCATCTCTTATAAGCAAAATGCATATCAAAACCACAATGCAATACCATTTGACCTCAGTGATAATAAAGTGACTAGGATAAAAAAAGAAAAAAAAAGAACATTAAGTGCTGGTGAGGCTGTGGTGAAAAGGGAACCCTCTTACACTATTTGGGGGAATGTAAATTAGTACAACCACTGTGGAAAACAATATGGAAGTTCCACAAAAATCTAAAAATAGCACTATCATATGACCTGGCACTCCCACTTCTTGGTATTTACCCAAAGGATAGGAAAACACTTAGTTGGAAAGACACTTAGAAATCTATGTTTATCACGACATTATTCACAATTACTAAGACATGGAATCAACCAAAGTGCCTAAGAACTGATGACCGGATGGAAAAGTCATGGCACCTGAATACTATGGAATACTACTCAGCCATAAGGAACAAGAAGATTCTGTCATTTTATTCAAAGTGGATGGATATAGAAGGCTTAATGCTAAGTGAAGTAAGCCAGATTTTGAAGACAAACACCATATATCCCCACTTATGGTATAGCAAATGTCTGCACTCTGTGGCAAATCAAAAAACATGAAGATATGAGAGTAGAGAAGATAATCATAGATACTAGAAACTGTAAGAGAGAGGAGTAGATGGTAGAGATTGGGTGGGTGAGTCAAAGAGAAGAAATACTTAATACACCAAAAATAAAAGTAACATTCTCTGTTGAAAATGAGTATATGGTCATTTCCTTGATTTGATTGTCACATACTACATGCATAGCATACTTTGAAAAAACATATTGTGCACTATATAGATGTACAATGATGGAATGTAAAAATTCAAATTTACAAATGCAGGTATTATGATCTTTCTCTAACTGATGTATCCTGTTCATGAAATAGAGAAAGAATAATGAGCAAAAAATGTGTCAAAATGTGGTTCAAAATTAGATGAAGTAAAGAAAAAAAAAGAGAGAAGGAAAAAATATGGAAATAGTCCAAAAGAAGCATAATGATGGGAGGAGAAGAAAGGTCTAGAAATCTCTGACTGGTGGTGTATAATGAACCCAGTTAAAATATTCTTTGTGGTATGATATTGCCAAATGTTTCATATGCACACAAACACACACAGATATATATTAAAAATGGCTTTCCATCCGTAGATAAAATAAAGTTCATCATGGTTTAAAAATAATTTATGTCTCTGATTATTTGTGAAAATTTTCTTTCCCGGAAATATTCCTCCAGGGGAACAAAGATAGTGCCTTCTGGATCACAGACACTTGGATAGTCAAGGGAACAGAGGAAGAAGGATTGGGAAAAGTACATATTGTTTGCCCTGTTATAGAACTGGTTAGATACGAGCCTATTGTCTTATAAGTGCAACCATCATCACTGTAAATTTTCAAAATTAAATTATCCAAACCAACTACAAAATTACATATTTCTCAAAATCTAATTTCATGATTTGTATAGCTTAGAATTTCAACATGGGAAAATTAAAAAGAACAGGGTGGTCATTCAGGAAAACCTAATTACCATGAGGTGGTTATTTGAGTATTTCAATTTGTTTATGGAACTATATCATTTAAAAATTGACAGTGGTTAAGGTTTTTTTTAATCATTAAATATGAAAGAATAACAAAAAAGTGTATTTAATAAAATTAGTAACTTGTAGCATATCAAGCTGCTCTCCTGAAGAAAATGCAACTTAGCAAATTGAGTGTGGTTGGAAACTCAGACCAGAATAACAACTACTTTCTTCAGATCCACCCAAGACTTAAACAGTGGCCATTCCAATTAGCATAAAAGTTCAATGTTCACTGGGACGTGAGGTCTTTTGTTTGGGATGTTTCCTAATTAAAGAAGTCTGTTTGAAGTGGGATCTAATTTTAACTTTGTAATGCCAAATTATGACTTTGAGGGTCTGTTTTCATTTCAAGAAAAGTTGGGATTGCATTTCCAAGTTAAGATTGCTGTCATCAACTGTATATAAGACTCATATTTAAGACAAGAAAATTGAGTGGCAGGGTATGAAATAACTGGCTTAAAAAACTGTTCAGGTTCATTTATTGAATTTACCATTTGTTCTGTTAGCACTCCTCGTATTTACACATGAAATGCACATATCAATAGAAATCCCCAAATTCACTGTAAAAATCACATGGAAATCAAGAGAAGGAATCAAGAATTTACTGCCAGTAAATTTTTATTAAGCAACTTAAAATACATCTGTGAACTCCAAGTGCAAAAGTAGCTTTTGTTCTTGTTTACAAGTACTAGGCTTAATATCACTTACATGATTCTAAAGCACTACTGTGCACTACCTTAAAAAAAAAATTAATGTTATTCATAGCCCTATTATTGGTAAGGAAAACTTGTTGCCTGATTTTATAAATGAGAAAATGACAGCTATTTAGCAACTCTCTAAGCTAGAGTCAGCAATCAGTTCATGATGCATCGGGATAAAAATAAACAAGTCCTCCCATTTTATAGTCCACATCATAAATCACTTTGCTCCAGACAGCCTTCAAAATATTAAAATTGTACTAAATTTATATAAAAGAGGGAGTCTTACGAAATAATTATAATAGACATCATAAAAAATATGTCTTAAAGAAATGTTAATCATTTACAAAGAAGTAGAATTGCATTTAATTGCATACATCACGATAGATGCAGCATGGTAAAAACACCGTTTCTCTATCATAACTTGCATGGTAGATAGTCTCTTAGATTTTCCTAACAATCTTTGGTATTCTTACCCCTCTTTTTTTTAAATAATTACTTGTTTAATTCCATTTGTTATTATTATTTTTTTCAATATAACTAAAGAGAGACAGAGAAAGAAAGGTAAAGCAAGAAAGCAAGCCATCAGGTGTGGGACTTGAACCGCGTCAGCCACGTGGGAATTCAGCGCTTTTAACCACCACATCACCTGCTAGCCCCTTCTTACTCCTCTTTAATGTCCTCACTTTATGAGTTGCTCTATGGAGAATGTCCTATGACAAAGCACTGAGAGAGGCTTCTAGCCAGCATTCAGCAAGGAAGAGAGACTCAGTTTAATAACTGGAGAGGCACCGAATCCTTATAAATACCACTTGAGTCAGTTTAGAAGTACAGTTCCTTCAGTTAGCCTTAGATGAGACCTTCACTTCAGATGGGACCGATAACCTGACTACAATGTCATAGAGAACTTTAGCTAGAGGCACCTACTAAGTCATGCCCAGATATCTGATCCACGGTGAGTGTGAAAAGGTAGTGTTTGCTGTTTTAAGATGCTTTGTGGCAATTTTTACCACAGCAATAGGCAACTAATACCTACCATGAGTCTCCTTCAGCTCTTTCTCCAGTCTCACTTGGACAGAAAAAGTCAAATGCTGAAAGATGAGATTCCTTTGTTCAGAGTTAATGTAAGAGACATTGACTATGAAAAACAGGAAGCTGTTTGGGGATTTCATAGCACATCATAAATAATGGCATGGTGAAGTAAGCTGGGCAGAAGCAGATGGTAAAGACCTAGCATTGGTAAATGAGTAAAAACCTCATTTTGCTCCTATTTTATGGGTCAGAATATTCAAGATATGTAGCTCTGAAAGGAAGGTTCACATGACCATGTTATGACTTTCATTTTTTTTCCCTAAAAATATTTCATTCTATTTATATACCCAATTCCTTTAAAATTAGAAAATTAAACATTAAAAAGACTGGAACCAGCAGGTGGTTTGGAGGTTGAGGCACTGGACTCCCACATGGCCAACTGCAACTCAAGTCCTCAACCTGGCAGCTTCCTTTCTCACTCCTGCACCCCCCATCTCTTTCTGTCCAAATTAAAATAATAACAATAATAATAATAAATAAAATTAAGCAAATAATTCTTTTTAAAAATTAGAAAGATGGCTGATGTTTTAAACACCATTTTGACATAATATTACATTTTTCTCTTTTTTTTTTTTTGGAGAGGTTTTTGCTATAGGGTGAGTGCGCTCGCCAGACAGAGAGATAGAAAGTGAGAAATCACCCCCCCAGGGGGGATAGCCACACCACAACCCCTTCTCCTCCATTCTCCTCTCGGGATCTTGGGCATGCACGCACACGCGCCCGGCGTGAGTTTAAGCCACCAGGTCCGGGACTCGAACCGCAGTCGACTACGTGGGAGTCCAGCGACATAGCCATTACGCTAACTACTGGTCCCATATTCTTCTCTTTATAACAGTTAATTCAAAATTTAGTTTCAATATTATTTTAATATGATCATAATTCATTAATCCTAGCAGTAAGTTCTTTTTATTGATAAAGTGTGCCATCAATCCTTTTGAGATACACCTAGTCTTAACATCCTAAATTAAAAAAGGAGAAAATAAAAGTTCATGAGTATTAAGAAATTTGCTATATTGGGACCAGCAGTTAGCATAATGGCTATGTCACTGGACTCCCACGTAGTCGACTGCGGTTCGAGTCCCGGACCTGGCGGCTTAAACTCACGCCGGGCGCGTGTGCGTGCGTGCCCAGGATCCCGAGAGGAGAATGGAGGAGAAGGGATTGTGGCGTGGCCATCCCCCCTGGGGGGTGATTTCCTGCTTTCTATCTCTCTGTCTCTCTCTGTCTGTCTGGCGAGCGCACGCGCCCTATAGCAAAAAAAACCTCTCTAAAAAAAGAAAAAAAAAAAGAAATTTGCTATATTTGTCAACTAGAAAATTGTGATCCTGGGATTTAAACCAACATTTTTTGTTAAAGTGCGCTACCCCCTAACTACAACCCTATAGTACCTTTCTATAGAGTAAAAAGTTATAATTTATACCACCTGGACCTAAGCCTTAGTTTTCTACATATTAACTGCAAGTTAACTGCTATAATAAATTGATTGTTTTAAGTTTAATGACTATTCTATATGCTCTGGTCCATTTAAGGAGAACAAACAGACAAGCATTTGTGCGTGCGTGTTTGATTTTAACAAGAAAGAGAGAGAGAGAGAGAGAGAGAGAGAGAGAGAGAGAGAGAGAGAACTACTATGAGAGAAGGAGGGAAAGAGAGACATAGAGCTATTTTTGACAGGGTCTTGCCATCGTGGTCACCTGTCCAGCCTCTCATTAGCTAGGAGTACAAGTATGTACTACTATACTCAGCCTGTTCAGATTGATCTGGGATCTGGTGTGTTCCTGTGGCCTCAGCCTTGTGCCGTGGCACACTTCCACTCATGCCACGGCACACTTCCACTCATGCCACCACAATTCTTTTTTTAAGTATTTGGTTTACTTTAGAAAATATGGAAACAATAAAGAAAATTAAGTCTGTATATGAGCAATTGCTAAATCATAATGACTTAATTTACTATGAGAATTTCAAAACTGAGGGCAATCAGGAAGATAATGTTCTAGTCCAGAAAAGGTTTCTGATTTATATGAAATTCGAGTTAGCATTTAATAATTTATGATTCTGATCCTGCATTTATCTGGACTAGTCCATTCTCTTTTTTTTTTTTTTTTTTTTTTTGAGAGGTTTTCGCTATAGGGCGCGTGCGCTTGCCAATCAGACAGAGAGAGACAGAGAGACAGAAAGCGAGAAATCACCCCACAGAGGGGATGGCCACGCCGCAATCCCTTCTCCTCCATTCTCCTCTCAGGATCTTGGGCACACACACATACGTGCCCGGTGTGAGTTTTAAGTCACCCGGTCCGGGACGCGAACCGCGGTCGACTACGTGAGAGTCCAGCGACATAGCCATTACGCTAAACTGCTGGTCCCTGGACTAGTCCATTCTCAAATTGGGCAAAATTCTATTCTATATTGCAAGCACCAGAGTTGCCAAGAAGTTTAAAGTATGGGTCTGACCTGTTCCTATTGTGAACTATGTCTCCTTAAAATGAAGTGAATCCAGCAGGAAATCAAAGAGCTTTACCTATATCTGCCTCTGTGTTTATCTAGGGCTGTCATTTGTTCAGTGCTTTCAGGTTTCTTTTATGCAAGTATGACTGAATGAATAAGCATATGTGTCTTTGAGAAAGTGGCAAGAATAATTCCATGACTTTCAAAGAAATGAATATGCAAAAAGAAAAAACTGGAAAATTTTCTAGATTGTATTTTTTTTCTTTTATAGGAAAAGTCCAGCTAAATGCTTCTTAGATTGGTTCTTCCAGTAACCATAGTAACAGCAAAAGTAAACTGCCTTTATTTTTACCTATATGATGTAATTTTAGCTTCAAAACAATTCTGTGGAGTACTCCTGATTCCATTTTATCAAACTGAGGTCTAGGGAAATACTCTATTTTCATAAGGCCATACAACTAGATAGTGTGGGCCATGTGTTTAACTCCATAGGAACCATGCTGCCTTAAAATAACTTTCAGTGTTCATATTGAGTCACAGAAACTTTATGAAAGTTGTGAGGGGAAATGTAACAATAGTACAAGAGTTACTAAATACATACAATACTAATTTTACTTAATTTTTAAAAGTAGCTGCATTAAAAAATAATGGAATACAGAAAGATTCACAGTGTACATTTTATTCTTACTCCATCCTCCTTCCTTATTTCCATTTCCTTATTCACATTTCTTCCAAAACAACAATTTTGATTCTAATTTTGCTATGTCCTTCTAATATTTTCTTACACATATATGCAAATCTTTTCCCCCACATTTGGAACAATAAATAACATAGAAACTCACTTTTTGTGTGTGTGTGGGGGAGGTTTTATGCTGTAGGGTTTGTGCGCTTGCCAGAAAGACAGAGAGACTGAAAGCGAGAAATTACCCCCTGGGAGGATGGCCATGCCTCAATCTGTTCTCCTCCATTCTCATCTCGGGATCTTGGGCACACACACATGTGCCTGGCGTGAGTTTAAGCCACCAGGTTTGGGACTCACACCTCAGTCAACTACATGGGAGTCCAACAACACGCCACCTGCTGGTCCCAGAACCTCACTTTTTTAAAAGAGTTTATTTTGTTTGTGTCTGCATATGTGTGTGTGTGTGTGTGTGTGTGTGTGTGTGTGGGTGTGTGTGTGTGTGGGTGTGTGACAGAATGAGGCAGAAAGACATTTGTCATCACTTCAACAGGGTCCTCACTGCACAATCCCCTCCATATGGTTCTGACATGACAAAAGCAGCACCCTTAATGCCCACATCACTGTACCAGGTCAGGTGAACCTATTTTAGGCTTTGTATTTTTATGTAATACTTCACGGAGAATTTTCTGTTCCAGTACATAAACAAGTTTTCTCACCGTTTTAAAGAGTTTCTTTACTTCTTTTGAGAGAGAGAGAAACAGGTACCCTTGTTAGGATATCACCTCTCTAAGTTTTCCAAAATCAAGATCAGAGAGAGAAACGTGCACACAGTGTATTCAGGTTGACCCAGGGTCTGAACCAGGCCTCACACAGCAGTGCCTACAGACTTCATCACCATGATTGGGTCACACATTTTTATAGCTACACAGTATTCCATGAGTATATCATAACTTAATTACCCCTCTACTGATGGATTCTTGAATTGTTTCCAATCTTTTCCAATTACATATCATACTTACATGTTTATTAAGTCTCCTGACATACAAAGAGATTTTAATCATAAGTTTACATATTGCTGGGTTAACATGTAAATCACTAAGCTGAATTACCTGTTAGATGAATATGAAAAGAAATACGGCCTACAAGAGATATCTTTGTTTACCTTTGGTCTAGATTTTTGACATTTGCAAGTTTAGAAGGATAATCACCTGGGAGGGCCTACTTACTCCATCACAGAAATGCTTTAGGATCTGCTGTTCAATAGTTCAGAGACTAATGAAGCACCATTTTACCCTATTTTGCTGCCTGTGCATTTAGTCCTCAGGATGGAGACCGAGGGTAACCTGTATAGTTCTGAATGAATATGCAAAAAGAAAAAAAAAAAAAAACAGAAAACTTTCTAGATCAAATATCATCACTAAACATAACTTTAACAGAAACTCTCTTTATTATATTTTTTACAGCAAAGAAAACTTCTGTATGAAAATAGGCCCAGTTTCGATTTAAATGCATCCTTGCTGACTGTCATATGTTCATTTGCATCCATAGATTATTTCAGTTGCATAGATAAGGAAGTACAGTTGTCACCTAAGAAATAAACTCTCTTCTGGTCCTGATGGTTCAATATTCTTAGTAAAATTCTCGAAACGCTTCTCATCATAATTGAACCAAAATTGGAATTTCTGTTGTGGTAGATGTTCCACTGCCACACTGCATTATACTTTCTAGTTATTGAGTTAACTAGAAAAGGACAGTGTAAGAACTTGTTACCCAGAAATATCTAAATTCCTAAATTCATTCCTCTCTCATGGATGTTTAGAAATAAAGCAAGTTCAATATGCCATTTTGGGGGGAGATAAAATACATTTTAGCTTCCCTGAAGTTTATTTAAAAATGTACAAGGGGACTTTAAAAAGTTTATGGAAAATGGAATTAAAGTATGAGCTTATTTATTTATTTATTTATTTATTGGAGAGGTTTTCACTATAGGGAGCGTGCGCTCGCCAGACAGACAGAGAGAGACAGAAAGACAGAAAGCGAGAAATCACCCCCCCAGGGGGGATGGTCACTCCGCAATCCCTTCTCCTCCGTTCTCCTCTCGGGATCTTGGGCACGCACGCACACGCGCCCGGTGTGAGTTTTAAGCCACCGGATCTGGGATGTGAACCGCGGTCGACTACGTGGGAGTCCAGTGACATAGCCATTATGCCAACTGCTGGTTCCCTGAGCTTATTTTTGATGCAAAAAATTTCGAACGCCATGAAGAGATTTTCATAACATATATTTTCCATGAACTTTTTGAAAACTCCTCATGTACATTTAGAAAGTGCGTGCTCAATTCATTTCTAAAATTTCAGGGGATCAGAAGGTGGTATAGTGGTTATGGACTCCATATGGCTGATCATGGTTTGACCCCTGGTGTCTTGAAAATTGTGCTGTGTACATGTGCATGCATGCCCAAAATCCCAAGGGGAAAAATGAAGGAGAAGGAATTGTAGCAAGACCATCCCCCATGGGGGTGACTTCTTTTTTTTTTTTTTTTGAGAGTTTATTGCTATAGGGCACATGCACTCGCCAGAAAGACAGAGACAGAAAGCGAGAAATCACCCCCCCAGGGGGGATGGCCACCCCTCAATCTGTTCTCCTCTATTCTCCTTTCGGGATCTTGGGCATGCACGCACACATGCTCAGTGTGAGTTTAAGCCACCGGGTCCGGGACTTGAACCACAGTCAACTACACGGGAGTCCAGCTACATAGCCATTATGCTAACTGCTACCCCCCTCTCTCCGTGGGGGTGATTTCTCACTTTCCCTGTCACTGGCTTTCTCTGGTGAGCACATGCTCCCTATGGCAAAAATCTTAAAAAATAAAAATAAATAAATAAATATAATAAAGGAATTTCAGTCATAGAAATGAAAACAAGTAATCAGAAAGCAACACCTCCATTTCTTGGGTAAATATGATTTACTTCATCTCTGTTATATTCCTGAAAGGAAAATATGACAGTTTCATATTTATATTTCCATGATTCATAAATGATAGAATAGAGTCAAGCATAAAACCAAGGTTTTCTCCTTTGGGACTAGTGTTATGAGTGAATTGCCAACTTTCAACATGATAGAAGTATGTTGATTAACCTGGGGATAAGATCCAATCACAAGGAATTCTGTCTTATCTGGATTCAATTTTAGAAAATTTTGGCGATTTCCCCACAGTAAGTCAGCCAGGCAAATAAACAGATCCACTGAAAAAGAACTGGTATAATCTGTCTTGAGGTGGAGCAAATAATCTGCGTGTCCTCTATGTGTGTGTGGCTGAGCAGAATGTGCATCTTCCAGAGCTGTGTGTGTGCTAGCGTACATCCAGACCTACCGCTTAAGGGACCCTACTAGGCAAGGGACAGAATCTGTTGATGAGTACTGGCTGAAGGAAACTGAAATCAAATAAGAAACAAAACCAACAAACAAAGTCAGATAAACTTTTGAATAAATTTCCTGTTGGAAGACAGCAGCTGCCCAGCCCAGAGGCCTAGGAGCAGCAACTCCACAAAGAGCCTGAGACTGTCAGAAAGACGCTAGTTTATTTCTAACTTTAAGAAGTTCAATTTAAGTGCTAGGAAAGGACAAAAATCCTGACTGAAATTTATTCTAGATCTGATGACAGTTAAGATATCCCTAGTGCTGATCGGCAGTGAGTTTTGTCCACTGCTCTTAGTTACATTAAAAAATAAGGTGATATAAGTTAGTCATATTCTCCATTATGAGCAGGATTTTCTTTTCTTTACTTTTTTTTCCCCTAAAGAAAAGAGTTACAATTGCAGATTTTAAACATGATGGCAATTTACCAGAAGTCAGAGATTAACTAGGAGGGTTAAACTGAACCAAGAAAACTGAGAACAGCCTTTCACCAGTGAGGAAGGCCAAGGATTAAGGACTGGAAGTGGTTGGCTAAAGCTTCAGGATAATATCATTTAAATCCTCAACAGAAAGCAAATTAAACTGAGAGAAATCTTGATTGCCAGATTTATGTGGACTAAAGGATACAAAGTAAATTCAAAACTACTAAGAATTCCTATGTGTAGAAAATCAAAAAATGTCATCAGGGTAAATATTGAAATCTCTTAGAATAAGCAATTTCAGAGACGTTAGGGTGACAGATCCAAAACTAATTGAAAGAATTCCAGAAAAGAGGATCAGGCAATCTTAGGAGCCAGGGAGACAAGCAAAGCAGCAAAGGACAGAACATTTAAAGGGACAACATCACATTTAGCTTTATAATATGTATTGCTTCTTATAATTTATAGTAGATTTTATATTCAGATGAAAATAGTTATCATTCTGCTCATCTGAAATAAAATAGGTTCATCTAGTATTCCATATTTTTCACTGACACTTTTTAAGAGAAAACACAATTGCTTCGTTTACCTTTCATTTACTCTTATTCTTCCTAGCGAGGATTTCCTGCATTATATATCTCCTTCGTTCTACCTTTTCTCATAGTTCAGTCCAAGAATACTACAAAATATAATAAGTATTGCAAATAGTGGCCATTATTTCAAAGGCACAGAATTAGAGTGACAGAAGACTGGATTTTTTTTTTAAATGGGTGCCTAGTATATAGGAGCTAATCATCACCATCTGACATTTGTAGGTAGGATATATTTGGTGACCAAAATACTTGACAGATTTTCTTTTAAGTGTGAAATAAAAGCCTGGTGTTCAAAAGAGCCATGAGGACTAATGGAAATCTGACTGATTTTTTGAGACTGGAACAAAAGAGATCTGTGAGGCTGTCACCTTTACCAGCACTTCAAGGGACAAGGAAAAAACCTGAACACTCTTAGGACAAGCTTCAGGACAAGCTAAGCATATCACCTCAGGTTATCTGAATTTCAGTCAATGCTAAAAGTCCTCCTTCAGTGAGGGTAGAATATGGCATTGCCATTCTACGCAAGAATTGAGAGATTGTGGCTAATAGGGCTTGAACAGTAAACTCCTGGTTCTAATTAATCAGGCCCTAGTAATCAGATAGGCACTTCCATTATCCAGCATTTAAAGAAAAGATGAAGAAATGGCAACTTAAAAATACAAATGATTTGAAATTATTTCTAACTGGAGCCACTGGATCAGAACAAAAGTCGTCATTTAAGGAGCCAACAAAATATAAGGAAGGGGGGAAAGGGTATGTATGGTGCTGGCCTAAGGACAGCACTATGACCTCAAAAACTTTTTAAAAGTTTGGAACTTTTCTGAAACTATACAATTTAGCCAAAGATGAACTGAGGCAGAACCATGAGTGCAAACAATGAACCTGTCTGAGGTTCATGGGTGAGAAGCAATGTGCTTTCTTGTGGCATTTAAATTCCAAGCTGAGGCTGCTCACAAAGGACTACTTTACTATATACGGTTTGCAAAAACTCCCAATAGGGCAAAATGTTAGAACATTTCCATGTGTGCCAATACACACCCATTCGTAGTAATGCCTAGAGAATCATTAGATGGTATATTTGAAATAGGCAAAGGAAAAACTTAAAAACCAGCAGTTCCTTTTATCCTGTGACAGCATGAGAGAAGAGAACAAGTGAGCCATGGGTGGCTTCTAAACAGTAGCAATGAGAACAGCACACATACCGCACAAACCCAGCAAATCTGTTTCATGTGCAGTTTAATCCCAGATCAGGCAGGAAGTCAAAGTCCAGGCAAGGGTTAAAAAGCAACCCCAGCTACTTGCCAATGGAACAACAGGCCCAATAAATCCAACAGTGGAAGCAAAGAACAGTAGCTACAGGTCCTAACAGCACTAGGCTCTCAAGCCATGCTCGTCCGGATCTTATTAGATGCACCTGCCATAGTGGCAAAAGGCTATCAGATTTTGTTTAGAGGAAATTAAAACCCAAACTACCTGAAGCTCTTTGCTTTGTTTTGTTTCATTTGAAATTTCCCATTGATGAGCTTTCTCTTTTATTTTCATTGTGTCTTTTAGTGTTCTATCATCCTAATAACAGTTCTCTAAGCCCCCAGGGGTTATTTCTGTTGATTGGGGTGACATCTACTGGTAGAAACAGAAACCTTCACAATCAGGCTTCTCTTGCAAAAATCAAACTGAACAAGTGTGATTTGTATATAAGAAAGGCTTTTTTTTTTCCTTCTCCATTTTACTCTTTAGCTACTATAGTACATGGTATCACCTTAGAGGAGACTCGTTACGATTTCTTTATAAAGATTCAGGAATTGGTTAATTTTGCACCATTTCTCCTTGTCATTATAATCTTTGCCATAAGAATGGCTACATTCTGAGAAATGTTCTGTCCTCAGCTCAGTCATTGTCATATGAATGAGCTATCATTCAATCCTAATGCCTGAGATGTTTTATTCTTACTTCCATGACATTTGTATTACTGTGACAAAGGCTCAAGCCAGAAAAGCAAATGATACAAATTCCATTCAGGCTTTATCATTTTAAATTCTCATTTTGTTCCTCTTTCATGCCTAGGTACTAAAAACTAGTTTTCCCCTTTTAAAAAATAAAGAATGAAAGGAGGAAGGAAAAGAAAAGGAAAAATAACGAGTATATGAAACCAAACCTCTGGTGTGCCCCTCTTTTAATGGTTTATACCTTCACATTTAACACACCAGGATAAATTGCTACTGGAGACATCAAAGCTAAGAGAGGCAGAGTCATTTCTACTCACAAATCTATAGAGGGAACAATGCTTTGTTAAAGTTATGGTGTGATACAGGCTTAAGTGCATGCCACTGCAGAACGAATGACTGAATATCACATACCTTGTACGAGACACAATGTGGAAGCCACCAATCTTATTTTTATCCATTTCTGACCTTCCCCTTTCTAAATATTCTCCAAAATATATAACAACATTTCAAGTCATTGAAATTTCCAAATGTTCAATTATATTCTTTTTTTTCTCCCACTTTTCAAATGCATTTTTGCAGTTCTAGTAAGTTGGAGATAGACAGGAGGCTAATAGCACAGCCTTATCTATTGTTTTATAGATGGAACAAGCTTTAAAAGAAAACATTTACAATAAAGTATAAGCTAAGTGATAAAATAAATGCTATATATGTATCACAACCGTAAGCCAATTTAGATATGTACTTTTTCTTAAACCAAATTTCAGGAAAATAGTAAATGTCTTATTTTTTAGAATTCCCACAGTTATTTTTATTATTATGAAGTTGTCATGCTTTGGAAAATATAATTTTATGAATTCTTTACTTTGAATACAGAAAAATAGCAAATGAATTAATAAAGCTGTTATGGTAAAGAAAATAAATAAT
The DNA here is from genome assembly GCA_026018925.1 of Tupaia tana. Taxonomy (NCBI): domain Eukaryota; kingdom Metazoa; phylum Chordata; class Mammalia; order Scandentia; family Tupaiidae; genus Tupaia; species Tupaia tana. Next base: position 33,751,558 of record JAKSZU010000008.1, read on the forward strand.
ATCTAGGGTAAAAGATAAGTCAAATTTATTTACAAAAAAAGAAACCAGAAATATAAAGGACTTACCAGTTACCAAATCTCATACTCAGTACTTCTTTAATTAATAATAATTTTCTATGCAGGATAAACTATAAAGCTATATCGTCAAAAGTTATATTTAAGAATCAAAAATTCTATTTTATAATATTTCAGAAAAAAAGGAGGCCAAAAAATTTTCAGTCACATAATACGATTTGTAGCTGAAAATTTTCTAGCACTGATAATCAAATTAAGAGTGAAAGAATACTTCATTTAATTCTAACTGTTTTTGCTTATAACAGAGTTGAATCATAGCCAGGAGATGTGAACTAGGTTGAATGCAAAAATCTTCACCATGATGATAATACACCAGAATAGACAAAATTATAAAAGAAAACTAAAACTGACGAATTTTACTGAGTATTTTGTGTTATACAAGAGGGCTTTGCTCATGAAGTGAATTGTTGCCCAAATATCTCTACCAAGTCTCTTCTCTCAGCTCAATTAGAGCTTAACTTTCAGTTTCTTTTGGGTCTGGAAAACATAACATTTAGCAAGCAACTTTGTGGGTTTTGTTCAGTATACACATTATGGGGTAAATTATCATGGTATATAAAATAAAGCATTCCTATGTAATGTTGTATTTGGGTGGTTGTTCACTGCTTTTGCTTTCAAAACTATAGTTATGAAATAACCACTCTTGAAGAATCAATCATATTATTCAATAGCTGTCAAATATTATTCAGTTAGTCAAATATAAAGAAACTGTAAAAAGAATAGATTAAGAGATTTGTGATATATTTTAAAAGATGAAAAAATTTAAATGTCTTATTCTATTTTCTTTTTAACAAAGAATTTCTTTTTTTTTTTTTCTTACACATTATTTTTGTATTGTCTATAAGAAAAAGTGTATGACTTTTTTTTTCAGGTGAATGTCAGACATTAGGATTTTGTGTAACCTTAAATTTTATTTTTAAAGTGGAAAGTTTGTATGTATTATTTTTAGAAGTTGTAAAATTTTAATATCAATATGTAGTCTCACTTGCCTAGTCTATTCTCCTTGGTCGAAAGATCTTTTTTTTAATTCTATGTTGTTCAGGCTGCCTGCTTTCTCTTAAGCATAACTCCGAGTCTTTCAGCCTTAGTTGTTTCCCAACATGTGTGTATGTGTGTGTGTGTGTGTGTGTATGTGTGTATTTATGTTTATTTACTTAGGTAACTTACTTTAACAAAAGAGCAAATTAGAGCAAGACCACCATTCATTATAACGCAATATATGGATGTTGCCTTGTGACACAGTGTAGCATAAGAAACTGAGATACCTGCCTCCCGTAAGAATTAGGTACAATTCAAAAGCCTTAAAGTAAGTGTTTCTGTCACAAGAATACAAAAATAGTGCCCATACTGTCCAAATGGTTGCTTGGCAATTCAGCTATACAGTATTTTCAATCTGTTGGCCCTGATTATCTGAAAATTCATCAGGGAAGCCAGGGTAAACATTCTGCTGTATATTTGGCACATTGTATACAACAAAAATGCCTGTACTTGTTAATAAAGGCAGAGTTAATATAGTGATTAATAGGAGCAAAGACAGATAATAATATTGCACCTATTTCAATAGTTAACAGTTTCCAGGTAATAGGTCTCTGACGAGTATGAAGTAGCATCGCCTGCTGAAATAAGCTTAATAAGCTTTGATGAGAGAGATCAGCATTATCATTTTCCTTCACCCATTCTGAGAAATTGATAGCACCCACCAATAAAAGGGGAGAATCTTCTGGTATGCATGCACAAAACATGTGGACTGGGTTAAGATTTCCCTGAATCATATGGACAAAAGAAAATACACTGTAAATCAATTCCATCAAAGAACCATCTGATTCAGTTTCTGAACTAATACCATTTCTGTCTTCTAAGAAGAGTTAAGTTTCTCAAAATAGTCATAGGAAGATGAACAGGATATACAACACATACAACTATCTTAAGAAAATTGAATATCTTATGCATTTCTTTTAAAAATGGAAAATAGGATGCTTACAATGCATTCACTAAACTTCAACAGATAAAAACAATACAATGAAAAATCAATTCTTTCATGTTATTTTCCATGAAATAATTATTGAAATTATTTTATTATTGCATTATCACTAAGACTTACTGAGTGATAAATATTAGGCACAAAGTGAGGAAAAATTTGAGGTATCAGGAAGAAAAATGTGGAACACATTGATGGAATTAAGTAAGGATTTTAAAAAGTTAAAATAGAAAAAAGCTAAGAAAGGACTGAAGTCAGTGAAAAAAAACTCTCCATACAAGAAAATGCACCTAAGAAGAATCCAGAGCAAAGAGACAGAAAGAGCAGCAGAGGAATACAAGAGAAATAAAAAATTAATTGAAGAAAAGACCCAAGTGAAGAAAGTCAAGAACTGAGAAGTAAATATTAAAAACAAAAGAGAGTAGGCATATTAAGCAAACTTGCTAGAGAGAAAAAGAACCAAGAGCCCAGAGTGCCTTGGGCCTGGGGGATGCCTGGAGAAAAAAAAGAAAGAAGAAAGTAGAATAATAGGGAAAACACATGGAGAGAAACACAAAGAAAAGACAGAAGAGGAGACGGGGATGGTTAAGAATAAATGAGAGGAACAAAAAGCATAGGTTAAGAAGGAAAAAAAAATCCACCTACTGTATTCACTTAGTCTTACACAGAAAAGAACTTATTTGTACATTTGTGTTATGGTTTTTTTTGTTGTTGTTCGTTTGTTTTTTGCCATAGCAGCAAAAGTTCTGGTTTCTGTGAAACTATTTGGAAGTTTGTTCTGAGTTCAGGTTTGGAAATATTAAAGTCTGAGCCTTCTAAGGTTTTACGATATTGGTTCTCTACAGTTCAACCAAAGTGTTTGTTCTTAGTGAAACAGTAGGCTCTCTAAAGTTATTTAAAATGGCAAAATGCCCTGGAACAATTTATAAAACTCAATTTGGAGTAAATATAGGTGATATTTTGATTGTGGCTTTATTTGATTCTATTGTCCATAAGGAATTGATCCTTTCAGATGCTAAAATAAGATTATTCAGAACTTTGAATTTCAATGAAATATCAATAAGTGAGCAAGCCTTATATTTTTATTTTGGTTTGACAAGCCTCTCCAAATAATTAAAGAAACAAAATTACATCTTAGAAATAATTTTCTTTTTAATGTTTTAAGTCAAATCATATCACCATGTACCGAAGATAAAGAATTTGTATATGTATAATATATGTTTGTATAGATACTTACAGATATATAGTTTTTTATTTTTAAAAGTAAAGTTTAAAGGTTAGTTGGTGTCTATGTAATTATCCAATCCTACTTCTTTTTTTTTTACAATGGAAATTAAAGTTTCCTTTTTGAAATAAAGAAAATGCTTGAGACAAGAATAATTGCACAATTCTACTATATCTTCATAGGTAGAATGTGAAGATATGACAAGATGAAAATGATTTGGGTGATTTTCTAGCTGTAGCAAAAGATAGTGAAACATAAAGATTAGCCTAGAATAGAGTTCTGTTTCTGGCAGAGACAGAACTTGTTCTAGTCAAGTAAATAATAGAAACTTTTGATTGATAATTTTGTATGTAGACTATGCAGAATAGTTATAATTAAACATAGCAATAGCTTAGTTCAGGCCTTCATAATGTGTTAAATAATGATTACTGTAATCTTTTACTGGTTTCTCAATTATTCCTTTCCCCTACTTTATTCTCTATTTAGCTACATAAAATATTTTCAAAGTTTAAATAATGTCTAAGTGTCTTAAAATCTTTTTTTAATTCACTATATCCCACAGGTAGATATAAACCATCGATTTATTTACTTACTTATTTTGACATGTATGCTCCTTCATTCTCTGGATCCAACTTGCTTTACATCTCATTTTCTCTCAAGCAATAGCCATGTATCCAAACCTCATCCATGCTGAACTTTACTTCTTCATACCTTTGCCCATGTGTCATCCTCTTACCCACTACTTTTTTTAATTTTTTTCCTTTGGCTAACCACCATATACACTTTACTCAGTATTCAATCCAAGCCTTCTCAAATTTCCAAAGACAGATCGGTCATTGGAGGCCTAGAGACTTAAGGTGAACATCTATTGCACTGGATTTAGACTTTTACAACCCATTCTCCTATTTGCATGTGACTTATACATAGGCTTGACTATATCTTAATTTTCTTTGCAACCTTTATATCTAGAGGATTGCCTAGGCTAAAGAAGACTCATAGGAAGTATTCTAATTACTCATATATTCAATTAATTACTAAAGAATCAAAATAGGACACATGTAAAGACACTCTTTGTTTCAAAATCAAATGTACAAGTAAAGGATGGGAAAGTACAGTCTCCAGAGAAAATCATATAAAAAGAAATGAAGAATTATTAGTTGACAGTAAATTCAAAATGTGCCAACAGAATATAGCTCAGCTTATTTGAAAAGTGCCTCCATTTGAAGTTGAGCCTCACAGACATCCAATGACCTGAATGACATAAGTGGTCCACTGGTTTTACTCGCACAAATCAGGTCAGTTCTAGAACATGATGGTCAGGGAGCGATACAACATGGCCACGGGTACAATAACATCCCATCTGATGCAACCATACTGTGTCTGGTGAGGAAATATTTCATAGGTTTTAAGTAATGCTATAGGGATTTAGAGAAGTTTAGACAGAAGAAACTCAAGACTCTAAAATGTGTGGATAATGTATATATTGATATAGGAATATATTTTTGTTATATATGACTTCAGAGGACAAAACAAGGACATATGAATGGTTACTAAGGTAAAACTTGTCACACAAATCAAAGAGGGAAAAATACTTTCATTTGGTGAAGTACCAGGAATGTTTGCCTATTTGCTATAATTTAATCCTTAAACTGCCCTGAGAGCAAATTATTATCTTCTTCTGAGGAAAATAAGGTTTGATGAAATTTTCTTAATAGGAAGTATTAATTTGATCCTGTTATCTATTAGAGAGAATTTCAAATGGAAAACAACGGAGTATCTCTATCCAGGGCGAAAGAAAGGCTGTTCTACCATAAACTGAAAGGATAAGCATCAGCACCTTCTGAAAATGTTTTCCAGTAAGGACGACTGTTTAACAATTATGGCTGTGCCATATTGGATATCTATTAAATTAAAATTTTAAATAGGCCCATAAATATGTAAAAAGTACTATGTAAAAATTTTAAAAGCAGAACACAAATCTCTAAATATCAAAAACTAAAAATTTCCATTTAAATGTACTTATTTCAGGCCTTAATCAAATGTGGAAAGCAAAAGATCAACTAGGTGAGACAGTGAGGTTGAGAGAGAATGAAAGATAAGTTATCTAAATTCTATGAGTTTAGTGAGGTGATCTATTGGTTTACTGCTATGTGCCCAGAATCTGAGTTCTTAAACATCTTAGATATTTAATCAGTATTTGTTAAATGGATATTGATAAAAAAAAAAAGACTGGATAAAGGGATAATAAAGCAAAAACAAGCATTATGAAATAGCTGAAAATGTTACTTAAGACTCTAAAATTCTTTAGATATTTAGCCCTTTTATTTGAAAGATAGAATTTATTAAATATGGCATAGGATAAACCCACAAAACAAATTTTTACCGAATTAGATTATGTATATGATATACCAAACTGACTATCTCTTTCAAGAATAAAGAAACTTCTATAAAGATTTTTTCAAGGAGCATCAATCAAGACTGAGGCTGCAGAAGAAATAATATAATTGTAAAGGGCATCACTTTCTGGGACCATTTCAGAAACCCACTGCAGGGAACAGAGGAGTTCATTTTCAGGATAGCATATGCACATTTAACTATTTGGTTCCTGAGTCAAACTGATTTAGCAGTTTTCTATTTCACCCTCAATAGTCCTCCAAACAGCATAAAATGAAGACAAAGGCAGTGTAAACATTTGGGATTTTTGAAGCTTTATATATTTGGCATTTTCAAACATAAAAAAAAATCAAAGAAAGTAGCATCAATTAAATATGTATGTATATAAACCAAGTTATTTCTTATAAACTAATATTTTTTAATCAAGTGAGTATCAGTCCAAAGAAACAGGGTGATAATAATTATAATCATAAAACTATAATCATTTTGGCTATCAAAATAATGACATTATGGCTTCTTATTTACTTTTTAGATCCTTGCCATAGGGTGTGTGCTCTTGCCAGAGAGAGACAGACAGAGAGAGAGAGGAAAACAGAGAAATTACTCCTAGGGAGGATGGCACACCACAATCCCTTCTGCTCCATTCTCCTCTCAGGATTTTGGGCACTCATCCACACAAACCCAGCATTTTTCAAGCCACCGGGTACAGGACTTGAACTGTGAAGTTGGCCACGTGGGATCCAATACTTTCACCATGAAACCACCTTTTGACCCTGTAGCTTCTTTATGTGTGTGTGTGTAAATATATATATATATACATATATATATATATATATATGTGTGTGTGTGTATGTGTGTGTGTTTGTATGTGTGTGTTTGTTCATGTGTATACTTTGAAAGGCCTTTACAGAAACAATTAATTTGCAGTAATATCTACAATAAAATTCAATTTATTACATATAATAATGCATTGACCATTACTACTTCCTCCTTCTAATTTTAAGCTATATATTTTCTTTTTCTTTTTCCTCTTTTGGAGAGGTTTTTGCTATAGGGCGTGTACACTCGACAGAGAGGCAGAGAGAGACAGAAAGACAGAAAGCGAGAAATCACCCCCCAGGGGGGATGGCCACGCCGCAATCCCTTCTCCTCCATTCTCCTTTTGGGATCTTGGGCATGCACACATACACACCCGGCATGAGTTTAAGCCACCGGGTCCAGGGCTCGAATCGCAGTCGATTAAATGGGAATCCAGTGGCATAGCCATTATACGCTAACTGCTGGTCCCTTTGTTTCTCCTTTCTGTGGTATAAATGAAGTAAAATTAACTTTCAAATGTGTTCATGTCTCTATAGACAAACATTCTATATGCACAACAACATTCACATTAAGGTAGACGCTAAATGAATTTGCCACAATTTGAATTATAGCTTGAGTAATTTCTGCTGTCAGATTAGAAGAATCAGAGCACACACATTAGCACCATCACCAAATTCCTACAAAATAGATAGATACCACTGGAAGGAACAATAGTTAAACACTAGAAATGAGCAAAGAACAGGTTTGATTTCTAAAATTATAGTCACTGTCTACTAAAATGTTTACCACAGTTACATGGAAACACTATCAAGAAAAATACTGAAAAAAAAATCCACAAAACTTTAATGTGTAGACTTTCAAATCATGTTGACCAAAACTATCTTTATCAATAGCGAGTATTAAGCTAGAAAAACAGGTTTCTGTTAATTTCTAACTATGTTTGAGCTAACATGAGTCTCCTATGGTTAAAGAAAATTAATTTCATGTGAAATTATATTGTCCTAAATTTTTTTAAGTAGAAACAGGCCTAAGTAAGTGGAAAGGAATTCAAAATGGCATCTCAATGATAAGTACTGAAATTTCATGTGTCCTATAAAATAGTTAACCCCTCCAGGCTGTATCTGCATTACATTAAAACCTAATAAGCCTTTAGTTTTCTTACCTCTTTGTTTGAATCAACTTTTATTATTATTATTATTATTATTATTATTATCATTATTATTATTAAAAATTGAGACACTAGTTGCAAATGAGCCCTTTTGCCAATTTACTAATATGTACTTACTTTGAAATACTCTGATTAGTTATGTCTGACCCAGACACAAACACATCTGATACAGGAGAAATCCAGTATAATATGACTATGAGATCAAAAGACTTGTGATGTTGGGAACCAGCAGTTAGCGTAATGGCTATGTCGCTGGACTCCCACGTAGTCGACCGCAGTTCGCGTCTCGGACCCGGTGGCTTACAACTCACGCCGGGCGCGTGTGCGTGCGTGCCCAAGATCCCGAGAGGAGAATGGAGGAGAAGGGATTGCGGCGTGACCATCCCTCCTGGGGGGTGATTTCTCGCTTTCTGTCTCTATGTCTCTCTCTGTCTGTCTGGCGAGTGCATGCGCCCTATAGCGAAAAACCTCTCCAAAAAAAAAAAAAAAAAAAAAAAAAAAAAAGACTTGTGATGTTCATAGAAGATAAACATGATAGGATGCTCCTCAAAGCTCTCTAAAATGGGGCCCATCAATACTACGAAAGGAAAAGAATCATTTCTAAGGTTAATTATGGAATACCTCCACTGAGCAATTACTCTTTTTTAAACTCTGTGAAATGTAAACCCACAGAGTAACAATGTCCTCTACTATACTGGAAACAACTGCCATTTACTTTTTCACTTGATTCTCAGGTCTATGATTAGAAACTGGAGTTTGCACAATTAAGCTTTTCATAAATTAAAATATTCTTTAATGAGGCTAGCAGGTGGCATGGTGGTCAAGGCTCTGGGATCCCACATTGTTGACCGTGGTATAAGCACCCCCATGGGGGGATGACCCTCTCTTGTCTTTCCATCTCTCTGTCTCTCCAGTGAACACATGCACCCTATGGCAAAAACCGTTAAAAAAAAAAAAAAAAAAGACAAATGGAAACGATGGGACCATAGTAAGTTGTAACTGACACTCAAATATACTGCTGGAGTCACTAGGCAGAGGAACAGACAAAATTGGAGAGAGCACGCCCTTTGTAATTATCAAGTACCTCTACTGATTGTTGTTTTCTGAGGCAAGACCCATGTGAACAGAGCTTACAATTTTTTTTAAGATATTTTTTTGAGGGGGTTGCCACAGGGCATGTGTGCTTGTGCTTGCTGAAGAGAGACATAGAGAGGTAGAGAGAGAAAAAGTAAGAAATCACCTCCTGGTTGGGAGGCTGGCCATGCTGCATTCCCTTCTCCATTTTTCTCTTGGGTTTTTGGCATGCACATACAGATGCATAGCATGATTTTTAAGCTGTCAGATCCGAGACGTGAACCATGGTCAGCCATGTGAAAATCCAGCATCTTGACAACTACACCACCTGCTGGCCCCTGATTTTTAAAAAGAAACTGAAAATCTGCTTTTCCATGTAAATCTTCTAATTTTATATGTTGGCAACTAATTTCTTTCCTTCTTTCTTCTTTCTTTCTTTCTTTCTTTACTCTTTCTTTTTTTTTTTTTTGTTTTGGCTAAAGAGTGTGTATGCTCATCAGAGAGAGATAGAGAGAGAGGGAGAGAAGAAAGGCCTCCTGTTTTGTGAGGTTTTTCCTCCTCTGGAGGATGGGTTGCACTGAGACACATGGAGTTGGAAAAAGATACAAGGCACTGATGTCATGTTGTTTATTGGCTAAGTTCAGTGAAAGCTCACAGATCTCTAAGTGGCACTTACAAAGTGTTTCCTCCCTTTTAGAGTTCACAGTACAAGGAGCTGAGCCCAACCAAGCCAAGTCCTAGCCAAGTAGAGTTAAGGACCAGGGCTGCATCAGCTAACTGTCCAGGTGCTCCCTTTCTCTTCACATTCTCTTAACAGGGCTGCAGACATTATTAATGGCTCATTGCCAAAGACAAACTGTCACATATACACGTGTATTATATACAGTGGCATAAATCAGCAAAGTCATGATTACACAACTCACAAGTACACTACAACGAATAACGTAAGTTTTTTATCCTGTGGCCTTCAAACATGATAAGATAGAAAGTGAGGGAGCCTGACTAAACCATCCTGACTCCATTTTCCCTACAACCCCTCATGGGGAATAGTTGTCCCTTAATCCCTTCTCCTCCATCTCTGCGTCCCTCTGTGATTTTGAGCATGCATGTATACACGTCGTATGTGTTCCTTAGGCTGCTGACTCTGGAACTTAAACCATGTGGTTGGCCATGTGGAATGCAGCTGTCTTATCCACCAGGCTACAGAGCCAGCCTGGCAACAATTTTAATATTCTACATTATCCACCAAGGAAAGCACTGTAAATGTCAATGGAAACATGCTTCTAAAAGAGATTGAGTACTCAACTTTTCTTTTTCATTTTTTTTTTTTAAATCAGAGAGAGACAGATAGAAAGACAGGGAAGGAGAAAACATGGCCATGCTGATTTGAGGTATTTGATTCAGAATTTGAGGTATTCATACATGCATGCCTGGCATATTTTTCTACACAGTATGTGTATTCCAGGATTCAAACAGCAGTCCACAAATTAAGATCTGGCTCCCTCTACTTCTGTGTTATGGGGTTGGCCCAGAATTCACAACCTTTCCATTTGTAAGCTCATGCCTAGAGCTTCAGATTTTTCTTTACCAGAAAAGCCTCATCGGGATCAGCAGTTAGTGTAATGGCTATGTTGCTGGACTCCCATGTAGTCGACCATGTTTCGAGTCCTGGACCCGGTGGCTTAAACTCATGCCAAGCGCGTGTGCATGCGTGCCCAAGGTCCCGAGAGGAGAATGAAGGAGAAGGAATTGCTGCGTGGCCATCCTCCCTGGGGGGTGACTTCTTGCTTTCTGTCTCTCTGTCTCTCTCTGTCTTTAAAAACAAAAAAAGAAAGGAATAAAAAAGAAAAGCCTCATCAAGGTTGGGAACAATTTTTACTAAAAACAAAACAAGCAAAAGGTAATTTAAATATCAAGATCCTCTTATTAAACTCTAAATCTCAAAAGAAATGTTTAGTTTCACTGAAAGTAAGGCTGATGATGTTAGAGGAAATGCCTTATGCAAAAATCTGCCTGGACTTTCAGAAATAGAAGGAATGAGGATCAAACTAGCGATGGAGCTTTCTCTAAGAGTGCGCTAGTATGGCTGTGCTTTCGATTCAGAGTGTGAGCAGATACAGAGGTCTCTTGTACCCTAGTTTGGTTTCGAATTTGTTACCAGGACACATTAAGAAGCAATGTTAACGGTGTTCCTTCTGCAATAAATAATAGCACACAATAAATGATATTGTACAAAAGCATCTCTTACTTGAACACATTTAATTCTTTTTCCTTTTAAGGATATTTAGTTTTTGGATTAGGGATGTTCAATAAATATGTTAATTATGTTAACTTGTCATTTAATAAATATATCTAACCTTTTCAGGAAACATAGAGAACTTCAGTGAAAATTTCTGATTGAAAATGTGAACTCAAAAGGTGTTTTAACTTTTACAACTGCGCAAATAAAATCATAACACTCTTCAAATTGTTTATCATGTGGAAGATTGTGATATTTGAAATTATAAACAAAGACCATTGTATTTCTAACATACTATTTAATGTCCTAGCTATGATTTATTTCCCTGTGGTCTGGGTGGATGACCAATACAGCATTTCGAGCTTAAAAATTCTATTTTCTATTGTTATTACTTGTCTCCTATTGTTAATATTTATCATTTTTATAGTTGTGATTTCCTTAATAAAAAGGATTATATTTCATTGATGCCACAGCTATTTCCCCCCTCAGGAAATACAAAACAGGAGAGGTTAAAATGATTTAATTTTCTCAGAATCCCAGGAAAGGTAACCTTATATGTTTTTATGTTTCTAGCAAGGAGGTGTTACAAGGCAAGAAAAGCCGAAATATTTTGACTAGTAACTTTGTATGCATAATGTGCATGGGACCTTTATACACAGGCTCTCACCTGCTGAATTCTAATGAGGAACACTGGTCTCATTCTGGAGACCTGCTAGAGTAGAAATGGGATGGAAATGTGCCAGCCTAATGATGAGTATGTGATAGTCACAGGTTAAATTTGCTCACTGGTCTAACAAGGCAAGTGAAAGAAGAGTATATAAGGAGAAAGAGAGAGAGAGAGTTCCCTGAGCTAATTTTCTAGTCATCAGTCGGCTTATTGTTCCCACTAAAAAAGATTGAAAGAGAGAGTGAGAGTGAGAGTTATTATAATAAATATAAAGGAGCTTTAGCCAAGGGAAATTACACTTGGAAGGTCAAGGGGAGACTCAGGGAGAGAGAGGGTGGTGGGGGGAGGGTGAGCAAAAAGGTGCGGGGTCAGGATTTTGAAGGAAAAAGGAACATTGCCCATATCATCCACTGCAACAATATGCTACAGGGTACATTAAAATATGCAGGTTTCAAAAGGAAAGTTTGATTTCTATTTTTATTTAATTTCATATCCCAAATAATTATGAATGTATGTATTTTAAAGTTTGTGTTACAGGTGTGTATGTTTGTGTGTATATACACACGTACAGCTAGGATTTAGTGCCAATAAGTTAACCATACCCAAATACTTTGTGGGAAAAGTTTTTCTTTATAGTTTATTTTCAGATATAGACTAAATTGATATGAAGAAGCACATAAACACAGCGAATGGGCTAGTGTACTATGTATCTTTGCCTGACACAATTCCACAACGTGTCTATCAGACAAGTACGTGTAAGTTATTTGTACTTGCTAAAGTCATTGTATTCTCCATATTGATTTCTTAGACAACAGGTAACTGCTTGGAACAAAAGCACAATGACTCTTCTTTTGGGGTGCTTATCTTGTTCATCAAATGTGTGAGAATACACTGGCAGAATCTAACATTATATTCAAAATTAAAAATCAAATAAAATATCTGTTGAATAGGTAGGGCTTAGGGGCTTAGTGACATTGATTGGTAAAGACAGATTATGTAGAGATTCATAAAGAGCAATCTTCTACACAAAGATATAATGTGACTAAAACAGTTCTTACACAAAGTACCTGAGAAAGTAATGGCTTTTTATCTTTTTTTTTTTGGGGATGTTTTTGCTATAGGGCGCATGCACTCACCACAAAGACAGAGAGAGACAGAGAGACAGAAAGAGAGAAATCACCTCCCAGGGGGATGGCCACGCTGCAATCTCTTCTCCTCCTTTTTCCTCTCAGGATCTTGGGCATGCATGCACACGTGCCCGGCGTGAGTTTAAGCCATCGGGTCTGGGACTTGAACCACGGTTGACTACATGGGAGTCCAGCGACACAGCCATTACACTAACTGCTGGTCCCAGTAATGGCTTTTTAAAGACCTAGTTCACCTTATATAACCATCTTTTTTATTGTTGTGGTTCATCTATTTTAATTCCTAGAATTCTAAAATAACCCCAAGTTGGGAAGCACCAGGGATTTAGATGCACTTTCATATTTTTTTTTAAAAATCTTTCTTTTTACAAATTTTGCATTGTACATTTATAAAAGCAACAAAATCAATACATAGTCTAAAGGATCGGGTGGAATGAATAATCAACTTTAAATGGAGGAGAAAACAGTATGAATTGTATGTTTCTCTCAATTCCATTTCTGGACATGTCTAGTCTGCTTTTAAATGAACTCATCATTTGATTCACATCTCCTGTGGATAGAGTACGGCCCCTTTGGATTCTTTTCCTACTTTATATTAGGACAAAAATTAGGTAAGATTTCAAATTCATGCTAAATAATGAACTATTTTCAAGGATTTGTACTGATTCTCGCAGATTTATATCTTATATTTTCCAACACACCTACACATGCATTTCAGACTATAATTGGTATTCCTCTCATGTGCCATCCTATCAGATTGATGCAAAATTTATACCCATATTTTGCTATGTTTGTCCTCTTCTAGCCAAATGCCCAAGTGTAGTATTTCTCATCTTTTGTTCAGCTGGTATTTAAATCCACTATACACTGAAATATTTAAATTAAATTACTATTTCAGATTCCAGATAAATAGCAATCCTTCTATACTCTAACAAAATAAAGTGCACAAACTAGAGTGCAAGTATCAGTCTGACTAACATACGTATAGTTTTGTGAATACACAGTTTAATAAACACTTTGCTCTATTGAGACAGTATGGATATAATTAGTCATAGAGAAAAATCAATACTTGATATAGAGAGTAAATATATATGTGGCCAGGAAACATTGATATAATATTGAAATATTTGAACGATCTTGATAATTTTAATATATGAATCAGTCCATAAGAAATTCAAATTAATTTCTATCACATGAGTGTTTGGTGAACAAGAATTATGTGACTGACACTGTGCTAGATATTAGTGGTACAAGAATGATTAATAGCATTCTGTCTTAAAAAGAAAAAGATGACCCTATACAGTCAGATATGATACTAAAATATATTAGTAAAGGTTCACGACTACCCAGGGAGCATTCTTTGCTTTCAAACATTTGAAGGATGAGTTGGCCTTATTTTTACCATGTTAAAACTCAGTGAATTCATCCCATGCTGCAATAGATATTTCTGAAGACACTTCTTAAATTTTCTTATAAAAAAATCTTCAGTATGACATAATTACTGATTGGATAGATTTCAACCTTTCAGTCTAGCCTTTTATCAAGACCTCGACAAACCTATTTTTTTCATGTCCCAGGTTAGAATCACCATTTCCTAGGAACTGTGCCTCAGTATAATGTTTCCTCGCTTTATTCTCTTTTACTCTACTCCAGAATCCTTTCTTTTAAATCTGCTTTAAATGCTTTATATATAAATTTAATTTTTTACTTTAATACCTTGCCAGTACTTAGCAGATGGAACCTAGCTACTTGCTGAATGATGTGTTTAATACATGGTTTGTATCCTGAATTTATTATCAATAAATTGTTTTCCAACAATGATCTTCTCTTGTCTCTTCTCTTAATGCTAAGAGGGTTTGAATGTATACCACGTGATTTAGCACCAGTGTCTTGTTACTTTTAGATACTGTTTTTCTGTACATCTTGTCTCTCTCTCCAACTCTCATCATACATGTCTCAAGGTTAGCAGTTTTGGTAATCCCATTAGAGTTGAGTATATAGCAAGTGCTTGATACATATGTTTATTAGTTGAGTGATTTTAGAATCTTAGAAACAACTTAAGTTTGAATTTTAAAGATACATTTTTTTAATGGTAAGAGCAGAGACAGCACATTTGAGTTTGAATCCTGAATCTATTGTTCACTAACTTGGAAAACATCTTAACCATTGTAAACCTCACTCTTTTACACATTACATATTTTATTCCATTGATAGCGTAAGTCTTATAATATGATGCTTATAAAATACTTACCAGAGTGACTGACATATTGGAAGGGCTCCTAATTTAGCTACACAATAATTTCCTATTCAACATTTATTGAATGTCAGCCATAGTTTAGGCACTTTACTGGTCATATTTTAAATGGACAATACTCTTTTTTCTGTTTAAGAACAGGCTAAACGAATTGGCATATTGAAAATAAGAAAAAGTATAATGATATATAAACAACCTTTAAAGCACACAGAGAATCTCCATTTCTTTGGATCATAGCTTAAAAGGAAGTAGACAGATCAACTACAGTCAATAGACCATAGTTTGACTATGAAGGGAAATGCTGAAGAAAAATAAAAATTACATTTCCTAGAAATTGTTAAAAAGTAAATGCAATCTCCGCATGGATAGCAAATACTGGTGAAGCATTACATGAAGCTAACAGTTTAGGGAAAGTGTCTCTTGGAGAAAATTTCAAATAAGCTATTTATTCCAACAAATGAAACACATGGTTTTTTCATAAACATAATTTCTTCTTTAAAGTTTGTGTCATATATAGGCTAATACACACACAATATATATTGTCATGATTCGCGGTATTCGTTTTGCCTTTCTGTCCTTCAGATGAAAAATTTATCAGCTTTTCGTTGTCACATTCATAACCTAATAAGAAATTAATTAGGTAGCTAAAAGTTATTAGTAAAATATCGCAAACCTTAAAGTAGGGCAATTACCAAATGTGAGACTTACATCAAGTCAACTGCAATAACCAGATCCAGACTCAGGTCTTTTTGATGACCTATTCCCCCTCAAAGTTTTGTGATGGTTGCAGCCAACAGTTCTGGTCTTCATTATGATTGTCTCAGCTTACTGCCCTGAAGAGATGAGGGATACAAGAGGTGCTAATCCATGAAGCAAAAGTTCCCGACAATTTACACTCCAACTATAGAAGTAGCTTCCCCCACAGCCCACTAGATTCTCTGTAAGTAATTTTCTTGATAAAGTACAGCCCATCTGTAGATAGGGAAATATGCTAGCAGATACTTGGGCACTGCTATAAATGCTCTCTTAATATGGTTTGGATAATACAGACTAGAATAAATGAATTCTATTTTTATTTATTTGTTAATTCATCCATCCATTCATTCATATAAGGAGATCAATATTTAAAATGATGCTATGGGGGATGAATAAATGATAAAGCCTAATTATCTACTCAAACATAATCATTAGCAATCTCAGTTTGACACTAGTAGGAAAATCTATAGTTTGCTTTCATGAAATTTTATATTTAAACAATGTCTGTGGCAGAAGAAAAGTTATGAGAAACTTAGTTTTGTAATTTCCTAGAAAGGTCAACACCTCCCAAGATATCTTAAAAGTCCTTCATATCCTTGTTTAAAGAATGGTGACTAACAACTCTTCTTTAACCTCCATTCATACCCTTCCTCTCAATACCAAAAATAAAATGTGATATTTTTTGTCTGCCTTCAAGGAAACTCCACACAATCTAGGACAGAGGTTCTGGCTTTGAGGGAAAAAAAAAAAAAAGCACGTTCAAATGCCAGTCTTCCTATCTTGATCTTCTTTCTTTCTGTTGTTAGTGAAAACAGTGTAACAGCATTTACAAGGTTCTTCACAGCATGCCGCTATTCCTGTGCAGCAGGACACAACAAACATTTCGTTTTTCTGTACAACAGTGCAACCTAGTGGAGGAAGAAAAGAGCCCTGCCCTTCAGAGCCAAGCAAGGTTGGCCACTAGAGCTGGTCGACAGATTTTGTCATTTGAAAGACCATTCCAAACTTGCCTGATGTGTTTCATTTCTTACAGACATAACAAAAGAGATTTAACAAAACCCCATTTTTTGTGTGTGTTAAGATAGAAATATGGGTGACCCTATGAACTATTTAGGAAAAAAAAATTCTATGTTTTAACAGTAATACTTGAAAACTTGAGTGAATGTTTTTGAGTTATATTAAATCTTAATTTTAAAATGTTTAATTTAAAATAAGCATTGTTCATGTATTGTTAAGACTACTCTTAGATTAACTATAAGGTAGTAATTGTGTGTGTATGTGTGTGTATATAGTGCATTTTATGTCCCCAAAATATACTATGAGAGAGAAAGAGACATTACCTAGTATCTAGGCACAAATACACACACACATATAATTTGTTCATTAAGTGACCATTTAAAACAGAAAGCTTTATTTTAGTATTTACATATATTAAAATGTTTGGTCTTGAAAAAAAAAGTCAGGATTTTCATGTAGTTTACATATATTTTTTAAAAAGCCACTCAGTATTCCATTTCAGGGTAATTCTTAAATGCTAAATACTTAATAGTTCTTTTGTGTTGATTTGCTTGCTTTTATTGCTTCTGTTAAACCATTACACAAGCTCGTTTTATCACAATGATTTTTTTAGTCCACTAAGTTTTAAGTGGGTTTTAAAGTACATATGTAAAATTAAAACATGTAAATGTGAAAGTCTGAAATATAGAGAAAGAGAAAATGACCTTTTGAGAAGCCATGCATAAAAATTTAACCATTTTACTTTGTAAGAACATGGTGGAGGAGACATCATTCACCCTTCTTGTTTATAGGATATGTTATGGTAAGAATTAAACGTAATTTAGTGAGACAATAAAATCTTTTCAACTACTGTGCTGTTGTATTTGGGATGGATTTGGGGATGATTAAATGAGTAAATCACACAGATCTGAAACATTTTTTTCTGCTTTCTCCTTTTTTTTTTTTTTTTTTTTTTTTTACACCTCCTTAGATGGCATCTTGATCGTGCATGCACTGTGAACACAGAAGGCCTATAGGTCAGACTTGAAATTATAGCTAAACCTCAACTCCTGAGGTACACAGGCTGTTTATATCGATGAAAATTTATGATCTCTATACCCTAAATCCCCGGCCTCTCTTTTACATTGACTTCTTTACTATTTGCTGCTTTATTTTATGGTGATCCCTTGCCCTCTATAAATATATCACGGTTACTTAACCCCAGACCCCACCCCCAGACTTCAGGGCTTCAGAAAGGATCTATTTGTTGCCTATTTTGCTACTGGGTGTTTCATAATCCTCCACATTAGCAGCTATTATTTTATAGCAGTTAACATTTTCCAAATTTTCATCATCTTTTGACTATTAGCCCTCTAACTGCTTAATAACACTAGTTTCAGAACTGTTTAGAGATTATGCTGAAGCAGAAATTTTTCTTTAAGCTCATGCAATGATTAAAATATTTCTATTAAATATTTATCTGTAGAATAATGAATACATTTAACTGTAAAAAAAAATCATGTTTAGGCTAGCTTAATTGCCTTGTATTACTTTAAATGTACAAAACTTACAAAAATCTGACCTAATCTTAACATGCCAGTTGGTAATTAAAGTTTTCCATAGGTTAGATTCTAATTATCTTATTTTGACTGAATTCCTTAGTTGAGTTCCAAAAATAAAGCTGGAACATAATAAGGGATTATAGATTTGCAAAAGCTATTGTCTGATATTAAAATTGTTAAGAAAATATGAGTCAGTATTATGCAAATTCTGACCTAATCCCAGCAGTATTCTCATAGGTAATTGTATTTTTTCTTTAAAGGAGGACAGACCCCACAATAATTATGCCTTGTTAGTGTCCACATTGCTACATTTTTGATTTATGTATTTTTCTGGTAGTTGACAGATAACCAAGAAAAATTGATATATTATAAACTAATAAAAATAAATAATATCAGAATCTGCCTAGCAGGAGTCTACTTAGGAAGTTAAACCAATGCATTAAACACACAATTTTTTGAGCAAGATAGTTTATACTAAAAATTTTTAAAATAACATACATCAAACAGAACTAAATATTTAAATTGTTATGTGTGCATTTATGATTTGTAATGCAAATTGCTACTTATATCATATAAAAATAATTTTTATTCCCCTCTCTAATTTTTGTGGGCAGTTAAGATATTTGTAATCCCTCCCTGTAAATGGTAATATATGTAATATTCCTAAGAAATTAGAATTTCCAGTTTTTCTCCAAAGAGTATAATTTAATGAAAATTTTGATTTGTGCATTCTTCTTAGTGTCCTTTTTAAAAATTCTTGTCACTTAAAATGCTATCATTAGAATTCTTTACATTGTTTTCTATTAAATACCAGGGGGAAAAGATGGCATTTTCACATGATGGCAACAGCTACAGATAAGAGCAGTTCTCTATTGCATCACAGATTAGACAAAATGTCATAGGAAATATGATACTCACAATCCTAGGGTTTGGTAAAATCTAGTACTTAATACTGTCTGGTACAAATGTTAAAACTTTAGGACCAGTAGTTGGAATAATGGCTATGTTGCTGAACTCCCATGATGTTGACCACAGTTCGAGTCCTGGACCCGGTGTCTTAAACTCATGCCAGGCACATGTGCGTGTATGCCCAAGATCCCAAGAGGAGACTGAAGGAGAAGGGATTGCAGTGTGGCCATCCCCCTGAGCGGTGATTTCTCACTTTTTGTCTCTGTCTCTGTCTTTCTGGCGAGCACATGTGACCTATGGTCAAAAACCTCTCAAAAAAAAAAAAAAAAAAAAAAAAACCTTATGAACTATGAATTTTGTTCTTTCTTTCAAGATTGTGTAGTTTATAACTTCGTGTTTTGTTAATATATCCACATTTTCCTTATAATATAACCTGGGTTCTGCAAATACATGATGCAGGAGTAATCAATCTAATGATATTGATTATTATGGGTTTGAGAGTATATGTGTTTATATGGTTGCATGTGCAATCATGAGGAGAACGCATACACAGAAAACGAGAATTGGGCAACAATTTTTACATATGTATTTATGACCATTTTTGAACACTTGCAGTAAAAAAGTACTTTATTTCATTATTTCACTTGATAGTCCTAAATAACTCTTGGGCAGGTGTTAATATCCTCCCTTTATAGAAAAACTGACATCAAGAAATTAAATAACTTCCTAAGTATTTAATGCAAGAATTTCAACCCATTTCTGTTACCTTCATTAGCGTTTCCATTAGGGATCCTTGGACTGACATCATTAGATATTGTCTCTGGCTAATTAAGCAATGATTTCTTAAAAGGAAGTCAAGTATTTATATACTTGACTAAAACTTGGAGTGTCAGGGAATAAAGGATATGCAGAAACTGCCACAGTAGTCTCATAAATGGACAGTAGAGACCATGTGTCACTGCTCGGGAAGAGTCAAACTCCAAACATTGTTGGTCTTTCACTCACTGTGATCAGGTTTTTTAAGTTCCAGAAAGGCAGCATCCAACTGACATTTCCTGTCTATCATGACCTTGCCTTAATGGCTCCTTATTACAGACTGACCACAAGGTATCAAAATGCGAAGAGGTAGTTACAATAGAAAATCAGATTGATGAAAATAATGGACAGTCAAAGAGAAAAGAAAAAATGAAAATATTGATCAAAGGAACAAAAAGACAAGGAAAATAGTATCTATACTCTATGATACCAGACTTGCATTCAGGATGGTAGTTCTACTCTATGCAATTCAACCTTTCTGATGACTGGTGGCAAGAACTTCTTTATTGAAGAAAATATTCCATTTGAAGTAAAATAGACAAATGAGAAGCTCCATCATTTTCTTCTTGTTTGTTTTTAAATATTTTTGAATGAACAAGTGTAGGAACAACAAAAAAGCAATAATCAAAAAACAGGTTATGAGGAAGAATGTGAGCTAGAAAGCTGAGAAGCGAAGACAGGAAAATTTGTCTCTGTAAGATAATGAACAAATAATAAAGTACAGTTCTAAAACTTCAGGGAATTTTAAAATAATTATTTATTTTATTTTATTTATTAATTCATTTATTATTATTTTCTTAAATTTGACCAGATAGAGGCAGAGGGCAAGAGTGAGAGAGAGAGGAAGTGAGAAAACAAGCCACCAGATTCAGGACTTGGACCCTTGTCAGCCATGTGGGAGTGTCCAGTGCCTTAACCACCACACCACCTGCTGGTCCCCAACTTCAGGGAGTTTTTATCACTCCTACTGAATTAGGAGGACCATCTTTAAACATTGGTAAATTTTACAATATATACTTAAGTAGAGTGTCTTACTCATTACCTGGGATGGCTCCTCCAGGTCTACTCTCCACCATTCCCAACTTGCTCTCTGGTTTGCAAATTTATCTCATTAAAATTAATTTGCATTTTATAGTCCTAAAATAATGTATTTAAACATTTTAGAATATTTGTCTTCTACCAGATTTATTTTCCCTAGTGACTCAGTTGTATTTGTCACTTATATTCTGTACTAAGCTTCTAAAAAATGGAAAATGTCTTATCTTCCTCTGAATACATTATAGGAATGGAACAAATCGAAAGTCAAAGACTATTCTCAGGTTGCATACCTTTGAAAGCTATTTTTTTTTTTTTTTTTTTTTTTTTTTGGAGAGATTTTTGCTATAGGGCACGTGCGCTCGCCAGACAGACAGAGAGAGACATAGAGACAGAAAGCGAGAAATCACCCCCCAGGGGGGATGGTCACGCTGCAATCCCTTCTCCTCCATTCTCCCCTCCGCATCTTGGGCACGCACGCACACATGCCCAGTGTGAGTTTTAAGCCACCGGGTCCGGGACGCGAACCGCGGTCGACTACGTGGGAGTCCAGCGACATAACCATTACGCTAACTGCTGGTTCCCCCCTTTGAAAGCTATTTTGTGAGTTCATTAAATAAAAGGAATTTTTCTTTCAGAAAAAATCTAGGCAATGTGCAAGCCAGTTTAAAGACTATTTACCTGTTAAGTCCAAATTACAAAATTCTTAGCTTCATAAAAAAATTACTGTAATAAGAAATATGGTGACCAACCGTGGTGACATGGAGGTAAAGTTCAGGAAGTTGAGGCCACATGGAAAGGTCCTTAAGCCTCCTCATATTTTATGGGCATAGACATGTATGCCCACGATCCGGGCTGACTGAGACCAGGGGTGGATCACAGTCTGAAGACTGTTGGGGTGCTTCTCTTTCTCTTCCTTTTACAGTTTCTCTCCCTCTCATGGAAGAAATAAGTAAGAAACAGAAAAGGGAAGGATTGTCATACAACGAGATTCAAGTTTCATTCCTGTCCTTTCAGGCTACTTGAAATATGGCTAGTATGAATCAAGATGTGCTATAAGTATGCAACATACATCAGATTTCAAAGACTTAGTATCAATAAAATGCAAAATATCTTATTAATCAAATACATGTTGAAATAATAATACATCAGAACTATTTTACTAAAATCAGTTTTACCTTTTTCTTTTTCACTTTTTAAATGCAACTACCGGAGGATTGACAAATGAGTTCATGGAACACATTACAGTTCTAGTGGACAACACTGTTTGAAATATAAGGAGATTTCAGAGAGTTTGTGGGAAAAAATTGAATCAATGTACAAATTTATTTGTTGTAAAAACTTTTTAAATCCATGCATAGTTTTTCTCATAAAATGCATTTTCCACAAACTTTTTGAGGACCCCTTTGTAAATTCCTGGTAAATAGTGAGTGCTTTAAACATAGTTTAATATCAATAATTTTGGAGTAGTACTGGATTTTTTTAAAATTTCAGATATTTATTCTGACTTCTGCCAATTCCTCTGAAGTTCAATGAAGATATAACATGAGAGATTTTGTTCTGTTGAAGAAGTTTAGAAGCAAAAATGCTTTGGTTGGCAAAATTCTCTCTACCTCAGCAAAATCTGTAATTGTCTATTTTGCCCATTTTCAGGGAATAACAAAGGAAAGGAAAAAGGAAGAAAGTGAAAACATAAAGGTATCTACTGTAAGCTAAAGTCAGTGACTTATTTGAAATTTATGTATCACATTTATTTTCTAGGTGTATTGGAATAACTTCAGTTAGAAAATTTTGGTCATGGAACCAGCAGTTAGCGTAATGGCTATGTCGCTAGACTCCCACATAGTCGACCGCGGTTCAAGTCCCGGACCCGGTGGCTTAAACTCACGCCTGGCACATGTGCGTGCATGCCCAAGATCCCGAGAGGAGAATGGAAGAGAAGGGATTGCGGTGTGGCCATTCCCCCTGAAGGGTGATTTCTCGCTTTCTGTCTGTCTCTGTCTGTCTGGCAAGCACACGCACCCTATAGCAAAAACCTCTTCAAAAAAAAAAGAAAACTTTGGTCATAAATGACATAATTTTAAGTGTAACAACACTTATGGAGTTCATCCTTGAATGTTCTAAAAACAAAACAAACAAAAGTTCTGAATACTTTAAAAGGCAAAGGTAAGAAACATTTAACAGATCAAAGAATGTAAAGTTTCTTGCTGAAAAATATTCTGTGATTTTTGCTTTATACGAGAAAAGAATAAAAAAAATATAGTCCCCCAAGAAATTATGTTAATTTGTATAAAAACATGGGTAAAAATGTCTCTAAATTCAAGTCACAAATATAAATGGAATGCAACCTAAGTGTGGAAGAATTTCACTGATCTTTATTGTAGATATGCCATATAATACTTTTCATTTATTAGTTTCTATATGTCCACTAAAGCACCTGATCTGTATACCTCCTACAGCCTCATGTCATAAGAAGCTATATTTATGGTATAGTGTCTTTATTCAAAGGAGGATTTGCATCCATTGCCTTTTCTAATTCCTACTGAACTTAATTTAAAACTATAGAATTAAAGACATTCCTAGAAAGCATTAAATGAATGGATGATTTATTTAATTCTAACTTAAAATAAGTTTTCAAAATGAGATCTCCTAATTCATTAATGATCCTGAATCTATAACTGGGTCTTATATCTTAAAAATAAAAATAATTCTAAAATGTGACATCAATATCAATCATATACAAAATTTCAAAAACCACTATTTTACTTGATGCCAGAATCAAGAGTTGAAAATATAACTCCATTACAAAGTTGTTACCTTTTTTTGGTTTATTTTCTTTTCTACACTCATCTCCCTACCAAGTTGACCTATGTATTAGTTGAATTGTAAGATCTTTTCCTATTGTAACTCAGCTGGGTTTTCCACTCTCAGTATCTCCTTATATATTGCCTAATCTTCAAAAGACATTTCATTAGGTTATATTTTTGATGTGCATTGTGCAAGCACAGTATTTCCACTGTAGTATTCATTCTAAAATACATATTCACGTGACAGCCCATAATATCCTTGAAACAGCCATTACAGTCTGTCAAATAAATAATGCGCATTTTAAAGATGGTCTTTATGTGGGATGACTCTCCTGCATTTTCATGAGGCAGATTTTTCTTTTATTCTTTAAGAAAGAAAAGCACACAAAGGAAATGAACATGCAGAAAAATATGTTAAGGTAAAAGTGACACAAACCAGAAAATTCAAGCATCCTTTAGTTTCTTATTCTCTTCACCACTCCACCATTTTACCCCATAATATCTTATGAAAAAGAATTATGGTGATTACATCATCTTCTGTCATCTCTTATGTGTGAACTTTTGAAAATAAAAATGTCTTATTTTGGGTATTTTTGTAATGGGAATCATTTTTGTATTTACAAAGTGAACTATTTTTCCTTAAAATCCTAGTTTACTTGGTAAATGTACCTATTAAAAGAAGTTGCAACTCAGCAGAGTAAGTCACATTCTTTTTATTTTTAAATGGCAAAATTTTCTTCCTGTTATCTATAATAAGAACAGATCTATGTACACTGATTTTTCCAAGGAATTTACTTGAATTCAAAGGGAAAAATATGTTTTAACCCTCGTTCCTGCTTTAATTTCTTACTAGTGGCTTTAATAGTTATGAAAAAATTTTAAAAATGGAAAACAATGGGTTGCATGGCCACTGTGTATCAAGTACTATGACATTGTTGGGTGTTTGTTTGTTTTAGGTTTTTGCCATAAGGTGTGTGTGCTCATCAGAGAGAGACAGAGAGAGAGAGGGAAAGTGAGAAATAAATCCCTGGGAGGATGGTCACATAGTAATCCCTTCTCCTCCATTTACCTCTGGTGATTTTGGACACAAACACACACACACACACACGGACACACATAGGCCCAGCATGGTTTTCAAGCCTACAGGTCCAGTACTCATACCACAGTAGGACATGCAGGATTCCAGTGCCTTAACCACCATGCCACTTGCTGGCCCTGACCCATGCTTTTAATGTAGTTTCCAATCTAATCCTCAAGACAGCTCTTTAAGGTAAATGTAATTATTATGTACATATGAGAAAATTAAATAAGTAATTTGTAAAAAATATTATGTCTTGGTGTTTGACTATATAGCCCAAGTACAAATGAAACAAGAACATATACTTCAGTCCAGTTAATGCTAGTAGTGTTATCACTATATATTTTTCTATGCAAAAATATGCCATGACTTTCCCAATGACTATATATATATATATATATATATATATATATATACTTCCATACAAATATTTTATAACAATGTATTGCAATGTACTGATTTTATTTGGCTTTTAGTTTATTGTATTCCAATAAAGTAATTGGGTAATAGTTTTGAGAAAAGAACCACTGATGAAACCAGAAAAGATATATTTAGGCCTTTATATGACACACACAGACCTTTTAGACTTATGGAACTAGTATTTGTTCTACAATCAAAAAACTACCAAATCAACACAAAAGAAATAACAAATAATTATCCATTAAGTGGCTGAAATTTTACACTAGTTTTACATCACAGATCCTGAAGTTGAAAGGTGCTTTATTGGACATCACAACTAACCTTTCTGAGAAATGTGCCTCAGTGGAATGTGGTACAAAAACCAAGAATCCTATGGACCTCAGAAGAAAATACTAAAATAGTAAGATTAAAATCAAGGTTTTTATTCATATCCAGAATATTGTGACAACTGTGAAACTTTGTAAATGGATACTACATAATCCGTTAGAAATTATTTCTCACCATCAGCTCTGTAATGTCAGTTGGTGGCAGCTAATCACATGTCACCATTTATATCTTACCTACAGTTTATAAAATTAAATAAAATATGAAAGTGAGTTCTTCAGTCATAATAGCTACATTGTAAGTATTGTAGAGCCATATATGCCTCGTCATTACCACACTGGACAGCAGAGAGTACTGAATATTTCTGTCATCACAGAAAGCTCTGCCAAGCAATGTTGCCCTAGTTAACCAGACCAACGATAATTCCCTTAGATTTCTCCAAGTGGGTCCATGAGAATTTTAATACACTATTATATTTTCTTTAAAAGCACATATTAGGTTTCTGTTGAAAGAAAGGAATTGAACTATATACTCAAAATTTGACCATTTATTTTAAAATTTGACCTTAGGGATACATAAGAAAATTGTACCACCCTACTTTAATCACCTGCTTTAATATTCTTGATCAATGATGTTAAAGTGGGCGCTGGACAGGTGGCATGTTGGTAATGCATTATTCTATGAGACTGACCCACAAGGAAAGGTCCCAGGTTCACTAGAGAACTGCCTTAACATGTCTGGCATGTGCGTCCATGACCTGCAGCTGGATGAAGCTGGGGGGGGGGGAGGGCTAGCTATGTGAAGATCTTCTTGGGGCTATCTTGTCTATTTCTCCCTTTCTCTCTCTCTCACTCATGGGAGAAAAACATAAGCCTAAGAACAAAATTACATTGAAGAGAAATTGGCAATAGGCACGGTAGCCTATTGAATAAGGGGGCCAGATTCTAATGGCCAATCATAGTTTAAGTTCTAGCCCCACTGGCTTAAAATCATGCCGTGTGTGTGTGTGTGTGTGTGTGTGTGTGTGTGTGCCTGCCCAGAATCCCAGCAGGATGGAAAAATGGAGAAGGGACTGTGGTGTGACCGCACCCCACTGCAGAGTGATTTCTCTTTCTTTGACTCTCTTTGGTGAGTGTACATACCCTCTGTCAGTTTAAAAAGAGAGAGAGAGAGAGAGACCCTGGCAAATTATTTTTTCAACTCCAAACTAGCTGTAATACATCTCTTATCAATTGCTTACCTTCTCATGTAATCATGTAAATTATTATAATTACTGAATAGTGGACTCACTCAGTGGCCTGGTGGTTGAGGCAACCAGATTCCACCTGATCACTTGTGTGGTTAGAATCCCAGAATCTGGCTGCATGAGAAATACACTAGGCATATGTGCATGTGTGCCCAAAATCCTGGCAGGAGAGATGGAGGAAAGAGACTGCAACATGACCATTCCCTCCACAGGGGGAAGGAATTTCTCACTTTTCTTCTCTCTGTCACTCACTCAACTCTCTAACACAGGTACTTTCTAGAGAAAAAAAAAATATGAAAAAAAAAAAAACTGAATAGAAATACGACTTAAATTCTTTTTTAAAAAAATCAATGAATAGAAATTCAATAAACTGCCTCCCCTTAAGGCACATAATGTGATTATTGCCTTATATCAGTTTCAGTGGAAATGATTGGAGCTAATAATCATTTTCAGGATTGAGATGGTAGCTTTAATACATAAATGTGATACTTGCAATATTTTTAGATAATAGTAACTAAGAAAAATATTTGACAGTGAGTTACCTGAAGCAAGATACCATGTATTGATTGATTGATTGATTCATCTATTTTTTAATTCAGTCAAAAAACTTTTCTGAATATTTAAAATGTGCCAGCTACAGATAACCTAGACAATGCAAATATAGCAATTAACAAGAGACAATTTCTTTAACTCAAGGACTTCATGTTCTAGTGGGAAAGAAGGGCCATCAGAAATTAAGTAAAAATATCAGATACAGATTTGTCACAAAGAGAGAGGGGGGCAAGACAATATGAAAAAGATTAACCATAATCCCTCACAGAGGAGAAATTTGGGCAAAGAGCTGAAAGTCCCAGTGAAAAGATGGTCCTGCAGAAAAACAAACAAAAAACAAGTAAAAAGCAGAAGAGAGACCGCCAGCTTGACAAGTTAAGACAAAAATAAGGTCAGTTTTATTGAAATATGGGACGGGAGTAGAGCAACAAGGGATATCCTCTCCCTGTTTATTCTTTAGGTTTTGTTTTTAGAGCTTTGTTTGTTTGGCTATAGTGCATGTGTGCTCACTAGAGAGACACAGAGACAGAGAAAGAATGAGAAGTCTCTCCCCCACCACCAGTGGGATGGCCATGCTATGGTCCCTTCTTTTCTTGGGATTTGGTTAGTACATGCACATACACCCCATGTGCTTTTCAAGCAGCTAGGTCTAGGACTTGAACCACAGAGTCGGCATTGTGGGATCCAGCCACCTTCACCACCATGTCAAAGGCTGGTCCTCTTCTCATATTTTTTTTTAATTGAATCCTTAAAATGCAAACCCAAGAGTACACATGTAAATTTGTAATAATACACCAAAAATGTTTAAGACCCTTTTAATGGGACCAGCAGATGGCAGAATGGTTACACTACTGGACTCCTATATTGTTGACTGTGGTTTGAGTCTCTGATCTGGAGACTTGAAACTTATGATGGGGCATGTGCATGCATGCCCAAAATCCTGAGAAGAGAATGGAGAAGAAGGGATTGTGGCATGGCCATGCCCCTGGGGAGGTGATTTCTCACTTTCTGTCTCTCTGTCTCTCTCTGGCAAGCACATGTGCCCTATAGTAAAAATTTCTCTTGAAAACAATTTTTTAAAAACATTCTACCCTAAAACAAAGTATGCAATTTAAAAGTTATATTAGAATAATGATATCACAATATTTTTTAGAAAGAGATATGACAAGCTAGAGAGGAAGAAATGCACAGTCCTCATGTGTACTTTCACACACCTTTATCCTCCCAATGTATTTATTTTAAATTTTTTGTTAACTCAGTATTCAGCATTTATATTATTACATTTACATGCTGTTCACAATTAAGTGAATAACTATGATTACCTTCCTTCACTTGATTTTTCATTTCCCTGAAGTTAATAACATCCAGTTCCTTTCAAAAATGAAAAGAATAATTGAAGTTGAGAACTATAATATTTTCCATAGAAAAATCTTCCACATTCTTTGAGAATCTACTCATCTCCCCCACCATTTTCTCTACATCTAATTGGGAGGTGCTGATTAGAAGATGTTTAAAGATAATAGGCTTGTAAGCAATAGATTCTATAATGCCAGACAAAGGAAAAATGACATTCTTGTCCTTTTCCTCTCCTCTGAGCAGGATATAAACATTAGCAGGGTGACACTGATGATGAGGGAAATGAATGTTCTCATAAAACCAAAGCATGCATCCTGTTTTATTATGTGCTTGCTTATGTTATTCAAGATCATTATTTTAACATCAGAAGTCAAAAAATATAATATGTATTCTAATAATACATTCTGCAAAGATAGAATATACAATCATTAATGGATTTCCTATGTAAACCCTTATTGTTCTCATGACAAAATGGAAATATTAGAGTTGACCTGATGGAGCAAATAAAGATTCTAGCAAAGTCTACTTATGACCTGTTGTGGTCTTGTGCATTTGTCAACCATTGGTCTATAAGCAACTTCTAAAACTAAAATACATGCAACATACACTATTATCCAATAGCTATATTCTGGTACAACAGTGAAAACACCACGTAGCAGTGCTGGCCCTTAGCCTAGTGGCTAAGGGAACAGCATCCCGCATGACTGATAAAGATTCAAATCTCAGTCAGGGTGCCTGAAAAATATACCAGGTGCATTTGCATGCACCAAATCCCAGTAGAATGGAGAAATGGAGAAGAGATTGCTATGTGACCACATCCTGTTAAGGTGTTTTCTCCCTCTCCCTCTGTTTCTCTCTGGCAAGAGCATGTACTCTCCAGCAATTAATAAAAGCACCAAATATCAACCCTTATTATATATTAAATGGGTAGATATAATTTGTGATCTAAAGATGCATAACAAGTTCTGCTGGGCACTGTGCCACACATCTGTACACACATCTGCGTATCTGTAGTCCTGGCTACCCGGGAGGCAAAGGCAGGAGGATCACAGTTTGCGGCATCCTGGTCAACATAGCAAGACCCTGACTGTATAAAATGAACAGAGACCCCTGACAGGATTCATTCCCATCTACCTAGGACTGTATTTTTAAAACTCTTACGAAGTTAATGAAAGGTCTATGTGATGATATAAGTTTAAAATTAGAACGAACATAAAGTTTATTTATATAAACACAGAAATTATGTCTTTATAGTCACAGTTTTCATGTTCATGGAAGTCATGCACACCAGCTTTTAGAAAAATATGATCTAAAACTTTGTCATTATACCACTTCAAGATGTGCAAAACCAAAGGTAGTCAAATTAATAAAAGGTGCATTGGGAAATTCTAAACAGTCATTATCTCTAGATAGCTTACTGTCTACACAGCTACTAAACTTCAGAACTACCAGCTTTAGCTTGAAAGGATATGGTCATATAGCAATTGCATTAGTTCTTTCTCTTAAAATTTGCTATTTTGCAATTATAATAAATTATTTCACAAGAGAATGCATTACAATGCCATGTAAAAGAAAGCAGAAGTTGAGATATTTGTTCAAGAGAATGCTTCTCTACAAAATATAAAAATACTTAGCATCTGCTTATATCATCTGAATACACTTTGCAGTTCATAGTCTGGCTTCTGTTATGTTTACAGCAGCCTAAGAAGAGTTAACCAATACATTAATATAATAGAATTATGTCTGGTCAGAGGTTTGTTCTGCATGTGTGTGACTGGCATCATTTTTCTCAGAATAGATTTTATTTCTAAAAAATGATGCATTGTGTTGGTCCCAGGACTTTATTTTCTAGACAGAAAAATAAGATAATGGTTCTTTATTCAACTACTATAATTGATTTTAAATTAATAGTGACTGTTTCTCAAGCATCTCCAAGAGATAAACATGGTAAGCTATTAAGTAATAATCAATTTGGTAATAAATAAAAAGTCTTTGGTATTAAATTAACCTATAACAGCATTTAAATGATATAATAAAATAAGCCCTTCAA
Source organism: Tupaia tana (assembly GCA_026018925.1). Lineage (NCBI taxonomy): Eukaryota > Metazoa > Chordata > Mammalia > Scandentia > Tupaiidae > Tupaia > Tupaia tana. Next base: position 33,782,502 of record JAKSZU010000008.1, read on the forward strand.
ATTAGTTTATCTATCATACATGACTAATATGTTTCCAATTCTGTAACTAATTATTTACATGTATAATGTATACCATGAGATTTTAATGACTAAATATCATATTGTATTAGGATCAATAGTATTTACTGATGAGTAGATAAACAATATATTTTAATGAATTAAACATTTACACTTCAACAAATACAGTCACTGGATTTGGATTTTGGAAGATAGTTGTAAAATATACCTCCCAGAAATGGTTATTTTGGGAAAGAATACTGAACTAAAATCAGAAATCCTGGGTTTTAATTTTTGGATCTGCCACTAGGTACTCTGTGAGCTTGAGGAATTAAGTTCAATTCAATTCAATAACACTTCATTAAATATTTATGGAGCAACCTCCTTTGTGCAAGAATGGGAAGACCAAAACATGTTTGAAGGCAGAGGGGAGGAATCCAGTAGAGAACAAAGATTAAAGATGCTAGCAAGGAGAATAATTGATGCGATAAGAGTCTGAGACAGGGAAGATAAGATAAAGAGCACAAATCTAGGGGTTAGTCTCAGTAAAGAAAAAGAGAAGGTTCTCCTAAGAGATAAGAATTAAAAATGAAATATAAACTAAAGATAAAGAGAGATTTTGAGGTAAAGAGAAGGCAAAGTAAGATATCTTATATGAGATAGATTTTGTTTTTTATCTTAGTAAATAAAATGAGGAAATCATGAGCTGAGCTCAAAAGCTCACTGGGATGTTGAGGCAGTAGAGGAGGTTAGAGATGGTTCTAAGGGGCATCATGTTAAGGAGGAAAATGAGGTACCTAAACTTTCCAAGGGCTGGTTGGGCAACACAGCAGTAATATGCTGCTCAATCATTGCTGACCCATGTGGAAGATCATGACTGTTCGCCAGTTGGCCTTACATGCCACATCCATGATCCTGGTTTGCTGAGAAGGCTAATGGGGAGCTACAGTATTAGTCTCTGTTGACAGTGTTCATCTTCCTTTTTCCCTCTTGTTCTCTCAAGAAAATCATTATAGACTTAGGAAAAAAAAAAAAAAAATTGCCAAGAAGCAGTGAGGGCTCAGCATCCATTAAGTAATAAGATTTTATATTGGTCATGATCAAGACAATTTCATGTCCTTCTTCATCAAAATTAAAATAAAAAACAATGTATAAGTCATAGCACAAGTGAAAAACTCCTAGTTTTCAAAATTGAAAACAAAAAAATGAGAACAGGAAAAATAATGGGTGATGATTTTCAATTAAGTAGTAGATACTTTAGTTGGTAGAAGAGTTACTGAAATGACAAATTGTAATGTAAAATATACTTTCCAGAAATGGTTATTTTGGGAAAGAATACATTCTAGCTATGAATAAAAATGAATTTTGACCTGTGTAAATGACCTGAAAGAAATAAAAGTGATTATAGAAATATATTTCATGACAAAAACAGTGGAAGAGATTCAATGGATAAAAAAGTTAGATACTTGGTTTGGTCAAAATGGAATTTCAAAATTAATAGTTTTAAGAACAGAACTATTTGGTCTAGAATAGCAGCTCTTGAACATAACATCAGAACCAGCTCTCCAGGTTCACAACAATAGCTGTTACTATTAAATAATTCCTACCATGCACCTAGTGAATCCGAATTGCAGGACTAGGTACTGTACATTTTTTAAATTATTATTATTTAAATTTCATTTTCTTTTATACATTCAATCACGCTATTTAGCTTACAAAGTGAATATTTCAACATGTGAACATTTCTCCCTAGTCCAGTTGATAAAACTATAAATGATCTTCAACAGATAATACCACATTTCTTTGTCCCATTAATGCTTTGCCTCTCTATTTTCTTCTAAATGTCCTTCCTCAGACTCTACTCTTTCACACACACTGTATCTGGTATTGACATCCATTACTGTTTCTATATCCTTTAGTCAATCAGTTTCAGCCATAGAGTGAGGACACTCGGTATATATTGAGTGGGAACATACAACGTCTCTCCTTCATAGCCTGATTTGCTTCACTCAGCAGTAAATCTTCCATATTCTTCCACTTTCTGTCAAAAGCCAGGTTTTTTGTTTGTTTGTTTGTTTGTTTGTTTATGGCTGAATAGTATTCCATACAATGTATGTGCCACAGTTTTTCAATCCATGTATCTGTTCGTGGGCATTTGGGTTGGTACTGTACATTTTTTTTTCTTTTTTTGGAGAGGTTTTCGCTATAGGGCGCGTGCGCTCGCCAGAAAGACAGAGAGAGACAGAGAGAGAGAAAGCGAGAAACCACCCCCCAGGGGATATGGCCACGCCACAATCCCTTCTCCTCCATTCTCCTCTCGGGATCTTGGGCACGCATGCACACGTGCCCAGCGTGAGTTTAAGCCACTGGGTCCAGGACTTGAACCACGGTGTGCCCACCATGAGTTTAAGCCACCGGTCTGGGACTCGAACTGCTGTCGACTATGTGGGAGTCCAGCGACATAGTCATTACACTAACAGCTGTTCCCAGTACTGTACATTTTTATAGTTAAAATAATGATAAGAAATTCTGATGCATAATCAATGAGTATTACTGGTCAAGATAAACTCCAAGTCTAGAATTCTTCAAATTTATAATTAATGAAAAACTAATAATGAGAAGTCAACCTTCCACAATACTTAGTCAATAGAAACCTAAGCTCATAAAGAAACTTTCTGCTGAATACCTTAGAGTTAAGGCTGAATTAGGCAGGACTAAAGTCAAAACGATTCCATTAGTGGTATAGTTTCACCTTTCCACAGAGCTTCCCATTAACCCTTCCACTTCCTTTAATTTATTTACTCATCTTATACCTGGGACTTTTGATTAGTTGTTGCAATTATCAAAAGACACCTGTATCACCAGTAAGAAAAAGAAAGCTTTTATTAATGGGGTGCAGGGATGCCTATTAAAGGCTGAAATCAAAATGCTGGTATACCTTTGAAAGCTGTTGTAATCTAGTAGGCCAAAAGTATATTCTAGCCCTCAGAAAAACCTCTTAATGTATCCTTTCTGTTATTTTATCATTTTTGGAGATCAATCTTATTGGTTGCCTAGTCAGTGTGATAAAACATGGCTGCTTAGAGCTGCTATGTTTATATATGTAGATACATCAAAAAAGCTTGTAGAAAAAATGAAATGAAAATACAAATTTATTTTGGAAAAAAAAAATCCTTTTGAAAATCCAGGAGTAGTTCATTAGTTCAACTTCATGACTAATGAAAGCAAGTTTGAGTAGTTTAACAAAGTTCACACCAAGTAAGTGGGTATATCCAATATTAGAACCCCAGAAAGGCTGATTCTAAAAACAAATTTTTAACAATTACACTAAGGACACTCATACTGATGATCTAAACTGGTCAATAAACTATATTATTATTATGCTTAAAACCATAGCTCTAAGTGTAAAATGAGAAACTACAAAACCTCTGGAAGATATTATACAAGAAAACCTAGATGACTTTGCTTTGATAATGAATTTTTAGATACAATAACAAAAGTACAATCTAACAAACAAAGACATAAGTTGAACTTAATTAAAATGAACATTTTCTGCTCTGTATGATACTTAAATGGTATTAAAGACACTTAAAAAATGAAACAAATTGAAAGAAAATCTTGGCAAAACACATATCCCATAAAGCATAACATACAAAGAATTGCTAAAACTCAACATTACAAAAATTAACTACCCAGCTAAAAAGTAGACAAAGATCCAAACAAACACTTCAAAATCTAAAATACTAACTAGACCCAGCTTTAGAGAAGATGTGGATCTTAAGAACTCTCATTCATTGTGGTTGGAATGCAAAATTGTGAAGCCACTTTGGAAGACAGTTTGACGATTTCTTATAAAGTTAAATATGTTCTTACCATATAATCCAGCAATTTCACACTACAGGATCCACCAAAATGAGCTAAAAATGTATGCCACACAGAAAACTATACGTGGTAGCAGCTCTATCATAATTCTCAAAAGATGGGAGTATCCTAGATGTCCTTCAATAGGTGAATGACTAGACAACCTATGATACATCCTCATGATAGAAAATTATACAGCAATAAAAAGAAATGGGCTACTAAGCCACAGAAAGATATGGAAAATCCTAAATGCATATTTTTAAGTGAAAGAATCCAATTAGAAAAGTCTATACACTGTATTATTTTAACTATAATATATTCTGGAAAGGGCAAAACTATGGAGACAACAGAAAGATGAATGGTTGCCAGGAGTTTGGGGAATGCAGGGTGACTAATTTAGTAAATACAAATTTATTGAAGTGAATTAGTAAATTGAGATTGGGTGGCATGGGATGTCCAATTCAGGTTAATTAAGTGTTTTTCTCATAGTTTAAGATTTAATATTTTTAAAAGAATTTTAAAAAATGTTTACAGGGCCAGCAGGTGGAATGGTAGTTAAGGTTTTTGACTCCTATATGGCTGACTAGGTTCGCATGTTGAACATGGCAGCTTGAAGATCATGCCAGGCCTATGTGGGTACATGCCCAAAATCCCAGGAGGAGAATAAAGGAGAAAGGATTGCAGCATGGCCATCACCTCCACCCCCGGAGGTGATTTTTCACTTTCCATTTCATTGTCTCTCTGTCTCTCTCCAGTGAGCTCATGCACCTTATAGCAAGAACCTTGAATGAATGAATGAATGAATGAATGAAGCATCTATTTTGGTGCACTACAACAGAGAGTAAGCCCTATGATCATTGGTTTTAAACTCAATCTCAGTTACATGGCAGGGGTTGAGTTATTAAATTAGCCACATTCCTTAGTTTAAAAAATAGTCAAAAAGTTGATCATCTTTCAACTGAAATAGACATTCACAGAAGGTTTTTTTGTTTTTGTTTTTGTTTTTTTTTTTCCTCATGACATCTGCACCTCTTGAGGAGATGGCACCATCAAACTAAATACCCCAGATGTCCTCACTTCATTTGATGGACTTCCTGTTCTATATTCTCCTTCCATTGAAAATGGGGGATTGGCGTGAAATAAAAGGTATCTGTGCTGAGCAACCAAGATGGAGGGCCTAGGACAGGGCAGGAAGGATTGCTATGCTGATCAGAACCATGTACACAGCCTTAATCTTGAGATGTCTTTGAAGAATGGACTAGGAAGTTAGGAATAACAGAGAAGATAGGTTAGGATGAAATAATTTTGCTGTTCTGGAGGGGAGTTAATGGAAGAGTTCCATCATTGATTTTTATCCTCAGACTAAAGTGAACCGCAAGAACAGTTTCAGGTTCACTCTAACAGCTCCATCCTCTAATAAAAAACATTAGTTACAAAATATTAGCATATTAAAAATAATTCTTTTTCTTTCTTTTCTTTTTCCCTTTTCTCTTTCTTTTCTTCCTTTTCTCTTCCTTCCTTTCTTTCTTATCTTTCCTTCCTTTTATCTTATTCTTCTATTCTTTTTCCCTTTCAGATATTTATTAAGTATCTACTTTGTGACAGCCCTGCCAAGTATTAGGTTTTAAACTTAGTTGCTGATAGAGACATAAGAAAATACTAAGTTATCAATTACAGAGCTACAGAGAAGCAGAGAGGTTATGAGGCTACATGAAAGGAACTTAATCCAGAGCATGCCAGAGTCTTGAAGGTCAGATGAGTAATAGAGCTGTGTGGAGATGGGAGTTGGGAGAGCAGGGAGACATTATGGCATAGCTGCAAGTTTTTCCCTCTGTCACATACCTCTGGCCAACTTTGATTTTACCTGGAGTGGTGGGTGGTGCCCATGCATGCTTAAAGTATCTTGAAAGGGAATGGTACTTTGCTAGCATTGTTGACTTCAGGATTTTTTCTTTTTTTTTTTTTTTTTTTTTTACTTTTTTTTCTTTATTATCCTCATATTCTTCTTTATATTACATTGAATTACATATAACTTTACATTGTATTACATTACTTTTTCAAAAGGGAATGCCATGCATGTCAGTCAGTACAGAGACATTAATCTCCCCGCTTCAACATTCAATATCTTTTCTATGTTTTCCCCAATCATTATTATTATTCTAATTATTTTTTAAGACAGTCCATCGCTATTTCTCATGTTGCTTGTACAAATACTTTGCCCATCATGAAATACTTCTCAGACAAATCCAGTTGAGAATACTATACATGTCAACATCAACAGTTAATAAGCCATATCTGTTTCTCACTAATGTCCTACCTCTCTATTGTTCATTTGTTATCTTTCTCTATCCTCTTCTCTTCACTTCCCCCATTCCACACTGTCCTATTCTCATTAAGTATCTTCACTGCTTTTATGTCCTCCAATTTTTTTTCCACTATCATAGAATGCTGATAGTCGGTATATATTAAGTGGATACATACAATATCTTTCTTTCATATCCTGGCTTACTTCACTCAGCAATATATCCTCCGTATCTGACCACTTTCTATCAAATTCCAGGGCCTTGTTATTTTTTATGGCTGAGTAGTATTCCATAGAGTATATATACCACACTTTTCCAATCCATTCATCAGTTTGTGGACATTTAGGTTGGTTCCATGTCTTGGCAATTGTGAATAATGCTGCAATAAACATTGATGTGCAAGCACTTTTCTGACTGAGCGTTCTCCTGTCTTTTGGGTAAATACCCAGAAGTGGGATTACTGGATCGAATGGTAGTTCTATTTGTAGATCTTTGAGGAACCTCCATATTGTTCTCCACAGTGGTTGAACTAGTTTACATTCCCACCAACAGTGTAGGAGGGTTCCCTTTTCACCACATCCCCGCCAACACTTATCACTTTTTATATTCTTAATCTTTGCCATTCTGACAGGGGTTAGGTGGTATCTCATTGTAGTTTTTATCTGCATCTCCCTTATGATGAGGGATGTTGAGCATTTCCTCATATGCTTTTTGGCTATTCGTATGTCTTCCTTAGAGAGACTTTTGTTCAGCTCATTTTCCCACCTTTTAATTGGGTTAATCATTTTTTTTTCGCATAAGGCACTTGAGTTCCCTATGTATTCTGGTTATCAGTCCCTTGTCTGAGGCATATTTAACAAAAATATTTTCCCATTCTGAGGGTTGTCGGTTCACACTTGTTACTGTGTCCTTTGCTGTGCAGAAACTTCTTAGTCTAATATAGTCCCACTTGTCTATTTTAGGGATTATTGCCTGTGCCTTGGCAGTCTTATTTAAGAAGTCTTTGCCTACTCCAATGTCCCCCAGAGTTTCCCCAGCATTTTCCACCAGTAGTTTTATTGTTTGAGGTTTTAGGTTAAGATCTTTGATCCATTTTGAGTTGACTGTTGTTAGTGGTGAAAGATGGGGGTTCAGTTTCATCTTTCTGCAGGTGGATACCCAGTTTTTCCAGCACCATTTACTAAAGATGTTTTCCTTTTCCCAATGGATTGACTGATATCCTTTGTCAAAGATCAGTTGGCTGTAAGCTTTGGGGGTTATTTCTGGGGTCTCTATTCTCTTCCATTGGTCCACATGTCTGTTTTTATGCCAATACCACGCTGTTTTGATGACCACAGCTTTATAGTATATCTTGGGATCAGGGAGTGATATGCCTCCTACTCCACTCTTCTTGCGCAGGATTGCTTTTGCAATACGAGGTCTTTTATGGTTCCAGACAAATTCTATGAATGCCTTTTCTAGATCTCTGAAGAATATCTCTGGTATTTCGATTGGAATTGCATTAAACATGTAGATTAATTTGGGTAGAATTGCCATTTTGATTATGTTAATTCTTCCAATCCAGGAGCATGGGATATCCTTCCACTTTTTTATGTCACTTTCAATGTCTCTTTTAAGATTTTCGTAGTTTTCTTTATAAAGATCTTTGACTTTCTTAGTTAGGTTTATCCCTAGGTATCTTATACACCTTGTGGCTACGGTGAAAGGGATTCCTTTCTTCAGCTCTGCTTCGTTCAACTTGTTGTTCATAAATAGAAATGCTATAGATTTTTGGATATTGATTTTGTATCCTGCCACTTTACTGTATTCACTTATTACTTCAAGCAGTTTTTTCATGGATACCTTTGGGTCTTCTAAGTATACCATCGTGTCATCTGCAAATAAAGATATTTTCAATTCTTCTTTGCCTATTCGAATGCCTTTAATATTTTTCTCTTCTCTGATTGCAATAGCTAAGACTTCCAGTACTATATTAAAGAGCAGTGGAGAAAGTGGGCAGCCCTGCCTAGTACCTGTTTTCAGAGGAAAAGCTTTCAGCTTTTCCCCATTCAGTATAATGTTAGCTGTAGGTTTTTCATAGATGGCTTTTATTGTGTTGAGAAATGACCCTTCTATACCAATCTTACTGAGAGTCTTAATCATAAAAGGATGCTGTATTTTATCAAATGCTTTCTCCGCATCAATTGAGATGATCATATGGTTTTTATCTTTCTTTCTGTTAATGTGGTGTATTACATTTATGGTCTTGCGTATATTGAACCATCCTTGCATCCCTGGTATAAAGCCTACCTGATCGTGATGAATGATCTTTGTTATATGTTGTTGGATACGATTTGCGAGTATTTTGTTGAGAATTTTCGCATCTATATTCATCAATGATATTGGTCTGTAGTTTTCCTTTTTTGTCGTATCCTTATCTGTTTTGGGGATGAGGATGATGGAGGCTTCATAAAATGAATTTGGAAGGTTTCCTTCCTTTTGAATCTTTAGAAATAATTTTAGTAGGATAGGGGTTAACTCTTCCTTAAAAGTTTTGTAGAATTCACAAGTGAAGCCATCTGGGCCTGGGCTTTTCTTTGTTGGGAGGTTATTTATTACTGATTCAATCTCCTGGCTTGTTATAGGTCTATTCAGGTTCTCTATGTCTTCCTGATCCAATCTTGGTAGATTATATGCATCCAGGAATTTGTCCATCTCCTCCAGGTTATCTTGTTTGTTGGCGTAAAGTTGCTCATAGTATCCTCTAATGATATTTTGTATTTCTGCTATGTCTGTGGTAATATTGCCTGTTTCATCACATATTTGATTAATCTGGTTTCTTTCTTTCTTCTTCTTAATCAGTCTAGCCAATGGTGTGTCAATCTTGTTAATCTTTTCAAAGAACCAGCTTTTGCTTTCATTTATTTTCTGTATGGTTCGTTTATTTTCTATTTCATTTATTTCTGCTCGAACCTTTATTATTTCTTTTCGCCTGGCATTTTGGGGATTTGTTTGTTGTTGTTTTTCCAATTCTCTGAGGCATGATGATAAGTTATCTAGTTGCCATCTTTCTGTCCTTTTCTTATGTGCACTAATTGCTATGAATTTTCCTCTTATGACTGCTTTTGCTGTGTCCCATAGATTCTGGACACTTGTGTACTCATTATCATTAGTTTCCATAAATTTTTTTTATTTCAGCCTTAATTTCTTCAGTAGTGAAGAAGTCATTCAGAAGTAGGTTGTTCAGTTTCCATGTGTTCGTGTATTTTCGGGGTTGTGTCTTGAAATTAATCTTGAGTTTAATTCCATCATGGTCAGAGAAGATGCTGGGTACAGTTTCTATGCCTTTGAATCTATAAAGGCTTGATTTGTGTCCTAATATATGATCTATCTTTGAAAAGGTTCCATGTCGGGGTGAGAAAAATGTATATGTTGTGGATGTAGGGTGGAAAGTTCTATAGATATCTGTCAAGCCCATTCCATTTATAGTATCATTTAAGTCCTGTATCTCTCTATTTATTTTCTGTCTAGAAGACCTGTCTATAGGAGATAATGGGGTGTTGAGATCTCCAACAATTATAGTATTTCTCCCTATCTCTCCTTTTAGCTCCAACAGTCTTTCCTTCACATATTTAGGCGCACCTGAGTTGGGTGCATAGATATTTATAAGGGTTATGTCTTCTTGCTGGATTACCCCATTTACTATTATATAATGCCCTTCTTTGTCTCTTCTTACAGTCTTTGTCTTGAAATCTATTTTGTCTGAGATCAATATCGCTACTCCAGCCTTTTTTTGATTTCCATTTGCATGGAGTATCTTTTTCCAGCCCTTGACTTTTAGTCTATGTATGTCTTTATCCATAAGGTGAGTTTCTTGTAGGCAACAGATAGAGGGTTTCTGTTTTCTTATCCAGTCAGCCAGTCTATGTCTCTTTACTGGAGAATTTAATCCATTGACATTCAATGTAATTATCGATATTTCCGTACCTGATCCTATCATTAAGTGAGCCATTTTCTTGGTTGCTCTTTGTTCTCGTATAACTGTCTCTGATTTTTTAGTTTTCCTGGTATAATACTCCCTTCAGAACCTCTTGAAGAGCTGGTCTGGAGTTGGTAAATTCCTTCAAATTTTGTTTATTCGAGAATGTTTTTATCTTTTTTTCCCATATGAAAGATAATTTTGCCGGGTATAATATTCTTGGTTGAAATTGTTTTTCACTCAACACTTTTACTATGCTTCCCCATTCTTTCCTTTCTTGCATTGTTTCCGCCGAAAGATCTGATGTTAGCCTGATGGGGTGACCTTTGTAAGTAACCTGGCGTTTCCCTCTTGCCAACTTTAGTATCTTGTCTTTGTCTGTTGTTTTTGCCAGTCTGGCTATAATGTGCCTTGGAGAGGATCTTCTTGGGTTGATTCTACCCGGGGTCCTATGTATTTCCTGGGTCTGGATATTTGAGTGCCTTTCTAGATTTGGAAAGTTTTCTTCCAGGATCTCATGGAATAAATTATCTAGGCCCTTATTATTTTCTTCCTCTTCTGGAATACCTATTATCCGGATGTTGGGGCGCTTGATAGTATCCAGTATTCCTCGTATATTATCCTCATTTTTCATGGTTGTTTTCTCAATCTTCTTGATGCTTTTTTCTAGGTCAGATGTTTTGTCTTCTACGTTAGATATTCGATCTTCTGCCTGGTCTAACCTACTTTTAATACTTTCAAGGGAGGTTTTGATTTCCTGTATCACATTCTTCATTCCTAGAAGTTCCATCTGGTTCTTGTTTAAGGTATCCATTTCTTCTTTCAAGTCATTGAAGGACTTCCTCATCTCCTGGAGCTCCTTGTCTCTTTTCTCTTCCATCTCAGTTAGTTTGGTCACTACAAATAATCTGAATTCCTTATCAGACATGTCCACGACGTCCATTGTATTGACTGTGGGTGATGTAGGCTTGATGATTTCCCTTGAGGGAGAGGCCTTTTGTTGGTTGCTCATATTTCTGGAGCCTCTGCGATTGTTCTTAGTCATTAGGTATTCTATATGTTTCTTCCTAACTGATTGTTAGTAGTTGTACAGGCTTAGAAAATTGATGATTTCCCTTATGGTTGGCCTACCTGTTGCTCACAATTACCATTAACTGTTGCCACTACCCTGGATGGCCCAAAGTCCTCACTGTCTCTAAGGACAGGTGAGCCTAAAATTGACTGAATAAGCAACACCCCAAGAGCAAAGAAAAACAAACTGAAAAAAGGTTGCGCGCCGCGCGCTATTCAAATCACCAGAATTCAGAGTCCAAAGGCTAGTGGGAAAGTGTCAGAAGATGAGTGACAGGACCAGGTTGGTCAGGTCTGGAGCCTGAGTCCGCCTGGTGCCCGGAACTGCTGGCCGGCTCGATCCGGATTGTGGGTGGGGTGGGGTGGGAGTTCGCCTTAAAGTCCCAGACAACCAACCTGGGGTCCAAGGAGGAGAAACGGTGGGGATGCGTGGAGATTCGGAAAGGTCGGGCCTGCAGCCTCAGTCCGCCTGGTGCCCGGAACTGCTGGCCGGCTCGATCCGGATTGTGGGTGGGGTGGGGTGGGAGTTCGCCTTAAAGTCCCAGACAACCAACCTGGGGTCCAAGGAGGAGACGACTTCAGGATTTTTTCTAAAGCTCACCCAATCTAAATGCATACCAGCTCTCAAGATAACCCTTGTATTAGTTTCCCATTCTGCTCTAACAAATTACTACAAACAGTACCATAACAATGCAAGCTTAGTATCTTAGTTCTGGAGGTCAGAAATCTGAAATATGTCTCACTGTTATATATTTGTTTGGCTCCTGGCCTTCTTCCATCTTCAAAGCTAGCAATAGTTAGTTGAGTCTGTCTCCTGACACATTAATCTGACCTTCTGCCTCTCTCTTAAACTTTTTTAAACCCTTGTAATTGCATTGGGCCCACCTGAATAATCCAGGATCATCTCTCTATTTTAATGTCTGCTGATTGGCTATCTTTATCTCAACTACAATGTTTATTCCTTTTTCCCATCTAACCTGATATTCACAGGTTCCTGGCAGTTAGACATGGACATCTTTGAGAGGGCATTATTCTCCCTGTCACAGCTCTCAATCAAAGGATTATGAGACATTGAATGAATACACCAGTCTCTTGTCCTTCTGATAGACAATTCTGAGACTCATTTTACATGGTTCTTCACAGAATCTCTAATAGAAGTAAGCCTCTGTTGTATGAAGCTGTAAGCAATCCAATAATACATGCTTTGTTGGCTTTGCCTCATTTGGTATGGGATACTACCTTCTATCTCTTTTCTTCTTCTTCCTGTGATTCAACTCCCAGATGAATTATCTGCTTTCAAGTCCTTGTCTCAGGCTTTACTTTTAGAGAAACTCAAAGAATTTGTTAGAAGACATGGTTCTATAATAGATAGCTGTCTCAGAGGATGGGATTGTGGAATGTAATCATTCTCTGATCTGATGAAGTACTGAACCCCAGGTGAAACTGTAGATACTGTTGTCACCTAAATAAAGTCGACATAGATTGTAGTCTCATCTTTGAAAATACAGCTGCAGAAACATTGACTGACTTGATACTCTGCAGAACATTACTCTAGCATAATATATGGATGCCATCATTACATTTTACCTAGTGAATAATTTGTTCAAAGTATCTTAAATATCTTTGAGAGTAGCATTTGTAATAGTAAGTAGAAGGTAATGCCCAAAAGTTTCAGGGTCTATTACTTGTCTAAATCTGTCAAAGACACAATGGTGTGGAACATGTCAGTATATCTCATCAAAAGTGTAGGACAAGTCATTGTAAATATTTATCCTACCAGTAAGTAAGAGGCACAGTGGTTGCTGGACTTGTTTGAATTTTGTAGGCAGAATATATAGCACATTGAAATATTACATCAATCCAATTATTAGATTATTCAGAAGCTACTAGTTTTAAGCAATTATCTAGAACAAGATATTCATCTACAGCAATAATCTAGATCTGTCATTCAGATCCAGGCTGACTTGCACCCTTCCCTACCTCTTGACAAACAGACTGAATATTATTAAACATTTCACTGGTAGAAAAGAATAATGTTTTATAATCTTTGTGAATCCCATCAGGGTAATCACATTAAAAAAACAAAGCATCCGGTCAGCTGGTTGCAGAGTAGTTAAAGATGCCTGAAACAAATGGGCAGCAACACTGTTTGAACCCTAGCCACAGTGGACTGAGAAATATTCTCAAAATCTCCAAAGAAGAAATGGAGAAGAGATTGTGGTATGCCATCCCCTGTGGGGTGTGCTTTATCACTTTCCCTTTCTCTTTCTCTCACCTCTTTCTCTCTCAGTGACTGTACATACCATCTAACAAAATTTTTTTTAAAAAAAAGAATCCAAGATTCTTAAATAATACATTCTTTTAGAGAAAGTCAAATGCTTTTCAGTTGAAAAGTAGTTTTAAAGAATTTTATGGAGTCCATGATGAAGATGAATGCTTAATCATTGATCATAAAGTGACTATGGGACTGAAACTAACTACCATGTACTGGGTACATAGGAATGCTTTATGAACACAACTTTCCAGATGGTTTCTGACAGACAGACTGATCTACTTGTGATTCAGTACGACATTGCCTAAGAGTAAAAGACACAGTTTATGGCAAAAGAAGTAAAATGGCTGGCACATAACTTCAGTATTTGCTAAATCTCCTCCTCTTAGCATATATTGCATCACCTAAAGCAGCCAATCTTCTAGAATATGTGAATGGGCTTTTAAAACCTCTACATAGGCATTGACACAGTGGCAATGCTTCACGGGGTTCAGTTGCTCTATGCTATGAAGTACGGACATTGACCCAATGGCTGCTACAATGGTGCTGTGGACTGAATTGTACCCACATCAAAATTTATATGTTGAAACCCTAAGCCCCAGTGTAACTAAATTTGGAGACAGGGTTTGTAGAAGCTAATTAAGATTAAATGAGGTCAAAGGGTAGAGTCCAAATCCCATAGGATTGGTGGCTTTATAAGAAGAGAAAGTGAGAAAGAGCTCTCTTTTTCTTCACATGTCTGAAATGAGGAAAGATCAGATGAGGGCACAGTGAAAGCAGCCATCTGCAAGCAAAGAAGATAGCCTTCACTAGAAACTGAATTGGTTGACACCTTAGTCATGAACTTCCTAACCTACAGAACTGTGAGAAAATAAATTTCTTTTATGTAAGCCACTCTGTCTAAAGTATTTTGTTATAGCAGTCCAAGATGACTAAGAAAAAAGAACTGAAGTTTCTGTTCAAGTTAATAATGAATAAGTAATTGCAGAAACCACAGCTTAAAAAGCAAGGCAATAAAGGCTCACATTTTCAGGGAAGGTCTAATTTACTCCATCAGGAAAACTTCCTAGATATAACAGATGAAGCACAGACTGAAAGGGAAATAACACTACACTGAGTGATGGGAAAAGAAAATAGTAATTGTTAAACACAGACCATATTAGCAAAACTGGACTTGAGGGCTTCTTTTAGAATGTTGGTTTATTACCAAAGCACAATAGTTCTGCATCTCTAAGTATCAAGTGTACCTTCTTTCTCAATAGGTAGGATTTTATCATTTAATTCTTTTTAAGGTAGTATATAGATTGATTTTGGGCTTTAGTGTCTAGTAACACAGTTATAATTTAGAAGCCAAGGTAGCCCAATTTCTTCAGCTTACTTATGATCCTCTAAGTCTTACATGACTGTTAACACAGGTATTTAATGACCCTCACCCTCTCACAGAGGAATACTCTCAGAAGATCTCATGTATTTGGAGTAGGTGTAAATATGAAATATAAAACAATATAAATATATGTTTGTTGTTTATAAAATTGCGAGTTATCATCAATAAAATTCTTACAAATTCTCTAAACAGCAACCTGTAGCATCAGGGAATTTGTATTTAGGGCATTTGTTTCTGTTCATTTCTTTTTTTTTAATTTATTTTAGTTTTTTTCTTTACAAAAACTTTTTGAAATTCATACAGCTTTCTAGATGTCAGCTAAGTTGCCTCTAACAGCCCCTTGGCAGTAATATCAGAACCTCACCAAGTCCTGAAGTGTTAGCCTTTTGGTATCATTTTCATAGACACTGGTGTTACACTCCCCTTATTGTTGGGAGCCTGTCACTTAGGAAGACAGTGATATAGTCAATATTTGTTTTCTACTCCCCTACAAGTTTTTTCTGCACTTGTCAAGTCAAACAAAGCACTTCCTAGACTTGAATCTTTGACAAGTTCTGCTTCTGGAAGAATCCAACAAATACAACAATTTTTGGCACACCAACATTGGTATCAAAATCATGCCACACCTAACATTATTGAGTTGTCAGAAAAGTCATGATGTTTCTATGCAAAAATGCATCATGACTTTTCTGACAACCCAAAATATATTACTTCCCATGATTTATTTTTTGTAAAACAAACAAAAACCAAAATGGGCGTTCAATAGATAGACAACAAGTGGTATGTAATGTAGGCATAAAAAACTGAATTTATCAGATTTATTTTCTTAGGAAGGTAAACCAAAATTGAAAGATCATACAAATAGAGCCCTCCAAAACCCTTATGAGTCAATGATAAGGTAGCATTAAGAGTAGTGTTGAATAATAAAGTGATTATGAGAAACTCTGAGTAGGCAGAATCTGTGATGTGAATGAGAGCAAAACCTAGGAGAGAGTGAAAATAATAGGGAAAACAATCTTTCAGGAGACAGAGGAGAAAGAATCAGGAAAAAGGGGAGTATTACTAATTTTTCCTTTTTCCTCAAACTCCAGTGTGGCACTTTCAATCGTTACTTAAAACACTGGTATTTTGTTAAGAGTCATAAAGAAACACAAGTCACATGCTCTAGTCTAATGTGAAGCATGAAAATATTCATATAATTGTATTTTATCTCCATTTTATTCAAACTATCTTACTTCAAATACCAACCCTAAGAACTACCACTATAACCAGTGGTCAGAGCTTTTTTACATTATTTATTTATTTACTCATATATTAATTAACTCATTCATATAAAACATTTTTAGGCACAGCTAGTGATGTAGTGGCTAAGGCAGCTGGATCCAACATGGCCAACTGTGCAACTTAAGTCTCAGACCTGGTGACTTAAGAAGCACACTGGGTATGTGTGCTTGCATGCCCGAAATCCAAAAAAGAGAAATGGAGAACAGGTTACAATACGACCATCTCCCATGGGATCTATTACAATAGATTTTGTTGTGGTCACAACAAGCAGCAATAAAAACTTGGTCCTTGTAACAGAGACATTTGTTCTGGCACCAGTTATTTGTTGGCTGAGTCAGTTGTAGTCCTGCTCAGGCTTCCTCCACTCAAAGATGCAGGCTGAATGAGAGGCTCTTATAAGTGAAGCAGTGATGTGATTCCTCCAGAAATCTGCTTAGAAATGACACACACCTTGTCACTGCCGAAGGAATTCACATTAAGTATGAATATTGATATGGAGAGGTATAATCCTTCAAGTGACACTCACCAAGAAAAGAGTTTTGAATAATAATTTAATCTAGCACAGTCTGCCTTCTTTGTCACAAATATTTACTTATCATCCTTCTGCACATAGATATTGTTACTTTGGTAGAGGGCACATCCCATTGCCAGAGAAAGCAAGAGAGAGAAAGAGAGAGAGAGAAAAGCACTTCTTCCTCTACATGGGGCATGGTCATACCATAAGTCCTGCCCCTCCCCCTCCCCTTTTAGAATTTTTGGCCTGCACACACACGTCCAGCTTATTTCTCAAGCTGCCAGGTTTGGGACTTGAACCCTGTGCAGTTGGGTATATGACATTTACCTGCCTTTACTACTATGTTCTGGGCTGGCCTAACAATAAGATTTAGGACGAAGTGTTTCTTTAACACACAATCCAAAAATTTCATTGATTTTTTTTAACAATAAAGCATTCCCTTATTCACTCATGCCAGCTCTACGCTGTAGTTCTCATCTAGGTTTTCTTTAGGATAAAGAATGAAAACACAGCATTTATCTGTGACTACTCCCTTGTAATGTGGCAAGTATACGAGGGATATGATGAAATCATGCAAAGGTTATTCAAACTTTTGTTCAAAAGTAACGGAAGTCATATATACTTACGTTTCAACCATGAAATGTTAAAATATTTCATCCAGTTAAATGACCAAATCTAACATGAGTGGAACAAAAAGTATAGTTCTCACATGGCAGGTACACTAAAGGAAGAGGTCCACACAGACAGATGACCTATATTGTCAACATTAATTCAGTGTGTTACATGAGATTTATGTTTCAAAAATATACCTCTGGTTCGTGTTTTGAGAATACATTTTTGAAAAGCAAGTTAAAAGCAACGATATCTATTGAAAGACTATCATTTTAATAATCCTGATAAGAAATGTAATGCTGACCTGAAATAGAGTGGTGGCAGAATAAGAGGTTGGTTTCTGGAATATGTCAGCAGGATTTATTAATAGATTACATGCTGAGCTTGAGAGAGGAACAGAAAAGAATAACTTCGAGGTTCATGCTCAGGCTTAGCATGTTGACTACCCAGGGTCAGCCAAGTTATGATGTTTGCTCTCAGGACTTCCCTATTTCTTTCTTTCTTTTTTTTTTTTTTTTTTGGTGGTGGGAGAGGTTTTAGTTACAGGGCATGTGCGCTCACCAGAGAGAGATAGAGAGACAGAAAGCAAGAAATAACCCCCCGGGGGATGGCCATGCCACAATCCCTTCTCCTCCAGTCTCCTCTCGGGATCTTGGGCATGCACACCCACGCACCCGGTGTGAGTTTAAGTCACCAGGTCTGGGACTCGAACTGCGGTCGACTATGTGGGAGTTCAGCGACATAGCCATTACGCTAACTGCTGGTCCCAGGACTTCCCTATTTCTGACATCAAATGCAAGTTTACAGAGGTCCCAAAACCATACTTAGGTTTAATCATTTGACGGAACTCAGCGGAAAGCTGCTATAATCAAAGCTATAGTTTATTATAGGTAAAGGAAACATATCAACACCAGTTAAAGAAGAGCACAGAACAGAGTCTGGGCAGAAAGGCAAAACATTCATTGTCCTCTGTGGAATCAGAATGTATTACCCTCCTGGTTCATGATGATGAGGTAAGATCAGATCACCAAAGAGGTCCACACAGACACATGACCTGTATGTGGTCAAGGTTTTTCTTGTTTTTTTTTTTTTTTAGAATTATTTATTTTATTTTATTTATTATTATTATTATTTAATTTGATATAGGCACAGTGTGCTCACCAAAGAGAGACAGACAGAGATAGAGAGAGACAGACAGAGAGGGACAGCTAGATCTGGGACTTGAATCATAGTTGGCCATGTGGGAGTACAATGCTTTAACTATCATGCCCCTTGCTGGCCCCAGTGTTTTTGGTTTTTTAATTTATTTTCAAGAGGAGGGGATTCTCATGGGAACCAGCAGTTAGCGTAATGGCTATGTCACTGGACTCCCACGTAGTCGACCGCGGTTCGCATCTCGGACCCGGTGGCTTACAACTCACGCCGGGCGCGTGTGCGTGCGTGCCCAAGATCCCGAGAGGAGAATGGAGGAGAAGGGATTGCGGCGTGACCATCCACCCTGGGGGGTGATTTCTCGCTTTCTGTCTCTCTGTCTCTCTCTGTCTGTCTGGCGAGCACACGCGCCCTATAGCGAAAAACCTCTCCAAAAAAAAAAAAAAAAAGAGGAGGGGATTCTTTTATATAAAAATGTTCAAAAGGAAGCTCTTGACTATCCCAACTAAATTAAATAACTTAATTTTCTATGCCTGAGTTTGTTATCTCATAAAGTAATATTGCCAAACACTGTGGGGTCATTCTTAATTCCTCTATTGCCTATACCCAAAAATTTAAATCAACAACTGTCTTGTGAATTCTTTTTTTTTAAAATTTATTTATTTACATTCATTCACTGTACATTATTATAGCATACAAATGAGATTTTTCCATTCACAGTGCACTGTATATTGGCTCAATCAAGCACATCAAGATGTGTGCTATTGTCAACACATATTCTACTCACTGAGGTTTATGCCTAAAGTCAGACTTGTGTTTGTGAATTCTTCAGCCTCTATCTTGAATTTTCCCTGTTCTGTATGTATCATCTCTCATCTGTCTCTTTTGCTATAAGATACATGCGCTTGCTGAAAAGACAAAAAGACAGAGATACAGAAAGCAAGAAATACGCCACCCCCCTTGGGAACCAGCAGTTAGCGTAATGGCTATGTCGCTGGACTCCCACGTAGTCGACCGCGGTTCGCGTCCCGGACCCAGTAGATTAAAACTCACGCCGGGCACGTGTGCATGTGTGTCCAAGATCCCAAGAGGAGAATGGAGGAGAAGGGATTGCGGCGTGACCATCGCCCCTGGGAGTGATTTCTCGCTTTCTGTCTCTCTGTCTCTCTCTGTCTGGCGAGTGCACACGCCCTATAGCGAAAAACCTCTCCAAAAAAAAAAAAAAGAAATACCCCTCCCAGGAGAAATGGCCATGCTCATGCTGCAATCCTTTCTCATCCTATTTTCTCTCAGGATTTTGGGCATGCACGCACAGACACTCAGTGTGAGTTATAATCCGCTGGGTCTGGGACTCAAACCATGGTCGACTATGTGGGAGTTCAACTACATCATATTAAGCCCTCCGCTGGTCCCTCTAGTTTCATTCAAAAAAAAAAAAAAATTAAATGATTTGGTAGAATTTTGGAGAATTTACAAGTTAAAGATGGAAGACCAAACTGTGCATTTTCATTTTCACCACATTTTATTTATTTTATCATTTTACTTCCATATAGGGAAGAATGCACATCAAGTTTATGAAAAGTTGCATAAAGTTTAGGGAGACAATACTCTACAAGAATGTCATTCCAACAATAGTTCACAAAATTACGTGCTGGTGATTTTTATCTCAACAATGTTCCTCAATCTGGGAGGCCCACCAAGATTGATAATGATAAACTAAAGCTGTAGATAAGTGAAAACCACGTTACATGACTAGAATTGCAGAAATATTGAACATCCATCATTCAAGCATTCACAACCACCCGAAGAAGCTGCAATACATAAGCCAGATCAGCATTTGGGTTCCTCATGAACTCGAAGAAGTTCATTTGATGGTACATATAGACATTTGCATTATGCTCTTTAAACAATCCTTTTTAGAAGTGACTGATAACTGGTTATGAGAAGTGGATTGTTTATGACAAAATGTGCAAATGGGCTCAGTTCTTTTTTTTTTATCTTTATTCAGAGAGTTTTTGCTATGGGGCGCGTGCACTCGCCAGAGAGAGAGAGACAGAGAGACAGAAAGCAGGAAGTCACCCCCCAGGGGGGATGGCCACACCACAATCCCTTCTCCTCCATTCTCCTCTAGGGATCTTGGGCACGCATGCACACGCACCCGGCGTGAGTTTAAGCCATTGGGTCTGGGACTCGAACCGCGGTCGACTATGTGGGAGACCAGCGACATAGCCATTACGCTAACTGCTGGTCCCAAAGGGGCTCAATTCTGATGTGATGATTCACCTCAAATGACATCAAAAGCAGACGTTCTTGAGAAGAAGGTCATGCTCTCAGTGTGGTAGAATTTTAAAGGTGTCGTGTTTTTCCATCTCCTACCAAGGAACCAAAAAATCAATTTGAATATGTACTGTCAGTCATTGGACAGTTTGAATGAACCCATCATCCAGAAACGTCCAGAGCTCATTTATTGTAAAGGAGTTGTGTTTCATCATGATATCATAAAAACACACACAAGTTTGATTGCCCATCAGAAATTACTAGAGCTCAGACCGGCAGGTAGCATGGTAGTTAAGGGTGTTGGATTCTCACATGGCTGACCGTGGTTTCAGTCTTGGACCTGGTGGCTTGCTTTCTCACTTTCCCTCTACTTCTCTCTCACTCTGTCTCTCTCTGGCTAAATAAAAATCAAAATAAAAAATAAATAAAATAAAGTTAAATAAAATAATTCTTTAAAACAATAACTGGAACTTGGGTGGGATGTGTTGCCATACTCATCATACTCATCTGACCTTAACACTGCCAGACTTCCACTTGTTTTGTTCTCTTCCAAACTCCTTGCATAATATAACATTCAATTCACATGCAGTAAATCAGCATCTTGTTCAGTTTTTTGCCCATAAAGACAGGTCCATCTATGAATGAGGAATTATGAAGTTCACAGGAATATGGCTAACAGTATCCAAAAAATAGGCAATATATCATTGATTGATCTTTGTTCTTCATATAAATAAATGACTTTTTTTTTTTTGAGAGGTTTTTGCTATAGGGCACGTGCGCTTGCCAGAAAGACAGAGACAGAGAGATAGAAAGCAAGAAATCACCCTCTGGGGGGATGGCTATGGTGCAACACCTTCTCCTCCATTCTCCTCTCGGGATCTTGGGCAAGCACGCACACGGGCCCAGCATGAGTTTAAGCCACCGGGTCTTGGACTTGAACCACGGTCAGCTACATGGGAGTTCAGCGACATAGCCACTACACTAACTTCTGGTCCCTAAATAAATGACTTTTGAAAAACATAGAAAAATATGTCATGACTTTTATGACAACCTAATATGCACCTAATAAGGATAAAGTCAGATATGACTCTTGGTAAGTCTTAGATCTCTATATTTTCTTTGGCAAATATGAACAGAAGATCCCTAGTTACCATTTTGCTAACTGTAATTGTGGACATAACTCTCATGCCTTCATGCTAAACTTCATGAAGGTTGTGATACAGTCAGACTCAAACATTCAACTTAAAAGTACCTGGAAGAGGGACTAGTGGATGGTTTGATGGTAACGACAAAGGGCTTGAAACACACTGGGTGTATGTGTGTGCATGCCCAAAATCTCGAGAGAAGAATGGAGAAGGGATTGCGGCATGGCCATTCCCCCCAGGGGGGTGGTGGTGGTGATTTCTTGCTTTTTCTTTCTCTGTTTCTCTCTTTCTCTCTGGCAAGTACACACATCCTGTAGCAAAAATCTCTCTAAAAAATAAATAAAAATAAAGTACCTGGAAGAAGGGACAGTTCAAGGAGATAAGGACATTATGATGGATTCTATAAGGGAAAGCTTCTCAAGGTGAAAGCTGATAATTTCCCTTTAGATTTCAGTCTTAGGCATTTTGATTTCCAATTATAATAAAATGTCAACAAGGTCAGAAGGCCAAGTATTACAGGGGCAATTAAAACACTAAAGGATTAATGCCAATAAGGTTAACTTAATAGAGCCTTCCAAGGTTTCATTCATACTCAATGGAAGAGATGCTTTTTCTAGAAATGGCATCTATTGACTGTGTGTAGAAGAATAAACTAGAGCTTTTCTAATTCATGATAAAATCAGTACAGAGCTAGAATCTAAAAAAAAAAAATACAAACTCGGAAATAGAGTTTGTTAGAATTTAATTATTTTATTGCAAATTAACTCTATGTCTAAATAAATAAAAATAAAAGCTTTGAATTCACAAATATTTGCCAGACTGTTCAGTTCTTTGATATTCTTTGTCTCATTCAACACATAATAAATATTTATTGTGTGTTGTGTACACGTCTCTGAACAACTTGCAATTAAATTATTATTACTAAACTAAACAAATTATTTTGACTCACAGTTAATCCTTAAATTATTAAATACTTTATTTCTAAACTGTATATATAATTTATATTATAATTAAATGTATTTGAACAAATCAAAGGGATGGCAAACAGAATACAGTTAATAATTCTAATAGGCATTTTTCTTTCCTACAAATATTCTTTGAAGACAAATGACTTAAGCATAATTTGTATTCTGTGTTTTAACAATTGGCAATCTCATTTCAATAAGGAACATTTTATAGGTAAATAATCAAATGACAATTAATAATATGAAAAAAATTTATAGTTAATTTTTAAATTATATTATCTTTTGAAGAAGGTAGTGTAAATTTATTTCTGCACAAAGTATTTCCCACAAAACACTCTTTTTAATATAGTGGAAGGTTGACTTGGTGATGCACATAATTACCACTGAACATGAGTACAATAGTCATAAATAACTTATTCACCAGTATGCGATTATCTATGCCTATCAAAACATAGATTCTTGTTATATGAAAACATTACAGATAAATTAAAGGTATAAACATATGGGAAGCAATTGGGCCAGCCATGTATCCTACTGGTTGAGGGAGCTAGATCCCACATGGCCCAGTGTGGCTCAAATTTCTGCCCCAGGAGGAGCTAGGGAGATATTCAGGGCATAGGTACGTGTTTGCCCCAGAATCCCGACAGGATAGAAAAATGGAGGAGAAGGGACTGTGGTAGAACCACACTCCATTGGGTAATGTCTTATCTCTCTTTCTCACTCTGTCTCTCTCTTTATTTCTCTCTGGAGAGCAAACAAAGCCTCTAGCAATTGATAAAATGTAAAAAGCAAGACAAAAATTTTTTAAAACAATTTTGAGCATATGTTTATGTCATTGTATAGCAAATAATAGAGAAAGATATAATGCATTCGTATAGGAGGTATGAAGTAATTATCTTATGAGCAAGATGCAAAAAAGTACAAAGAACAGGATACAATTGACATTTTTCAGTATTGTTTTTAGAGATTTTTGTTATAGGGCATGTGTGCTCACCAGAGAGACAGATGGCAAGAAATCACACTGCAGTCCCTTCTCCATTCTCTTCTTGGGATTTTGGGCACACATGCATACATGCCTGGCAGGCATTTCAAACTGCCGAGTCCAGGACTTGAACCACGGTTGACAATGTGGGAGTCCAAGCCCCAACCACAACATCACTTGCTGACCCCAATTTTTTATTATCTTAAAAATATAATCTTTAGTACTGTAAAAGTGACTGGAACATTTAAAAACTGATCTTTATCCTAGGAAAATATATTTTAATAACTGATAAAAGATTAGTTTCTTTATAAGAAACTTATAAAGAAATAAGACAATTAAAAATGTACCAGTATTATAAATGAGCAAAAGATGTGAATTGGAAGATCACTCAAGAACAAATCTGAAGTTTAGTGAACATAAAGCTACTTAATCTGATTAGAAACCAGGTAAGAGAGAATCCCAGTTTCTGAAACTCCACTTCCTCAATTCAGAAGCTGCTCAAGCACTTAATAGCTATGTAACTTAGGGCTAATTCTTTATCAGAATTCTTTTAGCAAAATTAAAATGACAGTACATATAGATTTGTTGTTGGAAGTGAATGATTTATTACATAAAAAGTTCAAAACAGGTAGTGGCTATTGTAAGTTGATCAGGTGTATTTCTACATAGAAACAACAGGAGTAAACCCTTGTCGAGTAGAAAGAAAGAACTATACTAAACATATCCTGAGTTGAATATAAAACTTTAGGGAAAATGAAAAAAAAACTAGCTTGAAGGAACAATATTTCAAGGAAAATTATCCAAAAAACATAAAATGCAGCATTCATAATACATTTTAAAATATATAAATGTATTTTCTTTGGATTATGACTAATATATCGAAACACGGTTAGAGAGTAAACAAATTTAAGGTAATGGTTATTTCAAGAGAAGATAAGAGTGGAAAGAGACAGAGGATGAACTTCATTGGTTTATGCAGCATTGTACTTTTTTAAAAGTATAAAAGAACCTGGTGTAAATAAGTCAACATATCAGCATTCATTGAATACAGATGATATAAGCACAATACCTATTATTCACTGAAATTTTCTGTATGCTTTAAGTATTTCTTAATTTCATTTTTTTAAACAAGCTGAATACAGAATATTATTATTTTAGGCTTGTAATAAATATTCCTACTTTATTTCGCAGTTATGTATGTACATATTTTGACTCTGCTAGTAAATATAATTCTTGGACAACACAGCAATTTATTTTCTAAATTTTTATCCCTTAGCTGACCACACTGTTTGATACAGAATAAAGATTCAATAAAAATGTGATAAATGAATAAGTGAGTGTTTTACTTACGCATTTTTAAGTTTTTGATACAGATGTCTATAAATAATTTGCAGAAACACAAAGTACCATACTTATTTACCCTAAATAAAGAAAGAAACTAAATAATTTTTTAAAATTATTTTTATTAGTTTTCTCTTTTCTTTTTTTTAGAGGTTTTTTGTTTTGTTTTGTTTTGTTTTGTTTTTTTGTTTGTTTGTTTTGTTTTTTTTTTTTTTTTTTTTGCTATAGGGTATGTGTGCTCGCCAGAAAGACAGGAAGAGACAGAGAGACAGAAAGTGAGAAATCACCCCCAGGGGGGATAGCCACATCGCAATCCCTTCTCCTCCATTCTCCTCTCGGGATCTTGGGCACACACGCACACATGCCTGGCGTGAGTTTAAGCCACTGGGCCCGGGACTCGAACTGTGGTTGACTACATGGGAGTCCAGCGACATAGCCATTATGCCAACTGCTGGTCCCTATTATTCTTGAAAATTTGCCTGAGAGTGCATATACTCACTACGGAGGGAAAGAGAGAGAGAGAAAGCATAAAAGCATTCCCCAGGGAGGGATGGCCTCATTGAAATCCCTTCTCTTTCATTTCTTCTTTGGAATTTTGGGCACATGTGCACACATGCCCGGAGTGTATCTCACACTGCCCGGTCTAGTACTCAAACTGCATAGTTCAACATACAGGATTTAGCCACTTAACCACCAGCTGGCCCCCAGATAATTTTTTTTTTAAGTGTTCCATTTCTATTTGAAATATTCACAGGAAAATAAGTACATGTGCATTTTAAATTTAAAAATAAAGTTTTTAAAAAATTTATTTATTAAGCTTTATAACACATTTTGTTTCTGATGCTCAGAAAAGTATTTTTAACAATATAGGTAAATGCACAGAAGTTCTGTAACATCAACCAAATCTCTAGGAATAAAATGAATTAGATGCAGGTAGCAATAAAAGGGCTTATAATTTATTAGAAAGCAATTTATGGGACCAGCAGTTGGCATAATGGCTATGTTGCTGGACTCCCATGTAGTAGACCGCAGTTCGAGTCCCGGGCCCTGTGGCTTAAACTCACACCAGCACATGTGCGAGCATGCCCAGAATCCCGAGCGGAAAATGGAGGAGAAGGGATTGCGGCATGGCCATGCCCCCAGTGGGGTGAGTTCTCGCTTTCTGTCTCTCTGTCTTTCTGGCAAACACACAGGTTGTGCCCTATAGCAAAAACCTCTCAAAAAAAAAAAAAAAAAAAAAAAGCAATTTATGTTTTCCTCTAAACAAAAAGAATAAGACATGTTTTCCACAGGGTCAGATAGTTAATTATTTTGGGCTCAAATATACTTACTATTTCACTTGACTATAAGTATATTGATGTAGATCTTTGTTTCTTAGCATGATAGAATCAAAATGAGAAAGCTCTTCTAAGATGAGACAAAAATCAAGGAGAATTTTCCAAAAACAGAGAAAATGCTCTCAGTTGACTAAACACACACACACTTAGTTTGAGTAGAAATGTAGCATCTGATCTGACCTGAAGATTTGTTAGAAGAGTGATGATAGCTATTTCCTAATTTGTTTTGGAGTGTGTATTTTTTTTTCATGTCACAATGTGTGAAATAATGATACTAAACATCTTCAGTACAATCTTATTTTATCTTTTGATTTTTTCTAATTCCTTACATGAACTACAGATTTCTCTCAACATCTTTCTTGCCAGTTTCCTTTTTCACTACTGTGTTCAAGTGTGTAATACTACATATTACTAAATACTTTTTGCTAATACTCTCCTTTACTGACTCTAAGTTTGGATATTTATTTTCAAAAAGTAATTATCAGTAACATTACAAATGTCACCTTTCATTAATTAATTTAACATACTATTGCTGATACTCCTATTGTATTAATTAAATAAATAACAATGTGTGGTCATTGCCATAAAAAAGTAAAACTATATCTGAGCAATATGAATAAATCTATACAGTAAAAAACTCACAGAAGAAACACTTTGCTTTTGGTTAAATCGTACATCAAATTTTATGTGATTCTACGGATATGCCAATATAGAATTTCACAACCTCTTACACACTCATCCAGGCATTTGCTGGGTGGGCACTATCCCAAGATCAATCAAATTCACGTTGGCAAATTAGCTTTCAAAGAAGCCAATTTTACCTCCCGTTCTGGTACTATCTATTTAAGTCATTCTGTCATTGCTGCTTATGACAGAAAATGCCTACACCTGACTGATTTATAAAAATAGAGGTTTGGGACAGCAAGTGGCAAGTGGTTAATTTGCTAAATCTCACATGGCCAACTGTGCAGTTCGAGTCCTGGAGCTGGTGGCTTGAAAACATTCAAAGTATGTGTGCACGTGTATCTTGAGAGAAGACTAGAGAAGAAACTGTGGCCTGGACATCTCCCGTGAGGGATGATTTCTCACGTTGCCTGTCTCTTTGTCTCTCTCTCTCTCTCTCTGGTGAACGTATACACCTTGTGGCAAAAATATGAAAACCATTTTTTAAAAAGAGTTTTATTCAGCTCACAATTTGGAGATCCAAAGTCCAGGGTTAGTTTTGGGGTTGTCCTGTAGAGAAGGGCAAGACAGAGCAGAGTGGCTGTGTCCACTAGAGATTCTGTTTTCTGGTTTCCTTCCCTCTGCTTATGTATTCCCTAGAACTCAATCATAGGGGCCTCCCCCAAATCACTTAATCACTCCTCAATTCCTCACCTGCCAATATGATAAAGATATTAAGTTTTCTCTTAATACCTTCACAACCAAATCTCAACATAAACATTTGGGGGAAACATAAACCATAGCACTATCCAATGTGAGGATTTAATGTTAGAATCCTGTAATAATGAAACCTAATAAAACAATATCCATCTTAAAAGTCCTTTTCCATCTATTATCTCCACCACTTTTTTTTTTTTTTTTTTTTTTTTTTTTTGAGAGGTTTTTGCTACAGGGTGTGTGTGCTCACCGGCGCGATGGAGACAGACAGAGCGACAGAAAGTTGGAAGTCACCCCCTGGTGGACGGCCACACCGCAATCCCTTTTCCTCCACTCTCCTCTCTGGATTTTGGGCACACATGCACACACATGAGCCTGGCGTGAGTTTTAAGCCACATGGTCTGGGACTTGAATCGTGGTGAACTACCTGGGAGTCCAGCAACATAACCATTTCACCATCTGCTGGTCTCATCTCCTTAGATTTTTTTCAGTCATCAATGTAGTTGTAATATCTTGTGATACATCTCTCCTTTTGTACAACTGACCTTGATCTGAGCTGCAGAAGTAGTCTCCCTAATATTCTACTTTCAGTATTTTAATTCTTTCTTACCAAATTCCATTCTTTCAACACAATATAATTCCTAAAACATAACTGTACCAAATTCTTTAATAACTACTCATTGACTATCAGAGAAATTCCAAATGGTTTAAAGATGAGTACTATCTTTCTCTCTTTCTTTTTATTTTATTTATTTATTTATTTATTTATTTATTTATTTGAGGAAGAGATTTTTTTGCTATGGGTTTCACTCACTCGCCAAAGAGACAGAGAGAGAAAGAGACAGAAAGCAAGAAATCATCTCCATAATTGGGATGGCCACACTGCAATTCCTCCTCCTCCATTCTCCTCTTGGGATTTTGGGCATGCCCTCTGGGTCCAGGGCTTGAACTGTGGCTGGCCACACAGGAGTCCAGCACCTTAACGACTACACCAGCTGCTGGACCCAAGTACTATCATTTTTTTAAACTTCTGTCATAGAATACAAGTTTCACATGGTCTAAACTATTTGAAATTTCACAAACATATCATATTTGTATTTACTTTTTCATACTTTTTTTATAGATTGCACTACTCTGCCTAGAACAGTTATAATAATATGTGCTACATGGAAGGGTAATTATTTATTTATGTTTTTGACTTTCTTCAAACATCAGACAGCTTGAGGAGAGGACAATACCTATCTACCTCTCTGACATCCGAACACAACACAATGCCCAGCGAATAGCTAGTGCATGTTATGGATCATGGTCACATGCCATCATGATGAAATTCAAGGAGCTTAAGTGATTAGTTCAAGGCCAAGACTTAGGATTCTTAGTTTTAGTTGTTTGTGTGGGCTAGATAGTGGCCCAGAGGGAAAATGCCATCCCCTTTGAGGCAGACTCCTATGGGAAAGTTTCAGGTTCACCTCCAGAGACAGCCCTGAATTTGCTAGGCATGTGTATGCCTGTGATTCTGAGTTGGCTGAGGCTAAAGGTGGATGTGGCATCAACACTCCAGAGTGCTGCCTTTCTTTCTCTTTTTCTCTTTCTGTTTTTGTTGGTCTTGGAAGAAATAAATAAAATCTATATTTTAAAATTTTTGAGTATTCTTTCCTTCTCAAACATCATCGGGCCAGAGGAAAATCCCGAAAATGAATGCTGAAAAAAACAGGAAGGAAAATAATCAAAGTCATGGCTCTTTGCATCCTCAGCTTTTGTTGAGCCATAATCAGCAATTTCTATGTTAATAATAAACAAATAAAGCCAAACTAATTTTTTTTTTTCTGATTTGCTTTAGCACAATAGATGAATACTGTCCCACCTTATTTCTGCCTGAGTGACCATGTCCATTCTTTCCTTGGACCGTCTTCTTTTTAAAAATTGGGTCCTTTGGCCTCTAACAAGTTAATTATATTTCTCATATATATCTGAATGCTGATAATTTCAATAATTTCTTGCTTTTTTTAATTGTCAATGGAATAGCCTGGATTGAATTTCCATTGAAACACATTCCTTTTATTTCTAGATTTTTTGGATCAAAGGTCTTGGTTTTTTGGCCTTTGTGGGATTTATTTTTTGTCTGGCAACTTTCTGTGGACTATGGGTCTTCATGCTTTCTCTTGGAGATGATTTACTTATTATCATTTTGTATTCAAAAGAAAAAAAAGCAACTCGGAAAAGAAAAACTAATTAAAATGTTTCTTCATTTAAATTTTGTAACTATGCCTGAAATGTGAGAATGAAAGTATGTTCAATTCACTTATTGACAACAAACTGACTAATGAAGACATTTAAATCATTAATTCTAAGTTTAAACATTTTAAGAAATGTCCACATTTACAGATGACATAATTATTAACAAAAAAAACCCACATCTTATAGCACAAGAAATAGAATTCACTAGAGAAATGTCTAAGAGAGGGGCCGCCTTGAGGATGCTTATGAAAATAAGCTGGAGATAGTTGTTCAGTATATAAGTGACAATAGAAGATATTATTTAAAAGATAAGTGCCTAAGATCAGAATAGAGAATGGATGGTTTTCTTTTTCTTTTCCTTTTCCTTTTCCTTTTCCTTTTCCTTTTCCTTTTTCTTTTCCTTTTCCTTTCCTTTTCCTTTTCCTTTTCCTTTTCCTTTTCCTTTTCCTTTTCCTTTTTCTTTTGATAGAGATTTTTGTTAGGGTATGTGTACTTGCCAGAGAGACAAAAAGAGACAGAAAGTGAGAAATCACTTTCCCAGGGGGGATGCCCGTGCTGCATTTCCTTTTCCTTCATTCTCCTCTTGGGATTTTGGGCACACACGCACATGTACCTGGTGTGAGTTTAAGTCACCAGGTCCAGGACTCGAACTGTGGTCAACTACGTGGGAGTCCAGCGACATAATCGTTACATCATCTGCTGGTTCAAGAATGGATGATTTTCTAAATTCTTTTTCCAGCCTTTAGACATTGTAATTCTACTACAATAATATCCATGATTGGCTCTCAAGTAATAATTTAGATTTTTGCTGTTGCTGTTGTTTTGTTTGTTTATTTGTTTTTATATACAGGGATTTTTGCTATAGTGCATGTGTGCTCACTGGAGAGACAGAGAGAGACAGAGAGACAGAAAGTGAGAAATCACATCTCCCCCCACCCCCCCCCAGGGGAATGGCCATGCTGCAATCCCTTCTCCTCCATTCTCCTCTCAGGATTTTGGGCATACACACACATGTGCCCTGTGTGAGTTTCAAGCCATTAGGTGGGTACTAGAAACACAATTGGCCATATGGGAGTCCAGCTTCTTAACTACTATGCCACCTGCTGGCCCCAATAATTGAATTCTTACTGTCAGAAGGATGTTGAATATATAAAATATACAACAAATACTCAGATAATTTTAGTATACACAGAAACAGTATATTTAAAAATGAATTTACTATTCAAAATTACACCATCTAAATTGTGATTAAGTTTCTTTTCAGTAAGAAATGTAATAATTAGGATATATATATATATATTTATATAATATATATATCTATATAATATTTATATATATATAATTACTATATATATATATATATATATATATATATATATATAGTAATTTCTTTATGAACATGGGAAGCACAGTCTTACTGAAGTATCCTGGGATGCTAAGGTGAAGAAATTTTTTTTTGAGAGGTTAGATAAATTTCTACAAAGGGCAGCACATAAGAAGTATGAAGCTAGAATGGCAATTGAATGTAGAATTTTGTGAGCTGAGAACTAAAATTGAAATTACTTAGAATCCAGTATCTCTTTTGGGAAGGATTTTATATTAAGGGAGGATGACTTAATGGATTATAACTTGCATGACTTAATGGATTATAATTAGGGGCATCAGTTTGAACTTATATTTAATAAAGATAGTCACATATAAAAATATTTATAGATATATGTATATAAACAGGTTATTATATGTCTACAGAATTCTTTACTCTGTCAGCTGAGAGGCCTAAAATAAGTGATAGCCCAATAGCAATGAGCACACCAAGTATATAGAACTTGGTTTGCAGCGTAATTTTCCAATAACACTACCAAGGTTACATGGCTGATTGTAAGAGTGAAAAGGCAATACACAAGATTAGCCTGGAGAATTTCGTAGTGCCAGAAAGTAAACAAGTGGGGGGGAAAGCCCTCTTCCAATGTGAATGTATGTTAAAGGGACATCACAACTAACTGAAAGAGCTCCCTATGGCCAAAATTAGAACAATTTCAGCAAGAAAATATATAAAGTACTATTGGATTATATCCCATTGTATAAAATAAATATCCATAAGTCCATACTGATAAAAAGAAATATTTAAATAAATAAATTGGTGAAGGAAAAGAAATACATTCTAAATATATTATGGAAATGTCCCTCCTTTAAGGGTAACCCCTTCACCCCATCCTCTTACTGTTTAAGTGTGAGATGTGCAAAGTGACTGCCTTTCAAAACATACAGCACAGAGGAGAAAAAGGTATTGCATCATAGTACAGAAACCTGGGAAACGCTGCTTCTAGCCAAGAGATCAAGGTTAACGTCGGGAGTGATAAGACATGTTGATAGTACGTGCCTTTGGTATGATATGATGACAGTGACATTTTACCCATGTCGTCTTCCTCCAAACACAAGCCCTCATCTCATTAGGAAAAAAAAAAATCAAGCAAATCTTTTTTTTTTTTTCAGTGTTTGGATTTTTTTTCTTCCTTAATTTTTTTATTTCAATTTCTTTTATACATTCAATCACAAGTTACTTAGCTGGCAGAGTGAATATTCCAACGTGTGTATATTTCTCACCAGTCCAATTAACAATACTATAACGTTATCTTCGATAGATAACAACCTATTTCTTTGTCCCATAAATGACTTGCCTCTCTATTTTTCTCCTTAAGGTCCTTCCTCAGACTTGACTCCTTCACCCACCCTCTTCTCACACTGTATCTGGTATTCATAACCATTTACTATGTTTCTATATCCTTTAGTCATTCAGTTTGAGCCATAGAGTGTGGACACTCAATATGTATTAAGTGGAGACATACAACGTATCTCCTCAGTAAATCTCCCATATTCATCCACTTTTTGTTAAAAGTCAGGATCTTCTTGTTTGTTTTGTTTGTTTGTTTGTTTGTTTGTTGTTTTATAGCTGAATAGTATTCCATGGAGTATATGTGCCATACTTTCTCAATCCATTCATCTGTTCGTGGGCATTTGGTTTGGTTCTGTATCTTAGGAATTGGGAATAATGCTGCAATAAACATTGATGTGCAAGCACTTTTCCAATTAATATATAGCGAGTGTCTGCACTCTAAATATATATATATATATATAAATATATATATATATTTATATATTTGAAACCATACTGCTTCTGTTGTTATAAAGTTGTAAAATTATACAAAATTATAAGACATATTTTGAACAGTATCTGTAAAATTCAGTATTTTGAAATTTTGAAAGTTGTTTGTAAACTGTCAAGAATTATGGAGTATGAGCTAAATTTTTTGCTATGTAAAGTAAATGTTTGTGGAAAAATGTAAAAATAAATAAATGAAAGAAAAGTAAATAAATAAATAAATAAACAAACAAACCCAAAAAATAAAATAAATAAATAAATAAATAAATAAATAAACAAACAAACAAACCACAAAACGAAAAAAAAAAAAAAAAAAGAATTCTTCTGTCCTTTGGGTAGATACCAAGGAGTGGTATTGCTGGATCATATGGTAGTTCTATTTGTAGATCTTTGGGGAATCTCCAAATTGTTCTCCATAGAGGCTGGACCAATTTACTTTCCCACCAGCAGTGTAGGAGAGTTCCGCTCCCACCACATCCCTGCTAGCACTTATCATTTTTTATTTTTTATTCTTAGTCATTCAGTCTGGGGTTAGGTGGTATCTCATTGTGGTTTTGATCTGCATTTCCCTTACAATGAGGGATATTGAACATTTTTTCATATGTGCCTTTTGCCTATTCATGTGTCTTGAAATCAAGCAAATCTTTTTTTTTTTTTTTTTTTTTTTTTTTTGAGAGGTTTTTGCTATAGGGTGCATGCGTGCGCCAGAAAGACAGAGAGCCAGAAAGTGAGAAAATACCTCCCAGGGAGGATGGCCACACCACAATCCCTTCTCCATTCTCCTCTTGGGATCTCGGGCATGCCCGCACATGCACCCAGTGTGAGTTTAAGCCACTGGGTCTGGGACTCGAACCACAGTCGACTACATGGGAGTCCAGTGACATAGACATTATGCCAACTGCTGGTCCCAAGCAAATCTTAATAAAGAATGAACTTTGTTTAATAACAAATCTATTTAATAACAAATAACTTTGTTGAATAACAAATATATTATGCTAATGTAGTCTGTTAATAAGAGGGGAGATTCAATGTTTAGTATATAGAGAAGTTCTGTACCATCTTTGCATTTATTCTATAAATCAAAAACTGTTCTTAAATAAAGACAGTTATTAAAACATGCATACACACATCAAACTATCACAAAGGGAACTTAACATTTCCACTAATGTCAGCAAAATGATCAACTTAGTGTTGTTTTTCATATTTTTACCTCTCAGTATTCTACTGTCATCCTTCTTTGGTCACATAAAGCATAGGGACATTTAAG
Source organism: Tupaia tana (assembly GCA_026018925.1). Classification (NCBI taxonomy): domain Eukaryota; kingdom Metazoa; phylum Chordata; class Mammalia; order Scandentia; family Tupaiidae; genus Tupaia; species Tupaia tana. The sequence continues at coordinate 33,817,002 of JAKSZU010000008.1, forward strand.
GTAGACATCTCCAGTTTACAGCTAACAAAAGAATGTAAGATGCCACATCATGGAAAGTTGGTTTCGAAGACAAGCTTTCTGCAGTGGGACAGGAAAATCACAACAGAGCAGTTTGAAGTAGCAATGCTTTTGAACATCCAATAGGCAGTTAAAAGCCAGCAAGGGATGCAACAATCACTACTAGTCATCAGAAATGAGAGGCAGAGAAACAGCAATTTAAACACACACACACACACACACACACACACACAATGCCCCTTACTCTTTAGTAGAAGCAAAGATTTTTGATTACCTAACAGTGAAGAGAAATAATTGAGGATACGTTATAGCAGGTATACTTGTTCTGAACAACTTGGCGAAGGAGTGTGTTTGCTTACTCACTTGTCTATGTGTTTTTTTGATGAGGTAAGTGAGATTATTTTTGTGATCTAGTCAGCTCTACTTAGTTCCATAGCAGACTATCTCAAACTCCCTGACCAGTATGCCACCACAGCAAAGCCAGCGGAAATGCCAACATGCCAATTCCTTCAGCTCTTAGGTCATAAATGAGCCTGGACTCCCAAGAAAATCACCATTGCCCCAGTCATCTTCTTTGATCTCATCATTTCTTTTCCATCATGCCTTCTATGGAAAGGTTACAGAAGGAGTCCCTTAGAGGACTATAGAACTTGGAATGATCAAGCTGATGTCTAGTCTGTGTTTCTGTTACAGTTTCATAAGGAGGGACAATCGTCCCTTGAGACAATGTTTTATTAAATACTAGAAGACCCTTTTCTCCTTTCCTTTCTTTTCTTTTCTTTTTTTTTTTTCTTTTTTTTTTTTTTTGAGAAAGTTTTGCTATAGGAAATGTGCACTCATTGAAGAGAGAGAGAGACAGATGGAGAGAGAGAAAGTGAGAAATCACCCCTCACTGGGAGGAAGGCCAAGCCACAATCCCTTCTCCACCATTCTCCTCTTAGGATTTTGGGCACACACACAGGCCCGGTGTGAGTTTCAAGCCACCAGGTCCAGGACTCAAATTGCAGTTGGCCATGTGGAAATCTAGTACTTCAACCACCACACCACCGACTGGTCCCAACCCATTTCTTGAAAAGAGCATACTATGTTAAAACTGATAGGGATATTGAGAGTTCATTAGATACTGAGTAAACATATCCCAAATTCAAGAAAAAACTTTAGTTCACATATAGATATGATATAATGTTTGTTATGATTATAAATGATAGGGATCAGACAATTCTGACTTTAGTTTTTTATGGCTTCATAGAGCATAGTACTGCATCTGTTAGAGTCCAATTCGAATATGTACTTTAGGTGTAAATTATATTAGGAAATTATATAGCTATTCTTCTTCAACCCAGTTGTTTCTCAGCCAAACAAACCGTGCTATAAGTCCACACCATTTTGGACAAAATGTTTATCTAGAATAAGTATCTGACATCTGGAGATAGGCGCCAAATAACTCATGAACTGGGATTAGCCGTGGAGTTTTATTTCCGAGACATTATAGAATACAGTCTATGAAGATCGAGTTAACCAAAAAGATTACCCAGTAATTCTTGAATTCTGAAATAAGCATACAATAGGCTAGACAGAAATTGTCAGCCTGTCATTGTAATGCTGGCTGTTAACAACCACAATTAAGGCAGACTACATATCAATTATTATTTGTCTGGAACATCAACTTCCCTAAGCATAAAAGGAAATGGGGCAGCCTGCATTGCTGTCTCCTCTCTTCAGCTAATTAGTACTGTTTTTAATGGCTTCATCTGCCCAGGATCAATTGTCTAATAGAAACAGTGCTCTGTCAGTTAATAAGGTGAGGAACTGCAGAATGTGATTATGTCTGGCTCCAAAATAGTGCTTCAAACACACTAAAACAATCATGTGACAGAATAAATAGGCTAATAGACCAAGGCAGTATTTTTTGTCTAATTCTTGTGCAAACATAGTGTTCCAGTAACATTTATGTGGAAAAAAAAAAGAAAGTTTAATCAAGAAAAAAATGAAAGGAGATTTAAAGACAAATATAAGACCACACACACACACAAACACAAACACACACGAAACCTCTGGAAACCAGCTAAGGAAAGAGATATTAATCTGTGTTTTTTTTGGTTTCTAGCTTCTATTATCAAATTAGTTTAACACCTCTGTTTTGTTTTGTTTTGTTTTGTTTTGTTTTAGAGAGATTTTTGCTATAGGGTACGTTTATTTGCAAGAGAGACAGAGAGATAGAAAGCGAGAAATCACCACCGGGGGAGATGGTCACACAGCAATTCCTTCTCCATTCTCTTCTTGGGATTTTTGGCACGCATGCACATGTGCCATGTCTGAGTTTCAAGCCACCAGGTCCAGGACTTGAACTGCTGTCGACTATGTGGGAATCCAGTGTCATAAGCATTAAGCCATCCACTGGTCTCAACACCTCTGATTTGAATAAATGTGTTATATAATAGACTGCCTAGTAAAGGCTTCTCTGAAATGATCAATTTGTGCTTTGTTTTTTAAGCTGTTGTATAAACAGGCTCATGAACAATCTATACAAATTGAGATGAATGATAGAAAACAGTCATGCCTGAGAGGTATTGTCAAGGGTATGGCTCAGGAGCCATTCTACCTGGGCTTGAATCCCAACATTACCACTTATTAGTTTGCACAACTAGGGCAATTTACTTTATTTCATTATGACTCAGTCTTCCTTATCTGCAAAACAGTGATGATAAACATAGGAGTGTTATGATTACTGAATATGTTGTCAGGTACCTAGAGCATAATCTGGAACAAAGTAAACATTGTAGAGATGTTAGCATTCATTGGGAATATATTTAAAATAGTTCATCTTGATCAATTAGCTGAACAGACACAGGCAATTTTCTTAGCCAGTAACTCCCTTGCTATAGCTTATTGACATTGCAAGAAAGATCTGATCGATTCTACAGACTCTACTACACCATTCCTCTAAAAGCATGGTTTTCAAGGTGCTATTCCAGGCAAGCAAAATCAGAATCATGAACCCTAGAGAAAGAGTGTGGAGGGGAAGAGTGTAGGAAAGGAAATTTAGGGGGAAAAATAGAGAGGTAAGACATTTGTGGGACACAGATATGGTTTATTATCTGTTGATGAGGACGTGTATAGTATTCTCAACTGGGCTGGATGGAAGTATATGTAATGCTGGGTAGTCTCTTTACAATCTAAATGATATATAGCAATTAAATGTATAAATAATAATAAAAAATGTAAATAAAGTAAAAAAAAAAGAATGACAAGTGAAAAAAAAAAAAAAGAATCACCTGGAAACTTGTCTGATATGGAAATGATTGAGAACCATACTCCAATCACGGGTTCTACGGATTAGAACATTTCGATGATGGAGTTCAGTGTCTGTGTTTTAAATAAGTCTTCCTGGTGATGTGCATGACTCATGTGCACTAACGTTTGAGAACTCTACTAGGCTGATAAAGCCCAAAGCTCCAAAAATGTTCCATGTTACTAAGAAATGTCAAATTCTAAACTACTAAAAATATAAATTTCTTATCAAATGAATAATATAGTATTGTTTAAAATAACTCTGAATCAATGTTCATGGCATATATATATATATATATATATATATATATATATATATATAAAATTAAAAAAAAAAAAGCTGGGGGCCTGCAAGTGATATGAGTGGTTGGGCACTAGACCCCTACATGGCTAACCATTCGAGTCTCAGACCTGGTGCCTTGCTTTCTCTCTTTCTCTCTGTCTCTTTCAGTCAAATTAAAAAGAAATAAATAAAATGATTCTTTAAAAAAAAAAATCCAAAGTCCTTAACTAAAATCCCTCTCTTTAGCTTGAAAACATTAACAAATTCATTAATTAAAAAAAGGAATTAAATTATGAAGAAATGAGACATGAACTGAAGAATTTCCATTCTACTTTGAGAGATTACATGAGATGTGACATCATCACATAACTTGTTTTAAAAAAATTTATTATTCAGCTTTTATTTTTATTAGTTATTTATTAATCAATTAACCAGCTAAATATCAACTTCAGAGTCAGTTTTCTCAGCTTTAAAAAACACTTCACATAGCTTTTAGAAAGGTAAAATGTAATATGTAAATACCTATGACAGTGTTGCTGTGGGATATTCAGTGAAAAAGAGACAGGACACCAAGGATTTTTGCAGGAAAACAGTGATTTATTCATGAGCTAGCAACAGCTCAGCAGATTCATGTCCAAAGGCTGAACTCTAAATTTCTAGGGGATTTTCCTTTAATTTGTTTCAGCTTCTTTGTGTCTCATATATGGTTATATTATACTTTTACATACTTTTGATTGAGTAAGAGACTACTATAGAATTTATAGGCATGGGTGACCTGTCTGTCAGATATGCAGGCCTATATGAAGTTATAGAGTTACTGGGTTGTGATCTGGGCTACAAGGTCACTAATTGTTGCTAAGTTGCTATGGGGATAGGGCTATTAGATCACCACAGGCTGCACATGCTTTTTTAAGTTTTAAGCATGGCTGTTATCTTCCTTGGTCCTATGGTCCTATCACAACATGACATCTGTCAGCTCTATCTGGATTGCAGATTTGCTTTATTTAGCCTGAACAGTGTTCCAAAAATTAGGAAAATTTATGATAAATGTTAAAAATGTCAGCTCACTTGAGAAAGTTTCACAATATTTATTATTATTATTATTATTATTATACTTTGGAGAGGGAGATTTTTACTATAGGAACAAGCACTCACCGGAAAGAGACAAACAGAGAAACAGAAAGCAAGAAATCACTGCCCTGGGGGAATGGCCATGCCACAACCCCACCCCCCCATTCTCCTCTACGGATTTTGGGCACATATGCACACACACCCAGTGTGAGTTTCAAGCTCCTGGGTCTGGGACTTGAATCGCAGTCAACTAAGTGAGAATCCAACACCTTAACCACTATGCCACCTGTGTCCCAGACTCACAATATCGTGCTTGCATTACCACAGCAACCTGTCTTCTAGGGTGAATAGGCAGCTGCTCTCTTGGGGACTGAACTCAATGGTCTCTAGCCACCTCGGCTCACATCTCTCACCTGCTTAGACATGACATACTCCTGATTTTGTACCTCATCCTAAAACAACTCTGCCACAACACTCCTTAGTAAATACCAGAGCTCTTAGGTCTCTGTCTTCCATTGCTCCACCAGTAAAATATTAAAATCTGTCACAAACAAAAGTTTTCAACAGCATTGATGAGTGGGGGGAGGTTAGGGGAATAATGTGTAGATACATTTTTAGTATATAATACACTACCCTTATTTCCTTCATATACGCAGTCAACCAATGAAGTTATTGTATCTTTGCAGATTGCTTTGGGCCTAGAAGAGAAGACGGAACTGTTATAAAACCGGCAGTTTGCTATTGGAAGCAAAGACCACCATGGGAGTTAGTGTTTTGAAAGTGAAAACTTAGATATGACAGCTTCAATGTCAGAATTTTGAAAATTAGGTCATTGTAAGAAGTAAGTCAGATGGGAATGTGTTTACTATAATGTATAGAATAGACTCTTACCAAGATTTACACAACAACAAAAAAAAAAAAAGAAAGAAAAAGAAAGAAAAAGGAGGATTATTTGCTAGAAATAGCAGTTTAGCTATCTCTAGAAACTTTGGTTTTAATACCAGTCCAGCTGTGACTGGCTTTGTGGATTTGAGCTAGTCATTTAACCTCTCAGGTCCTTAGGGTACTTTTCTACAAAATGAGGAGGCTGGGCTCAGGTACCTTCCAGCTCTCAAAGTTCTATTCTATGATTCTAGGATGCTGGGGGCAGACAATTCATTTCAGTTTTTTTGTATAAATGACATCCAGTGTCATGAAATAATGTATCAAGAGCAGCAGCAGGGTCTTTCTATCTTGAATTTGGTTTGAAGCCAGCAGATAGGGTTGCTTGAATTCATTTTCTTTCTTTGGTGAGGGGATAGGTTTGATGACCTAATGGGCCTTTTCCATCTCTTGTATCTTTGATGAGGCTACTAGGCCTCTGAGTTGGGAACTGCAAAGAGTTACTGTGGTGAATTCTCCTTTGTAGTGATTTTCTCTTTTTGATCATGTTTGACATTTTTGCAATTGTGCTTTGATTATATCCACTACATAGCTCAGTGTGCTAGTGAGCTGAGACTTTGCTAAGATATAGACACACAAGTATAGAAATTAAAAATGACAAGCCAAAGTATTGCTGCATGCTGTTTATATATATTATTTGAAGTAGTTGGTTGTAGTTCAGTGAAGTTCCATAATGGTCATATGGGCTTTAACAAAAAGTGTGTGTGTATGTATGTATGTATATATACATATATATTTTTTTCTCTCTAGAGTAGCTTACTGGGAATGACTACAATATTTCTTTCCTTTATTTCTCCTTCTTTCTCTTAACAATTCCTAAAATGTATATTCCATTAAAGTCCACTCAGGATATCTCATGGATATCTCATGAATTCCAGTTAAAATTTTGCCTACAGGCAAAAAAGAAAAATTCAAAGAAAAAAAAAGTTCAAGAAAGAAGCAACCAAATTTATTTTAAATATTTCACCATTAAAATAATTTTCTACAACATTCTAACTAGTAAAGAATAGAAAAATCCAACAAAAATCAGCAATTACTCAGAAAATAAAGCTACTACACAGAAGCAGAATCTTCATAGACAAAAAAGTTTTGAAGCTATTAATTCTTATTTTTTTCCTTTGGAGACGTTTTTGTTATAGGGTGTGTGCGCTCACCAGAAAGACAGAGACAGACAGAGAGACAGAAAGCGAGAAATCACTCCCCAGGGGGACGACCACACCGAAATCCCTTCTTCTCCATTCTCCTCTTGGGATCTTGGGCATGCATGCACATGCTCCCAGCGTGACATTCCTGGCATGAGTTTAGGCCCTGGATCCGGGACTCTAACCGTAATTAACTACATGGAGTCCAGCCACGAAGCCATTATGCCATCTGCTGGTCCCTGAAGCTATTAATTCTTAAAATTAAACATACATATACATACACATGCACATATACATATATATATATACATGCATAAATTTATGCATTAGAAATCTATCCATCTGTATATATACATATAAATGTGCATGTACATATATATACACATAAAGTGTATTCATACAAACACACACACAACACAAATATACAAACTTGTGTTAATGAGTTCACTATCCAAATTAGAATTTTAAATGCTGTTTTCCAGTTCTGTAAGTAATCTGGAATAATATTAAGTTCCTTTATTATCTTAGAGCCATTTTCAAAACCAGCTGTGATACATAGGAGGTGAAGCTCAAAGAATAAATGGAAACACCAAAGGAAAACCTCAAAGATAAGGAAGATCAAAAATTTGCACCTAGTCTTCAAAATGAATTGAGATTATAAAGAAATCTAAGAATTACATGTCAAAAATTAAATAGAAACATTTTTTTCTTTTATCAACAATCTACCTTGACATAGAATGACAGAAATACATAAATTCTATAAATTAGATTTATATTGTTGAGACAACATGATATATATATATATATATATATATATATATATATATATATATTTATATCAATGAACTGAACAAAGATCTTAATATAATTATGGCTGTAAATATTTGTCAAAGGTTTTAATATAATTATGGCTGTAAATATTTGTCAAAATCCTTCTCTAATAAAATAATTATTTGAAGTTCAAATAGAAACATAATATAATCTGTAATTCTTTCTAAGCCATTTCAGTGCCTAATATGGTTAAATAAGATAAAAGTAATTTTATTAAGTCTTCAAATAGAATTCATCATAACTCGTACAAAGATTGTGAAAACACACACAAATATACACCTTACAATACTGTGTTGGTTAATAAGTCATTAAAATTACAGTTTTTTGGGGAACCAGCAGTTAGCGTAATGGCTATGTCGCTGGACTCCCACGTAGTCGACCGCGGTTCGCGTCCCGGACCCGGTGGCTTAAAACTCACGCCGGGCATGTGTGCATGCGTGCCCAAGATCCCGAGAGGAGAATGGAGGAGAAGGGATTGCGGTGTGACCATCTCCCCGGGGGGTGATTTCTCGCTTTCTGTCTCAATGTCTCTTTCTGTCTGGCGAGCGCACGCACCCTATAGTGAAAACCTCTCCACAAAAAAAGAAAAATATTACAGTTTTTTGAGACCAGCAGTTGCCATAATGGCTATATCACTGGACTCCCATGTAGTCAACTGCGGTTCGCGTCCCAGACCCTGGCTTAAACTCATGCCAGGCCCATGTGCGTGTGTGCCCAAGATACTGAGAGGAGAACAGAGGAGAAGGGATTGCAGTGTGGCTATCCCCCCGAGGGGTGATTTCTCACTTTCTGTCTCTCTGTCTCTCTCTGTCTTTCTGGTAAGTGCACGCACTCGATAGCAAAAACCTCTCAAAAAAAATTACAGTTTATTAATGTTTTGGATTAAATTTTGACTCATTCAATTCATAAATTCCACTCTTAGGTATCTACCCAGAGGATGGGTAAATTCTCAGTTGGAAAAACACTTGTACATGCATGTTTATTGCAATCATTTATAATTGCTAGGACATGGAATCAACTCAAATGTCCCAGAACAGATGAATGGATTGAAAAAATGTGGGACATGTACTATGTGGAATATTACTCAGCCATAAAAAACAATGAGACCCTGACATTTTATAGAAAGTGAAAAATATGGAAGATTTAATGCTTATGAAGCAAGCCAGACTATGAAAGTCAGGCATTGTATGTTCTTGCTCAATATATATGGAATGTCTGTACTTCACAGCAATAACTTAAAATCTGGAAGGTATAATAGCAGGAAGAGCAACTAAAGATACTAGATACAGTGCAGGGGAGAAATAAGGGGTGGGTAATAGAGTGGGAGAGAGGGGATCAGGGAAAAAACAATACATTTAATATATACAAAAATTAAAAGTTATCTTCTGATGATAATGTACATGGCAATGCCATTGATTTGACTGAAATGCATTGTATTCATGCTTGGAAACAACATACTATATACTGTATAGATGTACAGTGATTAAATGTAAATAAAAAAATAAATAAATAGTTTTTTTTTTTTAAAAAATGAAAGGGGGTCCTTTCAATAAAGAAAATATTTTTACCCTAGAAAAAAAAGATAATGATTAGAATCAGATTTGGGACCAGCAGTTAGTGTAATGGCTATGTCGCTGGACTCCCATGTAGCCAACCACGAGTCCTAGGCCCAGTGGCTTAAACTCACACCAGGTGCATGTGCGTGTGTGCCCAAGATCCCAAGAGGAGAATGGAGGAGAAGGAATTGCAGCATGGCCATCCCCCCTGGGGGATGATTTCTCGCTTTCTGTCTCTCTGTCCTCTCTGTCTCTCTTTTTCTGACGAGCGCACATGCCCTATAGCAAAAAAAAAAAAATCTCACAAAAAAAAAACAAGACTAGAATCAGATTGAACAGGACTGAACATCAGAGATTGCTGCATTTGAAAATGAAGTGAGATTAGAGGAACACAAGATGGAGAAAGGAGATACCTGAGGATGAAAAGGAACAATTAAAGAAACATACTGAGTTAAAACAATCTCTGGAATATAATTTGGATCAAGAGATAAAGAAAAATGGTGAATTAGAGAAAGAGATAGCTGGACATAAGAAACTCTTGGAAATGACAAAAAAGAAATTAACGAACATAAAATTGGAGAAGTTAGTTTTCAAGGAGACTTAAAACTCAGTCAATTTGAAATGGATATTCAAGTTAATATGCAAAAACATAAGGCACAAGCAGCATCTCAAGAAAACTTAGAGCAGTTAAGAGAATAATTATGCTTCATTTAGAAGTCAGATGGAACTCAGAATGAAAGATGTAGAATCCAAACTCTTTTTTATTTTATTTTTTTAATCTTAACTTTATTTTAATTTGACCAGAGAGGGGGAGAGAGAGAGAGAGAGAGAGGGAGAGAGAAAATGAGAAAGTAAGCTGCCAGGTGTCTGGGATGTGAACTGCGGTAGGCCATGTGGGAGTCCAGCGTCCTTAACCACCACCCCACCTGCCAGTCCTGAACTCTTCAAAATAAGAGCTTCTCAAGAAGATTCTAATAAAACAGAATTTTTAAAATATAGGCAACTCTATCTAGAAAAATCAAAAGTTAGAACATCATTATCAGAGAGCCTGGCAAAGACTAATGAGAAGTTAGCAGTAGTCAGTGCCAAACTTCTTGTGGAGAAACAGCGGAATAGGTCTTTACTCAACAGTTGAAAATCCTGATAACAGTTTAGAGCACAACAAAAATCTCATCTCAAGAGAAACCTCAGTGCTTCCTACCTCAATCTCATGGCCTTCAAATAACAGCCTGGAGAACATGTTCCAGACATGGAAGAGATCGGAAAGAATAATTAGAGAACTGAAAGAAGCTACTATTGAACTTGCATCTGTACCCTGGAGAGTTTTCTCTTGAAGATCTACCGATGAGTCAAACTGAACTCAAGATCTACTTTTGAGGGCATCACAAGAATCTATACAGCTCTAAAAGAAAAATTATATGATCTGAAAGATAAAATTTTACTGACTGCACTGTTTACATAGCTTACTGTTTTCCATTACATACATGACACATAAAAATCTTTATTAAAGACATTTTAATTAAAAATAGAATTAATTAGAAAATAAAAGTAGTCGGAACCAGCAGTTAGTGTAATGGCTATGTCGCTGAATTCCCATGTAGTCAACTGTGGTTCGAGTCCCGGACCTGGTATCTTAACCTCATGCTGGGCACATGTGCATGCATGCCCAAGATCCCGAGAGGAGAATGGAGGAGAAAGAATTGTAGTGTGGCCATGCCCCCTGTGGGGTGATTTCTCGCTTTCTGTCTCTGTTTCTCTCTGTCTTTCTGGTGAGCGCACATGACCTATAGCCAAAACCTCTCAAAAAAAAAAAGAAAGAAAAAAGAAAAGAAAAGTAGTCTAAGAAAAATTAACATTTAAATTAGGGAGATGATAGAGTCAGGTGTGGAACAGTAGTAATACAACTAGACCCACCCACATCAGAAAGTCTTGTGTTCATGTCCTGGGACCTCTCATGCATATGGGGCATGTTTCTTCTATCTGTAATGCCCAGCAGTAGATTATGTCTTTGTTTAGAGCTTTCACATGCCCTACAGTGATAGTGCAAATATCATATGTGCTTTAAGGCACTCCCTGCAGTCAATTAATAACATTTCCTATTTCAATAGATATTCCCGTTCATATTGTAAGCTTTTTAACTACTGGTTTTCATGACACTCATTAAGTTTTTCCAAAGATTTTGCTTACCCCTCAAGACATACATTGACATAAGTATTCATTTTAATAGAAACAGTACATGAGAATTTAATCAGTTCTCTTTATTTTGCACCAAACAATTCACATTACTCCAGCAGTGAGAATGAAGTTTCTTTAAGCCCAAGGAAATGAATTACACCCAAATAAATTTTTCTATAATTTAAAAATTCAAGCTTTTTTTCAAATTTTATACCATTAATTAAGTTACAAGCATTTAATTAAATTAGTATAGTGAACACACACTTCAAGTATCCAGTTGTATAAGAAATAAGATTCCAGACAACTCAGCTAGTAAGAAAAGTTCCCTTAAACAATAAATGGAGATTGGTCTCTTAGAGTAGTGGTTAAGGGGGCCAGATTCCATATGGTCAACCACAGTTTGAATTCTGGCAGCTTGAAAAACATCCTGGGTTTATACATGTGCGTTTTCAAAATCTTGACAAGGTATAGAAATGGAGAAGGAATTGCAATATGACCACACCCCACTGGGAGGTGCTTCTTTCTCCATCTCCTCATCCCTGGCAAATTCAGGTACCTTATTATAATTAAAATAAAAAGGAAAGGAAAGGAGAAACAAAATTCTGTAAACTGAGTCAAGTATCATAAAAAGTAAACCTCTGGGAATATAACAGAATGTTCTGAATTAATAACATAAATATAAAAAATAATTAAATGTGGGGTAGACTTGAGAAAGAAACAGGGGGAAAAAAAGTCAAGTAAGGATTAAACTAAAAGGTACCTAAAAACAATATATGTGAAAATGAACTCAATAAAGGGCATAGAGTTAAAATGAAAAGACTATGATGAGGACAAAAATAAAATTAAGAAATAAGTAAAACTGGCCAAATTGGAGAACATTAAAATAGAAGTTAATCAAAGGAGATTTAACTTATGCATTACTGGAGACCTTGAAAAAGACAAAACAGTCTAAAGTAATATTTAAAACTATAATTAAAACATTTTCTGAATATAAAATGATTTAAAAGTCTAAATAATAAAAACACTGTATTTTTATTCTGCATAAAATTAGGATTGATTATTAATATAAAACAATATGCAATTATTTTCTCACTATTTCTGTGAGTCAAGATCCCAGGCATATCTCAGTGAGTGTTCATTTAAGGGTCTCATTAGGCTCTGATCAAAGTGTCAGCTAAACTGTGTTCTCCTCTAAGGCTTGACTGGGAAGAAATGTTATGGGTACAATTTGTTTTACTTGCAGTCATCTGACTGAGGCCCTTGCTTCTTCACTGATGCCAGCTGGAGGCAATGCTCAGGTACTAGAGACCCACCCACAATTTTTTTTTGCTACATAAAGTTTTTATAGACATTTCATGATATGGCAATTTTGCTTCTTCAGATTCAGCAAGACGTGTACTATAAGATTAGACAGTAGAGGTTGACCAGAAAGATGAAGTTTTAGTTAGCATTAAAAAAATCAGAGTGACATATTATATTTAGAAAGTTGCCGATCCCATCGGCGTTCAAGGGGATAAAATTATATATGAGCATGAATGTCAGAGGCAATGGAATACTGGGTCACCTTAGGATCTTTATTACTTTTTAAAAAAGGGATAAAAAAGAGAAAAATATTTAAATGTCACAATGTCAGAACATATTGGTTAATAGTTTTTATTCTTTTCTAGGTTATAACCAGAACTTCCATCTTGTGTATAACATATTTTCTACTTTTGTCTACTTTTGTTAGGTACATTAGCAAACACATTAGCAAAAATGTATTAAATGTCTGCTACCAATCATTGTATGTCAGGCACTGTACTAGGCATATCATCATATCTTCAGGATGAAACCTTAAGAATACACTCTCTTTTTATAAGTTGGAACCTTTAATTTTTAAGTGGGAGTACATTTCACATTCATATTCATATAAAAATGCAAGGTGAGCTCCATGGCCTAGTGGTTAAGGGAACCACCCATGGTTCAAATTCCAGACCCAGAAGCTTGAAACATATTCTGGGTATATACAACACATGCCTCAAATCCTGACAGGATGGCAAAATGGAGGAAAAGGGATTGCAGAGTGAACATGTCTCATTGGGAGTGCTTTCTCCCTTTCTCTGCCTCTTTCCAGCAAGCACAATGACTCTCTGGTAAATAAATGAATAAACAAACAAGCAGACAAATTCTAGGGAAATAATCTAATACTTTGCTCTTTGTCTTCCTTATACCCTGAGTCTTCGCCTTGCTTGGTAACTCCGATACCTGCTTTCAATCTGTCTGTCCCGCATCCGACTCCCTTTTTGCATTCTAGTATCTCTGTTTTTAACTAACTTTTTAATCTCTGCTCTCTGCTCTCGATTTGACAAATATCTATAGCCACAGGTAAGAAACTTTATCCCCGGGGGATGTGGTATTTCACTAGGTGAGCAAGAAGCTCTGGTTTCCAGTGTGAGAAAAATATTACTTTCAGCCTGAGCAGTAAGCCAGCCTTGCTTGCCAATTTCTCTGATGTATTACCTTCCGCTTCAATCAATGTCATCTTCATTATCATCTCCCCCATCATCATCGTTAATACCATTGAACATTTGTCATGCAAACCCAAATATTCATGCCAAATTGAGTGCTAAGCACTTTGAGTACATTAAGTTAAGTCAGATAATTATCTCCTGAGATTTTATTATCACCATTTTAGAACAGTTGAACAACCTTAGTTTCACAGAGGTCAAATGACTTGTCTAATATTCAGTTAATGTCACAGCTGAAATTCCAAAATTAATCTGTTTGAGTTTACATCAGACAGTTAACCACTGCATTAAACTGCTTCCCGTTATCAATGTTTATTGAGTATTTAGGGTGTGTTACAAGATTAAAACTCACTTCCATGATACAGTTTTAATAATCTACTGCAATTTAGATATAGTTAAGATCTGCCACATATATTATTGATTTAAGAATGCTAACCTCATTTTAGAATAGTGCTGGTTTCTCAAAACTTTATAGTAACCATTTTGTTCATAAAGCTTAAAGAATTACGGAATTGTAGATAACAATGAAACATATTCTCTTTGCCAGCTTTACTGAAAAAAAGATTAAATATATAAACTTGGAAATCCATGATTACTGAAACAGACTTATATAAAGTAGCTGCTTTCCCTAAATGAAAAGAGGTTGTGAATATGAGCAAAATAATTTAGGATCTTTTTTTTTTTTTTTTTGGAGAGATTTTTCGCTATAGGGTGCATGCACTCACCAGAAAGACAGAGAGAGACAGAGAGGCAGAAAGTGAGAAATCACCCCCTAGGGGGGATGTTCACGCCGCAATCCCTTCTCCTCCATTCTCCTCTCGGGATCTTGGGCATGCACGCACACGCGCCCGGCGTGAGTTTAAGCCACCGGGTCTGAGACTCGAACTGCGGTCGACTACATGGGAGTCCAGCAACATAGCCATTACGCTAACTGCTGGTCCCAGAGCAAAATAATTTAAAAATAGACACAATTTAACGTAATGAAGCAAACCAAATTTCATTGGTCCCTAAAATAATGAGGAATAGAAGTGAAGAACTATCATACAGCTCAATTAAATATCTCACCTAAGTAAAACTGAGAATGCACTAAGAGGCACATGAATTCAAATGATAAATCATGCTTCGCTGACTAATAATACCTAGTCTGATGCGACTGCCAAGTTAAGTAATAGGTATCCCAGAAATAGCCTTAAAACATATCAAGATCTTGATTTTTTTTTTATTTCCAAGGATGTGTGCAGTTGCCAGAAAAAGAGGGAAAAAAAAAAAAAAAAAAAAAAAAAAAAAAAACAACAACAACAAAAAAAAGAAAAACACCTTACAAGGGGAGGTCATCACACTATAGAATCTTTTCCCTCCATTTTTGCATTGGGTGAAGATGTACAGTACTGCATAGACATGCACCCAGCATACTTTTCAAGCCAACATCCCCTGAATTCAAACCATGATTAGCCATGTAGAATCTGACTCCCTGTGTTTAGCACTTAACTGCTGTGCTGTGGGATTGGCTCTTAGGTCTTGCTTTTAAGTGAGATTCGCTATTCCTTCAAATGGGAAAATAAAGAGGAACTCTAGATACTAGAATAAATTATATACAGCTACTCACCTTAGCAACTACCAATATTACAATAGTATGCAGACTTTTGAAAATGCAAAAGTCGTTAGGGTTAGGGTTAGGAGTAAGGGTTATGGTTAGGAAAAAAAGGAGAAAAAAATGTGAAAGTCACTTATAGTCAGTATGTGCATATGCACACACACACACACACACACACACAGTGTGAGTGCGAGAGCGCGAGAGAGAAAGAACCAAATAAAATCTTCATTCAATGTTTAACAAATAATTGCTAGGGGATGATTCATTATATAAATTAATTTCAGTAAACTTCATATTATATAATACAGGCTATATGGTATCATTGTCAAATATTTAAAAATTGGTAGAAATTTATAAAGTTATATTACTAGGACTGATGGGCTGGTATAAAAAAGTGAGACTGGGCCAAAGAGAAAAGGGATTTGGATTAGAGAAGACATGCATGAACAGGCAAACAAGTTACTGCATACCCATCCAATATCCCCAAGACCTGGAAAATTATGCAGACCAAGGAATAAGGTCTCTGAAGATTATTTCGCATCAGCATAAATGATAATAAGTGAGTGGCATAGCTTTTGTATGTTCTTCCAGTAGTTAAACAGTGTGTTAACCATGTTATATGATACAAGGCCTTGATGAAGTTCTGAAGACAAAAATAAACCAAAGATAAAGTGATAATTTAAATTGCTTAACAATTAGGCTTTTTGGCAAAGTTTGAAATGCAAGTAGATATACAATTTTTTTGACGACCTCTTTCCAAAGCCCTCCTTCACAGATAGATTTAGCTACCCATTTCTCTGTATCTTTTGGCAGAATGTAATTAGATTATAAGCACTTTTTTTTTTTTTTTTGGAGAGGTTTTTGTGATAGGGTGCATGTGCTTGCAAGAGTGACAGAGAGAGACAGAGACAGAAAGTGAGAAAACACCTCCCAGGGGGCATGGCCATGCCGCAATCCCTTCTCCTCGATTCTTAGACTTGGGCATGCACACACACGTGCCCGGCGTGAGTTTAAGCCACTGGGTCCAGGACTCGAACTGTGGTCGACTACATGGGAGTCAAGTGACATAGCCATTACACCAACCGCTGGTCCCATAAGCACATTTTTTTTTTTTGAGAGGTTTTTGCTATAGGGCACGTGCGCTCGCCAGACAGACAGAGAGAGACAGAGATACAGAAAGCAGAAAATCACCCCCCAGGGGGGATGACCATGCCGCAATCCCTTCTCCTCCATTCTCCTCTCGGGATCTTGGGCACGCACGCACACGCGCCCGGTGTGAGTTTAAGCCACCGGGTCCGGGACTCGAACCGCAGTCGACTACCTGGGAGTCCAGCGACATAGTCATTACGCTAACTGCTGGTCCCCATAAGCACATTTTTTAATAGTTTAAATCCTCACTATATAATGTGACATGGCAAATAATAATTATTCAATAAATTTTATGTATAAGATTATGATTTCACACGTGATTACTAAGCAATAATTAGGTTTTGCTGTAGAACACTGGATTCTGTCCACTAATACACAACTTCAACAGACTATGTCTGAACAATTTTGAGGTTCCCCAGGTATGGGAGCAAAGATCAGAATATATTCCCTTTAGGCGCTCTGGATTAGAACAGTGAGTCTCTGGAGAACTAAACTAAGAACACTCATATCTTCTTTCAGCCTCATTAATAAATTAAGTCATTCTTCCTTCCTTTGGAAAGAGTGGGGACTGAGATAAAAAGCTAAGCCACAAGTGTTGTAGTAGCTAAATAAAGTCCACCATGAGATGCTAAGAAAAGTCAGAACATGACGCTTTTTCTTTTAATGGACTCCACCACGCATCGAATGAATGGACTGAAGACAGCACAAGGTACATGCTGCATATGTACTTAAGAGACAGTTAAAGAAAGGTGTATTAACTCACTCCAAGTTAGTAAATTCATAAAACTAATGAAACATTGACAAAGCAACTGTAGATTATATTAGGGTTAGCCCAACACCTGTCCATGGTAGGAAGGTCTCAAATACCCTTTTTTTTCTTTAAAGAGATTTTTGTTATAGAGTGCATGTGCTCGCCAGAGAGACAGAAAGTGAGAAATAATCCCCCTGGAGAGATGCCTATGCCACAATCCCTTCTCCATCTCCTCTCAGGATCTTGGGCACGTGCACATGTGCCTGGCATGAGTTGAAGCTGCCAGGTTCAGGACTTGAACCATGGTTGACTACATGGGAGTCCAGTTCTTTTAAACCACAAACAAAAGCCCAAAATGTTACATATATTAGAAGTTCAAAACATTTATTGAAAGGTTCAGATAGTGGTGTAGCACTAATGCAAGTGGACCCACACGGGAAGATCCTAGGTTTGCCTCCCTAGGCCTTCCTATGCGTGCCAGGAAGGCATGCATGTGCCTGTGAATGGGCCGTGTGAGGCTGAGGGTGGATCAAGACCCTGTAGGGGTACCTCTCCCTCTCTCTCTCTCTCTCAGTAAATAAATGGACTTCAAAAAAGAAATGTTGGGGTCCAGCAGGTGGCATGGGGGTTGAGGCAGTTGGATCATGGCAGACTGCACAGTTAGAGTCTGGGAATGGCAGCTTGAAAATCATGGTGGATTTGTGTGAGGGCGTGCCAAAATCCCAAGAAAACAGAGGGGAGGGAATTGCAGTTTGAACAGTCCACTTGGGGGAGATTTCTCACTTTCTCTCTCTCAACCTCTCTCTTTCCAGGGAGTGCGTGTGATCCATAGCAAAACAAAAACAAAAACAAAACTAAATAAATAAATAAATAAATAAATAAATAAATACACACACACATATATATATATATACATACATGTATATTGGATATATAGTATATTAGTTGAATATTTAATAAATGATTTCATAGTGATTAAGAGATTTAAAAGCTATTGCTTTTACCAATGTCAGTATATGTAATTTTTATAAACTCACATATTAAAAATAGAAATATAGCACTCATCATTATGATTAATATAAGATCCTTCATGGGAGAAAAAGATTCAATTTTATATTATCTACCAAAATAATTTCCACAGACTTTAATATCAGTACAAGTTAATTTCTTACCATCTATATACACATACTCTATTCTCATAAAATAGGAATATTACACCTGTGGAAGTAATTACTATAATAAGAATATTTTAAATATTTATTTATCAACCTATACACCGTTAAAGTCTAGACTTCATATGAGGTTACAACATATACAAATACCAAGCTATACACTCAAAAACTATAAAATAAGCACCCTGAACCATAAATACAATCAAAGACTCTATACATGTGGAGAAAAGGAAAGAATGAAGACTCTATTGTATCTAGTCAAAATGCCATACATGACATTTAACCCCTGCTTAGACCCAGAGGCCACTACACGGATACATGTTTTTTAGCCCTGCACCCTTCCCTGACAGTATGCTCTTTGGCTTTGTTAATAAGCCTGGATTGCGTGTGTATGTGTCCAGAATTTTACATCCATTTTTATTATCGTGATAACCTAGAATTGTCCAGACTAGTAAACCTCATTGCCTTTGGCTTAGACATCAGAGTAGTTAAAAAATTTCCAACATATGTGTATCTAAAACTTTACATCTTGCCAATGTGCAATTGGTATCTGAAAGGGAATATGTGAAATACATAATTTTTCCTACATATTTTAAGCTAACAGCTGTTCTTATCATTTTTTGCACGGGGATAAAATTGGACAGACTTTCCATTCACAATATCATAAATGTCATAACATTTCAAATACGTTGTTTAAAGAGTTCATATATGAAAAACATATGTAAGACACAAATAAAATAACTCCCTTTCAACATATAAAATTAATAAAATGATGGAACATATGCAGAGAGGTAAGTGTACAGATGGTGGACTCTATTCCCTAAAAGCGAATAATGAATCTTCTGATTTACACATGTAGACATTTCAGATAAAGCAAAGTTGAATTTTACTTTAGCATACGCTTTAGTCTCCCCGCTTTGAGGAGGAAAGTAATATGTATATGTATATAATTTTTAGTTTATAATTTGCTACAGGGTACATGCATTCACTGGAGAGAGAGAGAGAGAGAGGGAGGACTCACCCACCAAGTGTGATGGTCATGCTACAACCCCTTCTCTTTCATTCTTTTCTCAGGATTTCAGGCACACCACCTGCTCCCAGCATGCTTTCCGAGTCACCAGCTCTGGATCCGTGTACGCAGCCATGAGGAATCTGGCCACCTTAACCACCACATCACTTGGCTGGCTCAGGATATATAATTTTTACTTTATTAGGTCCACAGAGAGGATAAAAACAGTATTTACTCCTTAACGCTATCAATGAGAACTAGCTATAGGAATTTAGACTTGCAGATATTCATAGCTTCTTTTAATCACTAAAACATTCTGTTGTGATAAACCAAAGTCATCATATAATGGTTATAGAACAAGGCCTTCTTTATTATTGTTGTATTTACTAAATAAAATAAAAACAGGTATAAGGAAAGGAGAAGTAAAGAAAGAAAAAAGAAAGAAGGAAGAGAAGGAAAGAGCAGAAAGAAAGAAAGAGACAGGAGAAAGAAATTAAGGAAGAAATAAAGGAAAATAAGAGAAAAACTGTAATAAATAAAATAAACAGGCTGATTTCATAACCTAGGACTATGGGAGCCAGAAATCCACATGGCCAGTCATGTAGTTTTAGTCCCAGGCCTGGCAGCTTGCAAAACAGGCTACACATGTGTGCATGCACACTCAACATCCTGAAAGAAAAGAGAAATAGAGGAGTGAGGATTACAGTCATGTGGGGGACTGATTTTTCCTTTCTCTCTCTGCCTCTGTCTCTGTCCCTGATTCTCCCTAGCAAGTGTGTACATCTTCTTAGCAATAGGGAAAACAAAAAAGAGAGAGAGAGAGAAATGGAAAAAAAAATCCTGTATTCTCGTCATATTTTGAGAGAGAGATTTTTGCCACAGGGTGCATGTACATGCTGGAGAGACAGAGACAGAGAGACAGAAAGTAAGAAATCACCCCCCAAGGGAAATGGCCACACCACAATCGCTTCTTCTCCAGTTGCCTCTCAGGATTTTGGGCACACATGCACAGGTTCCCGGTATGAATTTTAAGCAGCTGGGTCCGGGACTCACCGTGATTGCCTACATAGAAGTCCAGTCCAATAACCATTTCGCCATCTGCTGGTTCCTGCTGTATTTTCATTTAAGAATATCTTTCTTCCAATATTTTCCCATTATTAATTGGCATTAGATAATTAAATAACTAATTTTGATTCATAATGTCTTTTAATATAAAAATTAAGAAATTCCTACAAGTCATTATCATTTTGAACATCCACTATTTTCAAAGTCTCTACATACACCATTAATGCAGCCATTGAAACTGAAATGATAAACATCAAGAAATGCATTACTTTCAAAAAATTCTTTTCTGAAAGAGATGTTTTGTACAGCATAAAGATTTATGGTGATTAAATGTAAATAATAAACATTAAAAAAAATCCTTATTTAGAAACTGGAACTTGGTGAAAAGCTTATAATAATTTTAAAAATAGTTTCATAGTTTCTTTTTTTAATTTCAATTGATATGGAAAATACTCATTTTCATTTATGAATTCAAAGAATATCTGGAGGAATTTTAGACATCAATTGCAGGAAGTATTTTCAAACCAGGCCTTGACAATGCTTTTACAATGTGTCTTAGAAATTTTTTTGGATTGGCAAGACCTGTTTTCTATCCTTAAATTTGAACAGGCTTGTACATATGGCAGAACAGATGCTATGTGACTTTTGAGGCTAGATCCTAAATCAAGGATTGGGGGTCTTGTTCTTAAGGTCCACCATGTAGTGAAGAAGCCCTGGCAGCCTGTGGAGAAGCCATGTAAAGAGGAACCACTAGGGGGCGAGCAGGTGTCATGGTGGTTAAGGCTGCTGGAACCCACATGGCATTATTTATTATTTCTACATCAAATCTGAATTTTATTTATAGGGATTAAATAGTTTATATAAGGCTACACACTTAGTAAATATAATAAGTAGGTTTTGAAATTAATTAATTACCTATGTTATCATTTTTTTCTAGAAAATGAGACTGTATTAACTGTCCTGTCATAGCGGTTGCGATTTCATACGTAAGTTACCCAGAATAGTGTATAGTACATATTTTTCACCCTAAAATATTAACCATTACCATTATAACATTGACAAAATAATAATTATAGTCATGTGGAATATACACAAATCTACATTTTTTTATGAATTGGAAAATAAATCACTACTGATGTATTTGGAGTCAGTGCTATCTTATTTATGAACAGTCTGCTTAGCACAGGGAAAGAACATAGTGTTTCCTTATATAGTTTAATGAAAAAACTGATTTATTTGTTATTTAATTAAATTTACTGTAGACACCAATTAGGAGACAAGGTTGTAATTTGGTAATATTTTAGGAGAAAAAAATAAACACAGAAAGAGATGGAGAGAAAATAGGACATTGTAAAATGACCTATACTTCAATACTGAAAATAAACTAAGTTCAAATGAAGTAGAATATCATTTACTAAAAACCACTCACCAAATAACATCTGATAAGCTTACATTTCAAAACCTATGGAAAATTTTTAAAAAAGCAGAACAGGAATCATCTTACAGAGGAAATAGAATGAGATATGAAAAGAATAGGACCACTTAATAATATAATTGAATATAAAATTTCATTCTGCACACTTGTTACATTTATGTTCTAGATAGTATGGGGGACACATCTGATTAGAAATACATGGAGATATGCCAGGGGAAAGGGAAACTCATTCCCACTGTTGAAACACTGACATTGGCTTAGGTAAACACAACTATGCACTCATAAAAAGAAAACATATGAAATACATTTAGCCTATTTGAATAATGTAATTACTTGGACTTTTTTCCTTGAAAAGCTAGAAATCTAAAGCAATTTAGTTAGATAAAAAGAAAATGTTGATTGATGCAGCTGGCTAAAAAAACAAAAACAAAACACTAACATAGCTCAGAGAATCACAAGGTAGCCCTCTATTCTGCTTCTGTTTGCAAACTGGACTCATTCTTCCCAGTGGTGTACAAGCACTTTTCATGTTGGGGACATGTGGCTATTACAGTCCCTATTCTTCAACCTCAGTAGAAAGGAGATACTTTACTCATCTATCTCTACACAATATTAGCAGGAAATGCATTCATATATACCATCACTTATTTTAAAAAAAGGCTACTTTGCTTTGCTTTGCTTACATAATCATCTTCTTGTACATAATACAAGTGAATAGTATATTATTTTCCCCATATCTCTACAGGTCCACACCCCTAGCCAAGAGTTACTATCCGTTATTTATTTTTTTTAAAGCAAAGAAACAAAAAACTATTGGGTCATCAGAAAAATCATGATGTATTTTTCAATACAAAAATGCATCATGACTTTTCTGATGATCCAATATACACCACAGTTTACCCCAAATATTAAAGATTTCTTTAATTTAAACATAATGTTCATTTTTAAATCATCATATTCACCCAAATAAAATGATCAGGCTTTATCAGAATGTTAGCTACTTGGCTGAGAGTTTTATACAATTCTACCTATGTCCCTAAGAGATTAATTGCTGTATGAGCTTATTAGCAGAAAATTGTGGAGTAATGCTACTAAGGGCATTACTTAATTAACTAATTATTATCTACATTATAAGCCCAGTAATTTGTAAATAATTAAGCACTTTAATTAACTACATAGGCTGGAAAAATGTAATTATTACATATAAATTTACATGTCTATTTGATAATTTTATTGTTTGTTAGAGTAAAAAAGTCAAGGTTGGGAATACTGTTAGAAAATGTATCAACTGGAAAGGATTTTTTTTAATGGCATGACTTTGGTAGCTGAGGAATTAGAGTAGTACATCACAAAATTCAAGTACAAGAAAGTCCAATTTATTTATTTATTTATTTATTTATTTATTTATTTATTTATTTATTTATTTATTTTTGGAGAGGTTTTTGCTATAGGATGTGTGTGCTTGCCAGAAAGAGACAGATAGACAGAAAGCAAGAAGTGATACCCCGAGGGGATGGCCACACCACAATCCCTTCTCCTCCATTTTCCTCTTGGGATCTTGGGTATGCATGCACACGTGCCTGGCATGAGTTTAGGCCACTGGGTCCAGGACTCAAACTGTGGTCAACTACATGGGAGTCCCGCGACATAGCCGTTACACCAACTGCTGGTTCCAAGAAACTCCACTTCTAACATGACAGTGTAACAGGTAACAGTTTCCTTTTTTTTGGGGGGGGGGGTAGGTGGGAATATTTGCTATAGGGCACAAGCGCTCTCCTGAGAGACAAAGAAAGACAGACCGAAAGCAAAAAATCACCCCCCAGAGGGGATGGCTAGCCGCAATCCCTTCTCCATCTCCTCTTGTCATTTTGGGCATGCGCGTGCACATAGTGGGCGTATTTAAAGCTGTCAAGTCCTGGATTCAAACCATGGTCACTTAAGTAGGAGAACAACAATGTAACCACTATGCCATCTGTTGGTCCCAGCAGTTGCCTTGTTGCTTACCAACTTAAGAACAGGGCAAAACTACACAAAGGAAATATTTCCAATATTTAACAACTCGCACAAAGATTTCTGAGTTAAGGAAAAACACAGAGGGAATCTCTGTGATTACAGCTTTCTCTCTGGTGGTACTGCAGAGACCATGGTCAAATGAGAAAGAACCCCGGTATATTCCTGGGTTCCAGTGATTTTTCTGAATTCAGGAGGCAGAGATAGAAGTTGGGGAGGTAGAGAAAAGTTCTAGAAAGGAGAAAATTAAGTGACAAAAGAAAAGCAGAAGTCTACATATAGCCCTGCATGCCTTTTGGTGAAACACTGTGAGAATAAGAAATGAACTATTAGAGGCTGTCACCTGAACCTCCTTGAGAACTTATGCAGGCCTGGGAGATAGTGCAACTACACCCAGTGACCATGATAAACAAATGAGGCTTTTGGTAGAGAACCAAAAAAAGTGAATTATTGATACAAAGGCTGCAGTATACTAACAGCTACTCTAGACTCACTTTGACTAAACTATAAATAAGCTTTGAATGTAACTCAGTGGTGGTCAAAACAAAAGTATAACAATGGAAACCTAAGGCACTCAACAGTATACATACAACAATCAGGATCTAAGCACATATTTTTAGAACCGGAAAATATAATCCCCAAAAAGAGCAAAAAATAATAAGAACAGACCCATAAATGATGGAGATAAAAGATATAAATGTCGGACCAGCAGTTAGTGTAATGGCTATGTCGCTGGACTCCCACATATTCGACCGCTGTTCGCGTCCCGGATCCGGCAGCTTAAAACTCATGCCAGGCGCGTGTGCGCACGTGCCCAAGATCCCGAGAGGAGAATGGAGAAGAAGGGATTGCGGCGTGGCCATCCCCCCTGGGGGGTGATTTCTCACTTTCTGTCTCTATGTCTCTCTCTTTCTGTCTGGTGAGCGCACACGCCCTATAGCAAAAACCTTTCCAAAAAAAAAAAAGGAAATGACAGTCTGAATACATTATTAAATTCCCACTGTTGTACTCCACACAATATTTCTTTTAAGAGAGGTTTTTGCTACAGGGCACGTGCACTCTCTAAAAAGACAGAGACAGAGAGACAGAAAGTGAGAAATCACCCCCAAGGGGGGATGGCCACGCTGCAATCCCTCCTCCTTCTTTCTCCTCTTAGGATCTTGGGCACGCAGGAACACACACCTGGAGTGAATTTAAGCCACTGGATCCAGAACTCGAACTGCAATCAACTACATGGTACCTCAGCGACATAGCCATTACATCACCTGCTGGTCCCCACAAAATATTTTTTAAAAAATCAGCAACGGAGAAGTTTCCTACTTTTGCTGAGAACTGAAGATAAATGGAGGCTACTAAGAAGGTAGTCTCAGTGACTAGGTGGAAATAGAAATTAAAGCCATTCCTTCTGTTTCTGGCCCTGGATCTGAAATGTGCTCCTTGGACAAGCCCATCATGGACCCACCAACATCCAAACTGCAGACCAGTTCCCTGCCCAGGAGGTAAGGCAAAGCAGAGTCGTCCCTCAGTAGGTCAAACCCAGGCTGCAGCCTCTAACTGGTTTAAGGGTCAGACATTGAACTATCTGCATTGCAAAAACAATTGCAAACATGTCTTGGTTTCAATTATGTAGCCTAAAAAGCCTGATATGCAACTACTAAACTATTTCACAAAGATCCTTTATTAACCCAGAGTTTTAATGGAAAAAGGATCCTATAGAAATTCTTGCAAAAGTAAGAATTTTAAAGCATAAGAGAACAATTGGCTTAAGAAAACAGATGCAAAGACAACAAACATAAATTAGATAAAGACAATAGACCTGAAACAATGTTAACTAATATAAGTGCGTTTATACATCTTCAAAAGGTAAAGGAGGGACCAGCAGTTAGTGTAATGGCTATGTCGCTGGACTCCCACGTAGTCGACCGCGGTTCGAGTCCCGGACCCGGCGGCTTAAACTCACGCCGGGCGCGTGTGCGTGCGTGCCCAAGATCCCGAGAGGAGAATGGAGGAGAAGGGATTGCGGCATGGCCATCCCCCCTGGGGAGTGATTTCCTGCTTTCTATCTCTCTGTCTCTCTCTGTCTGGCGAGCGCATGCGCCCTATAGCAAAAACCTCTCCAAAAAAAGAAGAAAAAAAAAAAAAAAGGTAAAGGATAAAACAGTACCTGAATGAAAAACAGAAGCTTTAATAAAAATCAATGTAAACATTAGAAAATAGCAAGCCTAAATTTTGGAAATTAAAATACACAGTGGAAATAAAAACTCAGTATTCACGCTACACGATAGCTTCTAAAACTCACCTAAGAGAAGCTCTACAAGAAGATATTAAAGGCAATGTTGTAGAAGAAATATTTGAAAGGTTAATGGTTGACAGTTTTTCAAAATGGAAGTGAGACATTTGTCCTCCTGTTGAGGAAACTTACTAAGCAATACCACATGGTTATGGTGTACTGATGTTTAGAAATGCCACAGTGAAACTGTAAAGTATCAAGAATAAATGATAAATGCTAAAAGCGGTGAAAGCAAAAATCCAAAATGATAAATAGAATTAGAAATCTGACTTGTAGAATGCTTCTTTCATTAGAAAGTAGTAGACAGTCTATAATAAATTATATTTTTAAAATATTGGAGAAAATGAATTGTGAGTCTAAAATTTAGTATCTGCTAATGTCATCCAGAAAAATGAGGTTTGGCATTTTCAGTCATAGTGCAATAATTTAACACATATCTCTTTTAAACTGATATCCACATTATCAGTACTCACATAAACAGATGACAAAATTACTAATGATACGGTTTTTTCAAAAATAGACATGAACTACGATAAGCATAGTAAAAGAATTACAAAATTAATATGATGATCAACAATGATTCATATTCTAATATCACTAGATTTCAAAATTTAGGAAATAATGCTGTAGGCATCTGAGCAAAATGGACAAATCATCCAGAGAATATCAGATTAGCCTCAGATCTCCATAGAAAAATTTAACGCCAGTAGGTAGTTAGACAGTACCTAGAAGTCTTCAGGGAGAAGTAGTTATCTTAGAATACTTGGAATTTAAGGCCTGCCCTATTAAGGGCTCATAGTTAAGGGAATCTGGATTCCACACGGCCTTCTGTGGTTCAAATCCAGACCCACAAGCTTGCAAAACACTCCGAGCATGTGTGCACACGTGCTAAAGATCCCAACAGGGCTGAGAAATAAAGGGGAAGGATTATGGCATGCCCAGGTCTCATTATAGGGTACTCTTCCCCTCTCCATCTCTCTGTCTCTCTCTCTCTTTAGCAAATGTGTAAGCCCTTTGGTTATTTAAAAAAAAAGAATAGATGGAATTCAATCTAACATCATTCAATAATAACAGATAAACACCTTTGAAGAATTAAGAACTCAAAAAAATACATTTTTCAAGTATTCTTGGAGAGACCCTTAAAAACAAAATTATGCTTAATATTTTTTCATTCTTTTTAACTGATATCTTCCTACTAATTAAATATTCAGTTGTTTGCTTTTTAGTGTAGAGAAATGCAACTGATTTCATATGCTAATCTTATAGCCATTTCGTGAAAAAGGCTTAATATAGTGTTTTGAACACATGTTGCTTTCAAATTAATCCATATGCTTAATAAAACTTTAATTTAAAACATAAGATTTTTTCTTTGATTTTTATTGGCTATGACAAGGTTATTTAAAAATATATGTGGAAAAACAAAGGTAAAATATAGAAAGGTTATCACTGAAAGGTAGAAGACTTACTCTAGCAGATGAAAGAACTTATACTAAAGCCACAGTGACAATTTTAACAGACTAATATTGAATAATTATATATAAAAATAAAATAGAGGACTCAAAAAAGGCATGAATATATGGTATTTTATATATAAAAAGCAAAAGCCACATCAGTGGGAGAAGACAGATAACAAATGGAGCTGGAAAAAATTCTCTATAAGAAAATTCTATTCAATTGCAAAAATAAAGTAGAATCAATTGCAAATGGATTAGAAATTTTAATTTTTTTTTTTTTTTTTTTGGAGAGATTTTTGCTATAGGGTGCATGCGTTCGCCAGAAAGACAGAGAGGGACAGAGAGACAGAAAGCGAGAAACCATCCCCAAGAAGAGATGGCCATGCCACAATCCCTTCTCCTCTATTCTCCTCTCGGGATCTTAGGCATGCGCACACACGTGCCCAGTGTGACTTTAAGCCACTGGGTCCAGGATTTGAACCAAGGTCAACTACATGGGAGTCCAGCAACATAGCCATTATGACAACTGTGGTCCCAGAAATTTCAATATTAAAAAAAAACAAAAACAAAAAAAAACAAAAAAACTTTAAAATTCTTAGTGGAATATATAGGTAAATATATTTTAGACATCGTTATAAAAGAAGGTTTCATAAACAAGAAACAAAAACATTGACTAGAACTCCACATGTGTTGGCCCTCTGGGTTCGGCTTCACAACTTTGAAGCACGCTCCACTCCAGCCAGGGTCCTCCCTTCCGTACCTCAGTGCTACGCAGGTAGGCAAGTGTCCCTGTCCCTCTTGTTCTTCTCTGTCCCTTCTAACATTTTTCTCTTTTTTCTCTTTTTGAAAAAACACCTTTCTGCCTTGTTTGTGCCTTTCTCTTGTTAATTTGTCTCCTTTTCCTCAACTAGGACAGAAAATATCCAGGCAACTCCACCTCTGACTGTGTTGGCCCTTCGCATTGTGCACATGTGCACCTCGCGGTTTTCTATTTTTAATCCAATTTCATTATCTACCAAGTGATTTCTGTTTTCTTCTTCTCCTTTTTGCTCTAGTTCATTCCTACCTTTTTCTTTATATTTCTATTTCTTATTTTCTTTTCCTTTTTCCTTACTTTTCTGTTTTACTGCTCAGCTCTTACCTACTGCCTGGAGAAGACTAGGTGTATAGTAGCTAAACATCTGAACATTGTGAGTTTTAAAGAATTCTTTGCACCTCACTGTAGTTGTTTCAAAAAGAGTGAAATTCCCTTTTATAAGTCCGACTGCAAAACTTATCTTGTAATTCCTACACTTGAGGACACAGTAGAAAAGAGAAAATATCAACAAACTATTTCACAGTAAGCGAAATACACAAGCTCACAGTCACAGAATCCTTCTCCAACAAATTAGCCAAAAGTGAATACATTACCAAATGTCTAAATAGCCTCAAGGATGAGAAAATCAAGTAGTACTGTCCAGCAAGGGAACACTGTAACTTGTCTCCAAGAAGAGAAAATTTAGAGGATATTATAGAAATGTCAGAAAAATAATTTAGAATATTAATGGTAACAAAACTTTGTGAGATGCAAGAGAAAAGAGACATTGAGCTCCAAAAGATGAGGAAGCCCTTCTACAATATGAAAGAAGAATTGGACAGCATAAAAAAAGTATCAAACAGAACTGTTAGATATGAAGTCTGTGATACAGAAAATAAAAAAATCTCCCTTGAAAGTATTAAAAGCAGGCTAGACCATGCAGAAGATCAAATCTCAGAAGTAGAATACAAAACCTCTGATCTAGAAAAACTAATAAAAAATACTGAGAAAACAGCCAAGAAAACTGAGAAAAAATACTATAATACCATGAAACATCCAAACATCTGAATAATTGGTATCTCAGAAGATGTAGAAACTAATAAAGGCATTGATAACCTATTCCATGAAATTCTGGAAGAAAAATTTCCATGTATGGAGAGGCACTCAAACATCCAGACCCAAGAAATACTAAGAATGCCAAGTAGATTCAATCCAAGAAGATCCTCTCCATTATCATAGCTAGATTGTCCAAAACCACCGACAAAGACAAGATACTGAGATTGGCAAGAGAGAAATGTGAAATCACTTACAAAGGCTAGCCCATCAGGCTAACACTGGACCTCTCATCAGATACAATACAAGCAAGGAAAAAAATGGGGAAATATATTCGAAGTGTTAAATAAAAAACAATTTCAACCAAGAATACTATACTGGCAAGATTATCCTTCATATGGGAAGAGAAGATAAAAACATTCTTGGATAAACAAAACCTGAAAGAATTTACCAACTCCAGACTAGATTTTCAAGAATTCTGGGGGAATCAGCAGTTAGCGTAATGGCTATGTCGCTGGACTCCCACGTAGTCGACCGCGGTTCGCGTCCCGGACCCGGTGGCTTAAAACTCTCGCTGGGTGCGTGTGCGTGCGTGCCCAAGATCCCAAGAGGAGAATGGAGGAGAAGGGATTGCGGCGTGACCATCCCCCCTGGGGGGTGATTTCTCACTTCCTGTCTCTAAGTTTCTCTCTGTCTGGCGAGCGCACACGCCCTATAGCGAAAAAATCTCTCAAAAAAAAAAAATAAAATAAAAAAAGAATTCTGAAAGGAGTACTATACCAAGAGAACTAGACAGACAGCAATAAGAGAACAAAAACAACCGAGTATATGGTCAATTTAATGAAAGGGAAAAGTCTGGAAATATCAATAATAATGTTGAGTGCTAATGATTAAATTCTCTGATCAAGAAACACAGACTGGCTCAATAGATTAAAAATTAAAAACCCTCCATCTGCTGCCTACAAGAATCCCACATCATGGATAGGGACATACATAGACTAAAAGTGAAGGGATGGAAAAAAGTATCCCATGCTAATGGAAACCAAGAAAGAGTGAGTGTCACTATACTGATTTCAGACAAAATAGGCTTTAAGACAAAACCATAAAAAGAAACAAAGAAGGGTATTATATAGTAGTAAAAGGACTAATTAACCAAGAAGATATAACGCTTATAAATATCTATGTACCCAACTCAGGAGCACCCAAATATATAAAGGAAAGACTGCTAGCTCTAAAAGGAGACATAAACTGTAACACAATAATTGTTGAAGATCTCAGCACCCCAGTATCTCCTTTAGACAGGTCAATGAGATAAAAAATAAGCAAAGAGATTCTGGACTTAAATGATACCATAAATCAGATGGACTTCATAGATATCAATTGAACTTTACACCCAAAAAACACAAAATGTAAATTTTCCTTAGCCTTGCATGATACTTTCTCAAAGATTGACCACATGATAGGGCACAAAACTAGTCTTTACAGATTTAAAGGCATAGAAACTATATCCTTCTTGACCATGATGAAATTAAATTTGATATTAATCTCAGGAAAAAACCTCAAAAATACACAAATACATGAAATCTAACCTACTTCTGAATGACTTCATGACTACTGAAGAGATTAAGACTGATGGGACTAGCAGTTGGCATAATGACTATGTTACTGGACTCCCATGTAGTTGACCATGGTTTCAGTCCAGGACCTGGTGGTTGTATGCATGCCCAAGATCCTGAGAGGAGAATGGAGAAGAAGCGGTTGTAGTGTGGTCATCCCCATGGGCGGTGATTTCTCACTTTCTATCTCTCTGTCTCTCTCTGTCTTTCTGGCAAGCGCATGCACCCTATAGCAAAAACCTCTCCAAAAAAAAAAAAAAAAAAAAAAAAGAGATGATTAAGACCGAAATCAAAAGATTCATGGAAAAAAATAATAATGAGTACACAAATTTTCATAATTTATGGGGCACTGCAAAAGCAGTCATAAGAAGGAAGTTTATAGCAATTAGTGCATACAAGAAAAAGATGGAAAGGTGGCAAAAGGACAACCTAACATCATGCCTTAGAGGATTGGAAAAACAACAGAAAAATTCCAAAAATGCCAGAAGAAAAGAAATAATAAATATTCAAGCAGAAGGAAATGAAATAGAAAATAAGTGAACTATACAGAAGATAAATGAGAACAAAAGCTGGTTCTCTGAAAAGATAAACAAGATTGACACACCATTAGCTAGACTACTTAAGAAGAGAGAAAGGAACCAGATAAATCAAATTCGCAATGAATCAGGCAACATTACAACAGACATAATAGAAATGCAAAACATCATTAGAGGATACTATGAGTGACTATATGCCAACAAAGAAGAAAACCTGGATGAGATGAACAAATTCCTGGACACATATAATCTACCAAGATTGACTCAGGAGGACATAGAAAGCCTGAATAGACCTATAACAAGCAATACGATTGAATCAGTAATAAATAACCTCCCAAAAAAGAAAACTCCAGGTCCCTATGGCTTCAGTGTTGAATTTTATGAAACTTTTAAAGAAGAGGTAACCCCCATTCTACTGACACTGTTTATAGAGATCCAAAAGGAAAGAACCCTTCCAAATTCATTCCATGATGCCTCCATTACCTTCATTCCCAAAATGGATAAAGGTACAACATAAAAGAGAAACTACAGACCTATATCTCTCACGAATATAGATACAAAAATTATCAACAAGATACTTGCTAACCGTATTCAACAGCTTATAAAAAAGGTTATTGATCATGATCAGGTAGGCTTTATTCCAGGGATTCAAGGATGGTTCAACATATGCAAAGCCATAAATGTAATATACCATATTAACAGAAATAGAGATAAAAAGATATGATCATTTCAACTGATGTGGAAAAAGCATTTGACAAAATACAGTATTCCTTTATGTTTAAGACTCAGGAAAATTGGCACAGAAGGATCATTTATCAGCATAATAAAAGCCATCTCTGAAAAAACTATAGCTACCATTATACCGAGTGAGAAAAAGCTGAAAGCTTTTCCACTAAAAGCTGGTGCAAGACAAGGCTGCCCACTTTCTCTCTTCCTATTCAATATAATACTGGAAGTCCTACCCAATGTGATCAGATAAGAGGAAATAAAAAGCATCCAATAGGGAAAGACGAGGTGAAATTATCTGTTTGCAGATGACATGATTGTATACGTAAAAGACTCAATACACACACACACACACATACACACACAATTATTACTCCTCCAAGTAATAAATGCATACAGTAAAGTGGAAGGATACAATATTAGCTTACAAAAATTTATAGCATTTCTATATACAAACAACAAGCAGACAGACTCAGAACTAAATAAAGTAATCCCATTTACCAAAGCCACAAGAAGTATAAGATACCTAGGAATAAAATTAATCAAGGAAGTCAAATACCTCTATAAGGAAAACTATGAAAAAGAAATTGAAAAGGACATAAAAAAGTGGAAGGACATCCTATGTTTCTTATTTGGCAGAAATAATATAATCAAAATGGCAATCCTACCCAAATTAATCTACATATTTAATGCAATTACTATAAAATTACAGGAAACATTCTTCACAGATCTAGAAAAGACAATCATAGATTTGTCTGGAGTCATAAAGAACCCCTATTGTCAAAGCCATCTTGCATAAGAAGAGTGGAGTGGGTAGCATCTCCCTCCCTGACCCCAAAATATATTACAAAGCTGTGATAATCAAAACAGCATGGTATTGGCACAAAAATAGACTTGAGGACCAGTGGAACAGAGTGGAGACTCCAGAAATTACCCCCAAAACATATAGCCAATTCATCTTTGACAAAGGGTACCAGTCAATTCAGTGGGAAAAGGAAAACCTCTTTAGCAAATGGTGGTGGAAAAACTGGGTATCCACCTTCAGAAAGATGAATCTGAACCCCTATCTGTCACCATTAACAAAAATCAACTCAAAGTGGCTCAAAGATCTAAACCTAAGACTGCAAACTATAAAACTACTGGTGGAAAACACTGAGGAAACTCTGAGAGACATTGGGGTAGGCAAAGACTTCTTGAGCAAGACACCCAATGCAATAATCCCCAAAATAGACAGGTGGGATTACATCAGATTAAGAAGTTTCTGGGGAACCAGCAGTTAGCGTAATGGCTATGTCGCTGGACTCCCACGTAGTTGACCGCAGTTCGCGTCCCGGACCCGGTGGCTTAAAACTCACGCCGGGCGCGTGTGCGTGCATGCCCAAGATCCCGAGAGGAGAATGGAGGAGAAGGGATTGCGGCGTGGCCATCCCCCCTGGGGGGGTGATTTCTCGCTTTCTGTCTCTATGTCTCTCTCTGTCTGTCTGGCGGAGCTCACACGCCCTATAGCGAAAACCTCTCCAAAAAAAAGAAAAAAAAAAGTTTCTGCACAGCAAAGGACACTGTAATTAGTGTGAATCCACAACCTTCAGAATGGGAGAGAATTTTTGTTAACTGTGCCTCAGATAAGGGACTGATAACCAGAATACACACGGAACTCAAGCGAATTACCTGGAAGGAAATGATTAACCCAATTAAAAGATGAGAAAATGAGCTGAATAAACAACTCTTTAAGAAAGACATATGAACAACCAAAAAGCATATGAAAAACTGCTCAATATCCCTCATCATAAGGGAGATGCAGATCAAAACCACAATGAGATATCAC
Source organism: Tupaia tana (assembly GCA_026018925.1). NCBI lineage: Eukaryota > Metazoa > Chordata > Mammalia > Scandentia > Tupaiidae > Tupaia > Tupaia tana. The sequence goes on from JAKSZU010000008.1 coordinate 33,851,299, forward strand.
CTAACCCGTCAGAATGGTGAAGACAAAAAAAAAAAAAAAAAAAAAGATAAGTGCTGGAAAAGATGTGGTGAAATGGGAACACTCCTACATTTTTGGTGGGAAAGTAAATTGGTCCAACCACTATGGAGAACAATATGGAGGTTCCTCAAAGACCTTCAGATAGAATTACCATATGATCCAGAAATTCCACTCCTGGGTATCTACCCAAAGGACAGGAGAACGCTCAGTCAGAAAAACACTTGCACAACTATATTTATTGTACCATTATTCATGATTGCTATGACATGGAACCAACCCAAATGTCAACAAACAGTTGAATGGATTTTAAAATGTGGCACATATATTCCATGAAATACTATTCAGCTGTAAAAAATAAAAATAAATAAAAATAAAAATAAATAAAAAGGCCCTGGGATTTGGTAGAAAGTGGAACAATATGGAAGATTTGTTGCCAAGTGAAGCAAGTCAGGCTATGAAACAGTGACATTGTGTGTCTTCACTTAACATATACTGACTGTCCATACTGTATGGTAGAGACTGGAAGTCTGGAGGACATAAAAGCATTAAAAATAGTTATAGACCCTAGAGACAAAGTGGAAGGAGAGTGTGGGAGGGGAAGAGTGTAGGAAAGGAAACTTGGGGAAAAAATAGAGAGGTAAGACATTTGTGGGACACAGATATGGTTTATTGTGGGACACAGATATGGTTTATTAGCTGATGATGAGGATGTGTATAGTATTCTCAACTGGACTGGACTGAGGAGTATATCATGCTGGGTAAATTCTCTTTACAATGTAAATGATTTATAGCAATTGAATGTATAAATAATAATAATAGTAAGAAAGATTAAAAATTGGCTATATGATGTTGTGTTTAACAGTATCTTTGAAAACTTTTCTCAGAGTTCCACTCATATTCTTATAGGAAACCTCTTATAACTTAGGTAGATCTTCTCTGAAAATGTATAAGTTATGTTAAAATAACTTAGGGAATATCTATTTATTACAATTCTTCTATTGCAATTGCATATGGATATTTAGAACATTTGCTCCTTGCCATATTATTGAGTATGTAGTATGTTCCTGCTATGAACACATGCCAATGTTAAATAAAATAAGCATTCTTTTAAAGGTACAGCTGTGATGTCAAAACTTTAATGGATATCCCTAGGGATGAAAATTAAGACACAAAGGAAAATTCAGGTCATAGTACTAAGTACTAAAACCATTTGATTATGCCACAAAGTTAGAGGCTTAGGTTTAAAAAAAAAAAAAAAAAGTACATAGAGGAAGGAAGCTGTAGCTCCCAGTTCTTAGAAGTGAGCATTCTGTCAATGTGAAAGAGTTCTTTTAAGAATGCTGATTAAGAGTGTTGTGCCTTGTGCTGAAGATCACATCATAAGCTCTCAAAGGGAGTTGTCTGCTTGCCTTAAGGCTGGATATTCAACAGGACATTTTCTTTTCTATAAGGCCAAAAGCTCTTGACAGCCATTTTCTTAAGCTGCTTGCTATGGAATGTCCAATGATTATGGCCATGAGTTTCCTTTAGCCATTATGTAAAGACCTCTTCACAGTGAGTTGTTGGGTCTGGTAAAATGGCATGTAGATAATCATGAGAATACACACAAATGGAGTAAGAAAGAGCAAGGAAAGGACATCCACATCCATCATTGACATGTATTCCCATTGCCTAAAACTCTTCTTGGCATTTACTGTAATTTTTAAATGTTATGAATTATTTGTTCTATTTTGTACTATCTGACTCCCTGTGAGAATGTAAATTTCATGTGACTATTTACCTTTACTTGTTGGTGTTATATGATGTACTTAACATTGTTGGTACATTCAAGACACAAATAATAAAGTAATTACTTATTAAAATTAACATTTTCCTATTATTAAATTGAATAGTTGGAATAATTTTATATCTAGTGCCATGATAGGTTTAGAAAAATAAGCATTCTGAATCACTGGTAATGGGAGTTGAAATCCAGATAAAATTTAGGGAAATGCGGCCATGATCCACATGATGACTTTTCTGTCCATGATGAACCAGATGCCATGGTAAAGCAATAAACTATAGCACAGATGTGTAGTGTGGTAGGTTATACCAGCTAGGCTTGTGTGAGTGTGCTCTATGATATTTGAATGATGATGAAATATCTGTGAATGCATTTTTCAGAAGTTATTCCTGAGATCAAGTGACTCATAACCATGAACTGGAAATCTGTATGAAGATTTTTAAAAATATGTCCTAAAAATATCAGTTGATAATTGCAACTAAGATGGCTACAAACATATTTTAACTTAAATGCAATTTATAAGAATAAATCTAGAAATCAATTACTATTCAACCAGTAAATATGTGTCGAGTTCATACCATCAGTCAGTACTAAGTTCCTGAGATATAGCAGTAAATTACATCGACGTTGCTACAGATTTGGCACAGTAGACACTGACTTTAGGATCCAGGAAATCAAGAATGATTGAGAAGTACCATCTTACGAATAATTGGTAGGATCAATTACATATGACTTTCTTGAGAGTTTTGTGAATATTTGAAAATGAAGGTGGAAGAGGGAGAGTGATCAATATGGGAATGTCAGCATTTGAACTGCAGAACCACAGTCTCTACTTCCATTTCAAATAAGAGATAGCAATGAACCTACCTGCCCTCACTATGTGAACTGCTGACTTCAGTTCTAGCCACAATTCCTGCATTCCAGCTCATCAGGAAAGTTAGAGACTTACAGTCACAGAACATGGACAACGGATTGATTTAATCGTTCTGGAACCTCATCAGTAAAACAGAGAAACCTTAAACTCAGGGGGAGAATGTAGGAAGTTATTTCTTGAATTAGATGATAAGGAAATTGCTGCATACACTTTTGTTCAAATATAAACATACATTACATATTTACATGATTTTATTTCATTTTCCTCAAATGTCACTACTTATTCTGATAAAAATAAATATAATTTAAAATATTGCTATATTTTGTTTGTTTGTTTGTGTTTTATTTTTAAGAGAGGTTTTTGCTATAGGGCATTTGCACCTGCCAGAGAGAGAGACAAAGAGCGAGAAATACCCATCTCCTCCCCACGGGATGACCACACCACAGTTTCTTCTCTTACAGCCTCTTCTCAGGATTTTGAGCACACATGGAACATGTGCACAGTGTGAGTTTTAAGCTACCAGGTCTGGGACTCAAACCACAATTGACTACGTAGGAGTCCAGTGATGTAACCATTATGCTATCAGCTGGTCCCTGTTATATACATTTAAATGAGGAAATAAACACATTTTTTGGGTTGCTTTTAAAATACTTTTCCTTCTCTATGCATTCATGTAAGTTACCCTTTCTAAATTATATTTACAATTCATCTTTCAACAATGTGAGACTCAGTGAGGGAGCCAACCCCTTGAACAGTGGAAAAACTGTATCACTTTTGACTTCCCCAAAACTTAACTATTAATAGCCTACTGTTGACTGCAAGCCTTACCAATAATATAGCAGTCAATTAACATGTATTTGGTATGACAAATATACAAACATTTCTAATTCATAGTGGATACACTATATCCTTACAATAAAGTAAAATAGATAAAACAAATAGTTATTAGAAAACCATAAAAAAGAAAACATCTGTGTAATAATACAATATTTTCAATATAGTTAATGCAATAATTGGAAAAATCTGTTCATAAGTGAAACTGCTCAAACCCATGTAGTTCAAGGGTTACTTGTTTTTACATTTTGACCCTCTTTGAAGCATTTTTTTAAAATATGCTAAAAATCCTTTTTAAATTCAGTTCCCGTTATAGTTGATAGATAGTGACACACTGCTGGACAATGGAAGCAGTACACAAAATATCAAAAAATGCATCAAAAATTTCTAAAGCATACTATTTGAAAAACAGAATGAAAATGCTGGGCCAGCTAGGTACTGTGGAGGTTAAGGCAGATGAATCCTACCTGGCTGACTACATGGTTAGTGCTAGGACTCCAGGTTCATGTGCGTGTGTGCCCAAAATCTCAAGAGGAAAATGGGGAAGGAGAGACTGTGGAATAGTTAGTCCTCATGAGGAGTGGGGGGTGCCTAGTCTCTCTTTCTCTGTCTCTCTGTCTCTCCAGTGAGCATACCCACCTTACAGCAGATTATTTTTTTAAAAAGAAAGAAAATTTAAAAATCCTGAGTAGAGACATATAATGTCCCTGAATCCCTGATTATTACACTGGTTTAATACAAGTAAAGGATATTGAAAGATGACAATGAAGAGCCTTTAAAATAATATATATTACAAAGTATCATATTTTTATACTAAAAAAAAAAATCACACATATTTCTTATCTTTTTTTTTCTTTTAGGCTTTTGCCATAAGGCAAAAACTGAAGAGATATCAAGACAGATAGTGAGAAGGAAAGTAAGAAATCACCCCCCTCCTCACTGGGGTGATTACTGCACTGTAATCCCTTCTCCTTTATTCTTCTCCTGGGATTTTGGACATACATGCCCCTGCCACCAGGTCCAGGACTCAAACCTCAGTCAACCATGTGGGAGTCTAGCACATTAGCTCCCATGCCATCTACTGTCACCCCCAATTTCTTTTGAAATCTTGGAACGTTCTCTCTTGATGAGTCCTCTTGCAAATTTTCTACTAGATGTACTGTTTGGGAAAACATATCTGTTAAGTTTGGAAATGGAAAATTTGCCCTAGAACACTGACCCTATTCTGGTAGAATATTACATCAGATGATCTGAAAACTTTCTTTCCCCCTTCCCTCTCCTCATTGTGGTTCAGAAGCACACAGTCCCCTTTCAGCTTTCTAATAATTAAAAGCTAAATATGAGCAAAAAGGGAGAAAAAAAGACTATTCTAGATTTTTTTCTAATGAGCTTAATATTTCATATGCTGTTGATAAAGGATGACTGCATTGTTGTTTAAAATAGAAAGGCCATGTCCCCCTGCTGACTGTACAAAGGATTCTCTGAAGCATCACACACCAGAAGAGTACAGTCTTAGCCTCCTGAGTCAGCCACATGAGTTCCATCACCATCTGATTCTTTCTCCTCCTTCCTCACATTTTTCAATTCTGGGGTATCAAAAACAATCCATAATCACACCACACACACACACACACACACACACACACACACACATATTACACAAAATACGTTTTCCCAAATCTCTGCTAGGATTCCTAAAAGGCAGAGTATAGACAGGTTCCCATCTCTATTAAACTTCCCCTGCAGAGGGAAGCTTGCTTCTACTCTTCACACCACAATAAAAGAGAAAGAAACAAAGGAACTGAGGACACGATTTCTAGACATAAAATGTGAAGATACCTTATTATTTTCTCTCCTACTGAGCAGGGTGACAATCCAGATTGCTTTATTAGCTGCTGCTACCTAAATAAAAATAATTAAGACAATCACTCTGGTGAAACTTTCCTAACAAAACTATCAGCCTCTCAAACATAACAGGAAGTAGACTAGCTTCTGATATTACACTTGAGAGTGCATTAAAAAGTTTTCACTCATTAATTTTCCTTAGATATTGTTATTAGTTAGCTAATTTAAAGAAGAATAAATTTACAGCTTTAATCCAGATTTATCTTGTCTAATGAATGTGAGTAATTAGAATGATTTATAGCTAGAAATATTTTAGTCGAGAATTTTAAAAGCCACGTAAATCATTTGCTATTATGATTATATTGCAGTACTACATCAAATTTAGCAATGTTATTAAATAAAAATAAAACATAATAATGTGGAATTTTAAAATAATATTTACAACAACCTGGTAGGAATGACATAATAGTATTATTTTGCCCACATTGCAAAATTAAGTGATCCCACAGGTGGCAAAAGGCAAAATCAGTCTAGAATCCCTGTCTTCTGTTAGTAAGACTGGTCCTTTTGACAAAAATCTTTCTTGAAAAATATTAAATATAAGAAAGGGTTATCAAGTACAACAGTAAATTGTATGGTTCTAAAACATGAGATTGTATCTTATTTAAATATTATCAGGTTAAATCTAAAGCTGGGTGGGGAGGCAGATGAATAGGTATAATGATTAATTTTTTTTTTTTGAGAGGTTTTCGCTATAGGGCGCTTGCGCTCGCCAGACAGACAGAGAGAGACATAGAGACAGAAAGCGAGAAATCACCCCCCAGGGGGGATGGTCACGCTGCAATCCCTTCTCCTCCATATTCCTCTCAGGATCTTGGGCACGCAGGCACACATGCCCGGCATAAGTTTTAAGCCACCAGGTCCAGGACGCGAACCACGGTCGACTACATGGGAGTCCAGCGACTAGCCATTACGCTAACTGCTGGTTCCCTATAATGATTAATTTTGAGTCAACCTGACTGGGCCAAGGAATACTCAGAGAGCTGGTAGGTGAAACATTGTTTCTGAGTATGTCTGTGAGGGTATTTCTGGAAGAGATTGCCATTCGAATTAATACACTAAGTAAATTTTTGCTCTGACTAGCATGGGTGGGCATCATCCAAGCCCTTGAGGAGCCAAATAGAACAAAATATTAGAGGAAAGGCAAATTCATTTGAGCTGGACCATCAATCTCCCCTTGCCCTCAGACAACTGCAGTCCTTGTTTTCAAGCCTTCAAAGTAGAATGGAAATTATACCATGAGCCTTTATGTTTCTTCAGCTGACAAGTCACATGTTGTGGTACTTCTCAGCTTCTATAATTACCTCAGTCAAATCTAATAATAAATACATTTCTCTGTCTATCTATCTATCTACCTAACCATCTAGTTATCTTTATCGTATTGAATCTGTTTCTCTAGGAAAGCTCAAATAATATGGTATCAGAGAATGTCTAGAGTAGAGCTGGCTCAGTACCCTGGTGGTTAAGGCAGCTAGATCCCATCTGGCTGAACATGCAGTGAGAATCCCAGCCTGGCAGCTTGAGAAACATTCTTCAAGGTGTGTGTGTGTGTGTGTGTGTGTGTGTGTGTTTATGAGCCCAAAATCCTGAAAAGAGAGAGAGATGAAAGAGAAGGGATAATGGCATGACCATTCTCCATGGGAGGGGCTTTCTCCTCATTCTTTCTTTCTGTCTCTGAGTCTCTCTCTAGAAAGTGCATGTATAACCTTCTACAAAAGAATAAAAAAAGAAAAAAAGTGAAAAAAAAAAACACATTAAAAACAAAAACTAGAGTAGCTTCTTTTGAAGCAGGCATGACCCCATCTTGGAGGAGCACCTCCAAGAGAAGTGGGGAATGAAGCAAGTGTGACTCCATTTTGAAAGGGTGATTTCATTTTAGAAACTGTGGATGGAAAAATAAACAACTGTAAAAATTAATAATTAATAATTAATGTGGTTTATTTTCAAGCCAAATATGAGGGATTTAGGCCTGGAGAAGAGCCATATATGCCTTTCTCAAGGTGATCACATACAGGGGTTCCTTTTATTTGTTTTTGAGATTGACTGTCAAAATTAGTGAAGAGATTTTCCATTGGTCTGGCCCAAAAAGGCGGGACATGTGGAAGTGTGGGGGGGGGGGGGGCTGTAGGTTATAAGTGGGTTCCACAATTCTTAGGTTGGTGATTGGAAGGGAAGATCTGTGTCTTGGCAAGTGATTAGTTAAAGAAAGGCTTAATCTTCATCTCAAGGAAAGGGAAGTTCTTTGTCTTGGGAAGAGATAAGCAAAAGAATATACTGTAATTGATTGGAATATACATCTCAAAGATACTATGCCAGGGACAGGATGCAGGAAGAATACTGTTAATGGAGAATAAATGGTCTATTAATGTTTGTGGACATGACTTCCCCAGTCCCTTTTGAAAAGATTTTGAAAAAATAGGAAAAGTAGTCAGACTTCTGTCCACAAAACTATACCTCCTTCTCCCCCTCCCCACGAGTGCAGGTAAGATCTAAAGAAGCCCCACTCCCAGGTGCCTCAAGAACCTTGACTGGAGCCAGGGAAGCCATTAAAATCCCATTGTAATCAGAACTTACCCTCAAGACTAATTAACTTGCTTGCTTTGCTTCTATAACTGGCTTTTTTTGCTTTGAAGATAGAAAACCCTACCCCCTATCTCTACTGAAGCCCCTTTACTTTGTTCCTTTGTACTTGTAAAACATCTGTGCATTTTTGGTCTATATAAGCTCCTTTCTCCTTTCACTCAGGGCTGCAGGGTTTTGAGAGATATGACTCCCCCCGTATGCCACCAGCTTAATCAATAAATTCCAATAAATTTGGCTATGTCTGAATGTCCACTTATTTCTCGCTGAGTAGACTACAACTTTTCATTCCAAAATTGTTCACCATTTTGACTATTTTAAAATACAGCTAAAATAAAATTAGAGTACATAAAACAGTCACAGAAATCCAAAAGCTAAATAACAACTAAATTCTTAAATGAAGAAAAATGAAATACTATACTGAATAAAGTGCCTATTAAAAGCAGACTAGCATGCCTCATGTTTTGAAATGCATCTAATATGGCCAACCTCATTTTTTAAATTGTGTGTTTATTTCAATAATCTGAGTGTGCTTTTCATTAAGATTTCTAACATTCATTCAAAATCATTGAAACAAAGAAGAAATTTCATCAATGTATCTCTTTTTCTTGTTGATCAATCTTGGATTAAATCACTGGTTTTGCAAAAACAGGTGATATAAAATACTTGGTCTATAAAAAGAAATAAGAAAAGTATGCATTTATATGTCACTTAAATAACATATTTTAATAATGTTGACATTTGCTAATGAGGTCTTTCATTCCAATGGTGACATTGTCAAAACATTTAACAAAGAAACATCAATTTCTATGATATGATTATTTATTGAAAAAATTTCCCCTAATATTAGGATTGTATCTATGTAATTACATTTGACAAACATTCATTAAATGTGGACTATGTGTTAAACATTATGCCAAGAGCCAAGAATATGGAGAAAAACAGTCATTAATGGTAATTACTACCAATGATTAGTTAGCAATTATTTTATACCTATAATCTACTTACTATAGCATGTAATGACAACTTTAGTCAATTGGTTTAAAATTATAGACCAAAAATACGTGAGTTTATAACCAAGATTCAATATTACAGGATATTATACAAATGAAAATTATTTCATATTCTTTTGTGGTATGTACTGATAATTATAAAAATCTAAACCAAAATATTCAAAACAAGTTTTTTTCTTTTTTTTTTATTTTTTTGGAGAGGTTTTTGCTATAGGGCGCGTGCGCTCACCACAAAGACAGAGAGAGACAGAGAGACAGAAAGCGAGAAATCATCCCCCCAGGGGGGATGGCCACACTGCAGTCCCTTCTCCTCCATTCTCATCTCGGGATCCTGGGCATGCACGCACACGCACCTGGCATGAGTTTTAAGCCGCCGGGTCCGGGACTCGAACCCCGGTCGAATACATGGGAGTCCAGCGACATAGCCATTACGCTAACTGCTGGTCCCCAAACAAGTTTTTTTTCAAATGGAAATATATGTAAATGAACATAAATAGTCCCTCTTACATATCATACTCTAGTTATCTGAGTCCATAAATGTTATATGATCTCCATTAGTAGCAGTTCATTCATTCACAGTACAGGTTTTCTGTGTGTACTCGTGGCCCCGTAGCCAGCCAGGATCATGGGCACACCTGGGGGATCAGGTGGACCTGTGAGGAGAACCTGGAGCTTTCCATATGGCCTCCAGCATTGCATTGTAGTCCCTCTACCATCTGAGTCACCACCATGGTTGGGCACTATTTCTTTTCCTATTTAAATGTGTTAACTAGAAAATGTAAAATCAACTATGTGACTCACATTACATTCCTTTTAGAAGGCACTGATGCAGAGCATTTTCTCTATGAAATGACACCTAACAGGTCCTGTCTATTTCTGGCCCCTCACAACCTTTCTCCTGCTTTCCTTTCATTAAGACAAAAATGTTATCCCTTGTTTCTATAATCTTACCTTCTTGGCTCTTCTTATTCTAGGTTAAAAGTTCAAGATAATTATTTCAATTATTAATTGTTGATTTGACCTTTTTCAAATGATTGATATTCTTTAAAATTTATGGTTAGAAAAAAATCAGGGTTGAGCACCTTAACCTTTGAAATAGTCTTAGAGAACCAAATGAAAGTTTTGAGATTGATCTTAGCACAAAATACATATATGCACAGTCATGCATTGCTTAATAACATGGATATTTCCTGAAAGATGCATCGGACAATGTCATTATTGTATGAACGTCACAGAGTGCACATACGCAAACCTAGGTGTGAAAGTCAACGGCACGCGAAGGCTAGATGGCATAGCCAATCTCTCCTAGGCTGCAAACCTGTACAGCATGTTATTGTGTATACATTTAATGTGTTATTGTGTAAATCCAGTAGGTAACCGTAACAAAATGGCAAGTATTTGTATATTTAAACATAGAAAATATACTGTAAAAAATATAGTAGAAAAGACAGAAAATGGTGTACGTGTAAAGATATAGCATATGATTATTTATTAGAAAATTTTCCCCCCAATTTTATGATTGCATCAAGTTAATTTCATTCAACAAGCATCCTTTAAAAGTGAACTATGTGTCAAACATTATGCTAATAGAGACCAGCAGTTAGCATAATGGCTATGTTGCCGGACTCCCATGTAATCGACCGGCGGTTGGAGTCCTGGACCCGGAGGCTTAAACTCACGCTGGGTGCATTTGCGTGTGTGCCCAAGATCCCAGGAGGAGAATGGAGGAGAAGGGATTGCTGCGTAGCCATCCTCCCTGGGGGGTGATTTCTCGCTTTCGCTTTCTGTCTCTCTGGTAAGCGCACACTCCCTATGGCAAAAACCTCTAAAAGAAAAAAAGGAAAAGGAAAACATTATGCTAAGAGCCACAGATACAGAGAAAAATAGTCATTAAAGTCTACACATAAAGAGCCCTCATCACGAGTGGAGCTTGCAGGACTGTAAGTTGCTGTGGGCGACTTAGGTGTGGATGCGAAGGCCTAGGACACTATTGTACACTACTGTAAACTGTCTACAAACTGTATAGGTAGACCATGCTAAACTTATAAAACATATTTCTACTTCTTCAATAATAAATTCACCTCAAATTCACCTCACTATTAACTTTTTCACTTTATACTTTTAAAATTTTTGTTATAGCACATAGTTTAAAACACAAAAACACTGTATAGTCAGTGACATTTTCATATGCTTATTCTATAAGCATTTTTTATTTAATTTTTTTTACAGTTCAAATTCTTTTTTTCTTACAAGCTAAGAAACAAACATATTAAGCTTGGCCTACACAAGGTCATAATCATCAATATCACTGTCTTCCACCTCCACATCTTGTCAACTGGAAGGACCATGAGCAACAAAAGAGAAAGATTAAATGAAGCACAAGAGACTCAAGAGACCTGGTGAATGAAGATGTATGAGGCTGCTACAGGCATAACGCAGCAATCTGCTTACAGCCAAACGTTTTTTACCTAAGTGGAAGGAGTACATTCTAAACTAATGGTAAAAAGCATAGTATGGTATAAACCAGGAACACAGTTGATTCTTATCACTATCTATTTTTGTATTGTGTACCATACATCATTGTAGGTGCTATACTTTTATAAGAATGGCAGTGCAGAAGGTTTGTTTACACCAATATCACCACAGAATTGAGGAATGTGTTGTGCTACAATGTTGTGGTGGCTACAACATCACTAGGCAATAGGAGTTTTTCAGCTCAATTGCAATCTTATAGTTGCAACATTAAATATGCGGCCTATCATTAACCAAAATGTTGTTATGAAGCATATAACCATATTTCCCTTTTTAGTCACTATAAAGTTCAGTCCCTAAATGAGACTGTAAATACTACTCAGCCATAAGAAACAATGAACTCCTGTCATTTGAGATAAAGTGAGTGAACCTAGAAGATGTAATGCTAAGTGACATAAGCCAAGCCACAAAAGACAACTGTGTATCCTTGCTTAATATATGTGGGGTGTCTCCACTCTTCATGAGAAGCTAAAGGTTCTAATAGCATAGAAGTAGAGAGAATAATGGTAAGCACTATCAACTGCACAAGGTGATGGTATGGGTTCATGAAAAATTGAGAGACAAAACAGTACCTATAAACATTTAGAAGAGTTTATAAAACAGTGTACCATGGTAGAGTAAAAAATGTCACTGACAATTAGATATGTACTTTAAAAAATGTTTATTTTATTTTATCTATTATTGTTTATTTTTTAATTTGACCAGAGAGACAGCAGGAGAGAGAAAGGGAAAGTGAGAAATTAAGCTGCCAGGTCTAGAACTTGAACCATGCTTGTACATGTGGGAGTCCAGCGCTTTAACCACCACGCCATCTGGTGGCCCTTCAATATATACTTTTTTAAAAAGCGTAGAACTAGTTCTAAATGTACACAACATAATGTAATGTTCAATGTTGAAGATAGTGAATATGTTTATACCCTTGATTTGATTATTACACACTGTGTACACGCTTTGGAAAACCATATGGCACCCTATAAGTACAATGCATCCCAAAGATGTGCAATGATTATACGTAGTAAGAAACTGAGCTGAACAGACAACTTTCCAAGGAAGACTATGAATGGCCAAAAGGCAGATGAAAAAATGTTCAATGGTTCTAATCATAAGGAAAACGCAAATCAAAACCACAATAAGATACCACTTAACCTCAGTCAGAATGACTATGATAAAAGTAAAATAAAATAAGAAGAAAGAAAGAAAAGAAGGGTAAATGCTGGCAAGGCTATGGTAAAAGGGAAACCTTCCTACACTGTTAGTGGGAATGTAAATTAGTGCAGTCACTGTGGAGAACAATATGGAGGTTCCTCAAAGGCATACACACAGAACTCCCATATGATCCAGTAATTCCATTCCCGGGTATCTACCCTAAGGATAGAAAAACACTTGAGTTGGAAAGACACTTGCACATCCACATTTATTACAGCATTATTCACAATTGCTAAGATATAGAATCAACCTAAGTGCCCAAGAACAAATGACTGGATTGAAAATGTGTGGCACATATATAATGGAATATTACTTAGTTACTAACAAAAAGGAGATCCTGTCATTTGATATAAAGTGAATAAACACAGTAGATTTAATGCTAAGTAAAGTGAGCCAGACTATGAAAGATGAATTTTATGTGTCAGCCCTCAATATAAACAGAATGTCTGCATTTTATGGCAGAAACAGAAAGACTGGAAAATGTAATAGCAGAAACAGCAAGAAGAGATACTGTAGACTGCATGGTGGAGGGTGGGAGGTTGTGAGTAGAAGGAAGAAACTCAAGGGAGAAAAAAAGAAACACTTAACAGATAACACTTAACAGAAAGACACTGGGTATGGTAACATCTTTGACTTGCTTGACATGTAACATATTCATGCTTTGAGAACTCCTATTGTATGCTGTAAATATATACAATGATTAAATGTAATTAAGTAAATAAAATAAAATTATTTAAAAAATAAAAAATCATTTCTTAGTTTTCTATGGAAATTAAATTTTCTTTCAAATCCCCATACCCTCTAAGTATTGAAGTTTATCTCAGTCACTTCCTACCATTTATGCTATGTTCTAGATAGCTCGATAAGATGCTAAGTTGTTGGAGCAGTGTATCCATCTTTGGTGAATCTGTATACCAAGCTGTCCTCTAAGATGTCTATGTTTCCACCTGCATCTCAAATGTCAGTCCACTACTCAATGCCAACTTGTCCCAGATTGCTGTGCAAAAGGCCTTCCAGGCTTCACTCTGAGGTTACTTTCTCTGTTTACTCTGTGGCATTTACAGTCATCAGAGTTGTCTGAAGCTTATGGGCCATCTTGACTGTGGAAAATTCTGTATAATGGTCTTTGATCTTTTGCTACCTAATCATATTACAAAATACTTTCTTTTCTACTATGGATATTGTATACCTCTTTCTGCCACACAAATGGGTTCAAATCCTGACTTTATCACTTCATCACTTACTAGCTCTGTGATTTGTGGTTACTTAACCCTGAGTTTTTTCATCCTTATAAGAGACGAATAATAGTAACATACAACACATCCTGGAGCTGAGGATCTAAAAAGTTAAATACCTATTAAGCTTTTACCTCTGTGTCCTGTACACTGTAAACTCTCAACACTTATCCATTCTCATATTTTAGTTCCTATATTCTGATCATTTATATGGAGCAACAAGCCTCATTTGAGTGCTGGAGATTCCTTGAAAGAGTCTGTTTTTCAATCCCATCTAAAAGTATGGCTCATATTTGTCAATTAATATGTATGATACATTGTTGAAGAACCTTAACTATACCATCTGCCGGTCCAACCGATGTCTTTTGGTAGTGAATAAGAACTAATTAAAGTCTGAAAGTATTCCTGGAAAAACACATGAAAAATAAAACTGGAAATACTATCAAAAGTCAGTCTATGGAGGACCTTCTTGGCTAACTTTCAGCTATGTTCCAAGTTTAATGATAAACCATTAACAAATTGCAAGGTAGTATAAAGAGGGTCATTTTGACAAATTTACATTTATTAAATATTTTTTGGTTTCAAAGTAAATGTGGAATTGGAGACATCCACTGGGTGAAGGACACTTCTGCAGTAAATCATATCTATTCAGGAAAGGATGATGACAGTGGATTAGTGAGAGACTAGTAGTGGTGAGAAACATTATCAGATTTGACAACATTAAGTTCACTTACAGATAAATTAGGAGATGAATGTGAGGGAGATATTATGGGAGAATCCCAATTATATGTGCCCAAGATCTGGGATTCATTGAGACTGGGAGAAGATTGTGGCATCAGAACCCTGTTGAGATAGCTGTCTCTCTTGCTTGCCCATGAAAGAAATAAATAGGTAAACTTTAAAAAAAGAAAAAGATTTCAAGGAAACAAAGAATATGTGACACTAAAGCTCAGGTAAGAGATATGAGATGAGAATCCAAGTGTAGAGTCCTCTATGTTAAGATTCTCCTGACATTTCTGGCTTAGAAGATGAAACTGTAAAGAAGATGAAGATAGAAGGAATGGTCAAACCATAGAGTTTGGTGTCAATAAGTCTAATCAAGTCTTTCAAAAAGAAGGGAGTGGTTAATTATGTTGCATGTTACTGAGAAATCACTTAAGACAAGACCTGAAAAAAAATATAGCCCTAGGAATTAGTGACCTAGAAGTCATTGTGACCTTGGTCAGAGCTCCTTTGTTGAAATGCTCGGACTAGGTGCCATACTGGAGCTAATAAATTAAGGAATGGAAGGTGAGGAAATGGAAATAAAGAAGCACGGAGTAGCCAATCTTGTTAATACATTTCATTGTGGAAAACAAGAACTATCTAGAGAGACAGCTGGAGAGGGAAAGAGGAAGTTTAGAGTGTGTTTTGTTTTTAATAAGGATCTTACAGTGCAATAAAAGACATCAAACTTGCATTTTTAGTAGACTCTATCTTCCCTTAACAATTGCATCGTAGGAAATTCTCACAGGAGTAATATTTACAAATATAGATTCCCCAAGAAGATCTATTATAGATTCCAATTTAAACAGAAGCAGTTCATGTTCAATTAGAACTATAATAAAAAAAAATACAGTTTCACTTTTTTGCATCTTAGTGTAAAGTTTTGTCTGCTTACAACAGTGACTTCTGGTTCTTAATGATGTCTTATTTCCTAATAAAGTTTTGCTTTTATTTCTTGTTAACTGTTAGAGCTTCCATTAACAATTATATTGTGAAAAGATTCCACAACATGTGGCAACTGCATTTAAACACACAGATTAGCATGAGGTACCAGAATGAAAATTGTGAAATGAACATAAAAGAGATAGACTTGTTATTTTGCTTTTTGTTTATTTGTTCTTGACAGCGATGCTCATTCGTTGGATTGCTATTCTGTGGAAATGTAGATATGGCAAATAATTGCTTTTGAAGCAGAATATAACTCCACCACAGTTCAAAGTATCATCTCATAATAATGCTTGGAATCTAGACATAAGTAGATAGTAAAAGAAGAATCAACGAATATATAAAACTAAGACCTAAAAAGGGAACAGATTGTGTTTGCTTCAATAACTAACTGGAATGAAAGGACCATTAAAATTTCAGTCACATGTTAGGGCTTATTATCATAATATCATGACCTATAGAAAAATTTATACAACACAATGAATGAAGGAATCAACAAATGGAGCTGACTGAGTGCTATCATTTACATATAGTCTGTACTCCCATAATCCTTCCCCCGACAAAAAAAATTATATTGGTCCCAGTTCAACAGCACTGGGAGATGGGGCCTAATAGGAGATGAGTAGGTCATGAGGGCTTCACCTTCATGAATGGACAGATACCATTCACTTGGGAGAGAGTTAATTCTTACAAAAGTGGATTAATTACCCCGAAAGCAGTCTGTTATAAAAACAAACCCAGTCCCTCTCCTTTCTCTTTAATATGCACCCGCAAGCTCTTACACTTTTTTACCATGTGTTAAAGCAGCATGTGGCCCTGGCCAAATATGACTGGCCAATCTTGGACTTCCCAACCTCCAGAACAGTGAGCAAAAATAAATCTCTTTTCTTGTAAATGAGCCAATGTCAGATATTCTGTCAAGGCAGCAGAATATAGATAAAGACATTGACCATGGAGGAGCATTAGTTCAACTAGATAATATGTTGAACTAATATGTTCTTATGAGTATTTTGTTGACAAATATTTGAAGGTCTCCTTTGAGGAAACAATTGTTTCAAAGAAGACCTGCAAATGTTCCTTATCCTACTCCTTGATCCAAAGTGGTAAACATATCAACAGAGTGCTGGAGAAACAGAACAAAGATTTTATAACATTCACAAGCTTTTAGTCCTGTCAGAAATTTAGGAGAAAGTCATGTCGCTATCACTGAAGCTTTCCAACTGGACAGCTTGCCACTACAGCTAAATCTCAGGGACTCAGCAGCACACATTCAAGAGATCAGAGCAGAAAGCCAGTTGGTTGTCTTCCTCTTTCAGACCTTGGTACAAGTGTGTCTAAGTGTGTATGGAAGTGTGAGTCCCTGGTATTTGCTACAAATGTTAAATGCTTTCTCACCCTCTAAGTTAATTAATAATTAACATTTACTTATTATACTTAGAATGTACCACAAATTGGCTGATAGCTTTATGTTATCTCATCATTCTCCTAAACAAATTATGAGGTTGATATTACGAATATTATTTTCCTATGAGGAGACTGAACTGAAGAGTAATTAAGCATACTTTAAAGGTCACATAGATAGAAATATGATAGAGCAGAGAGTTAAACTCAAGCAGTCTAACTCTAGTAAACTTAAATTTTAAATGTAGAAGCAAAAGTTAGAAAATTTATAGACAAAATTATTTTACTATAAATTTTGTCATGTAGTAACAATTCTCCAAACAAAAATTATATATTTTTTTAAAGTTTTAATACTGAGGAATTTATTATCTTAGCACATATTCTTATTCTTTTTATATTTATTGATGAATGTATATATTTTTATTTCCTTGAATTTTATAAATAAAAAGATCTTTAGTTTTTACTTTTTGTTTCATCATTTATATTTCTAGGTGTTTTATTTTCACTTTAATTTTTATGTTTGAATGTGTTCATTCTGCATTTAATCCTCTTTAACATTTAAAATAATTTTTTAAAGTCAATGAATTAATTTTTATTTGTGAGAGAATTTAACTGATGCTTAACAGGGTCTCAGCATGTTATTATCCTCCAGTTCCAGCCTCCCAGGTGGCTAGGATCACAAGCAGGCAGAAACCACGACATCTAGCTATTTAGGTTGGACAAGAAACCAACCCTGGGGCTCTCTTGTGGCTTCAGCTTCTAAGCAGCAGTGTCTTAGTAGATTGTGCCACCTCAGCTGAGTCTAAAATAACTTTTACGGTAGTCTTTTTTCCAATATAGCAGATAAAATCTCTTAACAGACCTTTGCATAACAACAGACATAAAATGAAGCAAATATCCTTTAAAAAGCATTGCTGAGCTGGTACAAAAATAAAACCTCCTGGGGATAAAAATTAAGAGGGAACGGAAACTAGTGTAGGAAACTGAAGTTCTAGCCATATGTTTCCTGAGGTATGAGTTGACTCCTGAAATCAATGTACTTAAATGCGAATAAACCCAGGGCCCAGAGGCAAAGTCTTGGACCTATTTAGAGTGTGACCAGAATGTAGACGCCTACACAAAAACAGGGCCTCCGAGAAAACAAGAACTAGAAAAATCTCTTTTGCTTTATTGCAAAGAAAGATAACATACTACCACTCTGATTTAAGAAACCCTAAACCAACAAATTAAATTTGTCCTGGGTTAATAACTTGCTGAGACGCATGTGAGCTGCAAAAGTAAATCTTTACTAGAGAGTGTGGGACTGTGAATATAAATCTTTACTAGAGAGCTGGTGAAGACACAGCTACCAATCTTTTAAGTAAGAACACCCACCAAATGGAAAATGGCAAAGATCATATGAATGTCAACCACTAGAAGTAAGAGCCCACAGACTTTGGCCCACTGCATGTTCTCAGATTCAGAGTCACCACAGAAAACACAATTCATAAGGCACTGCTTGGAGCAATTCTTCAGTTGCAGTAAGAAGAGCTGCAAGAAAATAGGTGTACTTGTCTCCCATAACCAGGAGGTCCCTTACAGTAGCCAATGCTTGGCTATGAGCTGCATGCATCCCTCTCCTGCTGCAGTCAAACACTGTTTTATTCCAAAGCGGCAGATACACAGATACACAGGTGGGAGTGGCTAGGAGCCATATGGAATACAAGGAAGTCTACTGTGTTCGAGGAGAAGGGGAAAGATGTCTCTTAGTAATGATGAATCTGAGATCAAGCGACAAATCAGCACCTAGCATCCATATTTAGGATGTTGATTGCCTGGTATATACACAGATAAACCCCCACTTCCAGCAATGCATTTATAATTCCAAATCACAAAACATCAAGAAAGCAAAGCAGTACGAGCAAGAGTAAATACACTGTTAACACCAATACACCAACAATAATTTCAGATATTGGACTGTCGAAAAATAAATACAAAATATGTGTGTCAAAAACGTTTAAAAACACATATTAAAACAAAAACCGGCCAGCAGTTAGCATGGTGGTTAAGGCTCTAGATCTCACACGGCCAACTCTTTTCTTCAAGTCTCAAACCTAGTGAACTGAAAAACACAGTAGACAAATGTGTGTGCATGCCCAAAATTTCAAGAAGAGAATTCAGGAGAAGGGAATGTGATATGGCTATCCCTCCTAGGGGTGGGAGCGGGTATTTTTCACTTCCCCTGTTTCTGTCTCTCCTGTGAGAGCACACACTTTATGGCAAAAAATATATTAAAAAGTCCAAAAACCAAAAAACAAGAACTAAGAAATAATTGCATTTCCACACTTAATTTCTATTGTCTATTTTGAGAGCGGAGTCCAGAGTGATCATTTAAATATATATATCAGCTTGGTCACTTCTGTTTAAATCCTACGATAGTTCTGATCTCTCAAAATGCAATACTGAAGTCCTCCCAATAACCTACGCAGGCTGAAGTAGTCTGGGTACCTTTACTCTTCTCGTGCTTTTTCCGTACTCGTATACATGCTCCATGTACTGGCCTCTTTTCTTTCTTTGACTCACTTGAGAAATTTTGTGTTGGCTAATAATACCCCTTGAGTCTGTCTTGGTCCAGATATCCACATCTTCACTTCCTCACTTCTTTAGATCTTTGCTCAAATAACATTTTCTTAATGACACCTTCTCTGACCACTCTCCAAAATGACAATTATCTCTCAGCAACAGCATTGTCTATACACTATACTGTGCTCCTGCTTTAGTGTGTGTTTTCTCCTCTCATAACACTTCTCACCGTCAATGGACTCATGTATTATCTTTATTGTTTATTGCCTGTCTTATCCCACTCTGTATTCTTGAACAAAGATCTTGTATTTTTCTGTTTTTATTTGTCACTTAAGTATCCTAAATATATGATAAATGCCTGGTACAGACCAGATAAATCTCCTGATTTAAGAGTATTAAATACAGATGAGGCAAATGTGAAAAATAGTCACAATTATCCTTCTAGAACCTGAAAAGTTAAATAACACAATTTAAATCTTGAGAAAAAAAAAATTACTGAACTGGAAGCACAATTCAAGTTGAGTGAAACGAAAGAAATTACAAAGACCAGACATGAGATGGGAAAGAGGTTTAAACATATGGCAAATGGAATTTAAAAAAAAATAAATTTAAAGTAGAAAATGGTTGAGAGTTTTCCAGAAATCATAAAGAACAGGAAAGCTTCAATTCAGAAAAAGAGACAGGAGATAGTAGAAAACATTAAAAGGCTTTAGCATGAGCTAAAGTAAAGCAGGACACACACACACGCACACACACACATATGCCACCCCACTGTCAAATCAAAGACTAGGAGGAAATCTGAAAGCAGAGCTAAGATTTGAATGTCTGCATCTCCGTAATTTCATATGTTGAACCCTAGTACCAATATGAAGGTATTTAGAGGCAGAACTTCAGGAAGTTATTAAATGATGAAGAGAAAATCATCATGGATGGAACCTGAGGCTCCAAAAAATTCCCTTTGCCTCTCCACCATGTGAGGTTATAGCCAAAACCTGCTATATGTGAATTAGGATATGGGTCTCTCTAGAACCAATTTGCCAACATGTTATCTTGGACTTCCCAGCCACCAAAACTGTGAGGAAAAAATATCTGTTATTAATAAGTTACCTCATTTATGATATTATAGTTTGGTATAGTAGCCTAAATAAGCTAAGCTAAGCAACAGACTAAAAATAAGAGAAAAAAAGAAGTTACATAAAAATGAACAAACATAAGAATTAAGTAGAATTCTTATCAGAGACCATGCAAGCAGGAAGATAAAAGACTAATATTTTAAGTATGTAACAAAAACAAAAATATTCGACCAAGGATTTCACACTCAGTAAGAAAGTAATCTTAAAATATCAGGGTGGAATAAGGTATTTCTAGACACATAAAATCTGAGAAAATTCATTGTGAATACTTATGTAAAACAGAAAATATTAAAGAATATTCTTCAATCAAAACAATTATGATATCATATGAAAAACTAGATCTACACAAAGAAAGGAAGAACACTAGAAATTGTAGAAATAAAGCAATTATTTATAATATTAGTTTTATAATCTTTAATCAGTTTAAATAATAATTTGCTGGGCCAGCAGGTGGCCTAGTGGTTGGGGCTCTGGACTCTCACATGTATCTCCACTGTCCGAGTCCTGAATATGCACGCTTGAAACATGCTAGGCGTGTGTGCATGCATGCCCAAAATTCTGAGAGGAGAATGGTGGAGAGGGGATTGCAGCATGGCCATCCCCCCTGGGGGATGATTTCTCACTTTCTGTCTTTGTATCTATCTGTTTTTGCAGTGAACACATGTGCCCTATAGCAAAAATCTGTCTAAAAATATGTAAATAATTAGAAGTAGATAGATGACAAAAATAATATACTTTATAGGATGAAGAAGATGCAAATATATCTAATATCAAACATTGAGTGGTGTATTATTTAAAAGTATCTTATAATAAGTTAAAGGTATGTATTATAAATCTTGGAGGTATAAATAAATAAATAAATGTATAACTAACAAGCCAATAGTGGAGATAAAATAGAAAAATAAGAGATACTTAATTAGTTCACATCAGAAAGGGGAAGAGGGAGAAAGGTAACAAAGGAAAGATGGAATATATAGAAAGTAACTAGCAGATAGTGGATTTAAATTGAATTATAATAATCTTGAATAATCTTTGTAAATGTAAAGATTGAACCACCCAGTTTAAAGGCAGAGATAACTAACTATAAGAACTATCTCCAGTTGCCAGCAGGTGGCAAGGTGGTTAAGGTACTGAACTCTCACATGATTAACTACAATTGGAGTCTGGACCTGGCGGCTTGAAAATCACACCAGGCACATGTGAGTGTGTGCCCAAAATCCCAGGAGAAGGGATTGTGGTGTGGCCATCCCATGTGCGTGTGGGGGAGTGATTTCTCACTTTCCCTCTATCTGTCTCTCTGTCTCTCCAGCGAATACATGTGCCCTATGGCAAAAACCTTAAAAACAAACAAACTAACAAAAAAACTGCCTCTAAAAGATATAGCTACAATGACTCCATTTACCTAAAAGAGACACCAAAATCAGAGGTGTTACCAGATATAAAAATGGACATTACAACATAATAAAGGAGATAACTCATAAAGAAAATATAACAACCCTAATTGTGTATGTACCAAACAAAAGAGCTAAAGAAAAATATTAGTAATGGTATAGAAGGTGTGAACACCAGTATCAATCAAATTGACCCATTGACATATATAAGGCAACTACCCAAGAACAACTTAGAATACCTTTCATTGACCAAGATGGACTATATTCTCAGCCATTGAATAAATTTAAAACAATGAAGCAAAAATAAAGTAGATTTTCTAGCCACAAAAAAAATCAAACAAGAAATATAAAACAGAAATTAAAAATGGAAAGATGGGCCAGCAGGTGGTGTGGAGGTTAAGGCACTAGATTCCACATTGCCGACTTCACAGTCTGAGTCCTGACCACGTGGCTTGAAAAACATGCCAAGTACAAGTGTGTGCATGCCCAAAATCCAAGAAGAGAATGGAGAAGAGACTGTGGCATAGCCATTCTCCCTTGGGGCGATTTCTCACTTTCCCCCTCTCTCTGCCTTTCCCTGGGCAAGCACACATGGCCTATGGCAAGACTTTTTAAAACCAAATTAAAAATAAAAAGACATAATACTGTAAAGTAAATACAGTTGCTGTGAAATGTAATGCACCTAGAAATTATATGCATTTCTAATAGGGATACAAGTTGTTACAACTTTGGCACTTCAGAAAAGAGTTCAACCATTTCTCCTAAAGTTAAATATATACTTATCATAGGATCCAGTAATCTCTGTCCTGGATATTTACCCAAGAGAACAGAAAACACAAGTCCACACAAAAACCTCTACAGACGTGTTGATAGTAGATTTATCCATAATAACCAAAAACTAGAAAGAAGTGAAACATTTATCAGTAAGTAATTATTGTAGATAAATAAATCATGGTGTAAATGTACAATGAGGTAACTGAGCATCAGGTAAACCCAGATTCCATTATATGTTTCATCCATATGCACAACAACATGGATGAAACTCAAACATATTATGGAAAGAACCCAAATATAAAAAGCTACATGATATGTGATTCTATTTACATGATATTGTATGAAAGGCAAAACAATAGAGTCTGAAATCAGATAAGTGGATTCTAGGAGCTACTGTTGTAGAGTAGATCAGTTTTCCCTGTTTTTTTTTTTTATTTATTTTTGAACTTCATATAAATAGAATCATGTAGAAATTCTATTTTTGGGGAACCAGCAGTTAGCGTAATGGCTATGTCGCTGGACTCCCACGTAGTCGACCGTGGTTTGCGTCCCGGACCTGGTGGCTTAAAACTCACACCGGGCGAGTGTGCATGCGTGCCCAAGATCCAGAGAGGAGAATGGAGGAGAAGGGATTGCGACGTGACCATCCCCCCTGGGGGGGGGGTGATTTCTCGCTTCCTGACTCTATGTCTCTCTCTGTCTGTCTGGCGAGCGCACGCGTCCTATAGCGAAAACCTCTCCAAAAAAAAAGAAATTCTATTTTTGAAGTTCTGTATCCTTTTGGTTAGCATTATGTTTATGATCCCCATTCATATTTTTGTGTACAGATCGAATTTTTACATACTCATTTTTGTAAAGTATCCAACTGTGTAAATATGCAAAAATGTACTTATTGAATTGTTATTGTCACATTCAAGTTTTAAAATTAAGACATAATAGTCTAAACATAATTGTCTAAAAGTTCTTATTTACAAATTTAAAAATCTAAATGGCATTTTCCTTAACAAGTTCTCTCTTAAACTGATATTAATGGCCAACTGTGATGACATAGCAATGACACAATGCTCTGTGATATTAAGACCACATGAGAAGATCCTAGCTAGGTTCATGTCTTGAGTTCTCCCTGAGAAAACTGGGCTTGCGCATGTGCTCATGGTCTGGGCTGGCGGAAGCTGCAGGTAGGATCTGGGTGTGAAAACCCTTCCCTCTCTCTATCTCCCACTCTCATAAAAGAAATAAATAAAAACAAATTTAAGATTAAAAAAAGATATTACTTATAAATTGCACAACTCTTTTATGAAAAAATATTAATTTCCTTCTGTTAGTCAGATTGGGGTTCACCCTACACAGTATCACATCTGCCTTGCCACTACCTACTCAATCCTGAGTTTTTATTCATATGAGATTTTCTTTTCTTTTTCTCAATGTATTTTTTTTTTTCTTTTGAGAGGTTTTTGCTATAGGGCATGTGTAATCACCGGAAAGACAGAGAGACGGAGAGACAGAGAAAGAAAGGGAGAAATTACGCCCCCCCACTCCCCCCCAGGGATGGCCATGCTGCAATCCCTTCTCCTCCATTCTCCTCTCGGGATCTTGGACACAC
The DNA here is from genome assembly GCA_026018925.1 of Tupaia tana. Classification (NCBI taxonomy): domain Eukaryota; kingdom Metazoa; phylum Chordata; class Mammalia; order Scandentia; family Tupaiidae; genus Tupaia; species Tupaia tana. The sequence goes on from JAKSZU010000008.1 coordinate 33,875,853, forward strand.
ACACACACACACACGCACCTGGTGTGAGGTTAAGTCACCAGGTCTGGGACTCAAACAGTGGTTGACTACATGGGAGTCCAGTGACATAGCCATTACGCCAACTATTGGTCCTATTCTCAATGTATTTTCTAATTGAGGCCTAAAGATAATTTTCTCTCTTACTTCTCATCTGAGAGTTAGAAATCATGAAGTATTTTAGCATTGGCACTCTACTCAAACAAAATTAAGATACTACCTAATTACATGGTGCAGCGGTAGAAGATAGTGCTAGTTGCCAGTTCCCGTCCAGAGACTTTGCTGAGGGGATGTGTTTGCCTATGACCGGGATGTGTATGCCTACACTGCAGAGCTGACCGGCACTGTTTAGCAGTAACAAGAACCTTTCAAGGATGCTGTCTCTCTCTCCTTCTCACTGTCTTGCTCATGGAATAGATTTGAAAAATAAATAAATAAAAGATACTACTTGAGAGAAAAGAAAAAGGAAGTGTTGGCTCTCAATTCAAGCACAATTTAGATGATAAGAATTCTGCCCCAAATAATGACTACAGTAAATCAGGGCATCTTGGATATAAGGTAAAACTCTTGAGAGCATTACTTTCAATTACTATAGTAGATAGAGCCACAGATATGTGGGTTCATTTTAAATGGAAAAGTTCTGGCAAGAGCACAATGAGAGAATCTTTCACATACTCTTTAGTGAATGTTTCTGAGACTCAGAAACCTGCACGCGTCAAGGTAACAAGGTTATGTTTAAACTTGATTGAGTATTGAGTTTTTGCATTTTATTGTTGCAGTGAAAATCCTGTCATGAATACTCCATTTATTCCTCCATATAAGGATGTTCCTAATTAATCTGTTATTCAAAAGCCACCGGTATTCTAAAAGTAACTGCATTATTTCTTGACATTGACTAAAGCCCAGAAGCAGGTTCCTGTGGCCTAATTAATTTTTTTAAAGCCTTTTACTCAGCGGGATGCTGCCTACCTGGATCTTTGAATGAAAGGATATTAATGAAGCTGCAATGCAGATGATTATATTGAAAGTGATGAAGAATTTATTAGGAAGACAGCCATCATGGTCTGTGCAGTATATGAGGCATAAAACTGCTATAAGTAATGACAGAGTGTAGTTTAGGCAAGTAATGGGCAGCCGAGCTACAAAAGGCGAGCTTGGAGATATATTATTTAGTAATAAAGGTCCCATAAAAATTGAAATATGAGGCGGAAAGATTAACATGGTCATACAAGTCATCTTTAATGTTCATAGCCAAGTTCTGCCTTTTAGAAAGAGTAAACTGAATTTATGCCCGCAACAACATGTAAGTCAAAAACCCTTATTTATACTTTTCATGCAAATGACTGCAGACCTTTGGTTTGCAGTTACCAAAGTAATGTTCGGTAGCATTTAAATTTATTACATTAACATTGGATCAGGAGCTGTATTTCTACCTGTCAAGTGGTTAACATTTGCAGGTCATGTCATCAATAAATAGACTGTCTATGCTTTACAGACCCCTGCACTGCTAGCCCCAGATATATGAAAAAAAACTTTGCATCTTGTTTTTTATCTTTAATCTGAATGTAGATGCATTCTCATTCATTTCATAACGGTATTTTAATATTATTAATTGACATTTACCATTTGTATCTATGGCACATTCAGTCCTGCAAACGGGATGCATAGTGGTCTAATTAAGAGCACAGGCTTTTGACAGAGGTTTACCTAAACTACAACCCTGTCAGTGACTTCACAGCTGGATGATCTTGGTCAAATTACTTAATAACTTTTGCCACATGTTTCTCAAGTATCATAGAGACATAATAATACCAATTTCATAAGATTATTATAACAATTAAATAAAACATATATAATATATTTAGCTAAGAGTAAATGGCTAATTAATTACCATCACTATTATCAATAAACTCTGGGTACTTCCCTAATGGAAAAATAGTTACATCAAAGTCCTGAGGGAGAAACAATGCATGCTTTGTGACAGATATTTTTCTTTTTCCATAATAAATTCACCATAGCTGTAACTTTTTTACTTTATAATCTTTTTAATTTTTTTAAACCTTTTCACTCTTTTATAATAATACTTAGCTTAAAAAACAATCACATTGTCCAGATATACAAAACATTTTCTTCAAATTTTTATTCTGGAAGATTTTTCTATTTAAAATGTATTACTTTTTTAAAAAAAAAAAACTTCATAAACTATTTTGTTAAAAGCTAAAAACACAGGGACGAGCAGTTGGCGTAATGGCTATGTCGCTGGGATCCCATGTAGTCGACCGCAGTTCAAATCCCCGGTGGCTTAAACGCAAGCCGGGCGCGAGTGTGTGCATGTCCAAGATCCCGAGAGGAGAATGGAGGAAAAGGGATTGTGGTGTGGCCTTCCCCCCAGGGTGGGTGATTTCTCGCTTTCTGTCTCTGTCTGGCGAGCGCATGCGCCCTATAACAAAAACCTCTCAAAAAAAAAAAAAAAAAAAAACTAAAAACACAAACATACACATTAGTCCAGGCCTGCACAGAATCAGGATCACCAATATTACTATTTTCCACTGCCACATTTTGTCCCACTGAAAGTTCTTTAAGGGAAATGGTGCAATCAAGAGACATGCTAAACACAAGATACATGAGACTGCTGCTGGCATAACACAGCATACTGTTTGTTGTGAACATTGTCTTCTAAGTATGAGGAGTTTAAAATAATGCTAAAAGGATACTACAGTAAATACACAAACCAGTCACATCGTCATTTATCATCATCATCAAGTATTATATACTATACAGAAGAATTTGTGTTACACTTTTATATAACTGGCAGTACAATAGTTTTATTTACAGCAGCAGTACCACAAACACAAGCGATGCATTGGGTTGTGACCTTCAGACGGCTATAACATCTCTAGGCAAAGTCGGAGCCATTATAATCTTATGGAACCACAATGGAATTTGTAGTCCATGTTTGACCAAAATGCCATCATGCAGATCATGACTCTATTTTGAAAGTGGAGCCAACAAGAGTTGTGGAAGTATTAGATGTGGTACTTGAAGAAGTAAAGCGTGACACTAAGGCATTTATAGCAAATGGAATAGGGTATTCATTTACTGAGACAAAGAAAACTGCAGGAGTTTTAGAGACTAGGTTATGCTATATCCATACATTTGAATATTACACAGTGGTAACAAACATTGAGCAAACTCATTATGTACTGAAGCAAAAATATCTCAACCAGCAGATGGCATAATGGTTATTTACATCGCTGGACTTCCATATAGTTGACTGTGGATTGAGTCCTGGATTTAGCAGCTTAATCTCATGCTGAGTGCGTGTGCATGCATGTCCAAAATCCCAAGAGAAGAATGGAGGAGAAGGGATTGCATATGGCCATCCCCACCCAGGAGGGAGGGTGGTTTCTCACTTTCTCTCTCTCTCTGTCATGTACCCTACAGCAAAACCTATCTAAAAAAAAAAAAGTCTCAAGTTATAGTAAGTGAAAAAAAATGCACAATATCCAATTGGGCATTCAGTAATTTTGTTAAGAAAAGGAGAGAAAAATAGATATTTGCTTTGGCTTCTACATGTATTTTTAAAATTAGAAAGTCTATATGATGCTAAAAAAAATGACCAACATTACCTGTTGAAGGAAGAGGATAGAAACTGAACAAGAGAGGAATCTATATTTGAATATAGGAATATATATTTGGAATAGGAATATATATTTGAATCTATCTACATCACTATACACACATGCACACACACACACATGCACAAACACATATATTTAGATTTTTGCCAGAGGGTGTGAACTCACTGGAGAAAGACAGAGAGAAAGAGGGAAAGTGAAAAATTACACTCCCAAGGGGTATGGTCATTCTACAATCCCTTCTCCTTCACTATCAAGATTTTGGGCACACACACATACACACACACACACACACACACACACACACACGCCTGGCATTTCAAATCACCAGGTATGGGACTCAAACCACAGTTGGCCATGTGGGAGTCCAGTGCCTTAATTACCACACCACCTGCTGGCCCTGTATTTTTATAATTTTGAATGTTTAAATGATGTGAGTGTATTTTTTAGTTTAAAATTTAAAAATGTTGGGGCCAGCAGGTGGCATAGAGATGGAGGTGCTGGATTCCACATTGCTGACTGCTGGATTCAAGTTCTGGACCAAGTGGCTTAAGAATCATGCCAGGTATGTTTGAATGTATGACCAAAATTTTGAGAGGGGACTAAAGGAGAAGGGATTGTGGCATAGACATCCCCTTGCAAAGTGATTTCTCATTCTTATCCTGTCTCTCTGTTAAGCTCGCACCTTATAGCAAAAACAAAAACCACATAATAATAATAGTTAAGTGTTTATAAGTCTATTTTACTGCTAATAAAAGAAAATACCTGCATCTGCCTAAATTAAGAGATAGACTTTGATTCAGCTCATGCTTTTCAGGTCTTATGTCCAGGGGCCACAACTGGTAAGGGTTTTCCAGTCGGTGGGGTTCTGAGGCCATATGGAGTATCACATTGTGAAAGAGCAGAAGCAGGGGCCAGCAGATGGCTTAGTGGTCATGTACCTGGACTCCCACATAGCCAACCGTAGTTCCTGTCCTAGACCCGGTGGCTTGAAACACACTGGGCACGTGTGCCTGTATGCCCAAGATCCAGGGGGAGAATGGAGAAGGGATTGCAGTGTGGCCATTCAAAGTGATCTCTCACTTTCCCGCTCACTGTATCTGTCTCTCTCCCCACTCCCCTTGCCAGTGCACATGCTCTAAGGAAAAAAACTCTTAAAAAAAAAGAAGGAAGAGAGAAAAAGACAGAAGCAGGTATCTCTGTGTCTTCATGAATGTTTTTTTCCTTCCCTCTTCTTATAAATCCACCAAAAGTCACTCATGGGGGCCCCACCTTAATCGACGGACCACTCTCAATGGCTACACCTTTTGATACCATGAAGATATTAAGTTCTGTCTTAGTACCTTCATAATCGAATCTTAACACATGAATTTTAGGAGGCACACAAGCAATAGCAGAAACACAAGAGATCTATGAAGAAGTATCTTTCAACATCATCCCAGTGTCTCATACATTTCAGACAAATCCATATTTTTTAAATGAAACCTCAAAGAATTTATGTTTTTGTTAAATTATTTAATTTCCCCAAGTGATCAAAAGTCTTCTTCTTGGGTTTTGGAATAGGAACACAAGTTTTAAATAAGGATTTAAGAATAAAAACTCATGTGGAGATTTGCTACAGTAGAGTAGCACGTGAAAATTATAAACCTATATTGGTTTTCTCATCCGTAATTAGAAATTATAAATTTACTGTTAACTTTTGAAAGGAACTGAATATTTTCTCTTTTCTTGACTCACTCTGAAAAGTACTGCTATGTTTGATCAAGACAAGAACATTTAGTTAAACCATGCAGTTAAAGTCTTATATGGCTGTCTTTTGTAATTCCTAGAAATTCCAGGAAAAGCAGAGAACTCAGAAAGCCTGGAATCCAGGTTCTTTATGTGCCCATGAGCAAATGTGCAAATTTGCAGCTTATGTTCTGGTTCTGTTTCTCTGCACCCCCACCTCCTAACCCTAGTCCCTCAACTTGAAAACAGAAATATTCAAAATTAAGTTTTGGCTTGGGGACAGAAATAGAGGGACTTTTGGCTAGCCCTTTTTCTAAGCCCTTCAGATCAAAATTCTCCAGATGAAAGAGGTACACATAGCCTTGTCTTGTTCATTGACATTCTTTTTTGGGGGCTTTGAGCCAAATTCTTACAATAAGTGTAAAATCTCCCTTGGCCTTGCTTTGTACTTAAAAGGTAGTTAGTTAAGTAGAGGCTCTGATTTTCAGGACCTTGCATGTATAAACCTCTACTGGCAGTCCAATTCAGTGCAATACCTAGCACATAATAATTTTTTTTTAATTCTTTTATTGAACTTTAATTATTTTATTTGTTCATTTTAACTTGACCAGAGAGGGACAGTGTGTGTGTGTGTGTGTGTGTGTGTGCATGTGTGTGTGAGATAGATATAGAGATAGAGATAGAGATAGAGATAGATAGAGAGAGAGAGAGAGAGAGAGAGAGAAAGAAAGTGAGAAAGCAAGCCTCCAGGTGCAGGACTCAAACCACAGTCAACCATGTGGGAGTCCAGCACCCTTAACCATGATGCCACCTAGCGGCCCGCATAATAGATTTTTTAAAAGGTAGAATGACTATAAAACAATCTTACTATTGTTTTACAATCAGTCATTTTATATATTTTGCCTAAGGTTTATTTGAACAAATACAAAATGCTTTAAAAGAGATATTTGCATAATTTGGCACTCACCAAATATATCAGTGTTCTTTTTCTATGTCTACAGAGTTAAATCTTGACGAATATTATGCCATTTTTAGTTACAAATTTCTTTATATATTTCATACTGCCTTTCCTTGGTATGTTTAAAATTCATAGATTTTCAGCTGTTGCTTATTTTTTTTGTCACTGAAATGGATTCATTTTGTGTTATTCTGAGAAATACACTTACATTATGGATCATTTTTATGTTTTTATTATAGCTAGCTAGTCTGCTATATAAATTGTTTATCTCGTTTAGTAGTTTTTATTAATCATAAATGTTTAATTTCCTTTATTTAACTCTTATTGAGATTCTTGTTTTCCCCTGTGAATGGATTTCCCAGATCAATAATACACTCTGGGCCAATTCTAACTATGTACCTAATATTATTTTCTCATATTTTTCATTTTTGTACAAACCAACTATTTTAACATATATTCACAAGTTTGCAATTATTTTTAAGTTAGCTGCTGCTTCTCTTAAAAGGTATAATCATTACTCAAAATAACAAAATAACTAATTATTATAGTAAAAATATTTTTCATATTCTATATTTTCATTCCTCCTTTCTTTGACCATCTCTTTAACCATAGATATACTTTGAGCTCCTTAACCAAATCTTTAATCATTTGATATTCTTAATGCTGAAATATTTTTTTAAGAAAACAATTTTGCCCATGTTCTTTCTGTAAGTTTGTTTACTTATTTATTTCATGAGTGAATAGGCGGGAGAGAAAGAGAGAAAGAGAGAAAGAGAGGATCCCTTGGCAGAGTGTTGCTAAGCTGCCAACCTCTCCCCAGGCTCTAGTCAGCCAGGATCATGGGTGGTGTGCTCATATTTTCAGGTGGACCCAGGATTCAAACCCTGGCTTTTCCATATGACTCCAGTATCAAGCAGTAGTGTCCTATCACCTGTGCCACCACAGCTAGACCCTTATCTTTTTTTGTACTCAATTTTTTGCCCTGTTTTTCAAGAGAAATGCCAAACTTTTAAATAGGTCTGTGCTTACTCCTAGAGAAACATTTTTTTATGTAGTACAAAAATATTTTCCAACAGTTCTTAATTTAATTCTGATTTTAATAATTTAACCCTACCACAGTTCCCAGATAATAAGAAGCTTTCAAAAATATTAAAGGAACAATTGGTGTATTAGCCATGTATTAATGTATTAATATACCATGCCAAAAATTTCTGTATATCTTAATTTGGACCAAGGGGCAAAAGAAAATTTGAATAACTATTTTCTGATGCTTGAGTTATGTTTTGTACAAAGAATATAGAGTATTTTCTTCTTTATTCAACTTTAATGATCTTTTTCACTTTTAAAAGTTGCCAAAGATAGCAAAAGAAGAAAACACTAAACTAGGGGCATTGTATTTAAAGTATCTTCTTATGAAAGTATTTATTATTTGTGGCTTGCAGAGAATTTGATTGGCAACAGATAACTTGCCTTTTTATCATGCATAAAATGCTTCCTTTTCTGTGTCTGACCTTCTTTTGAATTTTAGCCATGATTAAAATCAGAATGATATTATGGTAGGCCCACTCCCAAGACACTTCTTCCCACCTTAGCCCAAACCAGTAAGTGCTGCAATTTCTTTTCAAATGTGTTATTAGGTGAGAAATATTGCTGGAATTTTAAGATCAAAAGACGCTAGAAAGAGGCAATCTTTGGTGTGTTTTACTGAACATTCAAACCCTTGGAGTTTTTCTGCCACTTGCTTTGTGTCTTTCTACACATTATCTTGTTATTTCAAATTTTCTTCCTGAGCTTTTATAGTTTGTAATCCATCCCAGGAGGAGTTTAAATGGCAGGCCTCATGGAATATATTTTTTAAGATCTAAAGAGAGAAATAAGGAATACTTTCCAAAGGAAAGAAGCATTTACTTGGAAAGAGAAATTCTCCAAAGGACATACTCACCATGAGTAGCTCCACTTTTTACTATCCCTTCAGCACCACTGTGTGGACTTACCAGGACACGTTAACTGGTGAAGGGAGACTTTGGGAAAAAGCAGAGGAGCAGAGCAGGATGATCTTAGGGTGGAGAAGAAAAAGAAGAAACTACATGAAAGCAATATAGTATGCCTATTAAGTATGAAGAGACCTCAAATCACTATATATAATATAATACAGATGTTGACAATGAGGACCTTAGGTGCATCAGCCCTGGGGCACAAAATCTAGCAGAAAAAGTGCTCAAAGACAAAATAACCCTTTTGAGTCAAGTAGACTTCTAACATAAGGCACTCTCCCCAGAATAAAATATGATTGAAAATGCAGACGTTGTATAAGTCTACTAAGTTTTCTAAAAGATTAAGTTTACTCTAATTATCATCCAAGGTGAATCTAACATTAAAAAATGCTGCAGATTACTCAATTTGCTAACAATATGAGGAATATAAAAGAAAATCACAGTCTTTGTGGAATCCTAAAATATTTTGAAGCAAAAACTCAACATGGTTATTAGAAAGCCATGGGAAATAAATTTTAACATCACACTTTCAAATTATAATTAAAAATGTAATTTTAGATTAAGTAAAATGAATTAAAATTATGGTCTCAAAATTTTTGAATGTTAATCAATTTTTGAAATAATTTGTTCTCAAAATGTTAAAACAACAGCTTCTTAGAATACAAATGCTATAATGAAAATCTAGAATCTTTCTTTAAAAATAGAAAACAAGCAACAGGAGACCAGCAGATGGTGTAGTAGTTATGTTGCTGGACTCCCACGTAGAAGACCATGGTTCAAGCCCCCAAACTGGTGACTTAAAACTCACTCCAGGTGCATGTGTGTGTGTGCCCAAGACCTGGAGAGGAAAATGGATTGCAGCATGGCAATCCCCCCTAGGGGGGATTTTTCTGTCTCTGTATTTGTCCGGCGAGCACACACACCCTATAGCAAAAATCTCTCAAAACAAACAAACAAACAACAAACATGATAGTAAAGTACACCACCATACAAATAAAATAGATGTTCCAAACCTAGCTATGGTACAGAAAATAGGATGCCACTACACAATGCTGGATCCACATGAAAAGCCCATGTTCAGGGAACCAGCAGAGTAATGGCTATGTCGCTGGACTCCTACGTAGTCGACTGCGGTTGGCGTCTGGGACCGGTGGCTTAAAACTCACGCTGGGCACGTGTGCATGCGTGCCCAAGATCCCAAGAGGAGAATGAAGGAGAAGGGATTGCAGGGTGACCATCCCCCCGGAGGGGTGATTTCTCACTTTCTGTCTCTATGTCTCTCTCTGTCTGTCTGGCAAGCGCACGCGCCCTATAGCGAAAACCTCTCCAAAAAAAAAAAAAAAAAAAAAAGCCCATGTTCAGATCCCAAACCAACCTAAATATGCCAGGAGTGGTGGTGCAAGTCTGTAATCTTAGCTCAGTGCGAGGATACGGGAGAAGAATTGTGGGTGGCATGAGAAGACCCTATAAAAATACCTTTCTTTCTCTCTCCTCTCTTTTTCATTAATAAAAATTTAAAGTTCAAATGAACTTTCAAATGTTTATTTATATTGACCTATATAAAATGATAAGATGCTTTGCAAATGACTGACTATAATTGCAAACTGTGTATTTCAGGATTTGTCCACTTTCCCAGGCCAGTTTTATAAAGATACAAAACAACAAAAAAACACTAGCAGAGCTGTTGTGTAATTGCCTTTTTCACATCTCCCTGACAACATGCAGAAAGTTATGAATACCACAAACATTGATACAGTTTTGCTCAAGATGGAATCTCCAGCACAGTCTTTGTTTCTCCTCTATGTTCCAATGTCCAGGAACATCTGATTTTATTGTGATTTGCAGAAACTGAAGGTTTGTAGCCTTGCATCAAGCAAGTCTATTAGTGCCATTTTTCCAACATATATTCACTTTGTTTTGCTTTGTGTCTCTGTGTCCCATCCTGGTAATTCTTGCATTATTTCAGACATTTTCTTTATTGTTATGTCTGTTATGGTGATATCACTCAGTTGTGATATGCTGTTCCATAACCTGTTAATCCCCTCTACCAGTATCCCTGTGTCTATCAGTGATTTTTAAAGTTACTATTGAAATTACTTTGAGATGCCATGATTCCAATTAAATAGGTCAGTAAATAACCTTACAGTGGCCTTTAAATGTTCAAGTGAAGGGAAGAATTGTACATCTCTCACTATAAATCAAAAGCTAGCAATAATTAAGCTTAGTGAGGAAGACATGTTGAAAGCAGAGATTGTCCAGGAGCTAAGACTCTTGAGTCAAATAATTATCAACAGAACTAAAATTAGAAGTCAAGCTGAAAATGGACTAAATTACTGTAATCTTAAGATAAAATTGGAAGGGATAGATATTTGCTTCTTACAAATGAGCAAAAATAAAAAATTATGAAAGAAGTTCTACTGTGGATAAATGCTATCAAACAGCATTGCATGCTATAGGGATATCTTTCATGAAAGAGTCAATCTATCCAACCAACTTTATTATTGCCTCATTTTAAGAAATCGTCACAAGTCACCTCAACCTTCAGCAACCACTGCCCTGGTTAGTCAGCAACCATCAATGTCAACACAAGGTCTTCCACCAGCAAAAGGATTCTAACTTTCTGAAAATGATCATTAGCATTTTTCAGCAATAAATTATTTACTAATTAACAAATATATACCTCACTCTTTTAGATAGAGTACTATTGCATACTTAATAGAATATAGCATAGCATAATTTTTTTCTTTCCTTCTAAAGTTTTATTTCTTTTTATTTTTTTTTTTAGTTTTTTCCATAGGGTGCATGCATTTGCTGGAGAGAGAGGGGAAGTAAGAAATCATACCCCAGGAGGATGGCCATACCACAATCCCTTGTCCTCCATTCTCTTGTCAGGTTTTTGAGCATTCATGCACAAGTGCCCTGCATGATTTTTAACCCACCAGGTCTAAGACTCAAACCATGTTTGATCATGTGAACATCCAGTGCCTTAAACTTTATGCCATCTGCTGATCTCAATTTCATTTTATTTATTTACATTTAATGGTTGAACATCTTTTTGGGGTATAATATGTATTTTCAAAGCACACATGCACTGTGCAATAGTCAAATAAAAGATAATAGCATACTCATCACTGTCAACAAACTGCATGTTGTGGTATGTACCATTAACTTTTTTTTTCTTTTTTTTGAGAGATTTTTGCTACAGGACGCGTGCGCTCGCCAGACAGACAGAGAGAGACATAGAGACAGAAAGCGAGAAATCACCCCCCAGGGGGGATGGTCACGCTGCAATCCCTTCTCCTCCATTCTCCTCTTGGGATCTTGGGCACGCACGCACATGCGCCCGGCGTGAGTTTTAAGTCACCGGGTCCGGGACGCGAACCGCGGGCGACTACGTGGGAATCCAGCGACATAGCCATTACGCTAACTGCTGGTTCCCGACCATTAACTTTTTAAGATTGGTAATTTCTGTTTTTATTTTTCACTCAGTTCTGATATGTTGTTCCACAATCCGTTTACTTCTTCTCCTTGCATACCTGTCTTAAATGGTTTTTTATTGATTCCCCTCTTTTCTCACTCCTCATTCCCCAATCCTACAAAGTCTCTGGTGTCTACAGTTATTCTCTCTACATCTATGTCTTCAAATCTTTTAATTTCTGCCACAGAGTGCAGACATTCAAAATATATTGAATGAGGACATGCAGTATTTGGCTTTCTGTGTGACTTTTTTTCACTTAGCATTACATCTAGATTCAACAACTTTGTATTCAGTGGCAGGATCCCATCATTTTTTTATAGCTCAGTAGTATTCCTTTGTGTATATGTGTCCCATAAAAAAAATCCATTCATTAATTGGTGGACACTTAGGTTGATTCCATGTCTTAGCTATTGTGAATAATGCTGTAATGAACACAGGAGTGCAAGTGTCTTTCCAACTGAGTTATTTTCTGGCATTTGTGTAAATAACGAGTAGTGGAATTACTGGTTCGTGTGGTAGTTCTATTTGTAAATTTTTTGAGAAAATTCTACATAGCTCTTCACTAATTTACATTCCCACCAACAATGCAGGAAGGTTCCATTTTCACAACAGCCTCATTAGAATTGTGTGTGTGCTTGCCAGAGAGACAGAAAGCTAGAAGTCACCCTCCCCGGGAAGATGACAATGCCACAATCTCTTCTCCTCCATTCTCCTCTTGGAATTTTGGGCACGCATGCACACACACACACACCCAGGGATCCAGGATTTAAACCACGTTCGATTACATGGGAGTCCAGTGACTCAACCACCACGCCATCTGCTGGTCCCATATTTGTGTCCTGCCTTTATGACCTCATTTACCTTACTTATCTACCTACAGGCATCTTCCATCTTCAAATATAGTCACACTGGGAACAGCAGATGGCATAGCGGATACATCACACTACCACACGGCTGAAGGCATTTTGAGTCCTGGATCACATGGCTTGTAAATCACACCAGGCACGTGTGTGTGAATACCCAACATCCCAGAGGAGAATGGAGAAGGGATTGTGGCATGGCCATCCCGCCAGGGGGGATTATTTCTCACTTTTCTTCTCTCTCTCTCTCTCACTCTCTCCTCAGCAAGCACATGTGCCCTAAGGCAAAAACTTCTTACATACACACACACACACACACACACACACACACACACACACATATAGAAATAGATAGAAAGTCATATTATGGGTGAGAGCTTCAACATGAATTTGGGGAAGAGGGACACAATTCAGTCCATAGCAGTGTCTTAAGATATTTTTCTCTATCAGTACAACTTTCCATTTTGTCTACAAATTGTTTAAGTTTCCCAAATTTAAAAGTTAAAAAAAAAAAAAAAAAACACCTTTTCTTTCTTTACCCGAAGTGCCCTTTGTGCTCTTTAATTGTCTTCTCAGGAGTGAAGTTCAGCTTTGCTCACGTTGTATTGACGTCTCTCCAACTGTAACAATGCCTCTGCTCACATGATTCTCTTGGAATGGCTCGATTTTTGTTGGTAAGTTTAGCCATCAATTTAGATGTTTTCTGGGGCTGCAGGAGAAGATGGCCGTCTCCACAGGAGTTAAAGTTTCACGTAATTTTCGCTTGTTGGAAGAACTTGAAGAAGGACAAAAAGGAGTAGGCGATGGTATGGTTAGTAGGGGCCTTGAAGATGATGAAGATATGACACTTACAAGGTGGACAGGCATGATTATTGGGCAACCAAGGACAAATTATAAAAACATAATATATAGCCTGAAAGTAGAATGTGGACCTAAATACTCAGAAGTTCCTCCATTAGTTAGATTTGTAACAAAAATTAGTATGAATGGAATAAATAATTCCAGTGGGATGGTGGATGCACGGAGCATACCAGTGTTAGCAAAATGGCAAAACTCTTACAGCATTAAAGTCGTCCTTCAAGAGCTACAACATCTAATTATGTCCAAAGAAAACATGAAGCTTCCACAGCCACCAGAAGGACAAACATACAATTAATTTTAGAGGCTCTCAAATTTGTCTTAACAACCTTCTACTCATATAAATGTCTTGATTAAATATCACAATGCAAATAGCCACACATTAAGTAAAAGAATTCCAGCTGGTAAACATGACTGGACATTTGTAAGACTATATTTAATATATGTACACCCATTATGTTTTCAGGTAACAAGAGGGAAAATGCAGCATAATGTTTTTTTTCTCTTGTTAAGGCACTGACATTTAAACGTAAGCCTGGAGTACTCGAAATAGAATTCGAGTTTTCAAGATGGCATGGCAAGAAGTGTCAGATGGCAGTGGTGTAAGCATGTGTGTTTCTGAAAAATAAAAAAAATCTCAAGAAGGAGAAACAGAAATGGCATGCTTTATCCATCTCACTTAGTAAAAGAGCTGCAGTTGAAATTGTTTAAGGTAGCACATACAATGAATATTGTCACAAATAATGTTAATTTTGAATTGGTGTGAGTGCTGAATACTAGTAGTATCAAAAATACGTTCGGAATTGTTTTGATACCTGTATTTATAATAAAAAATGTTGGGGGGTGAATCAATGAATTTCTGTTAAAAGCTGTTCCTGTGTGTTACATGTAACAAACATGGTAAATACTTGTCTACAGTTTTGTTTAACAAACCATGCATTTAAGTTGAAGTGAAGTCAACAAAAAGGAAATAGGTGTATGGATATGTGATTTTGAGATTAAAGTTAGTCTTAAAATGTAAATAAAATGTAGAACGTGTCCTCAGGGGAAAAACAAATCAGATGGTTTCTTTCTTATTCCCATAAGCTTTTTACCTTTAAAAACAACTAACCCCATTAAATAATACTTTTTTCAAAACTGCTATTTTATATATATCTTATGAAAATCTTAGGATTTCTGCTAGTGTACAACCTGCCCACCTACCTTTCTGACCATTCTTTTCTGTAACACACTTGTTTTTCTGCATACTCCTTAATTGAGGTATTATATATAAATGGTCTTTTCTCATGTACTAAGTACTCTCTTAATCCAATTTCAGTGTATACCATTTAATATGTTGTCTGTTTCTTCAACTGTTTGGCACTTTCCCTGTGTTCTTAGCATATCTCTCTCTCCCTCCTCTCATTTTCCTGTTTCAGCCTTTACCATTCATTCCTTCCAAATTCTCACAGGGGAATTATTTATTTAACTCAGCAATCTCAGTAGAAAAAGATGAAAAGTTCTTTGCTAAGTAAAATCCCCTTGAGCTCAGGAGGTTCTAGGCCATGAAATCTAAAAGTGGTCTCTAATGTCTATAGTTGGGAAGAAGGTAAATGGAAGAGAGACACCAGTTCTCTATCACCTTATATCAGTTTTGATTCACATTACTTTGCTTATTTGCCACTGGCAGAATTAATAAAAGGATGCTAACTTAACTATACTGAATGGTAAGAAATGAAGGTAAACACAAAGGATATTTCATGAGCACAAGTTCTCTAATTAACAACATCTTCCATCAAACTTATTTCACAAAGAAAATACACATTATAAGGCAAAAACACACCAATAAACTTTTTCTCTTTATGTACAAGAATAACTCTTCTACATATTTTATAAATATTTATTACATCTTTGCTAGGAGCTTCCATTCATTTTTGTAATCTTACTTGTATCTTTCATCTCTTCCTCTATTAACAATTTCACTTTGGCATATGAACATGTGAAAGCTAATCACATCCTCCCCTTAAAAAGTACTTTATGCTTGGGACCAGCAGTTAGCATAATGGCTATGTCGCTGGACTCCCACGTAGTCGACCGCGGTTCGAGTCCCGGACCTGTGGCTTAAACTCACGCCGGGCGCATGTGCATGCGTGCCCAAGATCCCGAGAGGAGAATGGAGGAGAAGGGATTGCGGCGTGGCCATCCCCTCTGGGGGAGTGATTTCTCGCTTTCTGTCTCTCTGTCTCTCTCTGTCTGTCTGGCGAGCGCACGCGCCCTACAGCAAAAACCTCTCCAAAAAAAAAAAAAGTACTTTATGCTTGATGTTAAATCTTTTTGTATTTTTTAAAAGAATTATTTAATTTCTCTGTGTTCATTTACTTATTTATTTATTTATTTTAATTTGAACAGAGAGAGATAGAGCAAGAGTGAGTGAGAGAGAGAGAGAGAGAGAGAGAAAGCCAGCCACTAGATCTAGGACTCAAACCGCAACCAGTCATATGGGAGTCCAGCACCCTTAACCACCACGCCACCTGCCGACCCCTAAATCATTCTTTATTTACCTTTACTCTCTTCCTATTTTTATAGCAGAATTTATCAAAATTGTCATTTATTCTCATTGTTCATTTTTTTTCTCACCTTGTACATACCTTTAAACTCACTGTAATCTTGTTACATTCCATGTACATTAAAATTGGTTATATAGAAAACTAAACAAGTAATCAATCTTACCTTCAAAATTTATTCCACTAGTCATCTCTCTACATCATTTTCTTCCCCCATTTATATCCTTGTCAAAGTTGAAGGTTGAAAAAGTATTAAGGACTTTGAATTCTGTCTAATCACCCCTCAATCCCACAATCAATTTAGTAACTAAATACTGTTTAGACTAAATTCTGAATACCTCTTGATATCATCTACTTCATTCGCTCCTATTACCATTATTTGAATCTACAACTTCTTCTTATCTCTGGGACCTAAGCGTCTCTTAACTGACAGGTGTACATTAATCTTTTAATGGAATGCATACTTATTAAGCTCGTACAACAGTGTTGATAGTGCATAAACATTCAGCAGTAAGTAAAGAAAGGCATTGTTCACATGGAATTTACTGTATGGTAGGAAAAATAAACTAAAATAAAATTACAAATATCATGTGTAACTGGATATGCTAGACTTTATGGAAACTTATAACAAGGGGCTTTAACCTACAATGACAGTCATAAGAAACCAGAGATGCATTGCTTTTGCTAGCCCTTAAATGAAGAGGATGCATTAGGCACAAATGTAATAGTTAAATAATATGCCAGATAGATGGTACAACCTGGGAAAAGTTCGGGCATAAGAGAGAAGGACATTAAAAAACTGAGGGCTATCAAGTATTGCTGAAAATTTATGGAAGGAGATGGTAAGTGACATAGAGGCACCAGATGAGGGAGGAGAAGGTAGGAGAACAGTGGACTTTTTCCAAAAGTAAAGAGACACTATCTAGGCCTAGCTGTGCTTGAGACCTTGGGAGATCCCTGAGTTTAGTTGACCTGAACATGCCAGGCATGCCTGCAGGTGTGCTCGTGATGTCAGCTGGCTGGAGGACTGGGGATGGAGAGATCATGGTGTGAGAAGACCTTGACAATTGTCTCTGTCTCTCTGTCAAGAAATAAACTTTTTTAAAAGACCATTGAAGTTCTCTCTTCATTTCACTCTGAGTGAAAGTAAGGTTTCAATGAAAAGAATAAGAAAGAAGTTATACTACGGGCCGGGAGAAAGGGAGCAAGGCAGCTGCATCTGAATAATGTATGCAATGGGTATGACATGGACATAGAGAAGAGTGGACAAATGTATCCAGCATAGGTCTGGTATGGTGACAGGTCTTGGTAAGGTTTCAAGTGGAGTTTAAAGAAAATGTAAGAAATGACACATGTTGGGGCTAAAGTGATGCACTTTTTAAAGTTTTGTGTTTTTCTTTCTTTCTTTTTTTTTTTTTTTTTTTTCCATAGGGCATGTGCACTCACTGGAGAGAGACAAGGCGAGACAGTGAGTGGGAAAGTGAGAAATCATCCCCATGGAAGATGTCTATCCCACAATCCCTTGTCCTCCCCTCTCTTTCGGGGATTTTGGGCATGCATGCACACACATTCATTGTGATTTTCAAGTTGCTAGGACTGGGACTTGATCCACAGTCAGTCATGTGGGAGTCCAGCATCTTAACCACCATGCCACCTGCTGGACCCAAGTGATGCAACTTAATAAAATAGGACATATTGGTGAAGTAGATATTCTTGGATAGCTCCTGATGACTGCTGAATTAGAATTTCTGTGCTTAAGTTTAACAAGTTGCTCAGATAATTTTCATGTATGTAATGAACCTAAAATTGTCTTATGGACTCAGTCATGGGAATTATGAACTTAAGAGAGCAATCATTCTAGTTCACAAAATTACAGAACACTTATCTTATTTAGACTTATCATGCCAAGGAAAAATATAAGCAGATACGTCAGACATCCAAACTTCATAATGATAAAATTTTACATGGAAAAAAGTTAAGATGAATCTTTCCAAGAGAAAAAGGATCACACATTTTCACCATATGGTCTTATTTAAAGAAAAGAGATGTTAAAGAAATGTAATGGTGTCTAACTTGGAAAATGAAATACAGAAAATTTGACCAATAAGCCATATGCTCCGTACAACTCTGCTCTAGTGTTCTTTAAGCCTTACTCAACAGCATCTATTTTATTAATGTAATATTGATAGATAACTCATTTTTTCAAAAGACACCTATTGTCTTTTAAAGAAAATATAAAACACTTTATCCTTTGATTTCAACCTGCCTTTTATACTTTATTTTCCACTACCTGACTGCATATACCTATGCTGTTGTCAAAACAATCTCTTTTTTAGGTCAGTTATTGGCATAGTGGCTAAGGCAGCTGGATTCTACATGTCCAACTACATGGTTTGAGTTCCAAACTAGTGGCTTGAAAAACTGCATGGGTGCCCAAAATCCCAAATGGAGAAATAGAGAAGGAATTACAGGGTTCCCTTGCCTCTTGGGGAGGTGGTTGCTCACTTTCTTTCTCTCTGTGTCTCTCTGGTGAGTGTGCACATCTGCCAAATTAAAAATAACAAACAAAAAAAAAAAAAACCTTTTTGCTGTTTTATTTTTTTTCCTCAGTTCCAGGCTATTTCTTTTAGCTGATATGCCCTTGACTTTTCTCCAGTGGGAAACTCCTACTCAAAGTGAAAATTCAATGCAAAGAATTCCTCATTATTGACTGTTCCACCTCCCTAACAGGGTCATTTGTTTTCTCTTCTGCTTTGCAAAATTATGTTTTATAATGTATTAAATAGCATATCTCTATTGGATTGTACCAAATTGTTTTATACCTCTCACACTATATTTATAATTCATCAGTTTTATTTACTCTGCCGGCCCTGGCACATAAACACAGTGCTTGCCACATAGTAGGTACGTAACAAACATTGGTTGAGTCAACAAAGATATCTTCCAGCTTTACTATTCTGTGAATCTTTCATTTTAAATGATTTCAGATTATCCTTTTTTTTCTAACTTAATTTATACTACTATAGAGTGTCCCCTCAAAATACCAAAATATCATTACGTCGTAAAGTTAGTGTTCTCACTAAACTTCATGCATACAGCTGTTGCCCCCATAATTCTATCTGCTATACAACTACCAGAAACAACCTTTAATAATAAAGACAGTAAAACTCCTTGCGTATTAAAAAACTTTCAGTGATCTTTAATTTAGCATTGCCCCAGGTTCAAATGTTTCTACTTGATTTTTTTTCCTACTTGATTTCTTTTTAATTTATTTATTCATTCATTTATTTTTAATTTGACCAGAGAGAGACACACAGAGGAAGAGAGAGAGGGAAAGTGAGAAAGTAAGCCACCAGGTCTGGGACTCGAACCAGGGTTAGCCATGTGGGAGTGTCCAGCTCCTTAACCACCACGCCACCTGCTGGTCCCTCTACTTGATTTTTAAAGATACCGTTTCATTAAACTTCTTCAGAACCACTTTTTCCACTCTTGCCTTCATCTTTGTGCGTCTTCATACCCTTATCAGTGCTTACCTTTGGAACCTAAATAAACCTACAGGTATTATGCTAGTTTCTTCACTGGAGACTGAAAGAGCCTCAGACTATCATACTAAAATATTAAGTGAACAGAATGATGACAGGATGCGGTTCCGTGAGGAAATGACCACTCAGAACAAATGATTCTGAGAACTGGAAGGATTTGTTCACCATAGACTCAGATCGATGCCTTACCTTTGCTGAGTTCTGGTTACATTTAGAGACAGTGCTATCACACTCTTCCTGTAAACACGGTGAGTGAGCAGGGCTACTGTGTTGGATATCTCTGGGTCCTTAGCACAGCACCTGGGTGAGTGGCAACTATGGTCAAGGTTTGCTGATCAATGACTCAATAAATCTGCTTAAGCCTCATCATCAAAAGTCCAGATTTTTTAACAAGTTTTTCAAGGCTTTCATTTTCAAGGAAGAAACTAAAGAAAATCAGATGACAAGAATTTCAAATTGTACAATGTTCTGCTTATCAAATTTAAGTAGGGATATCCTGTGCAATGAGAGGCTGGCTGGCGCCAATTTCACATTGTGTTCTTTGGTATTTGGTCAAAGGTTGCTATTCTAGGGAGCTGACAGGTCAAGAGTACTCTGTGCTACATAGATGTATGAGAACATTCCATCTTCCTTAGTGTTTCTGGGACATGGGACATGGGACAAGAACTATATTCAGAGCAAAAGGAGGATTAATTATCAGTAGAAAGACTTCCATTTTCTGGGTGCTCACATTAGAGTCTGGGTTAGTCAACACTACCTCTAAAATAGATTAAGTATTGAAATGAGAAATCTATCACCTAATACGGCCAGAGAGATTAAGGGAGTTGGCCAATTTGACCACAGGAGACACCTTTAATTCAAAACCTAAACCATGAACATACTGATTGTGATCAAGGAGCTTTACAGCACATAAGGGATTCAAAAAGCATATTAATCCACCTCCAGCAACACTGCCAATTTAAAAGAATGATTAACCTTCTCTCCCACTTGATTCAACCTGGCATATGTATTATACCACTCTAAATGCTAGCAGACTCCATGCTTATGGCTTCCATTAGGCAGCATTTAGTATCCATGAAAACTTTCTTCGAGAAGTAATTACTTTTGAGACCACAGACATTTCAGATGGGAAAAGAATAAAAGAAAGGAGACACAAGGAAAGCAAACTAGGAAAAAATAAGAAAATACCAAAAATTATAAGGAACTTGATTCAAAAAGGTAATTTCAAGGTAACATAAATACTAGATGATTGCCTAAAACCCCTTTCTAAATTGAGTTTTTGTTTTTGTTTTTGTTTTGTTTTGTTTTGTTTGCCATTCAGTGTTTATATTAAAACAGAAAAGTGTACAACACAAAGTAATGATAGATGTTGAGATGGTGGATATGTTTATTGCCCTGATTTGATCCTTACCTAATCTATAAATTTGCTAAAAAAACACCTTGTGCCCTTTACATTTTTACAACTACTATATATAAAACAGAACTTACTTTAAAAATCAATTTTAAAAGATACTAGATGAGCATTTGTTCTGCCTCCCTTTAAGTAATGCACTATGTTCTATATGCCAGGAGTTGGATTTGTTTTTCTAATGTATGTTAAAAAGCCTGCTGAAGGAGAGAGGAATTTATTGTAGTGTCCTAAGCACCTAACTAGATGAACACTGCAAGGAGCTGTTCTTGGCCACAATAGACCCTGCAAAATCTATGGAGTCCCTTTCTTATTTACAATCTTGGAGACACTGTCTCCTCATCTATGTAGTATTCAGAATACCTAATGTACATGGAACCTGGAGACACAGAAGGTACTCAAAACTGTAGGTTATTAAAAGGAAGGTATTTAAAAATCATTTTCAAATAAAGCATCTTATGTTAGGATAACAAATATATTTTATTTGCAGTGAGGCTTTCTTGTACATTCTACACTCCAGAAGAATGCATTTAGTGAAAAACGTATTTGTTTGCTTCCCTGTGTGGCTATGCTGACAACATTCTGGCAGGGTTACCACCATGTGATTTGACTTCATTTCAGACCTTCCTAAAAATGTTTTCCTGCTCTTCCTCTTTGCCCATTTCATTTTTTTTAAAATACTGCATTTTGTAAAAAATGCAACAATTCCAGAAAAATAAGAAGCAAAATGTCAGTCACTGCCCACTCTGGGATGAATAAACCAGAGGTTGTATTTTAAGTGATAAAGTCAGGATTGGAGCCTATATATGGCTGACTTCAGAAATCAGAAATCTGAGAACCACATGCTGCCATACTGGAACACAGATGAAGGCAGAAAGGAGAGGAGGTTTCTGATGAAAAGGTAAAAGGAAACCAAGAGTAGAAAATTTACTTGTTTATTAGAAAAGAATGACTGTTTCATTTTTACAAAATAGGATATAAGATATTGTTAAAAAATAAGTTTTCAATGTAACACCACAACATAATGGAATCCCCAGTAACTACCATACTTCCTAAGCCATATCGTGCCGTTTCCCCTATCCTGCCTAAAAAGTCAAATGAAAAGAAACATTGAACTGCATCAAACTGACATTAGAAACAGACTTGGTTTTAATGGAGTTTTATTTTATGTGCTGAAGTTCAGTCAAAGAAAGGGTGAACTCTTTTTTCAAGAAATAGCTTTATGAAATAATTAATAAACAAAGATTGGAACAAAGATTGGCAGCTTTAATTGTTCTAAGTGCAGGATTTTGTTTTGCAAAAGGAGGTCAGTCAGAATGAGAAGTGAACAGAAAATACTTAATATATTGTTTAAAAGTAGGTTTTGCTTTTTGTCTTCTCTTTCTTATTTATTTATTTATTTATTTATTTATTTATTTATTTATGTATTTGTAATTGTCAGATGGCATGTGCACTTGCCAGCAAGACAGGGGTTTGGGAGGCAGTCAGAGAGGGGAGTGAGAAAACAACGCCTCTCATGGGTCATGGTCATGCTACAATCCCTTCTCCGTTTCTCCTTCCTTTCAGTATTTTGGGCATGCATACACACATGCCTGGTACGTGTTTGAGCCCCATCAAGTCTGAGACTCAAACCATGCAATCGGCCATATGGGACCCAGCTCATGCAACCACCATCACAAGCCATGGGTTGTCCGTCAAAGTATGTTTCTAACCACGGATTAACTACTTAGGTGAAATGTATTAGGTTTATTTATTTTGAGGAAATGTGTGCAATGCCTTAAAACCAAGCGGAAATTTATCGAAAGTGACAAAGTCACCAGATATCTGGTGACCAAGAGCTACTTCTTCTGCATCTGGCCACCATATAGTAATTTCTGACATCACAGGGTAATAATCAAGATTATCAAGAAAGCTAATAGGAAGAGCATTGCACTTACAACTATGGTAAAATTTGTTGCAGCTTATTTTTCAGATATCAGAGATATATATTAGTTTCCCAAGATTGAGATCAAATCCTGCCTCTAGAAAATGCTCTTTGAAAAACTGCATTAAACAACTACTGACTGGAGGCCAGCAGATGGTGTAGTGGTAAGGGTTCTGGATTCCCACTTGGCAACTTGCTCTCTCTCTCTCTCTCTCTCTCTCTCTCTCTCTCTCTGGTGAGCAAATCAAATAATAATAATAATAAAATAATAATAAATTAAATAATTTTTTTTAAAAAGAAAACACCTGCTGTCAGTCTACCAGTAGCATGGGGATTAAGGCTGCTAGATTCCACATGGCCAACTGCATGGCTTGAGTTCCAGACTAGGCAGCTGCAAAAACACACATGTGCATGTGTGCCCAAAATTCCCAGAGGAGACTGGAGGAGAAGAGAGCATTGCATGGTGATCTCTCCTGGGTATGGGCAGGGGTGCTTTCTTGCACTTTCTCTGGCAAACACATGTGTCCTATAACACATTTTTTAAGTCCTTATTATAAACACTGCATATGTTATTTAAAGGCCAATAAATATGCTAATATAGACAATGATTTTTTTGAATGGAAAACATTAAATTTCATACATTTCTTCTAGAAGGCTGAATTGCTAAGATGTTTTAACCCTGGTTTTTATGATTTAGGAGGACAGAGAATTGGACTACTCCCTGTCAAAGCCAAAATCAATCTCTTTCAAAGAATAAATGCTAATTAAGAAAAGCAGAGTAATCACATTATATTATTATATTTGTTTCTTTCCTAAGTATTTTGGCTGCACAAACTCTAATCACAGTTTCCAGAGTGACCATCAATGCTTCCTGAGAATGCCAATGCAGTGTGTCTTCCAATTAGTGAATGCAGAGACAAGACTGAACGTCAAAGTGTTCCACAAATGAGGAGGGGGCGAGGAAGCAAACAAAATCACAGAATAGTATCTGCCTTTTGTACTTTCCAAAGCAGTGTCTTCTCATGACTTTTCTACCTTTTTTTTTTTTTTCACTTATATTGCCAAAAGTGTTTTACAGGTCTCTAAAAGAGAAAACAAAAAATGTCCAGGAAAAAATAAAACTTCAATATAGAGAGGTCTCTCTGTTAAAGATGAAGATAATCTAGAATTACCAGGGGATATACAACTCCTGAAATGCTTGAAACTTAGATGCTCCCAAATTTTCCCAAATTCTCACTGAACAGAGTGAAAGGTATTTTAATTGCTATATCTAAAGAGTATGGTGGATACAAAATATCAATCACATGCTAAACTCTTTAACATTGTTTACTTATCTTGCTTTTCCATCTTTCCTGCCCCAGGTTCCAGTTAATAGTGGCATAATGGATATCGACTAAATAGATCTTAATAGGACAGAACTATAATAGGGCAGTGGATATTAAAAGGATGAACCAGTAAAATTCGCTGTATATTCATGAAGTGAATCACCATCAAACACAGGAATAAGCTTTCTGCAGAGTAAGTTAGCAGCAAATAGATGTTCTTATTAATGAATTCAAGAAGCAAAGTTAGCACTGACAACTGACTCTAAAGCAATCAATAGCTTTATAACTGTTATTTCTTTAGGCTTTATTTAAGGCAATTGTTCACAAATTTTAAATAGTTTTTTTGGAGTAGTGTTATGGATATACAATCTTCCTAAGCTCAATATCAGTGTGGGGTTTTCTTTAATTGTGTAAACACTGAAATTGCTGTGGAATATCTGGTAAACTTGATAGGAAACCCCAGATGTTAGCAATTTGCTGTTTAAGAGTTGAAGTGGTCAATTTTGTTAACCTTCATCAGGAACAGTATTGGTGGGCCAAACCACAGGGGCTTGTCCATCTGTCACATTCGCCCAGGATAATGTGAGGGAGGACCTAAGGTCAGTCAGGCATGGGCCACTATGCACACTTCTTGCACTGAGGCAAGAAATGATCTCAGTCAGGTCTTGTTATCAAAGAAAATAACCTTTTAGGAACCAGCAGGAATCCCATTTTAAGTTTAAGAGGAGGAAGGATATTATTTAAACTTTGATCAGACGTGATTATTATTTTTAAAGGATTATTTATTTAATTTTTATTTATTATTATTATATGTAATTTGGTATAGGGCACATGTATTCACCAGAGAGAGAGACAAAGAGAGGAAAGGAAAGTGAGAAAGCAAGCCACCAAGTCTGGGACTTGAATGGTGGTTGGCCACTTGGGACTCCAGCACCTTGACCACCATGACACCTGCTGGCCCCCAAATGTGATCATTAATACCTCTTAGTTGTACTGAATACATAGGATTTCACATAGTGAGAGACTTAATTGATTTTAACAGAAGACTTTTTTTTCTATAGCATGTTTGTTGTACAACAATATTTCCATAATGCCAATATTTCTTTGAAAAAATAAAGTAAAAATTTTATAAAGAGACTTATTCTAAAGATATGATGAGTAAAAGAAACATAAAAAAAAGGAACATAAAAAACATGGAGGAAGAAGAGGGATAGACTTTCCTGATGTTCAATTGTGTTCTTTCTTCTGATGTCAGAATTCATTTGCTTAACTACTTTAATTCGAGTAGATATACTAAAAATACCAGATTTTTCTGGACTTTGGTAGCTCTTGATAATTGCTTCTTGCCCCTATGCCAACCCTCCTGGGGTTATTTTCATCTTCTGCTTTCAAGGGTATTACACCTCCAAGAGTATACTTTGATCACTAGAATATTGGCCCCCAATAATTATTGCCTCACCATCTCCTTACCTTTTCATGATTCCTTCTCACATCAGCCTGGGTTTAGTCATGTGACTTGCTTTGGCCCAATGGCATATCAACAGCTGAGGCTTGGAAGATACTTGTACTTCAGAGCTTGTCCTTATAGAACATCTGCCATGTGACAATGCATGGTCTAGCCTAATGAAGACACCTGGCCCGTCCAACAGCCAGCACCAATGGTTAGACATTAGAGAGAAACCAGTTCTATTCAAGTAGTTGAATGAAGGCAGCCTCATATGTGACCTCAAGTGAAAGTACCATAGATCCATCCAGCTGATCAGTCCAACTTGCTAGCTTATAAAATTGTGAGCAGATAAAATACATGCTGTTTTAAACCACAAAGTTTAGAGGTGGTTCATAACATAGTAATATTGGGTCATCAGGAAAGTCATGACACATTTTTGCACAGAAAAACAGAAAAAATATGTCATGATTTTCTCAACAACCTAATAGATAAAACTGGGTTTTTTTTGCATTAGATTATCTTTCCATTTTAAAGCATCTTTTCTCTTAAATAGAAAAAAAAAAAGATAAACTCAAGATAAAATCATATTTTAATTACAAGCTTCCACAAATTTCTTGAAGCTCCCTCATATGTCTATATTGGTGCAAACATAGCTGCAATTTTTGCATTATTGAAGTTTTCCATTTGACAGTGGATACATTCTTAAATAAATGCAGTTATGGCATACATCATTTTAATGTGCATTTCTGACTTTATTTTTTTTGCTAATGACTTACTACTTGCTGTTTATTTTGTATTTATTTTAGACTATGGGAATGATGTCAGACACAAAGCAAATTCTAGTGATTTTCTTATTTAAATACCAAATGGGTCATAAAGCAGTGCAGACAATTCACAACATGAACAACACATTTGGCCCAGGAACTGGTAATGAACGTACAATGCAGTGATGGTTCAAGAAGTTTTGCAAAGGAGGCTAACATCTTGAATATGAGGAGCCTAGTGGCAAGCCATCTGAAGTTGACAATGACCAACTGAAAGCAATCATTGATTGCTCTCAATGCAAACAATTCTATGGTGATTCTGCATTTGAAGCAAATTGAAAAGGTGAAAAAGCTCAATAAGTGAGTGCCTCATCAAGTGACCTAAAATCAAAAAGATCAATTGCAGTGTTATCTTCTCTTATTCTACATAACAACAATGAATCATTTCTAAGCCAGATTGTGATGTGCAATGAAAAGTGAATATTATACAACAACCAGTGATGACTAGCTCACGAGTTTGCCCAAAAAGAAGCTCTAAAGCACTTCCCAAAGCCAAACTCACACCAAAAATAGTACTGTCACTGTTTGGTGGTCTGCTGCCAGTTTGATCCACTACAGCTTTCTGAATCCCAGTGAAATCATCATATCTGAGAAGTATGCTCAGAAAGTTGATGAGATTTATCAAAAACTGTAATGCCTGTAGCTGGCATTGGTCAACAGAACCGACCTGTTTCTTCTTCCACAACAATGCCTGGCCGCATATTACACAACCAATGTTTCAAAAGTTGAATAAATTGGGACCAGCAGTTGGCGTAATGGCTATGTTGCTGGATTCCCATGTAGTCAACCGCAGTTCAAGTCCCAGACCTGGTGGTTTAAACTCATATTGGGCGCATGTGCGTGCATGCCCAAGATCCCAAGAGCAGAATGGAGGAGAAGGGATTGTAGTGTGGCTATCCCCGCTGGGGGGTGATTTCTCGCTTTCTGTCTCTCTGTCTTTTTGGCGAGTGCATGTGTCCTATAGCAAAAACCTCTCAAAAATTGTTTTTAAATAAATTGAACAAATTAAGCTACAAAGTTTAGCTTCATCTGCCATATTCACCTGACTTCTTGCTAACTGACTTCCACTTTTTCAAGTGTCTTGACAACTTGTTTTCAGGGAAAATGATTCCACAACCATCAGGATGCAGAAGATGCTTGCCAAGAGTTCACTGAATCCTAAAACATGCATTTTTACACTACAGAAATAAACAAAATTATTTCTCATTAGCAAAAATGTGTTGATTGTAATGACTCTTATTTTGTTTAATAAAGATGTGTTTGAGCCTAGTTATAATTACTTAAAATTCATAGTTCAAAACCAAAATTGCTTTGTACCAACCAACATGTAAGTATACCTAAAAGATAACTATATTTAGTATGATCCATCTTCATCTTATCTTAAAATTATTTTATTCAGTTACATTAACATATAATGCAGAATTGTAATAAAATCATAAATTGGGAGACTCTAGAAATGTTTACCCCTCACTTTCAAGTGCTAGTGTACTTTCTGTGAATATTTGCCCTTGACATATAATTTCAGGAAAAGAGAGAAAGTTTTATGTAAAAACTTCTATGTAAAGTATCTTAGGACGTTTTGCCTCCGAAAATAATAAATTAACCCACAATCAAAGGTGTTCTTTTTTTTTATTTGTTTGTTTGTTTTTCTCAGAATATTCCTCCCCTTCCTAAAAAAGGAAGATGGTACCAAAAGCAAAGAAGGAAGCTCCTGCCCCTCCCAAAGTTGAAGCCAGAGCAAAGGCTTTGAAGGCCAAGAAGGCAGTGCTGAAAGTTGTCCACAGCCACTAAAAAAGATGATCCACACATCACTCACCTTCTGGAGACAGCCTAAATATCTTTGGAAGAGCTTCCCCAGGAAAAACAAGCTTGGCCACTATGCCGTCATCAAGTTCCCCCTGACCACCAAGTCGGCCATAAGGAAGGTAGAGGACAACATACTTGTATTCATGGTGGATGTCAAGGCCAACAAGCATCATATCAAACCGGCTGTAAAGAAGAAGCTCTGTGATACATGTGGCCAAGGTCATCACCCTCTTCAGGCCCGACAGACAGAAGAAGGTACATGTCCAACTGGCTCCTGATTATGATGCTTTGAATGTTGCCTACAAAGTTGGGATCATCTAAACTGAGTCCAAGTAGTTAATTTGAAATAGACACTTTTTCACCATAACAACAACAACAACTAAAAAAGGGTGTGGGGCATCTAGGACAGTAAAACCAAAAAAACTTGGATATAATATTTATGACAGGTCCACAACAAATGCAACATACAGCAAGGTAAGGAAAGCAAGGGCAGCAGTAAAATTACATCTGGGTTCGGAAACTGTGTAGGAAGAAGTTAAAAGAATAAAAAGGTAGTTTTGTTATTTTGGAAAGCCAGAGAATCATTTGATTGTCATCAAGAATTCACTGAGAACTGCCCCAGAAACAGAGAGGGTATGGCAGGACCCAGTTTGTAGATAAGTGAAAGATAGTCTGGGGGTGCGAGAGTAGTCTAGGCTCTAGGAAACCCTGACACTTATTAAACTAAAGAACCCATTCAGGACAAACTCCATACATAGCAGGACAGGCAAACAGGAGTAGAGGATCTAAGAAATGAGAGCGAAAGGGCAAAGGAGAAAGATTTTTTAAAACTTAAGGCCATTTTAATCATATCAAAAGACAATAGAAGATACTGAATATAGGAATTTGAAAGCTAGAAAATTTCTTCTTATCTATCTTTTCCTCCTAAAGGAGAAAATTATTTCATTTAAAAATAAGCAACAGAGAAATATTTAGTAAAATCTCATATAAAGTGAATAGGGGGGAAAAGGAAATAAGGATGAGAAGAAAGTCCTAACAGATTCTGAATTATGTCAGAGAGACTCACAAAAGCCCCAACCGCTGATGGCCGTCTCTGCTTTCCTGAGCCGCGTTCCTGAAACTGTGTTCCATGGAGATTCACCTACATTTGCGGGGCTGCACGAGACCCACCATTCAATGTAATAAAAAAATAGATAATAAACAAACAAAAAAAATGAACAAAAAAAAAGATAACTGATATTTCATAAAAGTTAAAATGAACAAAAAAAAGATACAATCTAATATACACACACACACACATACACACACACACACACACATACATACATATGTAACAGGATTAGAAAAATTCAGAAATGAAAAAATTGGAGAATAAAAGGATTTGAAATAAAAGGTGTGGCTTATCAGTGGTGTAGTGGTTAGGGTGACTGGATCCCACGAGGCTAACTGCATGACTCAGGTCCCCGTCTGGTGGCTTAGAAAACACACTGGACAGTGGGTTTGCAGAGGAGAATGGAGAGGGGATTATCACATGGTCATCTCCCTTGGGGGGTGCTTTCTTTCTCTCTCTTTATCTCTCTCTCTCTCTCTCTCTCTCTCTCTCTCTCTCTCGCAAGAACATGCACCCTATGGCAAGTTAAGAAAAGAAACAAATGGTAAAAACAAACAAAACTGTAAATAAATTGTAAAAAAATTTAAAAATCATTCCTCGAATGAAGGTTAAATTGGAAGGAACACAAATGTGAATAAACAAGGGATGGAAAAATGCTTATTTCAAATCCAGAAGAGAAAATTAACATTATATCTTGTCATACAAGAAAGGTGAGGACTATCAAAGACTACTATGGATGTCTGAGAAAAAACTCAGGAGTCAACTTAGACAAGGATTTATGGAACTGAGATAAGGACATTTCTGCACTAATAATTAAATAACTTCAGTAAAATAAAAAAACAACTAATTTATCAACTTTGGAACATAGTCTGGAGTCTTCTTATTTGCTTCCTTTTTTAAAAAATACTGCATAATCTTTCTCTCTTTTAAAAGGTTATTTCTTCCATGAATGAGAAAGAGAAAGAAGAGAAAAAAAGAAGAAGAGGAAGGAGAGAAAGAGAAAGGGAAAGAGAAAGATAAAGGGATAAAGAAAGAAAGAGGAAGAGATACCAGGAGAGAAGCCCTAACAGGATCTTGACACCATGATTCACCCTCAGCCAGTACCAGATCTTGTGGTCAAGGTAGGCATATTCGGGAAGGTCTCTGAACCTAAACCAAAAGCCTTTTCATATGGGATTGCCTCCAAGAACATCATATTTTTCTACTCTGCCACTGTCTGCCACCATTTTTCTTTTCCTTTTTTTTTTTTTTTTTTTTTTTTTTTTTTTTTAATCCGCCAGAGTTTCTTGCTTTCGCCAGAGAGAGAGGGAAAGGGAAAGCACCCCCATGGGGCACGGCCGCGCAGCAATCCCTTTTCTTCCACCTCTCCTTCCTGTTAGGATGTTGGGCACTCGGGCACATGCACCCAGCATCTCTCTCAAGCTGCCAGGTCTAGGACTGTAACTGTGGGTCAGCCTGGTGAGATCCAGTTGCCTTAACCAGCCGGCCACAGGTTGACCCTTGCACTTCCCCTTTTTAAAAAAAGAAATAGGTTTAAAAAAAATAAAAAAAGCATTTGTTCTGTATTTCCTATTTGAACTGTACTTCAGGGAAACCAAATAATTGATGAGAGGAATATTCCAGCTAATAAATGAATAATAATAATATAATTAGTAGAATATCACCGTTTAGAATCTCCTCATAAATTAATGGATCTAAGAATTGGTCATTAATGGATGCACATCACAATAAGTCAAGCAGATACTTTATAACTCCTTTGTACTTAATTGACATCATCACCTACAAATTAAGCATGCCCCCCACCACAAAAAAAAAACTTGAATCCAATCAGTCTTCTAGATTTACCACCAAGTGACAGTAAATTCAGGAGTCAAAAAGCATGGTAATGGTAATTTTTTAAAAAATTATTCTAGCTGTTCTTTTTTTAAAACATTATTTTATTTCATTTTATTTATTATTATTATTAGTATTATTATTTTCCAGTTTGACCAGACAGACAGAGAAGAGGGGGGGATGAGAAAGCAGGCCACTAGGTCCAGGACTTGAACCACAGTTGGCCATGTGGGAGTACAACGCCTTAAACTACCACACTAACTGCCGGCCCCATAATTATTCTAGCCATTCTAACTGGAGTTAAATGGTATCTCACTGTGGTTTTATTTTGCATTTCCCTTATAACAAAAGACAGTGTTTTTTTGTATACCCTCTTTGGTCATTCATAAGTCTTCCTTGGAGAGTTATCTATTCAATGTTTTTCTGCACTGATAAATGAAAAAAGAAAAGACAAGAATGAAGAGGGCTGGCAAGGCTGTAATGAAAAGGGAACTCTCTTACACTGTTGGCAGGAATATAAATTGCAGCCTCTGTGGAAAACAATATGGAAGTTTCTCAGGAACCTACAGATAACTATTTCATATGACCCAGTAATCCTATTCCTTGGTATTTACTGAAAGGATAGGAGAACACTCATTTGGAAGAACATTTGCATAATGATGTTTGTAGCAGCATTATTCATGATAGCTAAAACATGGAACCAATCAAAATGTCCAAAAACTGATGACCAGGTTGAAAAACTGTGGCATATATATGCTATGGAATATTACACAGGTATAAGAAATCCTTTGAATTTAGATGAATTTAGAGACTTACTGTTAAGTGAAGTGAGCCAGACTTTGAAAGATTCATATTGTATATTCACATTCAATTTCTACTGAATGTCTGCTTCTATGGCAGGGGTTGAGAGCGCTGAAGATGTAAGATGTGATGGTGGAGAAGATGGGTGTGGATGCTAGATACTGTAAGAGGGGAGAGTTGATGGTAGAGAGTGGATAGTGGAGGGTGTAAGGTGCAAGGGGATAAAACATTTGACAGATGGAAAACTGCAAAGTTCTCTGTTGGAAAAAAAAAAGGTGTGGTAAATTTATGAAATCTCAAGTACAATCAGCATATTCCAACTACAGAATAAATACTTTGGATCCAAAATTAACAATGCAGAAAAATGAAGTTTTTAAAACTAGAATTTAAAGTAAATTGCATTTGAGTCATTATTCAAATAAATAATAGCTAAAAAAATAAAATTACATTTATAGGACAATCAGACATGTGAACTGATTGGTTATGTGTTGATATTAAGGCATTATTGTTTTGGGCATGTGATGATGACATACCTTATGGTTGGGTTCAAAAGGTAGACTTCTTATATTTTATAAACATACACATGAAAATTTTCCTGAAGTAAAGAAGTCTGATTTTGCTTCAAAATAAATAGGAATTATGGTGGTAGAATAGAGTACAGAAAAAATAGATTGGTTAACAATTGAAATTTTATGGGACTAATGGCTGTTTCTATTTCTTTCTATTTCTGTAGACATTTGGAATTTTCTGCACTAAAGCTTTTTAAAATAAATGTAGAAAGACTGGAGTTTGCTCTTCTGAGCTCTATGAAAGAAGAAAGGCACTCCTGAGACTTTTTTTCTGGCCAAAAATTCTAATCATAATTCTAACCCACCTCTCAAAGCCTAGAACTACAACATCTAGATTGTCTGACAAGAAAAATAAAAAGGCCCTTAAGTCTTACGTAGAAGAAAACAAAGAGGAAAGTCTGTGCTAAGTCTGGGGCACATGGTGTAATATCAACATAAAAGAACAAAATTATTTCCTTCTGAAAACAAGAAGAAAATGCAATATTACTATTGTGTAGATTTTTTCAGTGAAATTTTCTGCATTTTAGATATTAATATAAACTCACTCTTTTAGAAGCATTTAAGTTAACATATATTGAAAACCTAGAAATAATCATCTGGAATGAAATGAACTGAAATGAACTTAAATCTATTTCGACCATTGTAGGGTATCCTCCATCTCGTTTGCTTTTGTCTATATTGTTATAAAAATGTGTGGAATCTCCAAATTATTAATTCTCAGATTCAAAATGAGTTCTTCACAGCTGACTCTCAAGAACCTTTGCTTCAACACATTCATTCATTTCATTCTTCAGACTATTGATCATGTCACATCTTTCCAATTATCAATACAACACAAGCCCCTAGAAGGACACAGACCAGTTTTAACCAACATTCAATTCACTTTTTGTCTCAGTCCCTACAACAGTGTGATCAAAATTAGTTTCTCAGTATATACTTGACCATGAAAAATTATAGAAACAAATCTATTGTGAGTAAACAGCAGTGATAATAAGTAAAATATAAAATAATTAGGAGAATAGAAGCACTGGAAATCTCATACCATAAAATGAACCATCCCCAAAGTAACTGACCAATCCATTGATTGTAGACAAATGCTTGTGAGCAGGGCACCACTGAAATTCGTAATTGATGGAAAGACGACAACAAATTTTATTACAAAAAGAGTATCTCTATACCCCAAATTTTTTAGTTCAACAAACCTTTAGTTTCAACGATAGCTGATATTAAATTTTTTATTCAGGATCCTAAATGACCCATCCCTTATTTTTTCTTTTGAAACTATCAGAACTGATATAATTTCACCAACTGAAAGCACTGGTGAGTTGAATTTACCATTAATTCACTAATCTCTCATACTTTTTAATTTCTAAGGCATGAGCTTAGCATGACAACAAACACTTCTTGATTTAAAATCGAATATAGGAAAATAATGAGAAGGAACAACTAGAGAGATAAAAACATACCAAGGGGCTCACAGAAGACAGAATGTGTCTAAGGAGTATTTCAATGAAGGATTTGTCCAAAGTAGAAGTTAATTCATATGAGAATGGAAAGCTGTTTTATGATTTTGTACAAGGAAATCATTGTAAATTTTCTTGATAATTATATTGTAATTTCTAAAGTACATGTAATAGTTGTAAATTTTTGTAAGTTTTTCGAAACATGTATACAAAGTGTAATGATTAAATAAGGGAATAAACACATCCACCATCTCAAAAAGAAAAAAAATCTACCTTCAGTATAACTTTGACAGAACAAAATAAGATCAGAATTGGAAAACTACTGACTGCATCTTAGGAAATGACCCTTCAATCATTTACTTGAGTGAAACAGCCTTCAAACTGCACCACAACCAGAATTTGAATTCCAAACTGGACCAGTAAACTATAACTCATCTTCTTTATTTAAAGTCATTGGAAATGAACCTGCCACCAAACCTTTGAAATTCTTTAAGTGACCATATTTAGATATTTTTTTTTTCCTCTTTCAACGCCCTGGCTGCTTTCTTTAATTTCAAAGAAGTAACTACCAAATAAGTACAATGTGTACAATGTGGTTAAAGGACAATTCACTTCCCTCTTATAGTTAAATTATAGCATACACAAATTGGCTTATACAACTGTTGATTTCTTCAAGGGTTACATTTTTTTTTTCCAAATGTTTTTGTCATAGGACATGTGTGCTTGCTGGAAAGAGACAGAGATAGACTAAGAAGGAAAGTAGGAAATCACCTGCCAGGGGGTTGAGCATAGTCCTTTCTCCTCCATTCTCCTCCTGGGCTTTTGGGCATGCACACACATGCTCTAAGCATGATTTTCAAGCCACCAGGTCCCGAACTCAAAGCACGATTGGCGATGTGGGAGTCCAGCACCTTAATCACCATGCCACCTGCTGACCCTCAACTTATTAAAAGAGGTTTCAGCATAAGCAAATAGCTTTGTTAGCACTCTGAAATAATACTGTGGAGATTAAATTGTTTAACTATAAAATGTGTATTTGGCTTTATTATTCAGTCTTAGATGTAGAATTCTAGTACTTCTGTAAGCTTGAAAAATTATACTGTTATAAAAGGAGGAAAGAAAACATTTATATAATACCTCATATCCTTGTCACCCTCTAGTACAGAAGTTTATTTTCCCTTTTCTTCAGAAAACTATGTATTCTTTGGAGAGAATTTTGTAAATTATTTGATAAAAATTTTAAATATACTGTCTTTTTTAAATCAAATTTCCTCAAATATGGTTACCTTGCCACTACTTTCTTTTTTTATCCAAAAACTTTTTTTCAAGAATTATTTTTTAAATTTTATTTATTTATTTATCTTAATTTGGCCAGAGAGGGACAGAGAGAGAAAAAGCAAGCCACCAGGTCGGGACTTGAATAGCGGTCGGCCATGTGGGAACCCACTCTTACTTACAAGGTACACCACTGGCTGACCCACTTTCTCACAACTTTCTAAAAAAAGAAGAAGCAAAAGACATTTTTTAAGATATAATTTTATAGGGACCAGCAGTTAGCGTAATGGCTATGTCGCTGGACTCCCACGTAGTCGACCGCGGTTCGAGTCCCGGACCCGGTGGCTTAAACTCACGCCGGGCGCGTGTGCGTGCGTGCCCAAGATCCCGAGAGGAGAATGGAGGAGAAGGGATTGCGGTGTGGCCATCCCCCCTGGGGGGTGATTTCCTGCTTTCTATCTCTCTGTCTCTCTCTGTCTGTCTGGCGAGCGCACGCGCCCTATAGCAAAAAACCTCTCCAAAAAAAAAAAAAAAAGAAATAATTTTATAGATATTTATAGTTTATAGATATTAGTTATTATATTACATTGAAATCCAGAAGGTTTTTAGTAGACTTTTGAGATACACAGAGCGATTTATTTCCATGTTAAGTGACACGTCTTTCTCCTCTGCTTTCTGCTGCCATTTTTTCTGTTACAGTTGTATGCTACTGAGGCTGCTACATGCCATTGTTTGATTTGAGATGTTGAAGCTGAGATTGTATGCTTTTCCTGATACAGAACAATAAGAATGGGCTTATAACTGTTTGCTTTCAGAAGCCTCTATTTCCAGATAATGTCAATACTGAGGTGTTTAAAACAAATGCAGAAACCCTCACCTAGTAAACTATGAATCAATTCTCTGATTATTTGACTCATGTTCAAAGCAGCTCTTTCCAAATTGGGACCTTTCAGCAGAGGGTATGATATAGCAGTAAGTAGTGCAATGCTCTGTAATGCTGAACCCACAGGGGAAGGTCCTGGGTTCACATCCTGAGGTCTTCCTATGCATGCCAGGCATGAATACATGTGCCTGTGACCCAGGCTGGCGGATGCTGGGGGTGGATTGTGGCATAAGGACAAGGTTGGAGTTCTCTCTCTTTCTTGGTAGAAGTAGGTAACTAAACTTTAAAAAAAAATCGATGAATTATTGATCTCATTAATCAGTTTCAATAACCTGAATATTTCTCATCATCTACTCTGAGGCTCCAATGAGGAGTTGAATCATACATTTAGTTCCTTCAAAATATGCTGTCACAAACCTCTCAATACGCAGTTCATAGAGCCCACCACCAGAGGGCAATGAATAAATTAACTCCTGAAGGCTCAAAATGAAAATAGGAGTTTAAATAAAAGCAACATTTCACAGTATGCTTTTTGAACAATATTATATATAATAGCTTAATGGATTATACATACATGAACTCTTAAAAGTCAGTAGCACACTTCACTGGTCAATTTCTATGACAAGGGGAAAGTAATTGGAGTGTAGAAAAACAGTATCTTAAAATTCCACCCCCACTGAACCTACTTGCTACTGAAAAATTGTAAGAATAATAGCTTTCTGTGACTTGATGTCCACACTATTATTATTGAGATAAAATTTATCTTCCTATGATGCTCAAATGCACAGGAAAAATGCATATTCTAGGAGAATGGATAAATTCTGAGTGACATAAGAAAATAAATAAATCTTCAAATAGAAAAAGCATGAAATCTACAATAGAAGGGTCAGTTTGCTTAGTATTACCATGGGACTATATGTCGAGTCTTAGAAACATAAAATCCCTTCTTAGAAAGTAGTGAGAAAAAGTATGAGGTGAAAGAGAATTAACCTGGATAAGGGGAAAAAGAGAGATGATTTTAAATTAGTTAGTTAGTTAGTTTTACTTATTTGTAATATAAACAAACAATGGCTTTCAGACAAGTAACCAAGTGAAGGAAGGAGATGAGAGTGCTACTGGAGCCCAAGCAATGTGTATCATCTTGTAATAATACTGATGAAATACAGTCAAATGATTGAATGACAAGTATCCTCTCTGAAACTAATCTTACGACAGCTATCATAATTTTGGTATTATGAAAGTTATACTTTTTTTAGATGAGTTAAATAAATAACAACATTCAAATATCATGGGTACAGAATATTCTGACTCCTAAAGTTTACAACATTTATCACACCAAAAGAAATCTGTGATAATTTCCCCAGACTTCATACTTAATGTATACTTTTTAGATATGAAGCATCCCTAGTCAAGTATACTGTCACCAGTTTTTTCTTGGGTGGTCTCCAATATAATAGCTGAAAAGAGTTCACATTGACTTCCCAAATATTATTGGGAAATGAAGGTGGGTATTAAAGGAACCACCTAAATGGAGGAGAGTAGTCACACTTTCTTTAAAAAATAGAAACTTTTCTTTAAATAGACTGTTTCAGCCCAGCCTAGCAGTGTAGTCATAGCAAACTGAACTGTGGTGCTAGAAGCTACATGGCACTAAAGGGTATAGAAACACAGTATATAGCATGTGTGCAAGAGGAGGGTCTGAAGAAGGATATTTAGAAGAAAAATAGGGAGGCAAAGTATTGATGTCACAGAGAGGTGTGGTATTGTCTGTTGAGTAAACTGATTATTTGCTACATATTTGTCATTTTCACAAATTTCTTTCTGTAAATGATTTCTAATTTCACTCTCTTGTTGTTACACAGCATGTTTTATGTTACTTATATCTTTTTCAACTTATTGACATTTATTTCTTGGCTCAGCATATGGTTTATCCTGGATAATGTTTCATGCGCACTTGAAAAAAAATGTGGCTTCTGCTGCTGTTAGATAGACATTATAAAATGTCTTTGTCGCCAGTAAAAATGCTTCTCATTAAGTATATTTTGACTGACATATGCTTAGTCACTTCAGTTTTTTCTAAAGAATTATTTATTTATTTATGATTATTATTTTCTCTTAATGTGCTATAGGGCACATGCACTCACCAGAGAGAGACAGACAGAGAGAGAGAGAGAGAAAGTGAGAAAGCAAGTCGCCAGATCTAGGATTCAAACCGCAGCTGGTCATGTGGGAGTCCAGTGCCTCAACCACCACACCACCTGTTGGTCCCAACCACTTCATTTTTTTTTTTAATCTGTGCTTATAGTAAATTTATTTGCATTCTTTTACATTTCGCCAATACATGTTCTATAATCTAAGTGAGTCACTTGTAAAAAGTATATGTGTACATTACAATTTTTTAGTCCATTCAGCACATTTCTGCCTTTATATTAATATATTTCATTCTTTTTTATTAAATGTAATACTAATCATCTAAGATTTATATCTGACATTTAATATTTTAGTATTTATTTTCTACATTTCCTACACCTCTTTTTTCAGTTTAATTTTCTCTTTTTTTTGGTTAATTAGCTCTTTTCTGGTGTACTATTTAATTTCTTTATCTTTTTAAAAAATAGTTATTTATTTTTAACTTTATCTATTCATTTATTTTAATTTGGCCAGAGAGAGACAGAGAAAGAGAGAGAGAGAAAGTGAGAAAGCAAGTCACCAGGTCCGGGACTTGAATCATGGTAGCCATGTGGGGGTGTGCAGCGCCTTAACCACCATGCCACCTGCTGGTCCCCAGATTCCTTTATCTTTTACTATTAACATATTTTTCAGTTATTTACTAATACTTGCCCTAAAGATTATGATAAACAACTTATACTATCTAATTCTGATTACTACCCAAGAATTTCAATACTATGCAAAGACTTTGCTCTTAAATAGTTCCACCTTCCTCCTTTTTGCTTTTATTAGCATAAAAATGTATCTTTACACAGTATGTACCCACAACATAGATTTATAATATTCCTTTATGTGGTTTGTTTTTGACTCAAAGAGGAGAAAAAAATTATCACAAAGAAAAATAGTTTTGAAAAGTTATATAATTACCTTTATTAGTGTTATTTCCTCAAGAGATTCAAGTTATTGTATGATATCCTTTCATTTCCATACAAAAGATTCTGTTTAGAGTTCTTGTATGACTGGTCTACTAGCAATGAATTCTCTTAGCTTTCGTATAAAAGCATTAAAAACTTCACAAGTTCACACATCATCCTTGTGCAAGAAGCATGTTAATCTTCTCTGTAGCCTTCAAATTTTAGAATATGTGCTGCAAAAGTACGTATTTAATATCTACTTTTCTTTGTTCCAAAATTTAAAACATAAAGTTACAAACATAGACTTGGTACTGTTTAAGGGACCATTTTAAGAGCACATTTGAGCAACATTAATGTTGATGTTGTATCTCCAATATTACCATGTTGTAACAAGATGGAAAAGAGAAACTTCAAATCACAATTTCTTTTCTGATAAATAAGAGTAAGCTTAATCGTAAGTTGTCAGAGTTCTGCTGTTTTTCTTTGACTAAAAAGAGATCATTTTTAGCTTAGCATAAGTGGAAATAAAGGTGATAAGTTTTCCATAAGCTCCTGAACAAAAACACAAGAACCTATGGAAATGAAAATCCATGCGCAGAGTCTTGCATTTTCTGTGAAAATTAAACTTACCTCCTTGAAACCCCCATGCTGCAAACTGTATATCCCTAAGCTATTCCAGCACTTAAAATGGTTCAGCACACACATAATTTATTCGACTGTTTCCTTCTTCTTTCTCTCAAATAATTTGATTAGGTTTTGGATGTATTTGTGTGTGTATGTGTGTGTGTGTGTGTGTGTGTACTGTGCTGAATAAATTTAGGTGTGTTTAGGCTTCCTCTTCTAACACATTTCCTAGTCACAAAGAAGTAAGGCTCTAGCAGTTTAGGTTCTGACACACAGGATGTGGCAAGGCCTAATATCTCTTTTTATAAAACATGATGGTGAGCTTCTGAACACATGAGAGAGAGTTTTGTAAGACTGAAGGCTGGGAGGGACCAGCAGTTAGCATAATGGCTATGTCGCTGGACTCCCACGTAGTCGACCGTGGTTCAAGTCCTGGACCCGGTGGCTTAAACTTATGCCGGGCACGTGTGCGTGCATGCCCAAGATCCAAAGAGGAGAATGGAGGAAAAGGGATTGCAGCATGGCCATCCCCTTTGGGGGGTGATTTCTCACTTACTGTCTCTCTGTCTCTCTCTGTCTGTCTGGTGAGCGCACGTGCCCTATAGCAAAAACCTCTCCAAAAAAAAAAGACTGAAGGCTGGGGTAAGATGCATTTTATTACTATATATTTATTGACGCCATTTTCCTGGTGAATACATGCTCTCAGTACAAAATTCAAAAGTTAACAGTGGTGAGCAGAGAGTAATTCTTGTACATCCTGTTGCTTCAGCTTCAGGTACCCATTCCCTATCCTAGAGGCAATTACAACTGCCAGTTTTCTATCTTTCAGGGACAGTTTAGGCATATTTAAATGTGCCATAGAGGAGACACTTTATTTTATTAGAATATATGTGTTTGCCTGCTTTTCTGATTGTTGTCTATGAGAATCTGAAGCTTCTCCCTAAAATGGGTGTTAAAAGAGAGAAGGCAGCTTCAGTGTGACTTCTTGTCTCCTCATTGTCTCATCCACACAATATCATATTTACATCCCATCAATAAAGATGAAATCCATGATACATTCACTTTCACTGCGTTGATGTGCTCATCAGAGGAATGAATGCTCTGCTGGGAGTTTCTAAACTATTTGAGTTTGCACATTCGTGAAGATGTTGAAATCTGGGCTGAGTCCCTCCGTGCTTGGGGCATGGCATCATGCTACTTTAACCTTTAACATTTTCCTGGTGATGCCCTTTGCTCTCTCCTGGATTGAAACTCTTGTTTTCTGTGTCCCACATTTTCCTGATTTGGAGTTTGCTACCTCACATTTATGGAGTTTTACTACAGTTGCTTCCTGAAAAATTGCATGTGGAAAGCATATTTTTTGAGATTGAGCACATCTCCAATCTCCAGCAGCTTAATAGTTTAAGCATGTGTAGAATTATAGGCTAGGTCTCAGATTCCTTGAGAATATTGAACGTATCAACTTGTCAGTCTAGCTTCTAGCATTGCTGTTGAGCATTCTGTAGCAAAAATGACTCTTAATACTCAACATATGTTTCTTTATTGTTTATTTCTTTCTGTTTTGTGAACAATTAGAACCATATTTTTGCTCTTAAGTGTTATTCTTAACTTCACAATGATATGCTTAATTTAATCCATTTTCTTGAGTGCATAGTTGACCCTTGATGTAGAGAAATTGATTTTTTTTTTTTTTTTTTTTTTTTGTCTCAAGACCACTTTAATGATTCCTCTCTCTACCTGTTCTCTGAGCTATCCTTCTGGAACTTGTATTATTCAGATACTGCATTTTTTGAGTGGGCTTTCTAATTTTTTTTTCCTATTTCCATCTACTTGTCATTTTTGTCCTATTTATTGATAGGGTTTTTCAGGCTTATCTCCCAGACCTCCTAGTTTTTTGTTTGTTTGTTTTTAATTCTATAACATGTTTTAACATTTTCATGAAGAAGGTGAAAGGTTGAAGTAGGGATACCTAGAAGTACTCATGTATTGAGGAGTCAGTGGCTGGAACCATAACACACATTCATCTATACTTCTTTAGATTCCATGAAAGTATTTAGCACATAACAGGCATTTTTCTGTCTGGTATTGACAGCTCTAACATTATTTGATTCTAGTAACATAATTAATTTTTTATTAAATGTATACTATCCCCCATCATAGACATGATAATATATGAAATACATATGCATTTCATATGTGTGTGTATTTTTTAATTAACTGAAAGATTTAAATTATTTCATATATAAAACTATACAGGATAGAAAGTAACTAGTATCCTCGGATAGATAAAATATTTGAGCTCTCTAGTACACTAAATATTTATTCAATTTTATTATTTTTAAAATAGTTTACTTATTTTATGAGAGTGAGATAACGTCCTGCCAGGGCCCTGATGCTGTGAACTACTCCTAGTCTCAACTAACCTAGATCATGGGCATGCACATGCCCAGGCTTCTCAGGGAGGTTTCCAGATGTGCATCCAGAACCTTGGCATACAGGTCAGTCTCACCGTGCATCACATTTTACCCTGTATCACCGTCTGCTAGACTTTATCCATTTTTAGTAAATAAATCTGAAAAAGAATCAGTACTGTAATTTAATAAACTAAGTTATTCCTAGAATAAATTTCAAAATGATTTCTTATATATTATAAAGAGACACAGCTCTCTATATTGGTTCATTAAAATGTGAAACAATTTCATACAATTCTAGTCATTTCACAAGAGTCATATGAAGGATATTCTTGTGATGTTAAAGGATGCAAAGGTTTACATCTCTCGAGACTGATTAACATGCATTCTCATAATTTCATATTTAAAAATAGTTTAAAAGTAAGTCTCCTAGACTTCTGTATCTTTCTGCCAGTCAGGCAACAGCCAGATTTTTCAAATCTTTGACTTTGCCAGTCTAGTATTTAAGAAGCTTGCTTTCAGTCCTCTTTGTAAATGAAAGCAGCTTTGTCTGCACTGATTTCATCATCTCCATTTAAAATGTTTATCTGCCAAATGAAAAAGAGGAGTACAAATTAGAAACACTGAGATATCTTCTGACATTATTCACGTAGAAGCTAGTTCTCAACTTGTCATTACGCTTACGACATGAAAATTGGAAACGATTTGTTTGGAGACCCATAGTGATTTCTAGACCCAAGATGTTTGGACAACTGTAGATAAAGTTTCATTATCAGACTGAACTAAATATGCTGCAATTAAATAGAAATCAGAATAAATTTTTTCTCCATGAACTTAGATTATTAATCCACACAGACCAAGGATCTAGGATACCATCATTCTCTGAAATTATACAAGTGTTTTTCTCAGCCAAGTATATGAAAGTGATGTTTGAAAATTAAGGTCAAGGATTGGTTGGACAATGTCCATGCTTGTATCTGATTGTTTCCATGTTTCTTCTGGTCTGTAAAACCCAGGCTAACCCTGTACTTCTACAAAAACATATGTATTCTCACTTGTTAGCACTCATCATTCTTGAAATTATTAGTTAAATGTCTATTTTCTACAGTAAATGATAAGCCTCTGTGATCTTACTATTTTCTGTATTTCTAATATCACCGCAATATATTTCAATGAATATTTGTTGAATTAATTAATTAATAGTGGATGAAGAAAGTAGAGAAATCCTAATTTAGGCTGATAACTGAATTGTGAAATGGAAGTTGGAAAGTTTAAATCAACCCCATGTTTTCAGTTTTTTTAGATGACAATAGTTTGTTTAACTTTGGTATGCAACTTTATGTACACAGAGTTAACAAATAGTAAAGAATGATGACATAGGTATATTTCAAGTTCTCTGACTCCTAGAGAGAATGATGAACCAAAAACAAACTAACAAAAGAAAAATAAAGTTCTTCACTGTAAGTACTTAAGAAATGAGGCCTAAGCATTCATCAGTATATTGAATTGTTATGATTTTAGACTATTTCACATCATAATTCATTCAAATGATCCATGAGGTGCAGACCTCTCAAATAGATACCAATTAATCAAATGTAGAATTACAGTGAAATCTGAGTTTGTTTTTCCAGCACAATAAAATTTTGTACTTAGGTAAATATGAAGGTGATATTTCCAAGAACTGATTTTTTTTTCAGTATAAAAAAGTTTTCACTTTGTATTTTTTCCTTAAAGAAATGTTCTAAGGTCATCCTTTCATATATTAAGTATTTTGTTTTTAAAAAATATGTAATATTTCTCTTTGGGCATACTAACATGACTAGAATCCTACAAAGCAGTGCTTTCAGATATAATCTAACACACGTCCTGATGTGCAACAGCAGAGACCAATGATTCATGAAATTGCTCAGTTTTGGGCCTATTCCTTCTTACAGATCTAATAGTTTATTCAAGACATTTTTATTCAAACTTTGAAATGAAAATATAAACTCCACTCAGTGTGTCAGCATTCACATAAAAATTAATTCCTTACTCATGGGAAAAGCTTTAATTAAGCATGTTGAGAAGTTTG
Source organism: Tupaia tana (assembly GCA_026018925.1). NCBI lineage: Eukaryota > Metazoa > Chordata > Mammalia > Scandentia > Tupaiidae > Tupaia > Tupaia tana. Next base: position 33,920,325 of record JAKSZU010000008.1, read on the forward strand.
GAAATAATAGCATCACCTCTTGGTGTACAATTACATTTATCTTCCTACCTGTGTTGGGATAAGACAGTAAACACAAGGAAAATTTTTAAAAAGAAAAATAGGAAGAAGGTCCTTTACCTGTTAATAAAGCTCTTATCTGCCTTGCTACTGAAGGTATATTTAGCTTTTCTCCTCTAGAATGGAGGAGAAATGTCCATTTTCTACCAAAGTCTAGTGCTTCCAGGATCCCATCCCAGTTCACCTTCCAGTTTTCACATTTAAAACCTTTTCCTTTTGTCCAACGTGATCAATTTCTTCCTCTATAGTTGATTACATGCTAATATATAAATGAACTTTAGTATCTCTCATTTTATGATTTTTTAAGAAAGCATACTCCAGAGTCAGTCTTAAAAAAAAAAAAATTCTTTAACTTAAAATCTCTGTCCAGATATTGTCTTATTCTCTTCTAACAACTATTACTAGATACATAAAAGCATTTTTGAATCTCTTTAAATGAAGATTTCCTGGGCCAGACAGGTAGCTTGGTGGTTAAGGAGGCTGGGACCCACATGGCTGACTGCAGTTTGAGTCCTGGACCCAGTGACTTGAAAAGCATGCCGCATGGGGACAGTAGATGGTGTAATGGTAATATCACTGGGCTACCACATGGCTGAATGTGGTTTAAGTCCCAGACTAGGTGGCTTCAAACTCACACTGGCATGTGTGCATGTGTGCCCAAGATCCCAAGAGGAGAATGGAAGAGAAGGGATTCTGGCATGGCAATCCCCTCTGGGGGAAGGGTGATTTCTTGCTTTCTGTATCTCTGTCTCTCTGACACATGCCCTATAGCAAAAATCTCTCTAAAAAATAATTTAAAAAATTAAAAAAAAAGAAAAACATGCCATATATGCACATGCATACCCAAAACCTTAAGAGAAAAATGGAAGAGACGGGATTGTGGCATAGTCATTCCCCCTCCCCTCAGGTGGGTGCTAAACAACTGTTTCCCTCTCTCTCTCTGGCAAGTACACATGCCCTATAGCAAAAATAAATAAATAAATAAAAGAGGTTTTCCTCACCTTTTTAATGAAGATAAAAGTCTTTTGAGTGTTTTTCTCTCTTCTTTTTTTGCTAGAGGGCATATGTGCTCATGGAGGGAGATGGAAAAAAGACAAAGCACCTTCCCCATGGAGAATGCTCATGCTGCAATCCTCCTTTACCTCTCCCTCCATTTGACATTCTGGGCATGCACACACCCTGAGTCAGGACACAAATGGCCTGGCCAACCATGTGAAATCCAGCTACCTTAACCACCAGGCCGTTTTTATTTTTGTTTTTTTTAAGAGATTGATTTTTTCTATAGGGCATGTGTGCTTGCCTGAGACGCAGAGAAAGAGAAAGAGAGGAAACCACCCACAGGGGGGATGGTCATGCTACAATCCCTTCTCCTCCATTCTCTTCTCAGGATTTTGGGCACACATGCATTTGTGCCTGGTGTGAATTTCAAGCCTCCACATCCAGGACTCAAACCATAGTCAGCCATGTGGGAGTTCAGTGATGTAACCATTATGTCATCTTCTGGTCCCATGAGGGCCCTCTTTTGACTACTTTCTATTATGCCTCATTGTTCATTGTCTTTATTTTAGCTATGACAATCAGTACTTACTATATTTATTTTGTTCACTTGTCAATTTAATCTTTTTTCTCCTCCAAATAGAAGATACGCTCTTTAAGTCAGAAAACTTTAACTTTCTTGTTAGTCATTGTATCTCGAACTCCTATAAACACTCTAAACACAGTAGTTGTTCAAAAGACATTTATCAAATGAATGAATGAACTTATACCAACCAATTGCTTCGAAAAAATCAACAGTGTCTGGTCCCAAGAATTGGAGGTCAGTTCCAAGGAATGGTGCAAACAAGGCAAAATGTTTTGTTACTACTTTGCATTTCTGTATCCTTCCTTCTTTTTTCAAGATACCTACCTAGTATCCTTTTGCCTTTATAATATCCTGTACTATATTTTATTCTTTAGATGGACCCCCATTCTCTATAGTAATCACTCAGTTCAATAATCACTCAAGTCAAGTAGTCCATCCAATTTTTTTCTTACCTTTGATCATTGTACATCTTTACAGTGTATAATATAGTTTTTAAGGCTTACATTTACAGCATGTCAATCAAGACAAAGATATTAGCACACAGATTATCCTCAGCAGATAACTTCCCATTATTATATGTAACCAATGTTTTCCTCTGAGCTCTATCTACTTCCAGATGATTAAGAAGCCAACTATTCAATTGAATGAATACATATTAAGGTAAAAATTAAGATTTGTATGTTTTTCCTGCATGCCTCCCCAAATTGCATCTTAAATTTTCAAAGGAGCAACTATATTGTAGCTATGTTTGGTACATAATCAGGTTTTGTTTGATTCTCCAAACTTCTTCACTAATTCTAATGAGATCTATTGAACTGTTCCTCAAACAGCTTTTACTACCACTTTTACTACCACTTTTCCCCTATTATATATATTGGTTCTGAGCACAGTATGCATAATTTTCTAAAATTAATTTCGTCATCCATATCCTTCCAAAGCTTCTGCTTTTCCTGATTTTTTTCCCTATCTCTTAATAGGCACATCATCCACTTTTATCACATATGACCATCATCATCTGACTGTATTGCTCAAGGTACAAAAAATTATCAACTTCTTTCACTTTGGTCACCAAAATGTCACTTTTGCCTATGAAATGACAACAAAATTATCATTTCATATTCTCACTTATAATTTTAACTTGTTTTATCTTTCAGGACCTTACACCATGACTCTAGGAAGCCCTCCTCTATACCAGCCTTTGTCCACACAGACAATACGATCTTGCTGTAGTGCAAATTTTCAGGCCATTCCCACTAACAACACAAAAATAATCCCTTTAGGACCTAGACTTTGCCTTCTTCCTCAATCTAAATGTTCAACTTCTCCATATATAGCCCATGACAATTATAAGTAAAATATCAACTTTTATTGAGCATTACTTCATTCTGAATAGTATTTTAAATATTTCACAGGGATAATTTTATTTATTTATTATAACACACTGTAAGAAAAGTACAATCACTAAAATTAATTTAAAGACAAAGTAAGGTCTATAAAAGTTAAATAATCGTCCCATGCTAGTGAGGAGGAGTCAGGATATTGTGTCTTGCTGTCACTCTTCCAAAATAAACAAAGACTGTGCTACCACTCATCTCCATCATCATTGCTGTCTAAAGAAACTGAGGCTCAGAAAAAGTGAATACACAGCCCAGGGAAATCCAGTACAAAATTTAGGTAGCCATGTATTCATGCTAGAGTAAATCCCCTATGTTTCTCCTTTAATGCCTCCATCCTTGTCATATCTCATCTCCAAGATGAATGGAAAGCACTCCCCAGTCATCCAATATAATCTTGATCATTGGCTGCAATTAAAGGATTTTATTAAAGGTCTTGGGCTACAAATAACTATGTTCAAAAAGGAAGAATGTTTTAGAAATATGCTGGCTACATTGTTCTGTCAGATGCCACCTATCAACAGTCAGTTCATGAGAACACACAATCTATTTACTTTTCTTTTGACATATGAGAACAAATAAATTTGTATGAAGTAAAGCATGTGGTTAAAGTATTCAATTCATTCAAGTTGTGACTATGAGAAAAATTTTAAATTATTTGATATATCCATACCATAGTGCATCAAAACAGTCATCTCACGGACCAACACTCAGGAATGTTTCAATGATCCTAGTACACCCATGGGTGCTTACTGAGACTACAGGTCTCAGTAGAGTCAGAAGTGTTTCCTATTTTAAAAGGTCAAAAGAGATACTAAAATTTAATAGCATGTTGTCTGTACAACTCAGATCTAGCAAATACTGTAATATCTAATATAAACTACAACTCTAAAATGCTTTTACAATCTTTCATATTCCCTTCTGTCACAATACAGTCAGAAAATATTTTAGACATGCCTTATACTAAACACACAAACACACACACACAAAGTAAACAACTGAATGTTTTTGTAACTAGAAAATTAGCATACAGACTTTTTGCTTTTGTTAATCACAGACCATATAATTTCCAATAAACAATAATAAAACTGTGCAGTAGTTTTAACACAGCCTACATAAATCACCAGTTCATTTTGAAAGCACATTTATTACCAGTAGCTATGAATCATAAAAATCCTTCAACATAATAAGTAAATATATACTTTTATGTTATCTAAACATCTTCTATCTTGATAGAAGGACAAGCATAGTTATCAGTAACTAGCACATACATGGGCACTCATCCTGTAAATATTCAGTCTCTGAGAGTCAAAGTGTGTAACTGAGAAGACCAAAGACTGGTCCTAACAATGAACGCTGACCATGAATAAGTGGGATAAGACATAAATTTAAGCATGGCAGTTCTTTTTACTACATTGTGTTTTATTTACTTTTAGGCACTGTATATCCATAAAGCCACAGGTATTGAGTCTCTCCTACCAGGCTATTACCAAATCACTAGAGTTTCTTTTTTACACTTTTCAGATTCTACAATAACATAATTTAAAAATGACCAACTGCATTTTTACTAACTATAAAGTAATTTAACATGAACCATTTCAATAATTTCTAAAAAAGCATCTTTTATGACATATTTGCTACTTAGAGTTTTAGAGTTTATTAAATGACAATCTAAATAGTTATTACTCATTGCAAAATGGTCAAAGACAAGGTTTGGCTGTATCAAACTGAAACCTTCCTTACTTCCAATAATTCTCCCATTAAAGTCCAAAACATAATTATGTCAATTCCAGGGGCAGAACATATAAGCAGAGCAATCCTTTAAAAATAGCATTTCTGCTGGGAAAACACAATTTTATATATATATAGACTGGAAGAAAAACAGCAAAAATAATGAGCTTTAAAGTTAGAGACAGATTAACTCTTCAAAAATAATACAGACAACTACTTATATACAGCATTGATGGAATATAATTCAGAGTAAAACTCAATAAATGTCATAATTACTGTAAATGTTGTCAGTAATAATGATAAAACAAAAAGATTTCTTTGTCAGATTAAAATTTTGGGACAGTTACTGATACTGTATTGTCTTTTGTGTTTTACTGGCTTTTTCTGTATTTTCTTTCTTATATAAGAGCAGAATGGAAATTATGCACATGAGCTAAGATTAAATATTTCATCTTGTGTAAAACATGGACAGACTTGTCTTATATGAGACATATAAGACATATATATACATGGTATATATAAGATATTGAGATATAGCTATAAATATTTCGATATCATGCTGATATAGACATAAATATAAAAAATAAATTCTTGGATTAAAATACTAAAATGGTTTAGATTTTTAGTGAAATATAATATCAACAATATCACATTCTCATTTTGAAACAAAGTGATATTTGCTATCAGTTATACTTACTCTAGAAAAATAGAATAATTTTTGAGGTTATTCCAGGAAATAAATTTAATGTCCTTTTCATACCAAATAAAAAATGGTAAGGGTCTAATTGGAATTAATAAAAAGATGATCTAATAAGTGACATTATAAAACTGTAAAATCATCAAATGCAGTAATAATTATTTTCCTTGTTAAAAATTTGCTTTTATTTTCTTTTCTTAAAAATGAAACTGTGAGGACCAGCAGTTAGCATAATGGCTATGTCGCTGAACTCCCATGTAGTCGATGATGGTTCGAGTCCCAGACCTGGTGGCTTAAATTCACGCCGGGTGCATGTTTGTGCGAGCCCAAGATTCCTAGAGGAGAATGGAGGAGAAGGGATTGCAGCATGGCCATCCCCCCGGTGGGGGTGATTTCTCGCTTTCTGTCCTCTATCTCTCTCTGTCTTTCTGGTGAGCACATGCACCCTATAGCAAAAACCTCTCCCCCCCCAAAAAAAAAAAGAAAAGAAAAAGAAACTGTGGACCAGCAGGTAGTGTGGTGGTTAAAGTCACCAGACTTCCACATGGCCGACTATGGTTCGAGTCCTGGACCTGGAAGCTGACTTTCTCACTTTCCCTCTCTCTCTCCCTGTCCCATCAAACTGGGAAATAATAATAAAGTTAAATAAAATAATTCTTTAAAAACATGAAACTTTGTCCCATTTACTTGAATTATTCTTCTCATTATATATTGACTTCTCTAGAAACAACTGAGATATTTTTCTTTGGTTCCAAAGGAAGGTTTTAATTGTGTGTTGCCAAGACAAGTTGAATTATTAAGACACTACTATAAGGTTGTACAACTTACTAATTTTAGAGGGTATTTTAAAGAAAGTCACTTTCTTTACATGTAGTTGAGATCTTAAAAAAAAATGCAAAGCATCCATTTCACTATTGGCAAAGAACAGTGCAAGGATCAGTTAACTTACTCAAACAGGGCCAGAGAAAGGAAGCCAGAATTTCCCAGTAAAAAAGTTTTGAAGAGGGAACCAGCAGTTAGCGTAATGGCTATGTCGCTGGACTCCCACGTAGTCAACCGCGGTTCGAGTCTTGGACCCGGTGGCTTACAACTCACGCCGGGCGCGTGTGCGTGCGTGCCCAAGATCCCGAGAGGAGAATGGAGGAGAAGGGATTGCGGCGTGACCATCCCCCCTGGAGGGTGATTTCTCGCTTTCTGTCTCTATGTCTCTCTCTGTCTGTCTGGCGAGCGCACGCGCCCTATAGCGAAAAACCTCTCAGAAAAAAAAAAAAAAAAAAAAGTTTTGAAGATTTTATATTTATGAGCTCATAAACTCTGGCTAATTGAGCAACTGACCTGTAAAACACAACCAGTTACTCATATTAATACTAATAACTGTCATAATATTTAGAGTGCCTCCCCATAGTATTGCAGAACATAAGAAGAAAAATTGCATCTGTAAACAGCTAAAACATTGCTAAATGTATAAGGTAATATGAACAAGAAAATATAGTCAATCTAAAAAATGCATTTATGAGGTGAGAAGCTAGGCTTCTCATAAAAATTGTCAGATGTCATGGCTTTATACAAAGCAACAGATGGATAGACATAGGGGCTGGTGGAGTAGAGTTAAGTGGTGATAGCACAGTAATCTCAGCAAGAAAAGAGGAGAGGGGAATAGTAAGCATTCATAGTAAAATGAAGAGAAGTAATTTATTTTTATAATTTCAATTACTTTAAATCATGACCAAAAAATGAAGATAGTATAAAAACACAACTGAAAGTATAGAACAGTTTAAGAGTTCTGGATAAAGAAATTTGTCTTCAGCAAATATCCGTTATATGCGAAAAAATTCATCATAAAAGTATTATCAGAGTTTTTATCATTAAGACTTTAAAGAATCAAAACATGGAACCAGAGAATGGGACTGGATAGTGGTGCAGCTATAATATATGACACTCTGTGAGACAGTCCCACATGAAAGGATTCCCTGGTTCAAGTTCAGAAACTTCCCTGAGAATACAGGGCACAAGTCTGCCCAAGATCCAGGGTTGGCTGGGACTAGAGGTGGATATCGCACATCAAGACCCTGCTAGGGGTTTGTGCTCGCTTGGTCTGTCCCTCTCTCCCATGTTCCACTCATGGAACAAATAAATAAACTTTTGAGTGAATAAAAAAATTAACAAACAAACATATAATAGCTAATAAGGAGGAAATTCAACAAAAAGTTAGGTTGGGCCAACAGATGGCATAATAGTTACTTTGCTAGATTCCCACATGGCTGACCACAGTTCGAGTCCTGTACCCAGTGGTTTGAAACCCATGCTGGACATATGTGTGCGCCCAAAATCCCAGGAGGAGAATGGAAAAAAAAAGCAATTATGGTGTGTCCATTCCCCCTAGGGGGTGATTTTTCAACATCCCTCTCACTCTCTCTGTCTCTTTCTCTCTCTCTCTGCCCCCCCACACATCCCCTGAGGTAAAAATCTCTAAGAAAAAGTTTGTTGACACATGGTCTATAGGGAATGTCTTACATTCTGAGATGCTCAGTCCTAACTCCATTTCCTTTAAAGATGATCTCAGTGTCAGCTCCTTCATGTGGTCTTTCCTGATCCTCCTGAGCAAACACACTGTCCCTAATATGACATTTATTCAATTGTACTTTTTCTCATGATCACATCTATGGTTTTGACTTACATGCATTCTAGATTAGGAGTTGGCGTTTTGTTTCTGTGAAAAGTTAGGCAGCATATCCTTTATGCTTTGCCACTCACTTTGTACCTTTCACAGCTACTCAACTGCAATTTTAAGACAACATTCAAATAAATTAGTGTGGCTGTATTTCAATTAAATTTTATTTATGGACACTGAAATTTAACTTTCAGGGAATTTTCACAGGGCAAAAATACTATCCTTTCTATGTTTGTTTTCAATGATCTGAAAATTTTTTAGCTTGTGTCCAGCCATGGTGGTGCATGTAGTAGTAGGACTGATGCATGGTGGAAAGGCTCTGGTTCAGCACCCAGGGTCTGCCTCATCACTCCAAGTGTGCTCACCAGCACACTCATGAGCCTGTCAACAGGGCTGGGAGGAGGATCACAGCATGAAGGTCTTGTCAAGGATGCCTTTCTTCTCTCTCTTCCCAGTTACACCTCAATAAATAAATAAATTTTTTAAAAACTTTTTCTTAGCTTGCAAACCAGACAAAAGCAGATGAAAAACCAGATTAGGTCCATGGACCTCAGCTTGCCAATCTGTGTTCCAAATTGTGACTTCTGTAATATGTAGCATCTCCCAAACTGATCTCTACCACCTCTGCAATTCCAAATGCATCACTTAGTGATGTGCTCTATGTCTATTTCTCAAAGTCAATACTGGCATTTTAGGGGTAAGCGTGGGGAAAAAGACAAAACATGAAGCAAGTTCATCCTTTCATCTATCTTCTCAGAGTGTATTTAAGCAGATCTTTCTGTTATTCTCTTTCATAATGCCTTGCTCTTTTCCATTAAGTAGTTGCCACCATAGTTCATTATGCACTTATTTGTGACTTTTCATATTTATTAATGCCTTCATTTCTACTGCTGATATTATAAATTGCTACTAGTTTAGTGGCTTACAAAAATATGTATTTGTTATCTCAGAGTTTCCATAGGTCAGAAGCCAGATGGGCTTGGGTGAGTCTCTACTTAGAGTGGTACAAGGCTGAAATTAAGGTAGTGGCAGGGCTGTGTGCCTTTCTAAAAGCTCTTAGAGAAAATCTGCTTCTGGGCTCAAAGAAGCTGTTGGCAATTGAAGGCCTAAGATTCCCACTTCCTCGATGTTTGTCAGTTAGGGATTATTTTCAGCTTCCAAATGCCACTTCCTTCCTTGTTTTATGATCCCCTTTGCCTTCAAAGCCAGTAATCACCTATCAAGTCCTCCTCATGCCTCACCTCTCCTGTTATTTCTTTTGTATCTCATCTCTTCCTAACTTGAATCAGAAAAAAATTTTCTGTTTTTAAGGGTTGATATGATTTGATTGGCCTCTCATATAATGCAGGATAATCTCCCCCTGTCAAGATCAGTAACCTTAATCACAACTGCAAAGTTTCTCTTGCCATGTAACAACATATCCAGAGATTTCTGGGATTCGGGCATAGATATTTAGGAGGTATTTTTCAAAATACTACAATTATTATCCATCCTACTATACTGTAAACTCCATGAATAAAGACTATTTCTTTTAACATTGCTGGGACACATTCACCAGATGCATAGTAAATGCACAATAAATATTTTTGAATTAAAAAAATGAATTAGTAAGTAAATGAATAGATAATGAGCAAATTAATTAATAGGTAGATTTAGGGTTAAGTAGTGAATTCTAACCTTGAATTAAACATTTAATAATTTTAATTAACTGTGATAATGGTTAAGAAAAGCACAGATGCTCACCTAAGAAAGACATGGATTAAAATTGGCACTATCACTGTCACTTATTATTAACCCTGATGGAGCTTTACTCAGAATCTCTGCACCCTATTTTGTTCATATAAAAAGTTGAAAATTGAGATCAGCAAATGGCGTAAAGGTTAGATCACTGGATTCTCACGTAGTCGCCAGCTTCTCAAGTCCCAGACCTGGCAGCTTTAATCTCATGCTGGGTACATGTACATGCGTCGCCAAGATACCAAGAGATGAATAAAGAAAAAGGGATTACAGCTGGGCCATTACCCCACCCGGGGGGAGGGGAGTGATCTCTCGCTTTCTGTCCTTCTGTCACAGTCCAGCAAGTGCATGCACCCTACAGCAAAAATTTATTTCTTAAAAAAAAGAAAATAGTTGGAAATCAAATCTTCTTCCTGAGAGGTAGGCTGAGGGCTATATACGTATGTGTATGTATCTATTTCCTGGTATCACAGTGCCTAGCTCACTATAAGATCTCATTTTTCTACAGCCATTGTAGGTAACAAGTACATTGAGGTCTTGGTAGTTAATGGGATGAACTTTAGTAGAAAGAGAAGATAAGAGTGGAGAAGAGGAGCCCGCCACTGCCGCCGTCGCCTGAGGGGAGAGAGCAGAGGCCGCGACAGGCACAAAACACAAAACACCGGAGTCAACCACCAGAGGAGTCACTGCCCAGCAGCCACCACCAGAGAGGCCCGCCCAGCCACTCGCTTTCACAATGCAGCCTGCTTCTGCAAATGCAAAGTGGTATGATCAAAGGGACTATGTCTTCATTGAATTTTGTGTTGAAGACAGTAAAGATGTTAATGCAAATTTTGAAAAATCCAACTTACATTCAGTTGTCTTGGAGGAAGTGATAATTTTAAACATTTAAATGAAATTGATCTTTTCCACTGTATTGATCCAAATTATTCCAAGCATAAAAGAACAGATAGATCAATTTTATGTTGTTTACGGAAAGGAGAATCTGGACACTCATGGCCAAGGTTAACAAAAGAAGGCGAAGCTTAACTGGCTTAGTGTGGACTTTAATAATTGGAAAGACTAGGAAGACGATTCAGATGAAGACATGTCTAATTTTGATCGTTTCTCTGAGATGATGAACAACATGGGTGGTGATGAGGATGTAGATTTACCAGAAGTAGATGGAGCAGATGATGATTCACAAGACAGTGATGATGAAAAAATGCCAGATCTGGAGTAAAGAATGTTGTCATCACCTGGATTTTGAGAAAGAAAAATGACTTATCTGCAAGATTTCATAATTGAGAGAATTCCTGAATTGATAGCTCTAAAGGCGGATTCTGTATTTGCCTCCTTTAACCCATTTTCAACCTGTTTGTTTTTTAAAAGGTTTCACTAAGGGTTGATAAGTAAGTACCATTGTATGGGGCAGTTTTAAGTCAGCTAAGGCAATAACCTTATGCATGAACATTTCCCAGACTTCATGAAGCTGTTGAGGTCCTAGGCAATTGATAAAGCAGTTGTGATAAAACATTTCACCTAAGTCTCCGTTACTTCATAACATAGATACTGACATGATAGGAAGCTCTCAGCTTAGGGAAAGAGAACTTAATTTTAGATTTTAGAACATGGATTCAAAGAGGCTGAAACAAAAATTGGCTGATACGTGAAACTGGTAGCCACCTCTTCCTCTGGTGTATCTTTAAGGATTGTTCCACTAAAGTTTATTTTTCAAAAAATTTACTTCACATTATTGTATGTAAGTGATCACTTGTCAGTGTTTCCAGATGTATCTTAGCTAAAACTAGCGAATGCCCTACTTAGATGGTTTTTGAAGCCTATACATTTGGTATTGTTTGGCCCTTAAGCTTTTACATCTCTTAGCATGGAGGACAAAGAAAGCTGCACATTGTTGCTTGAGAGTCTGTACATTTAGACCAGATTTGTATTTGTACTGTCAGTATGGCAAATGAGTGAAAAAAAAATGTTAATACACTATTGGATTTTTTATTTCTTTTTTTGATTCAGCTTATACTAGGGCTGAAAAACCTCAATTTATGTTCATGACAGTGGGGATTTTTTAAATGTCTACATTCTTTCTAATAAACTGTTGGAAGACAAAAAAAAAGAGTGGAGAAGAGAGGAAGGGGAGGGGAGGGGCTCAAAGCAGATCTCAGTCAGCATCATTTTTTTTCTTTTTTGAGAGAGAGATTTTTGCTATAGAGCATGTATGTGCTCACCAGTGAGAGTGAGAGAAAGAGAAAGAGAAAGTGAGAAATCACACCCTAACGGGTATGGCCATGCCATAATTCCTTCTCCTCTATTATCCTCTTGGGATTTTGGGCACACATGTAATTTTAACCATTGGGGTCCAGGCCTGAAACTGTGGTGGACCATGTGGGAATCCAGTGATATAACCATTATGCAATCTGCTGGTCCCATCACTATCAATATTTCAGAAGCAAGTTATTAAAGAGAAGTAAAAACCAGTGGGGGGAAGAAAGAGAGAGAAATAGAGAATTTGTTTTTGTTTTTGAAAACAAAAAGGAAAAGGAAGTTTAAAGGACAAAGGGATTAACAATTTCAAATATAGCAATAATATCACAAAATATAAAAACTGAAGTGAGTCCATTACTGGATAAAGAGGTCACTGATAATTCAATAAGGAATTTTCAGCAAAGCAGTGAGGAAGACACTCAAAGGGGGGAAATGGACTAAGGAAATATGGTCTAACTAGTCTTTCTGAAACTTTGATTTTGGAGAAAAAAGAGAGAGAGAGCGGTATCTTACAGGAGGGGTATTTTTTTTTTCTTTTTTTGGAGAGGTTTTTGCTATAGGGCGCATGCGCTCACCAGACAGACAGAGACAGAGAGATAGAAAGCGAGAAATCACCCCCCCAGGGGGGATGGCCACGCCGCAATCCCTTCTCCTCCATTCTCCTCTCAGGATCTTGGGCACGCACGCACACGCGCCTGGCGTGAGTTTAAGCCGCCGGGTCCGGGACTCGAACCGCGGTCGACCACGTGGGAGCCCAGCGACATAGCCATTACGCTAACTGCTGGTCCCCAGGAGGGGTATTGATCAGAAGGTTGACATAAAGGTGAATTCTGGTTGTGTGCATTTATTTTAATATCCTTCACTCATTCCTTACAAGAGACTTCGTTTAAGTCTCTTACCTCTTCTCATGTCCTTTCCCTTCCATTTCTCCCACCTCTCATGTTAAACATAGAAGCTCATCCATTTTATGAGGAGTAGAGAAACTATCAGGTAGAAACTTTCTCAACTATTCAATATCCCTCCCTCGTCTCTCCTCCTCAAAGTGCATTATTACTTTCCTCCTTGCTTGTACAGTGGAAGTGAGGAATCTTCCCCTATCAGAATAATTCTACTTGTGCTTTAAATCTCTGCCCTACTTGCCTTCTTACCATGATCTTAAAATTTTATTAAATCTTTATACTTCAGTTATTTCCAGTGTAATATGGAAACAAAACTTGCCATGTTATTGTAGACTAAGTAAGATAAGCATGTATAAAATGCTTAATATATTGTTGGCATTTAGTGGACATTCATTGTATTCTTTGCTCCTTTTTTCCTGCTATCAGGTGTCTCTCATCTTATTTCTTCTTTCTTTTGTTGTGATTTTCCCCTTAAAATCTTGTCTTCTACTGACATAGCAAATTATTATATTTTTACATTACTGACTTTCTATTCCTCAAGTATTTAAGATTTGCCAATTGTTTTCCATTTCTTGTCCAGCACATACCACTTTCTTTCAGCTCTCAGAAGCTAAGTCTGCAGTTGTTGCTACATCCCTTTACTTCCACCAGTAATTCATACCCTGTTACATCAGTTCTTCAGCATTTCTCTTGTGAACACTGGTCTTGGATTTCCAATCTCCTCCTCAAGTCCCTACATTTTGATTTGGCATCTTATAAGCAGCAAGTGGAAGGTCATCTATTAAATATAAATCCCGTGAAGAAAAAGTTATTATTTCTCTTCTTCACTGCTGAATCCCTCAGACCTTAGTTGGAGCTTGAACATTGTTTGAATAAAAAAAAAAAAAAAAATACATCCCTGCCTTCAGCTTAAAGCCACCTAACTGCTTAACCTAACTACCAGCCAAATTAGTGTATTTAACTTAAACCTCTGTTTGTGTGTGTGTGTGTGTGTGTGTGTGTGTGTGTGTGTGTGTGTGAGAGAGAGAGAGAGAGAGAGAGATAGAGATATTCAGGTCCAATTATCTTGAATGTCTCCCTTTGAATATCTCATAGAAAACTCAAATTTGGCATACTCAAAACTAAATTCAAGATTCTTACTTCTACCTTCCACCTGTTTCTCCTCAGAGTCCCCTAGCTCAGTCAGTTGTTAATATATCCATCTCGTTGTACTAACCAGATACTTGAAGTAATCATTTACAAATGTACATTACTCATTCACCCACCCGATCCCTCACTAACTCTATCAACTTCAGCCTTGCATATCTCTTGGCTCAATCTAGTTCTCTCTATTTCCAGTGCTAACACTCTAGCCAAGTAATTATTATCTAGTCTAGATTATTCCAATAGATTCTCTACTGGTATCTTTATTTTCATGTATATGCCATGAACAATCACTTCTCAATCTGGTAATAACAATAAAATGCAGATTTAACCATGATGTTTCCTTGTTCAAAATATTGAAATGAAATACTAAACATGGACTGTATATGATTAATCTCCTGCCTATATCACCACTTAACGGTTTTCTATTCCCTGTTAAGTCTTTATTATTCTCACCACATTCTGTAAAATTCATGTTCTTCCTACTCTAGGGCCTTCAAAGAGCCAGTTCTTTTATTCATGCTGTTGTGGTTAGCTGCACACCAGCTAGTGTGCAGAGTTTCAGAGGTGTTTGGCTGTCAGATGAGATGCTTTAGTTCTCATCCAAGTGGACTCTCAATCTCTTGCAGTCTCTTGCTGGAGAGATGTCTGTTGGGTTTGTTCTATGGCAGAGATAGAAAAGCCAAATTTCAGAGTGGAGAAAGATTACTGCTAGATGAGAGAACCACAAAGTCAGATTGCAAAAGGCATAGATAAAAAAGAGACCAATATCTGGAGCCATCAGTACAGTCAATCTTTCACAACAGTCAAGTCTCAGAAAACAAAAGGCTAGTTTCTATTATTTTTTGCCCTCTCCTGTGGATTAAAGTATAGATATGGGTGAATGCAAATATAAATATATTAATAAATATCAAATTGAGTATTGGATAATTATGCCTCAAATGCTCAAAGAGAAGAAGAAAAGTTTCACTACTGAAAAATGTAGTGATTGCAAGGAAAACTGGCATGAATACGTGAAAAAATGCAAAGTGACTTTTGTTTTCTCTTAAGGATTTGATAGAACTATAATGGACCTTAAAGAAAGTACTTTTAAAACCAAGTAAGTTTCAGGAAAGGTTCAGGAAGAATAAAACAGCAAGTAAAAAGGATGCTTAGAATAAGAGAAAAACAAAATCCCCAAGCCTTTATTGTGAGGGTGATTTCTTTCTCTTTATGTTCCAAATGTCTCATACACTTATTTTAAATAGTAGCCTCATGTGTGTCGTATTGGTCAGTGCTAAAATTTTACAACAACTTGTATGAGCTTCTACACCCAAGACAGCTGACATTCTGTCTGCAATTTTTACACTTCTTTGAATACAAATATTTTATATATAAAAAGAAAACAAGAGGACCAGAAGATGGTGTAATAGTTATGTCACTGGGCTCCTATGCGGCCAATTGCAATTTTAGTCTTGGACCCAGTGGCTTGAAACTCACACCACATGCATGTACATGTGTCCCAAAATTCCGAGAGGAGAATAGAGGAAAAGGGATTGTGGTGTGGCCATCCCCCCTAAGGGGTGATTTCTGGCTTTCTATCTTTCTGTCTCTGTCTGTCTCTCCAATGAGCACACATGCCCTTTAGCAAAAATCTCTCTCAAAAAAAAAAAAAAAAGAAAAAGAAAAAAACATAATTAAACATGTTACATGAAAAGTAAATACTCCTATCATCCAGCATAAGAAATATGTTCCTAGTATTATCAAAGTCCTCTGCATACATCTCACTCAAAGCATTGTCTTCTCACTTCTTATTTTCAGCAGGTATTGTTTCCTACCATTGTGATTTTAATGCACATAAGTATATTTAAACACTATTTAGGTTTATATTTTATTGGACTTTATTATTGAAATAATGAATTTTCAATGTTCCATAGCAAACTGTTACATATGTATATATGTGCATATGAGCCACTTCTAAGATGTCTCAGATAAGTCCTTTTGCTGTCTTTCAGCCTTCCTCTTAGCCTTAGTTAAGAAGAGGGTCTCATGTTGAGGAGGCAGAGCCATGAGATTCCATTAACCTACATATCCGAGTTGCTGCACAGAGGACAGTCGCCAGGGTCATGCACTTGAGCAGGCTTTAAGAAAGTACAAGGAACTTTTATTATCAGGATTCTTTTGTGCTACAACACAAAGCCTCCCTTCCCCAGTGAATATAAATTTCCAGTTCTTTTAGAACTCTATTTGGTTATTTTTTGTACCCTTTTACTATTTGGTCACTTTTTGGAATATGGCTTTTAGTTTTCTAAACAGTTTGTACTTATTTTCTCTTTTTTTTTTTCTTTTTTGGAGAGGTTTTCGCTATAGGGCGCGTGCGCTCGCCAGACAGACAGAGAGAGACATAGAGACAGAAAGCGAGAAATCACCCCCCAGAGGGGATGGTCATGCCGCAGTCCCTTCTCCTCCCTTCTCCTCTCGGGATCTTGGGCACGCACACACACATGCCCAGCGTGAGTTTTAAGCCACCAGGTCCGGGACACGAACCACGGTCGACTACGTGGGAGTCCAGCGACATAGCCATTACGCTACCTGCTGGTTCCCAACAGTTTGTACTTACTTTATGTTCTATAATCAATGATTCAATATCTGATGTCTTTAGAGTTTAAATCTGTTGTTCATTGTTTTCTTCTGCATGTATTTGGCATTTAATTTAATTGTACATTTATATTTAATTGGATTTAGTTTGGAAAATATGAAGGGCCTGAGTTAAAAATTATTTTCTTCAGAGAAGATTTGTTTAGACTTCTCTTGCAGACAGGACATCACAACGAACTGGGACTACTTCAATTTAATCTTTCAGTTTCCAGTTTCCCTGTCCACTCCAGTAGTATAAGTTAAATTCCTAGACTGGTATCTTGGACATCCTAAACTAATGCCTGTATGTGTGCAGAATAGCTTGAAAAAAAAAAAAAAAAAACTATGTGTGTACTTATAGACAGCTATATTCTCACTAATTAGTACTACATAAATGAAAATATATGCATTTGTTATGGAAGTATTTATATTTAAAAAATCAACAAATAATAAGACAATCAGAATATTTTTTAAGTATCTCAATACTTAATCATAAATAGAAACACAGAGAATAACATAAACTAAACAGCCAAATTCTGACCATCGAGATCTAATGTAACCTGCCTCTTTATGTGTCTTTTAGAGTATTAGAATGTTGCCTAAACAAATACTTTCCAGTTAGAACTAATTGAAAAGTACATAATTATTCACACATTCTTTCAATTAACACACGTTGACTCACAATTAAATATCATATACTATGCTATGTGCTGGAGATTCAAAGATAAATTATGTGATTTAAATCACTTATGTTTTAGGTCAATACTGGAACTATGCCTTTGAAAATAATATTTTACTATGACTGTGTTATTGATGATTCGATCTAGTTCCATAAACATTTATTGAGCATCTAGGGAAAATCTAACAGTGAAAATAAAAAGGAGGGAAAAAAATGCTATAATTATGAGAAACCCTTTTTATTACTTACTGACATTGTATATCTAAAAAGAATTGACTCATCTGTGTATGTTATCCCTTGCTTTTCATCTCTATTTGGATTATTTATTAATCCTTGACAAAAAGATCAATATATTGTGAATTCATTTATATACACTCAATATCACTGAGGTAAAATATAATTATGAAAGTGCTGTTACATAAAGAAGTACCAGATAGACCTATTATAGATACTTAGAGATGAGCTATGCCTCTCTCATTTCCTGTACATTACTTTACAAGTAGATATAATACAATTTCTTCCATTATGAATTGAAATATTCTTAAGTTTGTTGAAGAATTTCAATAAAGCCAATGAAAAGAATTATTAATCCCCTTGGATAGTAGTGGGAAATGCACTGTAATTGGTAAGGTACATATCAGAGTTCTTGGAATTTCTCCAACCACACCAGTAATTGGTCATCTTAATTACATGGTCCATTAGTTGAAATCTGCATCACAAAACTACCATGCACGATTCTTGCCAACTTTGATCCATTTATTGTGAGGTCAAAGTTCCTTTGCTCATTGCAAAATGAAACTAGATATATTAAGTTAAAGTATTTTGAGTTCATTAAATATATGACCTCAAGTTAGTCATCATATCACATACAGAAAATATCTGCAATTCTAGAAACAATGCCTCTAATACTTTCAGATATTTTTATGATGCAAAAACTAATAGCCCTACAAAAAAATCTGGACATACTCAAAAAATTTAAATAGAAAATATAAATCACCAAATTCTAGTTTCTGTTACTTACACATATAATTAACCACCAAGTTGACAGAAATGTCTCAGTTTAACTGATAATAGCCATTAGAATGTTCTAAATAAAAGCACATCAGGTTGCCAGCAAGCCAACCTCATTACCAGCAAGCATTTAGCCCAGAAGCATCAATGGTACCTTAACTGAAGCCACTTTGCAATGATTCTATTAGCACAGTTTTTATATAAAAACGCTTAGATAACCAGTTAATAGTGGATCTGTTCGATATTTATTCCTTCATGGTCAGATATTAACCATTTTTGAGCATTAATTATGTACTCAATGTTGCACACTAAGATAAACAAAAGATATTCCCATCTCTCAAGAAACTTGTGACTCAGATCCAATTTAAATAACTTTCTCAGCAGAACATAAATGTATCAAAAGTCGTCATTTATTACACCACCCCCATTTGTCCATTTACTCTTAAAGGACATAACGAGCAACTTATTCATATTTCTTTCAGAAATACAAAAACTGTATCTATACATTTCTTGAATCTTATCTAATTTTTCAAAATATTGAGGTTAACCTAGAATATAGTTATGATTCACTCAGGGTAGCACTGAGGTTAAATTGCAAATATTTTTACAAACTATCCATAGGATAAGCCATTCTAGAATTTTTCCCAATGTTTTTAAGACATGTTTATTGATTTATGTTATAAATTCCATGTATCCCTCAATAAAAATGGTGACACTGACTCAGAAAAACACTTGCACATGGGACCAGCAGTTGGCGTAATGGCTATGTTGCTGGACTCCCATGTAGTCGACCACGGTTCGAGTCCCAGACCCAGTGGCTTAAACTCACACCGGGTGTGTGTGCGTGCATGCCCAAGTCCCCGAGAAGAGAATAGAGGATAAGGGATTGCAGCGTGACTATCCCCCCTGGAGGGTGATTTTTCGCTTTCTGTCCCTCTGTCTCTCTCTTTCTGTCTGATGAGCACATGTGCCCTATAAAAAAACTCTAAAAAAAAAAAAAAAAAAAAAAAAAAAAAAAAAAAAAAAAAAAAACTTGCACTTGCACATCCACATTTACTGTGGCATTATTCACAATTGCTAAAGTGTGGAATCAACCCAAATGCCACTAACAGATGAATGGACTATGAGACCCTGGTATTTGATAAAAAGAGGACATATAGGGAATATTTACTACTAAGCAAAGCAAGCTGGACTATGAAAGAGAAACATTGTATGTCCTCACTCAATATATACCGAATGTCTGCACTCTATGACAGAAACTGAAAAATTGGGAAGTATAAAGGCATAGAGAGCAACTGTGGTTACTAGAGACAGTGTGGGAGGAGAGTGGGAAATGGTGGATAGTGAGAAGGATATAACCAAGGGGGAAAAGAAAGAAAGAAAATATTTAAGGGACACAAAAATGGAAAATTATCTGTTGATGATATGTATGGTAATATCTTTGATTGAACTAATATACAGTGTATTCAGGATGGAAAAATTCATTTTGGATGCTGTAATGATACATAGTAATTGAATGTAAAGAAAAATGGTGACAATAGGTACCTCTCCCCTATGTTCCTATATTTTGTTTTATTTCCCCTGAATCCTTATAGATTACTGAGAAAATTTTTAATACATATGCTAATTATTACAGTAGCTGAGCTCAAATTATTGTGAGTTTGAAGAGCTGCTAAGTAGTCTTCACTCAATCATGATTTTATAACAATGCTAAACTTTTTTATTTAAAAATTATCCCTTTGACATGGAAAAAAATTAAAACAGTTGACCAGCCCTACTGCCTTCAATTGTTTGCATGACACCTTTGGCTTCAATGTAGTTAAACCTTCATCTTCTTCATGCCTTTTAAATAACAAAAAGAAAATGAAATTTAAAAGTCTTTCTGTTATTCATACATTTTTCTCATTGCTGATCTAAGCATCCATGGCGCATCGTATATTTGCCTTACATTACTCTAATGCACATCCTTATCTAAATAGTACCCAGACCATCTTTCCTACCGACTCTTTTTAAATTGTGTCTTCCTGGATTGTGTCTATGTATTACTGGATTGCTCCCTACGCAGCTATATCTATCTCTATATATTATCTTCCCCCTTTTCTTTCTCATTAGGATCAGCTATAATTGCAGAGTCTGATACTCATTTCAGGAGGCTCCCAGCCTTCTTAACTCACCCTCCCTTTTAGTGGGTCAAGCATTGGGATCAAATCTGTTGTGGTGGAAGCTTTGGAGATGATATGACTTAATTCAAATCATCTTATACAACTCCAGCTGGCTGGAAACAGAAATAAAGCAGTTTCCTGGAAGGAACTGTGTGATAGGACAAGCTCTATAGAGTTCAATCTGCTTTTTAATCCTATTAGTCCCAGAGGAAAGAGATAAAAGGACCATTAAAAATAGTACAGATGTGTCCTGGCCTTGTGATTGCACCCCAGTCTCTGACAATGGTTACCTCCTGTGATCAGTGAAGAGGCTTCTAGTATTGAGGAGGTTCAACAAAGATGATCTTCTTTGGTGGTGGCAAAGATAAAGGGAATAAAACTATGCGTATTTTCTAAATATGGCCACAGAGTTATAGACATTATTGAAATAGGATAGAAGGAACCAGAACAAATTCCCACTACCTCAAATCTAAGAGACAAGTGAGAACAGGGAAAAAGGGGCAATTCTAAAGTTATTGCGAAAGAAAGTAGGATTATTATTTAATATTTTTATTTCTTATTAGCAGTAGTAGTAGTAGCTAGTACTATGACCATATCTTCAATATTATATTGCCTGAGAGCTACTTAGCTTTAGAGAATCTGAACATTTCTTTTACAGTATTTTAAATACATGTTTGACTATGACCAGTACTCCATTCACTATTTATTAGAAGATCTAAGGTGACACAGCCCTTTGCACAAGGTCCCCATTACACTCTTATTATAAAGCAATGTTTTCTGTTTAAAAAAGGACATTAGGGCCAGCAGGTGGTTTTGTAGTTAAGGCACTTCATTCTCACATGGCCAACTATGGTTCAAGTCCCAGACTTGGTACACAAGGCCCATGTGCTTATTTGTCGATATCCTGAGAGGGAAGGAAGGAGAAAGGATTGCATCATGGCCATTCCCCCACAAGGTGATTTCTCAATTTCCATCTATCTGTCTTACTCTGTCTCTGGCAAATACAGGTGGCATAGGACAAAAATCATTAAAATAAATAAATAAATAAAATTAAGAGTACTTCTCATTACTCTAGCTCCTTACTATTTATACTTGAATAAAACTTTCAGCTTCTATATGAACAGTTAAGGATTTGGGAAGAGAAATAAGCATTGTTTGAGTATCTGCTATGCTTTAAGAACATATTTCTTTTTCTTCTTTTTTTTTTTTTTTTTTTTTTTTGAGAGATTTTTGCTATAGAGAATGTGTGCCCACCAGAAAGACAGAGAGACAGAAGGCAAGAATCACTGCCTTGGGGGGGGATGGTCATGCCACAATCCCTTCTCCCTCATTTTCCTCTTGGGATCTTGGGCACGCATGCACACACTCCAAGCATGAGTTTTAAGTCACCAGGTCCAAGACTTGAACCATGGTCAACCACATGGGAGTCCAGTGATGTAACCATTATGGAATCTGCTAGTCCCAAAAGCTATTTCTTAATATATAAGACTTTATAATTTGACACACTCATACTCCTAGAATTTGAAATATAAAAACAGAGTTCTGTGGCTCTCTACTGAAGCAGACTCTGGCCAAGCAGTTAGGTAGAATAAGTAGCAGAGGGAAGGGAAAGACTGTGAGAGGGGGGAAAGGACTGGGAGAGGGAAAAAGGACTGTGAAATCAGTAAACTCACTTTTCTTTGTTTCTTTAAAGTTTGTTGTTGTTGTTGTTGTTGTCGTTGTTTTGGAGAGGTTTGCTCGCCAGACAGAGAGACAGAGAGATAGAAAGCGAGAAATCATCCCCCAGGGGGGATGGCCACGCCACAATCCCTTCTCCTCTATTCTCCTCTCAGGATCTTTGGCACGCACGCACACGTGCCCAGTGTGAGTTTTAAGCCACCGGGTCTGGGATGAGAACCACGGTCGACTACATGGGAGTCCAGGAACATAGCCATTATGCTAATTGCTGGTCCAAAGATTTTTCTTTATTTTTTAATTTTTTTTCCTACAGGGTTGCGTGATTGTCAGAGAGACAGAGAGAGACACAGAGGCAGAAAGTCAGAAATCACCACCCAATTGGGATATCTATGCTGCAATCCCTTCTTTTCCATTCTCCTCTTGGGATTTTGGGCATGCATGCACATGCACCCCACATGAGTTTTAAGCCACTGGGTCTGAGACTTGAACCACAGTTGACTGTGTGGGAGTCTACTGCCTTGTTCTGTCACCTGCTGGCTCCTAGTTAATCCACTTTAGCTTAATGGAAATTGTATTCTCTGCCCTTTGTCCCTCCAACAAAAGCTATCATTATAACCCCAAGGCACACAAAGAAGTAACTGGATTCAAAGATCCAAAGCAGTCAAGCACAGCCTGTCAGGAAATGCAACCAGAATTTCTTCACTTCCTCCCATCCTTCTTGCCACCTGGCTCTTAGCACCAGGAAGGTTGTTATCATCCCGCCATCCCAAATACACACTACCTGGATGGGACACTAGATCAACATCCTGATTTCTGCTGGGGCAATAAACTCATTGGAAAGCTTATCCTTTAAAGACCACACTGGGCACGCTTGACTAGGTAATTGAATTCCTTACCTGTGTGAGATACACAAGCGCAGGAAAAAGTCTGGGAATTCTGAACAAAGAAGCCAGATACCATGACATACCTTCCCCTAATAGCTATTCATTACCAAGTCTTAGAATCAACCTAACCCCATGCCCAGTGCAGTTGTCCTTCTCTGGCAGCTGCCCACCTGCATGTCTTTCAGGCATAGGGGTATATTTCTTTTCTTTCAAAATCTTTATTTTTCTATTAAAACTTATCTTTTCCTATTTTACATGTGTTTTTGGTTCTCCACTCTATGTCTCAGGACAGGCAGAGAGATCTTAGAGATCTGGACCTAAAGAACCTAGCATTTTACACAATGTAACTCAACTCTCCCATCCTGTAACACTCCCTACAGACAACTCATTTCCTGCAACCTCTGTTTGAGCAGCACTAAACTTGTCAATATCTCCTCAATATGATAGCCAGATTTGGGACCAGCAGTTGGCATAATGGCTATGTCGCTGGACTCCCATATAGTCAACCGCAGTTCAAGTCCTGGACCCAGGACTCACGCCGAGTGCATGTGCGTGAATGCCCAAGATCCCAAGAAGAGAATGGAGAAGAAGGGATTGTGGTGTGGCCATCCCCCCGGGGGATAATTTCTCATTTCTGTCTCTCTGTGTCTTTCTGGTAAGCACACACACACTATAGCAAAAACCTCTCAAAAAAAAAAAAAAAAAAAATAGATAGCCAGTCTTTCTGCAAGCTACTTCTCTCTTCTCACAGGGTCAGCTTCTCAAAGACTAAACAAGTCTAAACAACAACAAGAAGCCTGAAGAAAGGCTCTCTGACCCAGATAAAAATGTTTATTTCAGTTCTTCATTGCAAACCATTTTCTGGGAACCACTCCTCGCTTGAGGACCTCTGTTTATCTGCTTATCATTCCCTCTCTCTGTCCGTGTCTCTAATTTTCATGAGTTGTGGACAAGAATCCATGACTTGCTGTGGTTGCTAGGCCTAACAACCCCTGCACCCCCATGTTCCCCACATCACTACTGGACTGCTAAGTTTCCTCTGGCCTGCCTCAGGGACAGTTTGGGCTCTGCACCTTCTATTACTTCTACCTGTCTGGATTACTACCATAGCGAGGAAACCCTATTCTCTTTCCCTTTGTTCTCATCCACAGTATACTCTTTGTTCAATGGCAGAGTGGTCATTTAGGATTACTTGGCTTTTCTGCCTAACAGATAGCATCCTATTTCCATGTCTCCTTTGTATCTGTCTAATGCTAATGCACCTGCACTTCATAGGAAGTTTCTGTTTCTGCCTCCATGACCAGCACTCGGCCCTTCTCCAAATCCCCCTCTAAATATTAAAAAAAAAAAAAAAGAAAAAGAAAAAGAAAAATCTTAACAATAGCCTTCTGAGGACTGGAATATAGAAGGGCAAAAAAATTGTGTCCATAACTCAGGACACAAAATATTACTTCAAAATCCCAATGTTTTCTTCTTCCAAGTTAGGTCCAGAGCATCCACCTCTTCTCTCTTTTAAATTGTGTCTTTGCAGCTTCTCATTCTTTTCTCCCCAACATTTTCCACTTCCACTTTGTCTCTTTTATGTCTTTCTTTTTTTTCAAATGTGGATTAATTTATCTCCTCTAATATACTGCATCCCACAGTCATCATTTATCCTGTCTTCAAGTTGACACAAAGGCAGCAAATAAAAGATCCTTCCATTTGTTATGTGGATCCATCCACCTTTGAAAGTGATGATAAAATCATTATATGACATACATTTTTCTGTTACATATTTAACACTTTTCAAATACCTTTTATGTGTAAGACTTCATGTGAAGTATTAGAAAGATGGAAAGAAGTGATATACAATCATTAAAAAATTGCTCCCATCCAAAAAAAAAAAAAACTTACAAATAAATATACTATTAAGTGAACAGAATGTAGATGGATATATATTTAAGTGATACAGAAACAAAATAGTACCAAAAAGATGGGAGAGTAAGAGAGGTTGAGTAAGACACCAGCCAAATAAGTTGCATGTTTGGTCAGTGGTCTTGCTCCATTTATAAAAAGGAAAAATTCATGAAGTTGTAAGCCCAGAGAAATGACTAATGAGAAGAAACAATGTTGAGTTTTTCATCATCAAGCTCAGAATGATTTATAGGCTCTGTGATGTTGTTCCACCATAGTTCCCACCACTATTTCTCTTGGCCCTTTGTCATGCTGTGTATTTCTACATTGTATCCATTCCCATGGTTCCCATCCTCATTTTTAATGATCTTTTCTGTCTACTTCCTCCAATATTATCCCCTTATTCTGCCATTTCCAATGTCTTTCATAAATACGTATTTTATAGAATTTAGCCAAGCCTTTCCTCCCCTCCATCAGCCACTGAAGTCATATGTGAAAGTCTTCATAATACGAATAATCCCCTAGATAAGGTAGGTGCTTTGCTGATCAGTTCCTAAAGGTCCCTTTAATATTTTATACCAATATTAATAACTCTGTAATAACCTCTAGATAAGATTTACTTCATTCTCAGCAAAAGATTTCATTTTGCAATAAATACATTTCAGAGAGAGACTTTTGTTATAGGATGTGTGTGCTCACCGAGAGACAAAGAAACAGAAAGTGAGAAATCACCTCCCAGGGAAATGGTCATGCTGCAATCCCTTCTCCTCCTTTCTCCTCCTTTCTCCTCTTGGGAGTTTGGGCACACATGCACACATGCATGGTATGAGTTTTAAGCTGTCAGGTCTGGGACTTGAACCACAGTTGACTATGTGGGAGTCCATTGATGTAACCATTACAGCATCTGCTGGTCCCTTATTTTGCAATATTTGGAGTCATGGTCCAAAGTGACTAATTATGTTTCTCAGCATAGTATCTGTAACCAGTATCACTCCCTATATTTTACCAAAGCCCATGTTTATGAGGAAGAACATATAAAAATGCCTCCAATATTTCTAACTCCTTTTGTTTTTTCCTAAGGTAGCAGATAGCCATAAATGATATTCTCTAGCATTTCCTCATCTCAACTCTTCTCTACCACTTACATGTGTCATTATACTAATGCAGCAGTATCTAAACAAACCTCTGATTTTGCTAGGTACTAGACATACCAAAAATAATCTTAAGGATTCTGAGTCAAAAACCATGCAGCATGGTGATAAGCTTATTAGTGTCCTTGTAGTATCATACAAACCTAAGCACCTACTTCTGAACTGCATGGGAGAAAATGTGTGTTGAGGTAACAGGCCCAGGAAAGCCTCCAAGTGTATAAAACACTATTGTGATCGTTATTGTGATCAATAGCTCTAGCACCTATCAATATGTTTAAACTGGAAGTTAAGAACACAGTCAGTCTAACTTACATCCCCCGCCCCAAATTGCCTCCAACAAATATGATTGATACTGACTCTTGTCTCCTTAATGTTGCTAAAAATTTGCCAGATTTTACAAATACTTCTGATATTACCTTATTTACACTATCTTCCTCTAGAATTGCTAAAATACTGGGTTGTCAGAAAAGTCAAGATGTATTTTTTTCTATGCAAAAATGTACCATGAATTTTCTGACAACCTAATAGCTTTGCAGATGTTCTTCCTGATAGCAGAATCATTCCTTTCCAATCCTTTATTCATCTTTTGTTTTACTTTGCTAAAATTCAAGACTGAGACTCCTTAATGAATGCCAAATTCTCTGTAGATAAAGTACAAACCCCTAAAGATGTTTCAGTTATTTCTCAAAGCCACACAGTGTGGTAGTTGTGTTTGAATTTTGTCATTTACTAGCTAGGAGTCTTGGGCAAGTACCTAATTTATCTTAAGCCTCAGAATTCTTATTTTTAAAATGAAGGGAATCTTCAAATTATTAAGATATGAACTAAAGGAGATTAGAGTACTAGCTAGTTCATACTAATAGATAAATGTTAGTATCATTACTGTTTCTCCAGTTTCATCTTCCCTCCTCTTTCTCTCTGCTTATCTATGACAAATCTTGTTGTTCCTAGAAGATACCATATTTCCCCTTACTTGCCTTTAAAAAGCTAATCATTATGTCTTTAAAATGCACATCTTTAAAATGCTGCTTTCTCTGCCTAGATCTATTTTTCATGCTTTCTCCAAGCCTGCCTGACACCAATTCACCTTTCAGTTCTAACTATGGATGTCATTTTCTGTCTCCAATCCCCCAGTGCTAAGGTAGGTGCTTTGTTGATTGGTTCTTAACAGTCTTTTGCACACTTTATCCCAATATTAATCACTCTGTATTAGAATTGCTTCATTGGCCTATTTCATTGGATTGTAAATTCCTTAAGGGCTTATTTCACATTGTCTTATTCCTCATTATCTACTCAATACCAAACACGAGGAAGGGAGACTTTCATAGATGTAGCATTAGTTGTTGCTTTATTAATTTGTTTTTAAAGAAAATTCTGAAATTTTACTAGGAGCATTAATGAAGACCTAAATAAATGTGGAGATATAAACATTCATGGGCAGGAAAATTCAATAAAGATACTAATTTTGTCCAAGCTGGTTTATAGATTTAATGCTACATTTTATTTATGTTTATGGAGGTACAATTTGCCAAGTTAAAAACTGAACATATGTGGTCCAGCAGATGGTGTAGTGGCTATGTTGCTGGACTCCCACATGGTCTACCATGGTTGGAGTCCCAGACCCGGTGGCTTGAAACTCACTCTGGGCACATATTTGTGCATGTCCAAGATCCTGGGAGAAGAACAGAGAAGGGGATGCAGTGTAGCCATCTCCCCAGAAGGTGATGTCTCACTTTCCCTCTCACTATGTTTCTCTCTTCAGTGAATGCACATGCCCTAAGGCAAACAAAACAAAACAAAACCCTCTACAAAAAAGTTGAACATATGTAGGTTTATGCGCACGTGTGTGTGTGTGTGTGTGTGTGTGTGTATATATATATATATATATATATATATATATATATAGTGATGTGATTACTACAAACAAATTAACATATCTATCATATTACATAATTGTGTATGTGTGTTGAGAACATTTACCATCTACTCTTAGCAAATTTCAAGTAGATGATACAGTATTTTTATATGTTTGTTTGCTTGCTTTTCTTTAAAGGTTTTGTTTAGGGAACGTACACTTGCCAGAGAGAGGAAGAGATAGAGACAGTGAGAGGAAAAATGAGAAATCACCCCCCAGGAGGGTTAACCACCCTGCAGTCCCTGCTCCTCCTCCATTCTCCTCTTAGGATCTTGGGTACACACACACACACACACACACACACACACACGTAGTGTGATATTCAAATCTCCAAGTCCTGGGCTACAATGGTGTTCAGCCAAGTGGAAATCCAGTGACGTAACCGCTATGCCATCTGCTGGCCCCAATACAGTATTATTAATTATAGTCACCAGACGGGACATCAGATGTCCAGAATTAATTAAACCTGCATAAGTAAAATCTGACCTCAACCTTCCTACTCCTCTCATCCCCAGCTGTTGGTAAGCACTACTCTATTCTCTGTCTCTGTGAGTCCAACGTTTTTAGATTCCATATAAATTGAGATTATGTGGTATTTGTTTTTCTGTGCCTAGCTTATTTCCCTAGGCATAATGTACTCCAGGTTCATTTACTTTAAGCAAATGACAAAATTTTCATACATTTTTAAGGACAAATAGTATTCCAGTGTATATACTCCATATATCTTATCCACTTGTTCATTGATGAACACACAGGTTTCTTCCATATTTTGGTTATTCTGAATAATGCTCCAATGAACATGGTAGCACAGATGTTTCTTTGAGATACTGACTTCAATTCTTTTAGATAAATACCCAGAAGTTAGACTGCTGGATCATATGATAATTTCATTTTCTAATTTTTTGAGGAACCTTCATGCTATTTTCCATAGTTGTGATATCCCAGCAACAGGGTAAAAAGATTTTCTCTTTTCATGTCCTCACCAATACTTGTTGTCTTTTGACTTTTTGATAACAAGTGCTCTAACAAGTATGAGGTGAAATCTCATTGTGGTTTTGATTTGCATATCTCTGACCATTAGTAATATTGAGTAGTTTTTTTCATAAGCCTGTTTGACATTTATCTCTGTATGTGTGTTTCTCTTTCTCTCTCTCTCTCTCTCTCTCTCTCTCTCTCTCTCTCTTTCTCTTAAGGTTTTTGCCGTAGGGTGCATGCACTCGCCAAAGAGAAACAGAGAAAAGGAAAGCAATAGATCAGGGTAGCTGGCCACCCTACACTCCCTTCTCCTCTTGAGATTTTGGGCACACAACAAATGCACCTGGCATGAATTTCCAGCCACTTGGTCTGGGGCTCAAACCATGGTCAGTCACGTGGGAATCCTGCACTTTAACCACCTGCTGGCCCCTTGTGTCTACTTTTGAAAAATGTCTATTTAGATCCTGTGCTCATGATTAAATCAAGTTATTTCAAGTTATTTAAATATGAACCCTTTATCACATTGCCAATATATTCTCCTATTCTGTTTGTCTCTTGTCTCTTCAGTCTGTTATTTTCCCTACTGTGCCGAAGCTATGTAATATAATGAAGTCCCATTGATCTATTTTTTATTTATTGGGTCATCATAAAAGTCATGATGCATTTTTGCATAGAAAAACAGAAAAAAATACGTCACGACTTTTCCAACAACCCAATATTTTGCCTGAGCTTTAGGGATCATATACAAAAAAAATTTTTGCCTAGATCATCCTCAAATCATTTTTTCCCTATGCTTTCATTTATTTTTAGAGTTTTAAAATTCCTATTAAGTTTATTTTTTTCATATTATTATGGGTTGAATTGTTTCCCCAAAGAGGTATGTTGGAGTCCTAACCCCCAGTACCTCAGAATGTGACTGTATTTGGAGATACGGTCTTTACAAATATGTATGTTAAAAGAGGTCATTAAGGTAGGCTCAAAATCCCAATATAACTGACCTCCTCATAAGAAGAGGAAAAACGTGGCCCAAGGATAGGCATGCACACCCAGAGAACACCAGGTGAATGTGTGAACATTAGAGTGCTGCTGCCACGAGCCAATGAATTAACAAAGGCAAGGAAAGAGGCCTGAAACAGATTCATCCCTAGAACCTTCTGAGAGAGTCCTTCTGCCAACTTCATCTTAGCCTTCTGGTCTCCAGAGTCACGAGACAATAAATATCTGGGTTTTGTTTTAATTTTTTAATTTTGCTGTAAAGCATGTATGCTTCACAGAAACAGAGAAAGACACAGAGAGGGAAAATGAAAAACCACTAGCCGGGGGTATGGTCATAGAGCAATCTTTTCTCCTCCATTCTCTTCTCAGGATTTGGTGCACACGCACACCTGCGCCCAACACGTTTTCAAGCTACCATATCCAGGACTTGAACTGAGGATGTGGGATACAGCCACCTAAACCACTTGTCTTGTACTTTGTTATGAGAGCACTGGCAAAATAAAACATATATATGTATACATCTATATTATATATGTGTGTATATAATTTTTTTAAAAGATCCAATTTCATTCTTCTGCGTGTCGGTATCTAGTTTTTGCTATACAATTATTGAAGAAAGTATCATTTCCCCATTATGTGCTCTGCCATCTTTGTTGGAGATCAGTTGACCATAAATGTGTGGATGTATGTACAAACTTCCTATTCTGTTACTATCTTCTACTGGTGTAAGTGTCTCTTTATGCTAGCACCTTGTTGTTTTGGTTAGGAGTGTGCTCTCGTCAGACAGACAGAGAGAGACAGAGAGACAGAAAGCGAGAAATCACCCCCCAGGGGGGATGGCCATGCCGGAATCCCTTCTCCTCCATTCTCCTTTTGGGATCTTGGGCATGCATGCACACACGCCCGGTGTGAGTTTTAAGCCACCGGGTCCAGGACGCAAACCGCAGTCGACTATGTGGGAGTCCAGTGACATAGCCATTACGCTAACTGCTGGTCCCTGTACTATACTTTCAAATTAAGTAGTGTGATACATGCAGCTTTGTTTTGCTCAAGATTGTTTTGGTTATTCAGGAGCTTTTGTGGTTCTATATAAATTTTAGGATTGTTTTCTATATATTTTTGTGGAAAATGCCACTTAAATTTTGATAGGAATTGTATTAATCTGTAGATTGATTTGGATAGTATGAACATTTTATAATAATATTAATTCCTTCAATCCATTAATATAGGATGTCTTTTTATTTATTTGTATCTTCTTCAGTTTCTTTTATCAGTGGTTCAATGCCCAGATATCTAACTTCCTTGGTTAAATTTATTTCTACATATATTAATCCTTTTGATGTTATTATAAATAGGATTGTTTTCTTGATTTCTTTTTTGGATTTCTAGCTTGTTATTAATGTATAGAAATGTTTTTTTATTTTTGTAAGTTGATTTTTGTCTCCAACTTTCTTGCATCTATTAGATCTAACAGTTTTGGGGTTAGAATTCTTAAAATCTCCAATATATGAGATCCTAGTTTCTGCAAAGAAAAGCAATTTTAACTTTACCTTCCAGTTTTGTTGTTTTTTACTTCCTTTTTTAGCTAATATTTTTTCTATTATCTCCAGTACAATATTGACATGGTGAGAGTGAACATCCTTGTCTGATTCTTAAACTTAGAGGAAAAGCTTTTAACTTTTCATTAAGTATGATGTTAGCTATACTTATATATATAAGTATAATGTTTGTTATATATGGCCTCTATCAGCTCATGTAACTAATTTATTATTTAATGTTTATTTATTATGTTCTATACCTTGTTTAGTATTATTTTTATCATGAAAATGTTGAATTCTGTGAAATAATTTTATTCACCTATTGATTCAATCATGTAATTTTTATCCCTCATCCTTTTAATGTGGTGTATCACATTTATTGTTTTGCATATGTTGAACCATCCTTGTAGCCAGGGATAAGTACACTTGACCATTGTGAACTGTGGAGTTGGCCTTGTGGGATCCAATCACCTTAGCCTCCATCAATCCCATCTTCTAGCTCTTCTTTTTTTAAACCACTCATCTTGTATTTTGTTATGAGAGCCCTTTATCCTTTTAATGTGCTATTGAATTTGGTTTACTAGAATTTTGTTGAGGATTTTTGCACTATGTTCACTAGTGATATTAACACTTTTCTTATAGAGTTCTTGTCTGATTTTGGTATCAGGGTAAGAGTGGTCTTAAAAACTGAATTTGGGGTGCCAGCAGATGACATGGTGGTTAAGGGCACTGGACTCCCACTTAGCCTACTGTGTTTTGAGTCCCAGACCTGAAAGCTTACGTTCTCACTTTCCCTCTCTCTCTCTCACTCTGTCCCTCTTCAGTCAAATTAAAACAAGTAAATAAAATAAAATAAAATTATTCTTTTAAAAAAACTGAATTTGGAATTATTTCCTCACCATCAATATTTTGGAAGGGGTTGACAAAGATTGGCATTAATTCTTTCAATGTTTGATAGAACCCAAATATTTAAATTCAAACAAAATGTTGTTATTGGAAAGTTTTTGATTAATGATTTATGGTTCAATCTCATTGGTTACTGATTTGTTCAGATTTTATATTTCTTTATGATTCATATTTGGTAAGTTGTACGATTCTAAAAATGTATTAATTTCTTCGGATTATCTAATTTGTTGTTTTATAAGTGTTCATAGTAGTGCCCTCTGATCCTTTCTCTTTGGAGTATCAATTATAATATCTCCTCTTTCATTTCTGATTTCATTTATTTCTCTTCTCTCTTTTTTCTTAGACTAGAAAGGTTTGTCTATTTTCTTTATTTTTATTTTTAAAAACTCCTAGTTTCATTAATCTTTCCTGCTGTTTTTCCATTCTCTGCTTCATTTATTTATTCTCTTATCTTTATTATTTCTTTTTCTTCTGCTAAGTTTGGACATAGCTTGTTCTTTATTCTTTTGATGTATAAAGTTAGGTGTAAAGAAAGATTTGATATCATAATTTTTTATTAATGTATGCATTTATCAATATGAACTTCCCTATTAGAATTACTTTTGCTGAAAATAAAAGAATTATTTTTGCTGAATCCCATCAGTTTGAGTATGTGTTCCCATTTTCATTTGTCTTAATACTTTATTTCCCTTTTCACAGATTGTTTGAGATCATGTCCTTTAATTTCTCTTTTTCTGATTTTCCAATTTTTCTACTGTAAATTAATTTACATATCTATATTACTGTAGTCAGGGATACATGTGATAGGATTTCAATCTTCTTGAATTTGTTAAGAATTGTTTTATTGACTATTACATGGTCTATTCTGAAGAATGTTCATTTTGCGCATGTGAAAACAATGTGCATTTTGCTACTATTGTATGTAATGTTTTGTATATGTCTGTTAGATTTATTGAGTCTCTACTGTTATTTAAGTCTGCTACTTCCTTCTTGCTTTTCTGCCTGGATGATCTATCGATTGTTAAAAGTGGGATACTGAAGTCCCCTACTATTAATATATTGGTGTCTATTTCTTCCTTCAGTCAGTATTTGCTTTGTATTTATGTGCTCTGATGTTGAGTGCAAATATATTTAATATTGTTTTATCCTTTCAGTGAACTGATCTTTTATCATTATCTTTGTTTTGTCTCTCGTGAGAGTTTTTTGCATAAAGTCTGTTTTGTCTATTACAACTTTAGCCCCCTCATTCTTTTTTGATTAATATTTGTCTCTGAGATCTTTCCAATCCTTTTACTTTCAGCCTATGTATGTCCATAAATCTAAAATGAGTATCTTGTAGTCAGCATATAGTTGGATCTTATTTTTTTAACTCTATCAGCCACTCACAGTTTTTGGTGGAAGAATTTAGTAATTAACATTTAAAGCAATTATTGATATATATGAATTTAATTGTCATTGTGTTCACTGTTTTCTATTTTGTACTTCCTTTTTTTCTGTCTTGCTATTTTTCCTTTGTGAAATCATGCTTCATAGTGGTATGCTTTGATTCCTTATTCTCTTTATCTTCTATGTATTTACTTGAGGTTTTTCTTTGTGGTTACCATAGAGCTTACATAAAACATAGTTAGAAAGTCTATTCTAAGTTGATAACCTTTTTAATGCATGTAAAACCTCTATACATTAACTTCCCCCCATATTTCATGTTGTTGACATCACAATTTATATCCTTTATATTGTTTTTGTTAACAAAGTAGTGCTTCTACACTTATTTTAATGTGGTTTTCTTAATATTAATGACACAATATAATTTTTAATTTCATATACAAATAAAGGAAAGTTTGATCAGACCATCTGACTAAGAGCCATATTATTATTATAAATTCTAGAATAGCAAAACTTCATAAACAGGGCTTTTTAAAATGTTTTATGTCATGGTCTATTTCTCATTTACTTTTTCCTTCATTCCTCATCACTAGCATCTAGTAAAATGTCTTATTTAGAATAAATATTCAAAGATAACTGTTGAGTAAGTGTAAATTCTAAAAAAAAAAAACCTTCAAATTGAACAATTCTAAATTTCTGTGTAAATGGATCATGAAAATATACATTTCAGATCACATTTATTTTTATCCAAATGAATACCACTGTGACTTTTACATGTTTAATCTTGCTGGTTTATATTATTCTAGAGTGAACCTTAAAACTAAACAACAACAAAAATGAATGGAGCAGCATTATCCACAGAAAAATTTGAAAGAAAGAAATCTGAGGATTAATGTCTTTAATATTCATTTCTGACAGCCTGTGTTCAAGTTTGGTCTGTCTGGTCAACATTTGGGTCTGATTCGTAGTTTCCAAATCATGGTGCATGGTGTTCTAAATCAATTCCCTAGGAGAGATTTCGGGATAACTTTTCCACAGGTTTTCTCAATTAAAGATGCATCTAGCTCTTTGCCCACATCACCCACATCTGCTCATAAAAAAAAAAAAAAAAAAAAAAAAAAAAAAAAAAAAGAATAATGGAACACACATGTGCAGACTTGAGATTCATTTCAGCCTTTTGCAGGTGCAAATGCAAGTTTTAAGGTGCAAAGTGGAGTCACAAACGTGTGGACTTGTCCAGCAGAAATTCTGAACTTTAACCACATCTAAATAACTCTTCAGGTGATGCGTTCACAAGATTTTGCTCACCAAGAGGGGATAATAAATATTGTAGATTAAACTGGTGTATATTAACAAACGAGGCTACATTATTTAGAGAAAATGAAATCCAACTAATTTTCACGGTATCTGGTATTTGCTAAAGTATTCTTATCATATATCAACCCCAAATTTACCATTGTATGTTTCAAGGCAGCTTTTACCAAATAAGATATAACATACTTTTATTTCTATACATAAACTGATTCAAGGATTTACGCTGACAGTTAACCCAAATGCATATCTTTGCAGTTGGAGAAGCCTTTTAGCAGACAAGTCAACACTCAGTTACAAGCAGTAATAAAGGAGTTCACTGGTGCAAATAATCCTAAACACCAGAAAATCCCCAAATCGTTTACTCTCAGCTTGGATATGTGTTTAGAGACTTTCTCTCTCTCTCTTTCTCTCTCTCTCTCTCTCTCTCTCTCTCTCTTTTGTTTGTGCAGACATTAACTCCTCATTTTATTTTCCTAAGATTCTTTGAGTTATACATCTTGTTACTGATTAAATTACCACCCAATTTTTTTTTTCCCTTAAAAGCACATATAAGAACTGAAGAGTGTGTCCGTGCCTGTTAAGATGATGTAGGTAACAGAGCTGTTTGAAGAGCTTTGTTTCTGAGGAGACAAATATTTCCATAACCACCTTTTGGATGGAAAGTGACCAGATTACCATAAGGTTTATTAAATATGTTATGCTCTGCATCGTCTGATGCCTGGCTATATTTCAAGTGCTATTTTGTTTGAATAGGGAAAATACCTTTCCTATATCTCTGTCAGAAATAAGAAGCATTGCACATGGTTGGCTTATGAACTAGAGAAACCCGAGTTATACAGAACAATGCATAACATAACACACCATTATTTGCTCTCATTTCATAAATATACAAGAGTATCATAATTGTGGGAACATATTATGTCCT
This sequence comes from Tupaia tana, assembly GCA_026018925.1. Classification (NCBI taxonomy): domain Eukaryota; kingdom Metazoa; phylum Chordata; class Mammalia; order Scandentia; family Tupaiidae; genus Tupaia; species Tupaia tana. The sequence continues at coordinate 33,956,520 of JAKSZU010000008.1, forward strand.
GAGTGGCAGATATGAAAATACCATTATCCACGGAATACAATAGAAAGGAGAATCATCTGAGACTGATTTTGGAAAATGGAGTAGGAAAAAGTTCAAAGGTCAAGGTGTATTAAAAAAAGGACGGGAATTTCCCTCTTGGACTCCTGCTTAAAATATTTATCTTCTCTTATCAAACCTGAAGCAGAGAAAAATTAAAATTAAGCTCTGCCTTTATACTTTACTCTTGTTATAACACCTCTCAACCCAACCCTCCTTGTTCTGCTTTTCCAAATCCTGCTCATTTTTCAAAGCACAGCTCAAATCCTGCCTCTCTTGTAAAACATTCTCTAACCATTTCATCTGGAAGCAATCTTTTCTTCTTCCAAACTTCCATAAGACTTATTTTCCATACCACTCATTTAGCACTTATTATTTACTGACTGGTAGAGATGTAATGGTTTCAGAAATGTAAAGACTATAGTAGAAATATTTTGTCCTTTTGTATAGAAAATATTTTTTTTTAATTTTTAAAGTAAAATAGGCCTATATACTTGGATTGTTCTTTATAGGTCAAAAATTTAATTTGTTAGATTACAGACTACATTACCATAGCAAAAAGGAAGTACTAATTTAATGTTTAGGAAACGCCACTTATTGTGTTAATGGCATATAAATAATTAAATGGTATTTAAAATTTCTAACTACCTTGCAAATATTAGATTAATAATGGATGATATACATTCTATGTGTATATCTATAAATGTATGTGCATATGTATATGTATATAGTTTTATGTGTACCCATATATGTATTGAGTCTTTGGAAAAGTCATCACACATTTTTGTATAGAAAAATAATAGTCAACAACTCAATACATGTATGTATATGACTATAGATATTGTGTTAACTACATATGAAAACTTGATTTGGTTTTATAAATATTATCTTGTACTAAAGTGAAACAATGTTCAGGCATTTAATATAAGTGCATCAGTAAGTTGTTTTAACAATTATATGTCTATTATTGAATTTATGCTAAATAATTAGAATCCCAGAATATCTTAATAGTACATTGTTGAGAAAGTCATGGTGTATTTTTTCTGTTTTGCTGTGAAAAATGTGTCATGACTTTACTGACAACCCAATATTTTTTTTTTTTTACCTGAAAGAAGAGAGAGAAATTTAAGGAGAAGAAAATCCATATACTTAATTAAATTGTATGTTTCTGAACTTAAGATCCTCTTCTTTTTATCTAGCAAACACATGCTGTGTTATTTTTCCGAAGAAAAAAGTGTGAACAAAAGAAAAACCAAAGCTAAAAACTATTCAACAATTATTTAGTCTTAGATTTGGGACCAGCAGATGGCATAATAGTTATGTCGCTGGACTTCAATGTATTCAACTGTGGTTCAAGTCCTCCACCCAGCATGCATACCCAAAACCCTGAGAGGAGAAAGGAGGAGAAAGGATTGCAGCATGGCCATCTCCCCAGGGAGAGAGCTCTTGCTTTCTATCTCTCTGTCTCTTTCTATTTCTCCAGCAAGCACACATAAACTATAGCAAAAATCTTTTTTTTTTTTTTAAAAAAAAAGGAAGTCTTAGATTCTATCAACTAGTTAAAAGTGTTTAACTTCTTTGTTTTATGTTTTTTTTAACAGGAGATGAGGAGGACCAATTGTATTAATATTTTTTTTTGAGAGGATTTTGCTATAGGGCGCGTGCGCTCGCCAGACAGACAGAGAGAGACAGAGAGACAGAAAGCGAGAAATCACCCCCCCAGGGTGGATGGCCACGCTGCAATCCCTTCTCCTCCATTCTCCTCTCAGGATCTGGATCTGAGTTTAAGCCACCGGGTCCAGGACTTGAACTGCGGTCGACTACATGGGAGTCCAGCAACATAGCCATTACACTAACTGCTGGTCCCAATATTTTTTTTTTTAAGAGAGAGATCTTTATTCTTTCTTTTTTTTTTTTTTTTTTTTTTTTTTTTTTTTTTTTTTAGAGGTTTTTGCTATAGGGCGCATGCGCTCGCCGGACAGATAGAGACAGACAGAAAGCGAGAAATCACCCCCCAGGGAGGATGGCCACGCTGCAATACCTTCTCCTCCTTTCTCCTCTTGGGATCTTGGGCATGCATGCACACGCGCCCGGCGTGAGTTTTAAGCCACCGGGTCCGAGAGGCAAACAGCGGTCGACTATGTGGGAGTCCAGCGACATAGCCATTACACTAACTGTGGTCCCAAGAGAGAGATTTTTGCTATAGTGTACGTGCACTACCAGAGAGAAACAGACAGACAGAAAGCAAGAAATCACCGCTCAGGGGATGATCATGCCACAATCCCTTCTCCACCATTCTCCTCTCAGAAATTTGGGCACACACCTGGCAAGAGTTTTATACTGCTGGGTCCAGTACTCAAACCCAGGTGGACCTCGTGGAAGTCCAGTGACAACCATTCTGCCATCTGCTGGTCCCCAATTAATAGTTTTATTTCACTTTGAAATTTCAAAATATTTTTAATGACTTTTTTCCAAGAGTCATTTTATTATAGAATATTATGTAGAACCCATGTTTGTCCTCATCATAAGTATTACTTGGGGAGACTGAGCCAGAGCTTATACGTCAGCATAGATTAAAGAGCTGCAGTTGAATATGGTCTTTATATCAATACTTACTGACACTGGGTACATTCCTAGAAAACACAAATAGAGATGACCCACTTTTGATCTTTGTATGTTTTGTTATGAGTCTTTTCTTAGATGTTTGACAGTACTTTATTTTATATTAGGAAATATTTATGCTGATACAATGAATTATTTTAAAAATCTAGCTCCTCAATGACAGAATTCTCTAAATAAAACTATTAAATAGGTATTACATCTACTGTAAGAAATACAATAAAACACCATTTTTACTTTGCCTGATGTTGATTTTTCTATTTTCTTTTAAACAGAGGGCACATGCATTTGCTGGAGAGAGATAGAAAGAGAGAGAGAGAGAGAGAGAGAGAGAGAGAGAGAGAGAGAGAGAGAGAGGTAAAGTAAGAAAAGCCTTTCCTATGGGGAATGGTAACTTTACAATCCCTCTTTCTCCATTTCTCCCTCATTTGGGGAATGTAGGCACAAATGCACAGGCATCCGGTGTGTTTTTTCAAGCCACTATGTCTGGCTCTCAAACAGCACAGTCATTTGGGATTCTGTACTAACCCCCAAGCCACTTTATACCCTGTTGATCTTAAGATAAAAGCATGGTCATAATTTGCATCTTAATAAAATACCCCCAAATGTTATCAGATGCTCAATTTATGTCCTGGTTATTGATGATATTTACCTGCCATGGAAGAGCTATTACCTGATCTGAATCTCCTGGAGATCTCATTTCTATTACCTGCAAAATGATCTGATGGAGACTTGGGCCACACCATGCACAGGGTAATATATAAAAAGCAGGAGTCAGATGCAGTCATCCTGTCCACATAAGATGACATAAGCACTATGAAAGAATTTGTTGGGAGTCTCCAGTTTCACCACGTAGTGAGTCAACAAGTGAGCATTTTGTTGTTGTTTTGTTTTTGCCATAGAGTGCATGTGATTGCTGGAGAGAAAGACAGAGAGAGGAAAGCAAGAAACTACTTCTCAGGGGGGATGTCCATGCTGCAATCCCCTCTCCTCCATTCTCCCTTTGGGACGCCAGGCATGTATGCACACATACCTGGCAAGCATCTCAAGTTGCCAGTCTGGGACTCGAACCTTGGTTGGCTGTGTGGGAGTTCAGTGTTTTAACCACCATGCCACCTGGTGGTCACCAAAATATTTTGTGAATATATTCTAATAAATTTTAAGAACTATATCATCAGTTTCTAAAATTGTGTAACTTATTAAAATTCAGGCAAAACTTCCATTTCTAAAAACTGATAATGATAAAAATGATTAAAATAGAATCACAGGGGACCAGCAGTTAGCGTAATGGCTCTGTCGCTGGACTCCCAAGAACTGCAATTCGAGTCCCGGACCCGGTGGCTTAAACTCATGCTGGGTGTGTGTGTGTGCGTGCCCAAGATCCTGAGAGAAGAATGGAGGAGAAAAGATTGCAGCATGGCCATCCCCCCTGGGGGATGATCTCTCGCTTTCTGTCTCTCTGTCTCTCTCCGTCTTTCTGGTTAGCACACATGCCCTATAGCAAAAACCTCTCCAAAAAAAGAAAAAAATAATAAATAAAAAATAAAATCACAGGACTCTATATCAATATCAGCCTTGTATAGTTTTAGATAGTTCTTGAATTAGTGTCATTATAAGCATGCTAAAGATGATAGAAATTATTTAAAGTAAATAAGTAGAAAAAGGTTGTTCAAAATCCTTGCTTATCTGCTGGGGCTATCCTTGGAAAAATTCACATATATTCTGGACCAATTCGTAGTTTCGACCTCTAGTGTTAATTGTATTGCTTGCTCTGCAATTTGGTCAAACACAATCACACTTTTTTCACTGTTATTCCGGAATTCTGGATTGTGTCTCCAACATTTTCTAGAAGAGTATTTTGAATGTGAAAGATATTCGGTAAAAGCATATTATGAAATCAATATGACAAGAAGATACTCCATGACTATACCAAAGGTCAGCAGGCAAAGCTCACTTCCAAGCTTCAACTCTTTTAAACACTTCTTGTTAAAATAATAGTGATAGAAGGAAAAAAGTTATTTTCATTCGTAAAGTTGTTCTTTCCTATGTTAATTTATTAATCATTTGAAACCATAGATTATTTCCAATGAAACAAAACTCAGAGGTGTTTAAGCTACATAAATACTCTTTATATCTATCATCTATCTTATTTATCATATCTATCTATATGATAAATATTGTATCTATTGCATCTGTTTATCTATGTACTGGGCATGTCTGGCTGTCTACAAGCAGATCTCATGAAGGACTGATTTAAAGAAAATATCAACAAACTTCAAGGATATAGTGATTTTGAGGCTAAGAACTGAACATAAACCAACCAAAGGTATCCAAGCAACTGAGGGACAAAATCCATCTCTTAACCATGCAGCACTATAGAAAAGGAAAAGGTGATTAAGGGGCAATCTTGATCCAGAATAATGATGTGACTGAAGGAAGGGAAAAAAGTTATACTTCTCAGAAAATTGCCTTCTAGCCCATTTCTAGCTGAACCTCAAGACTCTCAGAGATCTTAGGAAAATGAAATTATAAATTGATAAGCCTAAGATTTAATAAGAAGCCAAATGCGAAGAACCATTGTCTTTCTCACAAATTTTACTAATGGGCATTTTATTTACTGCAGTGACTGCAGGAACACAGCAAGGACCACACAGCTATGATGTAAAGGCAGAGAATATTCCCTAAGGAAGCTGACCCATGATAACTGGGGATGCCGGAAAGGACCTCACCAACTAAGGCTGGTATGCAGGAGAGAGAGATGCTGAGGACAGAAGAAGGCAACAGTAATGACGGTACAACATTGTGCAAGGGTCCCAAATCCCAAGGGAACTAGAAAGAAAAAATTAGGTGTTATAATATGAACTATTTTTGTGATGCTTTGTATCAATCCAAAGGATTATGAAAACTCAAGTAACACAGTAAACACATAAAAATATTTGTAGTCCATACACTGAAGTCAAAGGAATGTTATAAAGGCTGTTTAACCAAACATAATTTACTCATCTTAAAAATGTGCTTATGGGGACCAACAGTTGGCGTAATGGCTGTGTCGCTGGACCCCATGTAGTCGACCACAGTTCGAGTCCCAGACCCAGTGGCTTAAATTCATGTCGGGTGCGAGTGCGTGCATGCCCAAGATGCGGAGAGGAGAATGGAGAAGGGATTGCGCTGTGGCCATCCTCCCTGGGGGGGTGATTTCTCGCTTTCTGTCTCTTTCTGGCAAGCGCATGCACCCTATCGCAAAAACCTCTCCAATTAAAAAAAAAATAAAAAGTTTTATGTTTTATACCTAGGGAGAAAAATACCACCATATAGCATTTTAAGTTTTTTCCTGGTCCAAACCTTCCTGGCACCAGGCGTCGGCTTTGTGGAAGACAATTCCTTTACAGACCAGGGTGGGGGAGCATCTTGATCTCTGATAACTCAACTACATACACCGGTTTCCACTACTATCACCCTGAGATAACAATAAAACAATCACACAGCAAAGGGTTTGCACTCCTAGGAGAATCCAATACTGCCACTGACAAGAAGCAGAGCCCTGGCGGCAATATGAGTGATGGAGAGTAACTGCAAACAATGACAAGCCTCACCTGCTCAATGGCCACCCCATGCCCTGCTGCACAGCAAGGTAGTAGAGACCCCAACAGGGCATGGACTGATACCAGTCTCAAACAGGCCACAACTAGCACCAGTCCACAGTATGGGAGTTGAAGACCCCTGATATAATATGGTTAATGTTAGTTAATTTTAGATATACTCATGTTTTCTCACTCGAGTATGATTACCCATACTTTTGAAGGGAAAAGGGATGTGTGTTACATTTATTTGATTTCCTCTCAATATGTAGCAGAAACGTAGCACAGAGGTTTGATATATGGAAATTCACAAATAGCAGGGCATTCATTTGAACTCATCCATGAACTCTACCAAAGAAAAATACAGACAACAGCTAAAATTGCTTCAATTAATCTTAAGCAAGATTTATTATGGTGTCAAATTAGATTCTAAATTTCTATTGTGCACAAAATTAGAAAATAAGTAGATATAACCTCAAAGTATTCTGTTTTTTAAAAAATATATTTTATGATATATGTTTCTTATTATGGCAGTCTTCTTAGTGGCCATCTGCTTAACCTGTGTCTTTCAAGCTTATTCAGACACCAGTTCGTCATCATGATTACATCAAACAAATCTTTTTCTTTATTTTTTCATCAGCACATTTTCCTTGCAACAGAGGAGATAAATTGGGAGAAGAAATATCAGGAAGAAGACAAAATTATTTGAGAGAAAGTATTCTGTATAGTGAAAAGAAGTAGAGAATTGTAACCATTTTTATCAAAACGAGTATACTCATAACTGTACCAACTTTATTATCTTTTTTATAATGCAAAATTTACAAACTCAACTGCCTTTTGCTAATTTTATTTATTTTTTTACTATAATTTAGAGAGTAAGCAGGAATTCAGAGTATATACAATATATATGTACACATATATTTCCTACCCTTTGGTGCCATCATGAGGCCAGAATAACAAAATACTAAGAAACGCACATCTCCAAAGTAACCCAAGGTTTTGATATTTTCTTTGCATTCAAAATGTAATTATCTAGAGAATGAGAATTTATTTCAGAAATGTAATTGCTTTTACCATAATTGAAACCCTTCAACCAACAAATCATAGCTCATATATCTATGTAGGTACTTCATTGAAAGGAATAAAAATATACCTTAACATTTTAGGTAAGTGTAAAATTACATTTTTAAAAAGAATTAGAATCAATAAAATATTTATGTTTGATGTTATATAGCTATGTAGCTTAAGTTTTTAGCCCAAAGCCTTTAGAATATTTTAAATCAATCATAGCAATAGCTTAGCTTTATATATTCATTCATGTATTCAACCTATGATAGCACAGAGTTGCATAGAAAATAGTATGATATAGTATCTGAAGCCTCAAAACATGATGTTATGAATCATAATAAGAAAGTATGCTTTTTATGAGAATGGAACAAATGACAATAGCATGAGTATGGCAAAGCAATGCATTAGAAAGAATGGCTAATAAATATCTAAGGACTCACTGTCCAGATAATGTTAAAGTACTAGATTAGATTAGATCAGATGATTCAGTGTTTGAAATCATCACCACAAAGTACCTCTACAGAAATTACAAAATATGCTTTATTAAAGATCTCAACCAAATATATCTTGTTCTGCTACCTGTGTGTTCTATCCATATTACTATCCCTAGGTTCATATTCTGTCTATTTCAATCATTATCTACATCAGTAGAGTTTAAAACAGGTTAACAATAGGATTTACTCATCTACTTTCTCCCTCCATTTATTAATTAATTTATTTTTTAGTCTGAATTCTTAAAGTTTTCTCCTATGATAAAAATGTGATTCCTAATAATAACGTGATGCCTCATAAGAAGCCCAAAACCTGAGTTCTCACTGGTTCTCAAAAATCTGTTTATTTTTGGGAACCAGCAGTTAGCGTAATGGCTATGTCACTGGACTCCCACGTAGTTGACCGCGGTTCGCGTCCCAGACCCGGTGGCTTAAAACTCACGCCGGGTGCGTGTGTGTGCGTGCCCAAGATCCCAAGAGGAGAAAGGAGGAGAAGGGATTGCATCATGGCCAACCCCCCCGAGGGGTGATTTCTCGCTTTCTGTCTCTCTGTCTCTTTCTGTCTGTCTGGTGAGCGCACACGTCCTATAGCGAAAACCTCTCCAAAAAAAAAAAAAAAAAATCTATTTATTTTTCTGTCACTTTGTCTTCATGGCAGTTAGAAACTGAAAAGCCCTCAGATTTTCCCTGTAAAATATGGGTTCTCTTTCAGGAGAGAAAGTTTCACTATGCATATCTCTTGCTTGTCTCAGTTTTTTTTATTTACTAGAACGACAATAGACAAAGTAAAAAATAAAACTGCTGAATGGGTTTTTATCTTCCTTTGTTCCTTAGGTGTTCTCTTCTCATCTTATTCATATACCTAGTACCTCTGTACAGTATATCCATATTTTATAAGAAACATAAGCACTACCATCAGCTTCAGTTTTAATAAAAGTAGTCCATAGTGCTTTCTTTTCCTTCACTTGTCTCAGAGACAGACCTTACCTAGTAGGTAGAAATAGTGATAATTTGTTCGTGCTTAACATTAGTGGTGATCCCCTTTTGTGACTTGGCCTCCAGCATCCTTTCAGCATAATCACAGTGCTAATCCCAGGTTCGCCTTGGGCATATATTACCCCTATTTGGCCCCTGTAACACTGCTCAAGATAGATCGTTATCTTTAACATTTATCCTAGGGATGAACAGAAGTTAAGTTTCCCTCAAATGTAATAGTATCAAAGGCCCCTTTCACCAATGGGAGTTACCAAAAAAAAAAAAAAGGAAAGGTTTTTGCCCAGATAAAATGCTCATGGGCACCTACTCTAAGACTAGCATTTATCACAGTGCTTGGGATCCATCATCATTGGAGATAAAAAGGAGCTTTCTGTCACCTATAACCTCCTCCTGGAAGGACAAGACTATTCCTATGTTAGATGCTATATAGTGTTCATATATTTAAATGCCATCTCATCATAATTCTATTCATCTCACATAAAATGGTTTCTTTCCATTCCAACGACATCATATCTTGCTTTTAGTTCATGGTATTAGAGATAGCCAGAGGAATAGAACTAATAGAACAAACGGAGAGAGACAGAGAGAGAGAGAGAGGGAGACTGTGGGAATTAACTCATACAATTACAAAGGCCACGAAAACCCACAATCTGCTGTCTGTAAACTGAAGAATCAAAAAAGTTGGATGCATAATTCCGTCTTAGTTCAATAGCCCAGGAACCAGGGCAGCTGATGGTGTAAGTCCCAGTTCAAGTCTAAAGTTCTGGGAACCAGCGGCACCTATGTCCAAAGGCAGGAAAAGATGGATGTCCAAGCTCAACAAGAAGATAAAGTTGACCTTTCCTCCACTTTTTGTACATTTTGAGGCCTCAATGGATCAATGATGAGGGTCATCTTTTATTCAGATTAACAATTAAAACACTAGACTAGGGGCCAGCAACTGACACAATGGTGAAGGCACTCCTATATGGTCAACCATGTTGAGTACCAGACCTGGTGGCTTGAAACTCACACCAGGCATGTGTGGATGCAGGACCAAAATTCTAAGAGGATGGAGGAGAAGGGATTGTGGCGTGGCCATCCCCCCCATAGGGTGATTTGTCACTTTCTGTATATCTGTTTCTTTGTCTCTCCAGTAAGACACACACCCTATAGCAAAAATATCTCAAAATAATAATAATATAAATAAATAAATAGGGACCAGCAGAAGGCATAATGGTTACATCGCTGGATTTCCACATGGTCGGCTGCAGTTTGAGTCCCAGACCTGATGGTTTTCAAACTCACACCGGGCACGTTTGCATGTGTGCCCATAATCCTGAGAGGAGAATGGAAGAGAAGGGATTGCTGTGTGACCATCCCCCCTTTGGGGATGATTTCTTACTTTCTCTCTCTCTCTCTCTCTCTCTCTCTCTCTCTCTCTCTGTCTCTCTGGTAAGCACACACACTCTATAGCAAAAATATCTCTTGAAAATAAATCAATAAATAAATTGATAGACTCTTCTAAACATACTCAGAAACACTCAGAAATAATGTACTGGGGATCTCTTAGCCCAATCAAATTGACACACAAAATTAATTATCAATTATCAATTAATTATCAATTAATTTTTGTAGTTTGGGGAAAGGAAATAAAATTTAGGAGACAACAGAGTATGCAAGTATTCAGTTTGGGCCTAAGAAAAAAGAATTCAAGTTATATTAGAAGGTATTAATGTCAACAACATGTTACACAGGTTATGGAAATGAACTGTGAAGAAACTCAATGATTGTCAACAGCAGGGAGTCACTGCCACTCCAGGATAAAAGGGATAAATGAGTGAGACAGCATGGGGAAAGCCTAAGGGACGGTGTCACTATATAGAAAGTGGTACTGCATCACTCCTGTCTAGAAGGATCCAGAGTCATGCAAGTTCCAGACAAATGGTACACTTAAGACCTATCCCCTTCTTCTCCCTTCCTGCAGGCTTTCTGTGTCTGGCTAATGAATCACTATGCAGACCTACCAGAATCCCTCCATAAGGAAACAAGATACTCTGCCTGCAGAGATAAGCCTCCCAAACACATGAAGCAGAGAAACAGAACAATGAGAAATGTATCTCGGGACAAACTGTCCCAAGATTGGCACAGTCTAGGCAAGCAGGCAAATAGGAAAGACATGCTGTTGGGTATTTGTTGGTAGAAGAACAAAATCTGAAAGGCTATACATGCTTAGTATTTCCCTCATCCACATATTTCTGTTTTGTGTTTGTCATTCTTATTTTAAAACAATCCATGGTTTGTTCTTTTGAATCAAAAACCTCTCTACCTCCAAAAATGACACATAAATATTTTTTATTTCTTTGACATGTTGCAATTAAGAATCATGCATAATTTATTAACATTAATTTCTCTTTATAAAAGATAAAGTATTCTTTATGCATAAAATGGAGTTACTGTGAAAATAATTTTCAACTAAATTAGTTTTGCGTTTTGTTCCCTGCTGCTAGTAATGAAAACATATCTCCCAGCAGTGATGAAAGCATAATTTCTAATGGTTCACAGCAAAGAGAGCTCTCATATTTGATAAACTGGGTATGGTGAAAAGTATAATCACAACATTGAGGCTATTTCATTTCAACTAAATGCATCTACAAATTACATTATTAAAGATTTTTTGAGTCTTTAATAATTATACTGTAACTTTTGAAGTTTTTAATTAGTGAATTCAGCACATTTTTAGGCTAAGAAAACAGACCCATATTTCTATTGCGTTGTTGGAAAAGTCATGATGAATTTTTCAATGCAAAAAAGTGTCATGACTTTTCTGACAACACAATAGTTGGTTATTTCTATAATTTCTATTAAGTAATTTAAATAATTTTATAAAATACCCTGTTTTAGCCTAGGCTTCAGTGTCATAGGTGGTAGGATACCGCTCTGTAATGCTGAAGCCACCTGGAAGGCCAGGGTTCAGATCCTGGACCAACCTGAATATGCTGGATACAGTGTGAATGTGTTCCAGGCTAGCTAGCTAGAAGGCCAGGACAGGAGGATGGTGGTGTGATGAGACTCTAAGTTGTCTGTGTCTCTCTCTGTTTCTCTCTCTCTCTTTCTCTCTCTGTCTGATTTCTGGAGGGGAAAAAAAAAACTTTCAAAAAATATTCTATTTCCTCTATCAAAATAACCACTAATATTGAATACTATCTTTGGATGAACTAAAACTGTAAGTAAGGCAATGTAAAATATACATATACATAAACAAGCACACACTCAAAATATAGGCAATTTTAATTTCCTATTACAGGGCTTTTTGTATAATACCTATGAAGCCTAAACTTAATCTAAAGATTCCATTATATTAGTAGTAACTGCTCAGAAAATATAACTTAAAAAATAATAGGATGACTCTCTAGACTACAAATTCATTAAATAGAAACAGATGCAGATAACATTTTATTGTCATTTATAAATACTTAGATCATAACTTTTGTAAACTGCACCCTGGCAGCACGTTCCCAGTACTCAAAATCCCACTGAAATAAGCCACAGATTATATAGAGCAAATGACCATCACCAAAAACATATAATTGACAGAACTTCCTGTGGATAAATACTGACCAAGCAGAGCTATCACTTTTGTTTATAATATTTATCCATGTGATATCTAAATCTGCCAGTAAGGAAGGTGCTAAGAATCATGGCTTCAAAATGATAATTATCTAATTTGAAGAAAAAGATCATTGAAGTCACCAGATACTGTGGCATTCAGTTTTTCTATCCTTGTCTTCAGAAAATAAAAGCAAAAATGAGGGAACAGAATTTGACCAGAAAGTCTGGGCACCTGAAAGTGAAACCTGAAAAGCTTTGTCTCCCAGGCCTGAAGGTTCTCTGATAGTTATGACAATGATATGAAGACTATATATATATCTTAGATATATTATTATTAGATATACTTTTAATATATATATATCTTAGATATATTATTATTAGATATATTTTTATATATATATCTTAGATATATTATTATTAGATATATTTTTATATATATATATCTTAGATATATTATTATTAGATATATATTAGATATATATACATATATATACACATATATAGATAGATATAATTAGAGTATCATCAATACTAGAAAACCAGAGGAAATTCTACTAGACAAAAATCCAAGGCACATAAAATGAGCATCATTTTTCATTCATTTCGCTTTGTACTATTTTTGAGGAATTTCAACACACTTATTGACCCTATAAATCTTATAAGGCCACTCAAGGACTTTACTTCTCTCCAGTGGAAGGACTTTATACACAACTCACATTAGATTAACAATACTTACTCTCCCAAAAATTTGATTTGTAAATGAATATGTAGTTTTAGATGGAGGAGACATGCTCTCTTTTCCAATGTCAGAATTTTAAAAACAAAATCATGAGAACAACCTAAATATCCTTCAGCTGATACATTAATAAACACAAAGTGGGTTATCATAAAATAGAATATTACTCAGCTATAAAAAAAGAAAGATCTGGGATCAGCAGGTGGTATCATGGTTAAGGTACTGGACTCCCACATGGCCAACCATGGTTGAAGTCCTGAACCTGGTGGCCTGAAACACATGTCTGGCATGGTTGGATGTGTGCCCAAAATCCAAGAAGGAGAAAGGACTGTGGTATGGCCATCCCTCCCAGAAGGTAATTTACCTCTTTCTCTCTCACTGTCTCTCTCTGTCTCTTTCCAGCAAGTACACCAAGTACACATGACCTATAGAAGAAGAAGGAGGAGGAGGAGGAGGAGGAGGAGGAGGAGGAGGAGGAGGAGAGAAGAGAAGGAGAAGAGAAGGAGAAGGAGAAGAGAAGAAAGGAGAAGGAGAAGGAGAAGGAGAAGGAGAAGGAGAAGGAGAAGGAGAAGGAGAAGGAGAAGGATCCAGTTGCATTGATGTTCTGCAGACTGAGATAACCTGGAAGACCCAGTCTCAATTCCTAGTCCACCTGAAGTATTAATGTGCACCTATAATTCTATCAGTTCAGTAGGCTGAGGCACGAAATCACAAGCTCAGAGATGGTCTTGGCAACATAGTGAAATCCTGTGCTACATGCTCATATTCTCATACTCTCATCTGAGAAAGATCTCCTCCTCAAAAAAAGACCTTGTTCCTTTTTTTTTTTTTTTTTTTTGAGAGAGAGAGAGAGAATTTTTTGTTATAGAGCATGTGTGCTCACCAGAGACAGAAAGCAAGACATCACCTCTAGGGGGATGGCCACATTGCCATCCTTCTCCATTCTCCTCTAGATATTTTGGACATACATACACACATGCCCAGCATGTTTCAAGCCACAGGGCCCAGGACTTGAACTGCAGTAAAACACGTGGGAATTCAGTGCCTTAACGACTACATCATCTGCTGAACCCGAGATGCTGTCTTAAAAGAAATAATAAATACTATTTAAAAAAATAAGAATAAATAAATAAAGTCGTCATTTTGTTCCAACTGCTACACTGGTGATGCTAGCACACTACAGTGTTGGAAACCACATGGTGACTATGGTTTGGATCCTGAATTGGCCTGAAAAACATGCTCATTGCATACACAGGCACTTAGGATCCTGATGAGCTGGAGGAGGGCTTGGGAAGGGGGATCACTGCATGATAAAACTTGGTCAAGAATGTTCTTCCTCTCTCTTTTTCAACCTCTTTCTTTCTCTTTCAGGCATGCAGACATACTTTCTATCATAAAAAGAAAATAAAAATTATAAAGAATAAAATAGCAGTATGTGATAAAGCATAAATGAACCTTGGAAAGAATATGCTACATGAAAGAAATAAAACACAAAGGACACATCTTATATGACCATTTCTATGAATAGCCAGGATAGGAAATTCATAAAGACAGAAATCAGCTTAGTAGTTGCCAAAAGCCTTCAGGAAGAGGAGATATGGGCAGTGACTACTTAATAGGTAGAGACTTTTTTGGCAGGGATGATGTTCTAAAACTAGAGAGTGGTGGTGTAATGGCTATGTCACTGGACTCCCATGTAGTTGACTGTGGTTCGAGTCCTGGACCCGGCAGCTTAAACTCATGCCAGGCGAGTGTGCATGTGTGCCCAAGATCCTGATAGTAGAATGGAAGAGAAGGGATTGCAGTGTGGCCAACCCCCTTGGGAGACTGATTTCTTGCTTTCCTGTTCTCTGTCTCTCTCGGTATTTCTGGTGAGCGCTCATGCCCTGTAACAAAAATCTTTCAAAACAAAAACAAAAAACTAGAGAGTGGTCGCACAACATTTTGAATGTATTAAATGTCACTGTATTGCATTTTTTTTTTTTTGAGAGGTTTTTCACTATAGGGCGCATGCACTCGCCAGACAGAGAGAGACAGAGAGATAGAAAGCGAGAAATCACCCCCCAGGGGGGATGGTCACGCCGCAATCCCTTCTCCTCCATTCTCCTCTCGGGATCTTGGGCACGCACGCACACGCACCCGGCGTGAGTTGTAAGCCACCGGGTCCGAGACGCAAACCGCGGTCGACTACGTGGGAGTCCAGCGACATAGCCATTATGCTAACTGCTGGTTCCCAACTGTATTGCATTTTAAGATGATTAAAGTGACAAACTTTACATTTTATATATATATATACATAATATATATATATATATATATATATATATATATAAAATATATATTTCTATGATAAAAATAATTATCATGAGAAAAAAAAAAGGAAAACATTAATTCCTAATTATGAGATCCAAAACTAAAAACACATTTGAACAACCTGGCTCCTGATTACCTCTCTGTCTTGTACTCTGCTATTTACCCACTCAGTCTTTGTCCCCTACACTGGGACTACTATCGCACCAACAATCCAGTCACACTTCTGTTTTAGGAACATTATATCAACTCTTCCGTCTCCCTGGATCACTACTCCCTGGATAACAGCATTGCCAACTCCTTTCCTTCATTGCCAATCTCATTATCTAAATACCATTTTTTCAAAGAGGTTTACCTTGGCTACCTTATTTACATTTTAAGTCTTCTCAGCATGCCAGTCTTCACATTTTCATCCCTCCCTGCTACCTTTACATTTTCTGTACTACTTCTCCCTCTCCCATGTCCTATATAATATGTTCATTTACTTTATCATTTTTTATTGTCTGTATCTTTATTCTTTTCCTTTAGAACGTAAGTTTTTTGATAACAGATACTTTTATTTAAATCACTCAAAAAGGAAACTCATATTCTTAGAAGAGATGCCCTGAAAATATATATGTATATACCTTATATCTAATATATACACATATTTATTATATTTCATATATGTATTATATATCTGTATACAAATATATATTATATAACTATATTATATATACATGATAAAAGAAAAATATTTTCTCTAAGGGGAAATTAATTTTTTTCTATTGAGTTATTTTAACCCAAAAACTAGATCCATTTATCAGGCAGAAATAATGCTTGCCAAAGGCTATGTTGCTGGACTCCCACGTAGTCGACCGCGGTTTGAGTCCTGGACCCGGTGGCTTAAACTCACACCGGGCGCGTGTCCGTGCGTGCCCAAGATCCTAAGAGGCAAATGGAGGAGAAGGGATTGCGGCGTGGCCATCCCCCCTAGGGGGTGATTTCTCGCTTTCTATCTCTCTGTCTCTCTCTGTCTGTCTGGCGAGCGCATGCGCCCTATAGCAAAAACCTCTCCCAAAAAAAAAAAAAAAAGGTAGGCTCCTAGAAAGAGCAGTACAAAGGTTTCCCAATAGCATCTTTCCTTTTAGGAAAATGACTTTATCTCATGCAGACTTCTTCAGTGCTTTTTACATTCTAAAGACAGAGGACACTTACAGGATACCTTCCTAACCTTATGTGGAATATATGATAAGAGGTCATAAACTGCATCAAGATTAGAACAAAATGTCCTGGAAGAAAAAAACCATCACAAAACTTGCACCGCTCCAAGGTTATTATGTTGACTCCAGAAAAAAAAGAAACCCAAATTCATCCGTAACTCTTTAAGATTGAAACTGGTTTTAAATATTACCCTAAAGATAAAGCTAGGCACAATAGTTTCACAGAGAATCTACCAAACATTCAAGAAACAATTAATTTTAAGCTTAAACTCTAAAAACTGTACAAAATAAGGGCAACTCTCCAACTATTTTATAAAGCTGATATATTACCTCACTAACATACCCAGAAAGAAAGAATATAAGAAAGGGAAATTTAGGGCCTGTCTTAAAAAAGAATACACATTTTTTTGTGTGTGTACTCATTGGTAATTTAGCAAGATAAACCTTATTCTAGGTTATAAAGTCACTTTCAGTAAAATTAAAAAGAAGATTAAACTCATGCAAACGATGTTCTCTGATCAAAATGATAAAAAAGTTAGAATTCAGTAACCGAAAGATATATTGAAAGATAGTTGGAAATTAGATAGCACATCTCTGAATAACCTATGGGTCAACTAAGAAGTCAAAAGTGAAAGTAGAATATATGTTTTCTGAATGAAAATGGAAAAACAACACATCAAAATTTGTGAGATTCAGCTAATGCTATTGAGGGAAAAGGATAGCACTGGATACCCCTCTTAGAACAGATGAAGTGTCTCAAATCTTATAAATCGCCTTAACTTCCCCCTTAAGAAACTAGAACATAAAGAACAAGATATACCCAAAATAATGGAAATAGAAAATATCAGAGTGAAATCAGTAAAAAGGAAAACAGAAAAACAATAGATAAAATCAATGAAATAACTGTTTCTTTTAGAAGTATCAGTAAGGTTTATGAATCCCTAGCCAGACATCTAGGAAAAACTTAGAATTAAAATCATACTGAAAATAAAAAAACAAATAATTTCCTTCTAAGTTCAGGAATAAGATAAGGAAGTCTTTTAGATGAAGGAAATATAGGAAATAATAACCATTCATAATATTAAGTATTTTCCCTAAAATCTGTTTCCAATTCATTTGCTTATTCAGATTTCGTACATCAAAAATGCCAGTTAGATGATAGAAAACATAGATTGCTAAATTGACAGTTTCATTGCCTCATTCTTGCTCTTTTAAAAATAGCCAGAAATAATATTCTGATTTTAACAGTTTCACAATTTAAAAAGTACAAGATAAAACCCTAGTATCTGACATAAGATTTGATTCAAAAACAGAGAGAATGATTTTCAGCTCCCCTTGTCTTGTTCTTTCTCGGAAACAAATGGTTTAGTGAAAACACACCGGCCTGAAAGTACTAGTATCTGGATCCTACTCTAGGCTCCACCATTAACTAATTCTGACTCCTGAGCACCTAAGTCATTTCATTTCTCTGATTTCAGTTTTCTAACCTGAAGTATGAAGTTAAGAGTAAGCACTGTTTCTAAAACTGGAGTCTCAATCTCCTTAGTAATGACTGAATACATTCTCAAAACCCTACCATTTCTACCTCAGAGTTTTAATCTTCTAAGCACTAATATCAGCATTTTTCCAGATTATCTGTAGAATGACCTACAATAAAAATGTATTTGAAGACTCATAGTTATATTTGTACTTATGCCCAGCAGTATGTCATTAACTGAAATAGTCTTGCAAAAAGAACTCATGGGATAAAGAAATGCAAATATTTTGTCTTCACCAACTGAAGGCTAAAAGTTATAAAGATAGGTGTAAAATAAGATTTCCTGGTAGGGCAGTGAATAAAACTGTGGGAGAATTGATTGAGTCTCCTCACGCTATATGTTATTATGGGCAGTGTGAATATGTCAAAGAGAGTGGGAGAGGACCCAAGCACAGTATATCAGTACCATTTCCAGGTTTGAGGAAAATTTAGTTTGAACAAGACAGCCACATCTATAATATTAATTTTATCTGCTGTACATTACATTGATGTTATTAATCTGAAGTCATCAATATAGCCTTAGTTATTTAATTAATTAGTTTGGTTCTATCATTTTAAAGGATAAGTACTAAGTTTATGTTTCATCATATTTAGGAAAACAAAATAAAAATCATTTGTACCAAGACCAAAGAATGGTAATAATTTTGTTTTCTGCTTTGAAGAGTTTCATGAATAACTGAATGTGAGAACTATTGAGTTAAGCATTCTCAAATACTCTTCTGCTGTCAAGTACAATGCTATGCTCCATTCTCTGCATATATACCGTATACAACCACTAGAGGGCAGCAAAACAATTGGACTAAATGTGATTTTTCTTTATCTTCCTCCTGTTGTCTATGAAAATTTAGGATTAAGAAAAAGTCTACTATTTCTATGTTATATGTTTAACCTATCAGCTTTTTATTCTAATGCTCTAAGAAAATCTCTATGAGTCTCCTTAAACTTAGCTCCTAATAATTCTTTCTTGCTAAAATATAATCCTGTTATTTTGCCTTGTTTTAGGATAACAAATAGTTGATAGACAGCAACAAACTTAAAATAAAAAGAAACAGTCAAAGGATTGGAAATTGTGACATGTGTGGAATGTAGTATTAACTAGCACTCTCAATTTTACAAATTATGTCAAATCTATCAGACAATACCAGCAACGTTTTGTGAAAAATGACATCATACAGGTCATTTTTGAACTTACAGTAACTGCATTATAAACATAAAATTAAGGAGGCATGGTGATTAAGTTCTGGCTCCCCACAGGGCCAACCGTGGTTTGAATCCTGGACCCTCTGGTTTGAAAATCACATCAGGCACACATGCATGAGTGCCCAAGACCCCAAGAGGAAATGGAAAGGGACTGGGGTGTGGTCATGTCCCCTGGGAGGCGTGCTTTCTCAATTTCCCTCTCTCTGTCTCTTTTAGGGCAAACACATACATCCTATGGCAAAAACAAAAACTCATAAAATTAAACAAGTAAACGTGAGTCTAATGCATATTATATTTTATTTGTTATGTTTACAATATCCTCATTTTGGGGTAAGCAGGTGGTGTGGTGATTAAGGCATTGCATCCTTCATGGCCGACAGAGTAGCTAGAGTCCTGGATCTAGTGGCTTGAAAATCACCATAACCAGGACCAGCAGATGACATAATGGTTACTTTGCTGGATTTCCACATAATTGACCGTGGTTCATCATTCGTGTCTCAGACTTGGCAGCCTAAAACTCACGCCAGTTACATGTGCGTGCATGCTCAAGATCCCAAGAGAAGAGTGGAGGAGAAGAGACTGTGGCATGGTCACCCTCTTTGTGGGAGTGTCACTGGACTCTGATGTAGTTGACAGTAGTTCAACATTTAAGCCACCAGGTCTGGTGGCTTAAAACTCATGCCAGGCATGTGTGCATGCATGTCTAAAAATCCCAAGAGGAAAATGAAGGAGAAGGAATTGTGGCACACACACAAACATACTTTCTGTTTCTCACTCTCTCCAGCAACCACATGTATCCTTTAACAAAAATCTCTCTTTAAAAAGGGGGGGAGAGATCAGAAGATGATGTAATGGTTTTGTCACTGGACTCCCACATAGTTGACCATGGTTTGAGCACTAGATCTGTGGCTTAAAACTCACATGTGTACCCAAAATCCTGAGAGGAGAATGGAGAAGGGATTGTGGTGTGTCCACCTATCCTCGGAGGTGATTTCTCACTTTCTGTCTCTCTTTCTGTCTTTGTCTCTCTGGCAAGTGTACATGCCTATAGCAAAAATCTTTCTTAAAAAAATAAAAAAGAAAGAAAGAAAACCATTCAACAGACAAAAAAAAAAGGAAAACTATCTGTTGATGACAATGTGTACTATAATTTCTTTGACTACACTAACATATAGTGTATTCATGCTGGGAAAATTCAGTCTCAATGTTGTAAAGATATACAGTGATTGAATGTGGAAAAAAAACCTAAAAAACATAAATAAAAAAATTATTAAAAAGAATAGCTGCATAGAAGGACCAGCCTGTTGTTTAGTCTGCAAGATATACTCTAGACAAGCTTAACCAATGAAAAGAGGCAAACCTCTCTGACATCTCCCTCTTCTCACAGGTCAAAGTTGTTTCCATGGTTCATTGAATCCCCCGCATTCCAAATCCCTTCATGTCACTACTGGGTAACCAAGATCCCATTTCCTGGGCTGCAGTATTTCATCAGAGTGAAGAAGTGGTAGAAGCAACAAAATATATGTTCTGCAGTTTTTCAGAATATATCCAAACATGTTTCCTCATTTGTATATTTTATTTTATCTTATTATTTTAGTTATGAAATAAAATAGGAGGTTATTATTTCGTAAATAATAAACTTGAATCTCCTTGTTTGAAAGAAGGTCTCAGTAATTGGTTTGTGTTATTTTCTCTGGGTACACACTCATTCTCCAGTGAATCTCAAAAGAAGAATTCTAGCTTTTAGAATTGCATACGTTCATCTCAAACTGCAAAATAAACAAACAAAAACTATTACCTTTTAACTTTTATCTTTCACTGTTAGAAATATTCTATGCATAGGCCCAGCTATGGCAGTGTGCATTGCTAAGAGACTGCTCCAGAGGCTGAGACCACATGCAAAGCCCAGGTTCAATTCCTGGCCCAACTTAAATTATTGTGGCCTGCACCTGTAATCCTAGTGACACAGGAAGTGAGGCAGGAGGATAAAAATATGATGAGATCTTGCTTATAGACTATATATAGAAAGATAGATAGATATAGATATAAGATTTTTGTCATGGGTCACATGCACTTGCCAGAGAGAGACAGAGCAAAGGAAAGTGAGAAATCACCCCCTGGGGGGATGGCCATGCCGCAATCCCTTCTCCTCCATTCTCCCCTTGGGATTTTGGGCATGCACGCACATGTGCCTGGCATGATTTTTAAAGCCACTAAGTTCAGGATTCGAACCACAGTCGGCCACCTGGTAGTCTAGCACCTTAAGCACCACTTCACCTGCTGGACTAATTCTGTTTTTTAAAAATAGGTCCAGGGCCAGCAGGTGGTATAGTGGTTAAGGTGTTGGGCTCCCACATGGTCAATCACGGTTCGAGTCCTGGACATGGCAACTTGGAACATGCCAGGCACGTGTGCATGAAATCCTGAAAGGAGAATGGAGGAGTGGGGATTGTGACACGACCATCTTCCCTTGGGGTTGATTTCTCATTTTCTGTCTCTCTCTGTCTCTGTCTCTTCAGTGAGCACATGTACCCTATAACAAAAATCTTTTTTAAAAAAGTCTAG
Organism: Tupaia tana; assembly: GCA_026018925.1. Taxonomy (NCBI): domain Eukaryota; kingdom Metazoa; phylum Chordata; class Mammalia; order Scandentia; family Tupaiidae; genus Tupaia; species Tupaia tana. The sequence goes on from JAKSZU010000008.1 coordinate 33,978,449, forward strand.
CCTGATGGTATGGTCAGCAGTAAACTGAACTGCAGTGCTGGGAGTCATATGTCTGACTGGGGTTGGATCCCCAAGTAAGTTAAAACATGCTGGTGTATACCCATGATCTTGATGAGCCGGAAGGCCAGATAAGGGTGGGACCCTGTGAGGTGGCTTCTCTACCTCTTTCTCTCTCTCTCTCTCTCTCTCTCTCTCTCTCTCTCTCTCTCTCTCTCTGTGTGTGTCTTTCTTATGCACATACATACAATGTCTATCATGAAATAAATAAATAAAAAAAGTTTCTATCCTGCCTTTAAGGTATCTGTGGAAATTCATAGAGAAGGAGATCAACAAATCTATTTCAAGCTTTGTGTATTTATTATTGTGAAAAGGTAAGGAGCCAGGATGGCAGCAAAGGCCATTATCCACATCATATGTGATGAAATCTTCATCCACAGGAGCTTTTACTTGCCCCTTCTTCTCCTTTCCTGTAGCTACTTGCCAAAGAGAAACCCTGATTATCTCCCACCTAGCCTAATTCAAATGTCTTTCTTCTTAGGTCCCTATCGCCAGATCCTCCACTCCCACTTCAAGTTCTTCTCACCTGTTTTCCTGATAGAGCAATTTTTGAAGAACTGTTATTTCCTATATTGAAAAAAAATCTTGAGATTCCTTAGTTTAGTTTCAAAAGTTTCTCCCTAGCTGTCCTCTTCTTACCTTCTGTTATCCTTTTTATGAATCTTCCACTCTAGCCAATAAGCCAGCTCTTCACTGTTTTCTCTAAATCACGGGCTATCAATGCATCATAGCCTGATACCACAGGATTAAGTAGGCTAGCTAGACTTACTATTGCACTTTGGTTAAGAAGCTAGACTTACAGAAGAAGTAGGAATAAAAGGTAACATCTAAATAAAACTGTACTACTGAGGGAAAAAAAAAATCTCAGTTTCTCAATAATTGTGCAGAGTCACCAGTGAATGGAGAGTCCTGGTGGGATTATTCATGCAGGCACTGTTACTCAGTCAGGGGTTGTTTGTGAACCTAGGGAAGAGAAGTCATCCTTTTCCATCTGCTCATTTCCAATGGAAAAAAATAATTTCTCTTTAAAAGTTGCAAACAAAATACCAACTTGGGACATCTGGTATCTGGACAGAATCAATTTCAAACAATAATCAAGCTCAATTCAGCCTGGACCATTAATATAGATGGGCTCACTGCCCAAGAATTATAGTTTTAAGAATCAAATGAAAATGAGACTTTTCCAGTGTTACAAGTGGACTGAGTTTTCAAAAACATGCTACTAAGAGCTACACAAATAAAATATTTTACTAGTGAGCATATGGTTTTATTTACTATTACTCTTTCATCCCTAAATAATTATATTCAATATTCATTTTGAAATTGGTATGAAGCCATGACAAAGAGGCCTAAGTATTTGGCAGCACAAGGCTGCACAATTTATCAATATTTGGTAAAGCAGAAACAGTATTTATAAAGACCAGATGGTCTTTGCATATAAAATTTTAAGTAATGGATAGCATTTATGCATGAATTATAAGGTGAGAAATAGGACTATGCACAATTCTCTAAGTACATGGCAGGAAAGTAATTGTCTATTCACTGCTTGACTTCTGACTCTCAGGGTCCTAAGAAACCTTCTGTTTCCTTTATGTAAATATCCAACAGGAATTATCATACAAATTATATTCTTGTTGGATATTTATATAAAGCTTTTAAATATATGAAAGTATAATGATAGAGATACATTGGCCATGAAAAATTACCTGATCTCCTAGTTTACAGATTATAAAGTTGAAGTTCAGAAAACGTAAATCAACTGCCCAACCTTATATCTATGGACTCCACGTCAGTATGCTTGCTCTTTTCATAAGCATGCTTCCTCTTTAAATAGAGTGTTACTGATTACCATATTATTAATATTTGCTAAGTAGTGATAAATGATTAGGTATGAGATCAAAGACATATATGATAGCCCTTCCCCTTCTTGACCCGTGGCCCCTCCCCCCCACAATCTGCAAGGAATACATGTCAAGACCCTCAGTGGATTCCTGACACCATGGTTAGTACTGAACCCTATATATAATATGCATTTTTGGTCTAATAAGTGAGACAGCCATTAAGGGACTATTATATGGGTAATATATACAGAGCAAATACTCAGAGCAAAGGGGTGATTCATACTTCAGGAGGGATGGAGCAAGACAGCACAGAATTTGACTACATTTCCCAAAACTGTGCAATTTAAAACTTGTGAATTGTATATTTCTGCAACCTACCATTTAGCATTTTTGGACTACAGCTGACCACAGGTAACTGAAATCATTGAAAATTAAATCACAGATAAAGGGGCACTACAGTACCAGAAAAACATATACCCAATCTACTTGGTACAAAGGGTAAATAATAAAGACAAAATGTAAGATAGAGGGCCACCCTACATTTAAATGCCGTGAAGAGGTAAATGAAGCAGTTACATGCAATGCGGAGATAGCTGGATCCCACATGGACAACCACAGCTCAAATATTTGCCCCAGTAGCCAGAAAAACACAGCAGGCACGTGTGTGTGTGTGTGTGTGTGTGTGTGCTCAAAATTCTGATGAGATGGAATAGAGGGAAAAGAATTGCAGCATGACCCTGCACCCTTGGTGGGTTTTCAAGAGAAAAAGCAGGAAAGTTCAGGATTTTTTTTTTTTTTTTTTTTTTTTTTTTTTTTTTTTTTTTTTTGCTATAGGTTTTTGCTATAGGGCGCGTGCACTCGCCAGACAGACAGAGACAGAGAGACAGAAAATGAGAAATCACTCCCTGGGAGGATGGCCACGCCGCAATCCCTTCTCCTCCGTTCTCCTCTCGGGATCTTGGGCACGCACGCACACGCACCCGGTGTGAGTTTTAAGCCACTGGGTCCGGGACGCGAACCGCGGTCGACTACGTGGGAGTCCAGCAACATAGACATTACGCTATCTGCTGGTCTCCAGAAATTTTTTTTAAAAGAAAGTAAGAGGGACCAGCAGTTAGTGTAACGGCTATGTCACTGAACTCCCATGTAGCCGACCGCAGTTCAAGTCCCGGACCCGGTGGCTTAAACTCACACCAGGCCCGTGTGCATGCATGCCTAAGATCCCGAGAGGAGAACGGAGGAGAAGGGATTGCAGGGTGGCCATCCCCCAGGGGGTGATTTCTCACTTTCTGTCTCTCTGTCTCTGTCTTTCTGGCGAGCGCACACGCCCTATAGCAAAAACGCCCTATAGCAAAAACCTCTCAAAAAAAATAAAGTAAGATAGAAGACAGACTACCGCTTAAGCAGAAGAGTAAATGTGTAAATGTGAGAGATGGCAATAAGCTATTGTCATTCTTGTTGATAAGTCAGCTATATTTCTGCCCAGATGCTCTGCAAACCAGTCAAAGCTCTAAGAAACAGATCTAATCAGTGCTATGTTTAGTGGTCAAGATTGAGTTTAATATTGGCAATGATCTAAAGTTTTCATACATAAACAAGAACAAATTCTGTGTTTTAATTGATAGAATACCCATAATTATGTAAATCCTTTTCTGAAACTACAATATAATTCTGTCTAGGATTTGGAACACCAAGACAACTTGGACAACTCTGAAGAAAAACATGAGCATGATTCATCCAAAGAGTATTCACAATCTGACTCATGATATACCCGAAAAAAAAAAAAAAATCCACACCACATGTAAGAAAACTTTGACTTGGGGCCAGCAGGTGGCATGGTGATTATGGCACTGGATTTCCACATGGTCAACCACAGTTTGAGTCCTGGACCTAGTCTTGCTTTCTCATTCTCTCTCTCTCTCTCTCTCTCTCTCTCTCTCTCTCTCTCTCTTTATTTCTCTCTGGTGAGAACATGTGTCCTATATCAAATTAACTGTAATAATAATAAAATTAAATAAATTAAAAACATGAAAAATTTTGACTTGAAGTCCTAGAGGAGGATTTTAAATGACTGAATATGTTTAAAAATTTAACTGAATATGTTTTGATAGAGAAAAACTCTCATTTATGGTCACTGATGCTAACTTTTTATACAGCTTTAATTCACTTTCAAATCCAAAATCAAATAAAAACAATCCAAGCTTAATTTTGATACTGAAGCATTCTATCTATTACAATGCATAATTATAGATTAATAAAGCAAACATTAAATCTAAATACAAGAACCACACACATTCTCTATTTTAAATAAATACAAATATATACCATGTGTATTCTCTTATTAATAAAACCACTATGAAATCTTAGAGACCTCAACACAAAGACATCCAAAAAATGATGTCTTTATTTTCTTCATTTGTGCCAAGTAAAAACAATTTAAAAAATACATGAGAAGCTTCATTTTAAAAGGCAATCTTAACCTTAGATCACAACCCATGAATGGCAGTTTTCAAATACAGTGTAACTAATTTCAAACCAAGAGAAGATGTCAAAACATATGCAGAAGCAGTATTCACCCAAAGAGCAGACTTGTCTGAAATTGAAAGTCAGTGATGTAAAAGGCACTACCTCTAATTATGTTGACCATCATTTGAGCAGAAGAGCATACGGGAAAGGGGGCCAGCGGGTGACGTGGTGGCTAAGGTCCTAGAATTCCCACATGGCCGACTGCAGTTAGAGTCCTGGACCTGATGTCTTGCTTTCTCACTTTCTCTGTCTTTGCCTGGCAAAACTAATGTGAAATAATAATAATAACTAAATAAATAAGTAAATAAATCTTTTAAAAAAAGAGAAATGATAAAAATTATAGTATCTCTTCTCACTTACCGTTTAAGCCTGCTGTACCTCAGACTGTAAACCTCCAGATACTACTTGAAATTATGACTTGTATTTACCTGGAACGATGAGCTCTAGTGATGTGGATAAGACACAGAAAGACTTCTGAAATACATTTCCCATGATAAAACAGCTGACAAAGAGGCACTGAAACCTTAAAAAGAGAAGGAAAAAACTTGAACATATGCTAATATTATAAAAAACAAAAAGTAGAAATCTAGAAAAAAACATTTCAGGCGCTTAAATTGGCAGTGATTTATTAATGTGTGTTAAGTGGAAATTAATTCTGAGTTATTCCATTAAAAAACCTGTAGAGCAGACCTCCTGGTCATCTCGACTCATTAGAAAATATGAAACAAAACGCAAAGATATGCCTCCTCGGGCAAAATGGAAGGACAATAAATCTTAATATAAATTGCCATAGCCCAAGTATATTTGTTCTCCCAACTAACTTCCTCTCCTCGCGAACAGATTAAATATAATAAAATTAGAAATGATTTGATAATCGCAGTAAAAATAAAGTAAACAGACTTATAAGTTTGGCTACCTAGGAAATTAACATAGAATTCTGAGATTTGCAGGCAGGAGGTTAACTGAAGAGTTGTCTGAACATCTACAAGGGCATCAGGGAAACAGAATTAGACAGAAGAGTTTGAATTAATAAGGAAATTCAACAGATGCCCATTTAAATTTTCAGCCCTGGAGCTGAAAGGACCCTTTATAGTAAAGTCCTGAATTTAGGCAGTAACTGAGTCCTTGTATCCTCACATTGACCTGCCATTAGAGTTGAGCTGTTCCAAAGAATGGACCATAACTCTGGGCAAGGTAGCAGCCATAGCTGAGACATTTCCAGAGAAAAACTCTGCTGTGAGTTCATCATCAGCCAGCACCTTCAGAATGGGTGCCTTATACTTGAAGACACTCTCGTCATCCATTACACAGCTCAACATGTTTCCACAAACACCATTCTAGAAGATCGATTAGTTAGAAAACCCAAAGTCATTGAGGAGTTTAATCATTGAGGAATGATTGTACTGACAACCAAGAAAAAATAAATCTGGGGAGTTGAACCTGTTTTGGGGAACTGATTTTTCTCTAGGAATATGTGTGTATTCCACAAAGATGAATAAGTGCTTAAGAAGCTACACACAGTGTTTTTGTTTGTCTGCTTGTCTTGTTCTGTTTACCTTGAAGTACTAGTGAAAAACAAAACTGATACTGAGGAACACCAAGTTAGTGATGCTCAGACAGCTACTCAAGGTTTGATTTGGCCTAGAAGTAGCAAATAACCAGAAAGTTTTCATTCCATAAGCAAACTAAAGGCCAGTTTTAGATCAACTAAATTTCAATTCATAAATATAATCTGGTATTGGTAATACCCTAGCTACCTGTTCAAATCAAATATAAATCCACTGCAGAGAAAGATAACATCATATTAGGCCACACATTTTCCTTATAATTTTTTACATGTAATATTCAGGGCATACAAATGACCAGGTCCATGAAGAAACAATAAAACATAATTAAAAACTGGTGAAACAGACTATGTAAAGAAACATACGGGGAACCAGCAGTTAGCGTAATGGCTATGTCGCTGGACTCCCACGTAGTCGACCGTGGTTCACATCCCGGACCTGGTGGCTTAGAATTCACACCGGGCACGTGTGTGTGCATGCCCAAGATCCTGAGAGGAGAATGGAGGAGAAGGGATTGCGGCGTGACCATCCCCTCTGGGGGGTGATTTCTCGCTTTCTGTCTCTCTGTCTCTGTCTGTCTGGCGAGTGCACGCACCCTATAGCAAAAAACCTCTCCAAAAAAAAAAAAAAAAAGAAACATACGAACCATCCAGATAAAACAGCTATCAGAAACATACTTTAAAATGATCATTTTTAACATGGTCAAAGAATTTTTTTAATAGAAATTTGGCAAAGAACTAACAGTTATATTTAACATTTAAAATCTGGAACTGAGGGGATCATAGAGTGTACCAGCAGTAAAACACCATGCTCTGCATGGAGAGGTTTAGCTTTGTATCTAGAGACCTGCCTAGGTATGCTGGGCTCGTGTGTGTCCATAATCTAGGCCTGGTTGAGGCCAAGAGCAGATAGTAGAACCCAAATTCTGTTGGGGATGCTGTCTCTCTTGCCATGCTCTTTCCCTTTCTGTCTCTATCCCTAATAAAGAAAGAAAGAAAGAAACATTAAAATATATATACATATGAAAATAAAAAGTCAAAAGCCAAATAAATTTCTCTTACAAGAGATTAGTTATAACTAAGATGAAAATAACTAAAATCTGTGTAATTTTAGAGATAGAAGGAAAGATGAAAAGTAGAATGAAACAGAGAAATACATGTAAAAACACTGGCTAAAATATTCACTGAAGTTTCCAGAACTAATTAATGTCATCCAACAACAGATTGGAAAGGCACCACTAACCCCATGCAGGATAACCTAAAGCAAACCACATTGAGGAACACTCTGGTAACCTGATGAAAACTAAAGCAAAAGCAAAATCACACGAGAAGGGAGGACAGGAACATATTACCTTTAAGGGAGCAACAGTTTATCTAAAAGATGACTTCTTAACAGAAATAATGGAAACTGAAAGATAACAGAAGTTACATTCAAAGTTCTAAGTGGCACAAACCCTCTGTGGCTGCTGAGTAGCTGAGGGGAACATGGCGGCAGGGAACTGTCCTCTGGCACAAAAATTCAGTAATGATGACCTAAACATTGTGGCTATATTCCTGAACCCTCACTTTTTAGGTCTGTAATTGTAACTTGTGGGCTGTTCTGGAACAAGATGCAGAAGGCCCACATTCCACCATCAAGGCTATGTTAGGAGGTGGCCCTGCACAGCTTTGGGAAAAGTCCCTTGGTTGGAGAGGTGTTTAAGGGCCAGAGGCTGGCCCATGTCAGGTTGGAGGGGTAAGACCAACCTGAAGAGGTGTCATTAGAGCTTCAGGACAACATTAGACCACATGCATGGAAGGGAAAGCACTCCTGTCCCAAACCGGACTGCTGAGGAGTGGACTTTGCTGAGGATTCTCCTTATGGAACTTGTTCAGTTTGTTAGAAGTTGACTTTACATAAGAAGAGAAAAGTAGCTTGTAGAAACACTGGCTTCATGTGTGAAGGAGAAATGTCAACTTAATGAAAAGCTCAGTACTGCTAAAAAGGAACATGCAGGGATTGAGTCATCTTTAGATAGTGCCATGCAAGAGAAAGAGTCTTTAAATATCCCCAGTCTGGCTAAAGCTTACAGAAAAGCAAAGAGGATCAACTTGATAGTGAATGAGGAATTAAAACTCTCTGGTTCAAAAACTGAAAGAGGAAAGAACTAAATGCTTGAAAAAAGGAGATGAAATGGTAGAGGTTCTAAAATTGTGCAAATCCTTAGAAGATGTGAAAATCACATCCACATGGAATTTTGGTAAAGCTTCCAGGTAGCCAAGGACACAGACTTGATTTTTTTTTATTTCCTCAGGTGAACCTGAGTTTTAAAACAGTGCTGTTCCCTCCCTTCCACTCAGGCCTCTTGAGCTGCCAGGCTACATTTACCCACTTTGACTCCATTTGGAGGTCACTTAGGCCCCTGGAATCTAAGAAACTCCTTCCCCATAGACTGGAATTTTTCAACCATCACCTCCTGGAAATAGCAGTCTGCCTCTTCATGATGGGATTCTTCCAAACAGAAAGAACTCTAGACTTACTGAAACACACTAAGAAATGTTGGACTTTTATTCTTGTCACAGAAAGTTTGGGTTACTGCTCATTAGAATTTGAAAAATGTTGTATTTAGGAAAATAATAATCTTGGGACCAGCAGTTAGCATAATGGCTATGTCACTGGACTCCCATGTAGTCGACAGCAGTTTGAGTCCTGGACCCAGTGACTTAAAGTCATGCCAGGCACGTGTGCGTGCGTGCCCAAGATCCCGAGAGGAGAATGGAGGAGAAGGGATTGTGGTGTCATGGACATCTCCCTGGGGGGGGGGGGGGGGGGGGGGGGTGATTTCTCATTTTCTGTCTCTCTGTCTGTCTTTCTGGAGAGCGCATGCGCCTTATAGCAAAAACCTCTCAAAAAAAAATAAAAAAAGAAAGAAAGAAAGAAAGAAAATAATAATATAATAATCTTGGGGCTAGCAGTTGGCATATTGTCTATGTCGCTGGACTCCCATATAGTCGACCACAGTTTGAGTCCCATACCCGGCGGTTTAAATGCAATGCCAGGTGCGTGTGCATGCATGCCCAAGATCGCAAGAGAAGAATAGAGGAGAAGGGATTGTGGCATGGCTATATCCCCCTGGGGGTGATTTCTCACTCGATTTCTGTCTGTCTTTCTCTGTCTTTCTGGCAAGCACACGTGCCCTATAGCAAAAACCTCTCCAAAAATAAATAAGTAAATAAATAAATAAATAATATTTTATTATTGAAATTTTAAAAATGAAACTTTTTCAAGACAATATTTTATACATATATTAGTGTTATAAGTAAATGATTCAGATTTTGTGGTCTTTATAAATATCCTATAACTAGAAAATATAAACACATTTGAGATACTTCTAGAAGTTCCTAGTAATATTCTTTTTCTATAATTTTATTCCCAACAATCATATATCCGAAGTAAAATGAACTTTTTTCCTAAGTATGTAGTATTCAAAAAATGAAGTAATAGATCTCTTTTATAATGTATTTACGGTTTATGTTTACAGCAAATTTGTATTCTGATATAATATTAGATAATATTAAGATAAAAATTGTTTTTAATTATTTTATTTAACATCATTTATTTATTTATTTATTTATTTATTTATTTATTTATTTTAATTACCAGAGAGGAACAGAGTGAGAGAGAAAGAGAGAAAGTGAGAAAGCAAGCCACCAGGTCCAGGACTTGAACCATGGTTGGACATGTGAGAGTCCAGAGCCCTTAACCACCACACCACCTGCCAGCCCCTAAGATAAAAAATTAATGATTAAATAAAACCAAAGCACTGAAAAAAAATTTAACAAACAAATTTGGAAGCCAAGAGATAGCATAGTGATTATTTTGCTGGATTCCCACATGGCCAACCGCAGTCTGAGTCCTGGATCTGGTGGGTTGAAACTCACGCCAGGCGCATGTGCGTTCTGCCCAAGATCCCAAGAGGAAAGTGGAGGAGAAGGGATTGCAACATGACCATCCCTCCAGGGGATGATTTCTCACTTTCCCTCTCACTGTCTCTCTCTCTCCCCAGAGAGCACATGTGCCCTAAGATAAAAACCTCTAAAAATCATAATTAAAAAAAAACAAATTTGAATTCCAAAAAACTACTCTTCCAATTATTCTTCAAAAATGAAAGTAAAATATATTATCAGATAATAAAAATTGAGAAAATTTCCTAACAGCAATCCAAGATGATAACAAATATGATAAGATATATATTAAAAATACATAAATAAAAATAATTCTGTGTTAAACAGAAACTGAGTCTAAAGAACAAAAGTGCTCAAAAAGTGTATTTATCACAAAGTATTTCCTGATCACTGTGACCTAGTAAAAAGACTGGCAAATTTTCCAAATATAAGCAGATAGTAAATATTCCAGCTAGCTAGCTGCATCTGTCACAAGTACTCAACTTTGTTTTTGCAAAATATAGCCAGAGACAAGATATAAATGAATGGAATTGGCTGTGTTCCAGTAAAACTTTACTTACACAAGCAATCTGTGGCCTGGCAAACAATTCACAGGGATAGTTTGCTGACCCAGATGTGGATTCTTTTGTTGAAAGGGTTGCTTTTTAAACATAAGAATAATATTTGGACCCAATAAAGGTGGGGAATTGGGGTGATATCCTCACACAAAACCATGATTTGCTCAAGGCTCTTCTATTAGCACAACAAGAAAATTATAAAGGCTGTCTTTATTAGCATATGAAAATTATACACATTTATTTGTTTATTTATTTATTTAGGTTTTGCCATAGAGTGCATGCACTTGCTGGAGAAGAGACAGAGAAAGGGAAAGTCAGAAATCAGTCCTCCCTTGGGGATGGCCATACATCAAGTTCTTCTCCTCCGTTCTCCTTTCAGGATCTTGGGCTCATGCATCCAGATCCAGTAATTTTCAAGCTACCAGGCCCAGTACTCAAAACATGGCTGGCCATGTGGGAGTCCAGAACCTTAACCACCATACCACCTGCTGGCCCTCACTTTTATTTTTAAGTATTCATTTATAATTGACAAACACAGGTTTATTCCCACAAACTTAGATGTGGTATTTTAATTTATACTGCTACAACTTCAGGAAAATCTGCGATATCCATGTAAACCACCTATCAAGAAATTAATTTCATATAATATTTCCAAAAAATAATTTGATGGAAAAAATTCTCATTACAAGTCTATATTCACATAACAATCTATTATTTTTCTCTCATCAAAATAAAAAATGATATTTGGCACCATCATTAAAAGATAATAAAACAAATTGGCAAAAAGTTGTTGGGAAACAGGTTATTCACATGTTTTCCGAATGTATCTTTTGATGTATTAATTACAAGTGGAAAGACATAGATTTGCAATGAAAAGTATGCCAAATGCCATGTTAACTAAGCAATCAAATGTCAATAATAATGAAACAAACTGAAATAATGTGTTTCCTGATATCTTTTTTAAATTATCACTGTAAAAGGATATTAGATTACCTATGCAGTATTTTTTCTTTTCAGTTTTTTTGCTCTAGAGCACATGCACTCAGCAGAGACAGAGAGAGAGAGTGAAGTGGGGAGTAAGAAATCACACTCCAGAGGGGATAGCCAAAACACAATCCCTTCTCCTCTATTCTCTTGAGATTTGGGGCAGACATGCACACGCAACCACCATGATTTTCAAATGACTGGGTTTGGTCTAAAACGCAAACCATGGGTCTGCCATCTGAGACCCAGCCACCTTAACCACCATGCCACCTGCTGGCCCACAGCTTTGTAGTATTATTGCCAATTATTTTGACTACAACCTAAATCCAGTAATGAGGGAAATATTAGACAAAGACATTAAGGGACATTTTGCAAAACAGCTGGCCTAGACAAATATCAGTACCAAAAAATTAACAGTGACAACAATCAAAAGTTGTAAAACTTGGGAACCAGCAGTTAGCGTAATGGCTATGTCGCTGGACTCCCACATAGTTGACCGCAGTTCACGTCCCGGACCCGGTGGCTTAAAACTCACGCCGGGCGCGTGTGCGTGTGTGCCCAAGATCCCAAGAGGAGAATGGAGGAGAAGAGATTGCAGCGTGACCATCCCCCCTGGAGGGTGATTTCTCGCTTTCTGTCTCTATGTCTCTCTCTGTCTGTCTGGCGAGCGCACAAGCCCTATAGCGAAAAATCCTCTCCAAAAAAAAAAAAAAAAAGTTGTAAAACTCTTCTATATTATGAAACTAAATTAGCACAACTAAACGTAATTTGTACTCCTGATTAGATCTTCAGTTGGAAAAAAAATTACATATAGACATTAATAGAAAAACTGAGAAAAAATGAAAATGGACAATATAATAGTAAATAGAGTATTTCATCAATTTTCAATCTCTAGAGTGTGATATAAAATAGCATTCTTCTTAGAAAAATTATGTACTGACTTGATTTTTGCATATGATGTGATGTTTTGATCAAAATTTATTGCATAAATCTGCTGGAGCACCATGTATTGGAAAACAATTTTCCCCATAGAATTAATTTTGCAATTTTCTCAAACATCAGTTGGCTATATATATGTGTCTATATATGTGTGTGTGTGTGTGTGTGTGTGTGTGTATCTATGAATTTTCTATTCTGTTTCACTAATCTGTTTGTCTAACTTGATGCTACTATTACCTTATCTTGTTTGTTATAACTTCATGGTCTTAAAGTCAGATGATATAATCCCTCCAACTTTGCTAATTTTTTACCAAGTTCCTTTCACTATTCTAAGTTTCTTGCATTTCTATGTGCATTTTAGGATTTTATTGACAATTTCTAGGGGGAAAAAATGCCTGACAAGATTTTTATTGAGATTGATTCAGTGTATAGATTAATTTGGATAGAACCGAATATTAACTCTATTGCATCTTCCTATTCATTAACATAGTACATATCTTCATTTATTTATGTCCTCTTTTACTTTTCCTTGCAATACTTTTCAGTTTAAAATTATTGCATATCTTCTGTCAGGTGTATCCCTAAATTTTTTTCTATGTATCACTATTTCAAATGATGCTATTCTTTAAAAGTTTTAGATCCTGTTACTCATTGCTTCCATAGTAATCTTCTATCTAGGAACTGTGAAAATATCATTTCAAAATTTTTCAATCCAAGTAAAAAATGCTACACAGTAATAATATGCAAAAATGCAGGGTGATTACAATGTGTGCATTGTAATAGCATGAATGCAGTGTCTTGACAATACACACATTGTCAGAGAATAAGACAACTGAGTTTCTAAAACCACTTGTTAACAAAATATGAACAGAAACATATTTTCCCATGATTGTTGAATAAATGATGGAGGGAATCATAAGAGGATTAGGTTCAACAGCTGTGTTTCCAAAATGTGATAGTTCATTAATAGTTATTAGAAACAACTGGGGATGGACAGTGGCATAGGAGTGAAAGGCAACACTCTGCAGTGCTGGCTTACATAACTGGCTTACACAGGATGGTTCAATATTGTGTCCAGAGACCTTCCTGGGTAAACAGGCCATGTTCCTGGGCTGGCCAAGGCTGGAGTGGATTGGGGTCCTGTTGGGGGTACCACCTTGCTATTTCTTTCACTCATAAAAAAATATAAACTTTAAAAAAAAATAAAAAAAAACTTAACCCAGTCAATTTGTGTATTGATTAAATATTATTAAGTTCTTATATTAAAATCAAAATCAATAATGAGGAAGACCAATAAAATAATAATTACTCTAAAATGTGATATGTGAGTATTTACACACATGACAAGCTGTTTTTTGTCAATTAAAGTCCAACTTTGCAAACTTTCAGAGAGGAGAAGTACGGGTAAGAGATAACAAAATCTTAGAAGGTTTTAAGTAATGCTACCAAAAAAGGTAAAAATTGAGACCAGCAGATGGTGTAAGTGGTTATGTCGTTGTACTCCTGCAGAGTTGAACGTGGTTTGAATCCTAGACCCAGCAGCTTAAACTTACGCCAGGTAGGTGTGTGTGCATGCCCAAGACCTGAGAGAATAATGGAGAAGGGATTGCAGTGTGTCCATCCCCCAGGGGGTGATTTTTCACTTTCTGTCTCTCTGTCTGTCTCTGTCTCTCTGGCGAGTGCACATGCCCTATAGCAAAAATCTTTCTAATAAATATATTACAATCAGAAACAAATGGATTATGTTTATTTTTTCCAAGTGTACCTGAGTGTAAACTAATGTAAGTTTTAAGTCTAGTCAATTTATTTTGTTATAGGATAGCCTAGCTGTTCTCGTTTAATAAATATTTATTGAGCACCAACTTTGCTTAGGCATTACTTTGGGTCCTAGAGGTAATAGTGATGAACAGCACCATCAACAATCCTTCATACCTAGATTTTTTTAAAGAAATGAATAAACATATACATGTATAAAGAGAGACACATATATAATGTTGAATATGTGTGTGTTTACATGTATACATACATATATAGGCTTAAATTTTAGCCACCCTCATGATTTCAATTACCTGTTTACACTGAAAAATCGTAAAAGTCTGCCTCTAGCATGGACTTGTTATCTAGCCTTCATAAACTTTTATAATTACTTTTTCATCATCTCTACTCTAGTAAATGATTAACCAAACTTGACCAATCCTCCAGGCCTCCAGCCTGTTTTATCCTGGGTACTCATGCGTGTATCATGCATGTTTCAGGTTGGCCAGGGTGGAAATTCAAAGTCGTAAAACCATGTGGGTTCCAGCTTCTCTAGAGCAGTATAGAATCATTGTGCCAGGAAGCCAGTCCCAAACCACAATATTTTCATCCCCAGATTCAATCCACTTCTATAATTTTCTGTTTCAGTAATTGATCATAACCATTATTCTTCAAGCTGAAATCTAGGAACATCTATGGAGTTTGTCTCATCCCCCATAGAATTATTATTCATTTCACCTTCAAATTACTCTATCTATATTCATGTACTTTCACTACTCCCGTCCTAATTGAAACTATCCCTATCTCCCACTGGGGAAACTGCAGCAGTCTCTTAAGTAGTATCTCCACATCCACTTTGTTTCATTCCAATCTGTTTTTCATGTTGTACCCAAGAGATCATTTCAAAATGAAAACTGATCATGTTTCTCCTTACTTGGATTTGTATTCAGAGACTTCTCATTACTCTACGGAGAGAGAACAGAATTGTTACAGTTTAGTAAGGCTAACATAGAGTTTCACTGATAGGGCTAGAGAAGGGTGCTGAAGCACATTCCCTTACTGACAGCTGAACAAAAAGAAAATTCTGTTATCCAGGAAGGAGAGGAAGGATTGACAGCCAACGCTGTCTGTTACCCTGTCATTTAGAGAACAACGCCTATGAACCCATCATTCCATTGTACTTTCATGGTTACTCAAATGTACTCTGTGAAATATGTAACCAATTTTCAAGCACAAGAACATTTTATAGGATTAATCCAGTTGGAGCTGGCAGTTGAAATGATGGTTAAGGATCTAGACTCCCACAGGGCAGACTATGGTTCGAGTTCCAGACTTGGTTGCTTACTTTCTCTTTCTTTCTCTTTTTTTCTCCCTTCCTTCCTTCCTTCCTTCCTTCCTTCCTTCCTTCCTTCCTTCCTTTCTTTCTTCCTCTCTCTCTCTCTCTCTCTCTCTCCCCCCCTGGTGAATTAAATAATAAGTAAGTAAAAATTTTAAGAAATTTTAAAAAATCCAATTGTGGCACCTAAATGGTCCATTTTTTTTTTAGTGTTATTTTATTTTATTTTTTTCACATTATTTATTATTATTATTAATTTTTTTTGTATATATTTTCAATCATATTGTTTGGCTTACAATGAGACCATTTCAATATGTGAACATTTCTCCCCAACCTGTTGAATGAAATATCTTCAACAGATAACACCACACCTCCCCATCCCGTCAATGCTCTACCTCTGTATCCCTTCTCCAAATGTCTTTCGTTAGGCCCCACTCCTCCACATACACCTCATCTGACATTCATGTATGTCCCCACTTAACATATACCGTTTGTTTGCATTCTATGAATGGTCCATTCTTTTATCTAGCCATCCACCAAAAGCTGAGAACTGCCGTCACAGCTACTTACCACTGCCTAAAAGGATTGCTTTTATTTCAAATTCTAGAATTTCCCTCTACTGGAAATGCACACAATCCACAAGAGCAGCTAAATTTCTTTCAAGGTATTTGTTCCTTTTCATGTAACAACATTAGTCATTGTGGTTGCCTATTTCTTTGTTTTCCCACGGACTATTATGCACACCACCAAATCTCACTTCTCCCACTTTCTTTCTTCATTGTTTCTCCGTTTCCTTGAATATATCTGTACATACATCTTCTGTGTCCTCAGCACATGCAATAACTGCATGAATTCCAGTCATCGAGACAATAGCAAAGACTTAAGGTGGACAAAGAGGAAATCGCTTTCATTATGGCCTACCTACTGAGCTAGTAGTTTGAATTAACTCTGCAGGGGATTATCTCTATAAGTCTATTTTATATTATATTGAGTTTTAAGGTCACTAAACACTATGATTGCCCACAGATCAACAGAAACACAGTGAACTTTGCTTTTCTTGCCTTTTCAATCCATATCTTTTGTCCACATTCCATTTTTCAGTACAACTTCCAACCAATTATAGCCTTAGTTTTTATCTCACTCCTTCAAAGGGCCTTCATCATAGCACCCTACTGAGACTTTTACCTAGGAATTTTGTGTATCTACCTATAGCCAAGGGGCACGGATTTGATATATCATTTGATAATGTACATGTAACTTTTTGGAAATTACTGGTTGTGCCTCATTTAAGTCCTAGTAACTGAATAAGACAAATTAAATCAATTAAACCTATTAAATCAAGATTATCTAGGAGTTATTATGGTGGCTTCCAAGATAACATTTTTAACAATAATTATTTATTTAATTTTATTTATTCATTCATTTATTCTACTTTGACCAGAAAGAGACACACACACACACACAGAGAAAGAAAGAGAGAAAGCAAATCACCAAGACGAGAACCATGGTCAGCTATGTGGGAGCTTAAAAACCATGCCACCTGTTGATCCCCAACCAGATAACATTTAATTCCAACAGTAGGCCCTTAGAAAAGAATCCGGTAACCGTTTTAGAAATTTAAAGTATCCTATTATGGTCAATCAGAATTATATCAGATGGAGAAGGGAGGATGGTGTTAAGTTTTGGGATCTGGAGACAGGGCCCAGAAATTTGGCTTATCCGTATGGGTATGAAATTGTACAACTTTCCAGGTGTTATAGATGTGAGTGGGAGATTTGGTAGTGAACTTTGCAATCACATTGTATGATAGTAAGACTATGTGAATGAGAAACACATTAAAAAAAAAAAAGGCAAATGTGGGAAGTAGATTCTCACTTCAGAAAAAGAAATGATGTGCTCTAATTGCTCCATATCCAATTGCTCCATATCCTAGCCAACACTTGTTACTTTTATTTATTTCTTATTATACCCATGCTTGCGGGTATAAAGGGGTATCTCATTTTGGGTTTAATTTGCCTTTACCTAGTGACTAATGACGTTGTACAGGTACTTAGTGACATTTGTATTATTTCTTTTCCTAATTTAAATTCTTTGCCCTTTTAAAAATTGTTTTATTTTAGTGCTTTTGTTTTGAAATGAATAAACTAAAAAAAACAGAAAATTAAAAATATTAAAAACTGGAAGGTCAAAAACAGAGCCTAAAGGAATACAGAGTTAGAATGGATAAGTCAACATAAAAAAATGAAAGCTTTTTTTAAAATACAAATCCAAGAAAGTAGAGGGGGAAAAAAATGAGAGAAGATTCATTTTTTTAAAAAAATATCTCACTTCAGGACCAGCAGATGGCATAATGTTATGTCACTGGCCTTCCACATAATTCACTGTGATTCGAGTCCCGGACCTGGCAGCTTAAATTTCATGCCAGGCACAAGTGTGTGTGTGCCCCAGGTCCCGAGAGGAGAATGGAGGATAAGGGATTGCGGCGTAGCCATCCCCCCGGGGTACAATTTCTCACTTTCTGTTTATCTCTCTCTCTCTTTCTGGCGAGCGTATGTGCCCTATAACAAAAACCTCTCAGAAGAAGAAGAAGAAGAAGAAGAAGAAGAAGAAGAAGAAGAAGAAGAAGAAGAAGAAGAAGAAGAAGAAGAAGAAGAAATAGTTTGGCACTTTCACCACTTCATATATAATGAATTTCTGCACAAAAATGGAAAGATCCCAAGATATAATAATAAGGAGGACAAGTGTATATACCAGAGACAGTATGGAAAGATGGTGGATAGTACAGGGTGGGTGAAAGGGATTCAGGGAGAAAATATTTAACAGACATAAGAATGTAAAGTTCTCCACTGAAAATTACGCATATAGTAATATCCTTGATTTGATTGTCATGTACGCCATGCATACTATGAAAACCATATTGTGTTCTATAGAGATGTACAACAATTAAATGTGAATAAGAAATCATTTTTTAAAAATCTAAGAAAAGAATTATCATTTAACACAGCAGTTCCACTCTTATCTTATATTCTGAAGAGTTGAAAACGAGTACTCAAACACAGCATTATTTGTAATTATCGAAGGTGGAAACAATACAAGGGTTTAACAGATGAATGGACAAATAATATACAGTATGTACATATAGTGGAATGTTATTCTGACATTAAAAATAAATATTTCTGATATTTGTACAAAATTGGTAGATATTATGCTAAGTAAATCAGAATCAAAAAGATAAATATTGTATAGTCATATTTATATGAAATTTCTAAAATAGGTAAATTCATAGAGATAGACAATAGATTAGAAGTTACAAAGGCCTAAGAGGAGAGGAAAATGGAGATTTATTGCTTACGGGGTGCAGAGTTTCTATTCAGGGTGATGAAAAAGTTTTGCAAATGATCGTAGTGATGGCCGTATAACATTCTGAATGTAATTAATGCCACAACATTTAAAGTGGTTAAGATGATAAATATTTCCATATACATCTTACTATGATAAAGAAAAACATTAAAACAAACAATTTACACCCAACTGATGTTATAAGAAAAGTATATTTGCTTCTCTTTTAATATAAATAATTAGAAAAGTTAATCTCTTTTCACAGTCTTTGTCTTCTTAGTTGAAAAGTGCCTTACTAATGTACACATGAGCCTAAATACAGTACAGAGAGTATTCAAGACATAAAATATATGTAAATTCTTGAAAAATTATATAAAGAATTGCAAACAGATGCCTAACCCAGTGGATGTGAACAGTAAAAGAAAATTTGTTGGGTGATAGCAAGGTCTCTGAGAACTGCTTAGCAAGGTCTGAATCAAGACATGAAAGCAATGGTCACAATTTCAATATAGTTCTTTAAAAAAAAGATCATATCCATCATTTTGAAATAAAATTATGAAAAACCGTAATTGAATTATTCCAAGTATTCTTGGCCAAATTTCCCCTATAGAACTGTACTTACATGAAATCCACAAGTATATTTATCATTTCTATCCTTGATAGAAATTTTACTAACTTGTATTCTTGTATTCTTAATTATACATCATAGTACTTAAGTTCTAACAATTCAGCAGAATAATCAACACTCAAAAAGTTTACTTCCTCTTCTAGGGAAGGGATCATACATTTCAGATGTATGCAGGATAACTGTATCATAGTAGGTGGAATTGTGATCTTGCTATTGTCTTTATTTAATATTAAGTATGATTTAGAAAGATGTATAGAGGTGTCAAGTTGATAAGGGGTGGACTTGTGATGGTTAATTTTATTTTTTTAAAGAATATTTTATTTAGCTTTATTTATTTATTTTAATTTGATAGAGAGGGACAGAGTGAGTGAGAGAGAGAGAAAGAAAGAAAGCAAGCCACCAGGTCCAGGATTCGAACCGCCATGGGCCATGTGGGAGTCCAGCACCTGTAACCATCATGCTAATTTTATCTGTTAATTGGGCTAAGGTATACTAGAGAGCTAGTAAAACATTACTTCTGAGTGTATCTGTGAAGCTGTCTAGAAGAGATCAGCATTTGAATCAGTACACTGAGTGGGAAAAAAAAAAAAATCACCCTCAAAATGTGGGTAAACATCATCGACTTTGTTGAAAGTCTGAATAGAGCAAAATGTTGGTGAAGGTATGATTTTGCTTTTGTTAGAACTGGATATCCATCTTTTCTTCTCCTCAAACAATGGTTTTCCCGCCTATTGTCTCAGACTTAATCACACCACCAGCTTCCTAGTTATCCAGTTTGTAGAGGCAGATTGCAAGATTTTCTGGCCTCCAAAATCATGTGAGCCAATGCCTATAATACAACAGATATTTAGACATAGATATCCAGGTAAACTTAGGTATATATCCTATTTGTTTTGTCTTTCTAGAGAACCCTGAGTAATACAGGTACCATCAGGCAAAGTAAGTTCAATTCTGCACAGAACTTTACTCTGAAGCAGTGGCTAAAATACTGATTGAAGTTAAGAAGTGAGTATGCACAGGAGGTGACTGTAATAGTAGTAAGGTGTTCCTTGCCTTTACATTTTAAGGGCAAGAAAAAGACTTGAAAGTATAGTTATATCTCCTGCAAAGGTTACTGCTTTGCAGTTGTTACCTGTTTTCATCTCATTAGCAAAACAGTTGGACTTCTCTACTCTGCATGGTCCTAATTTATCATATGTTCAAGTAATTTAAATTAGAGACCACAGGCAGATAGCACCTCCTTTAATCAAAGCAATATTGCCTTTCATCTCCCTTCACAAGTTGGGTATTTCTAGTTTGAGTTCATCTTTGATGAAAAACTTAATGAAAGTAGCAAGAAGTAGCAATACAACAACATTCTAAATACTTTCTTCCAGGACTAGTGGGTGGCACAGCAGTTAAGG
This sequence comes from Tupaia tana, assembly GCA_026018925.1. Taxonomy (NCBI): domain Eukaryota; kingdom Metazoa; phylum Chordata; class Mammalia; order Scandentia; family Tupaiidae; genus Tupaia; species Tupaia tana. Next base: position 33,999,323 of record JAKSZU010000008.1, read on the forward strand.
GTGCTGGACTCCCACATGGCTGACTGTAGTTCAAGCCCTGGACCTGGCAGTTTGCTTTCTCACTTTCCTTCTCTCTTTCTCACTCTGTCCCTCTCCATTAAAATTAAAATTAATTAATTAATTAATTAATTCTTTAAAAAATATTTTCTTCCATATAGAAAATAAAGATTAGATCAGCCATTACTGCCCTGTAGCATATGAGAAAAAATTTTATCAACAGTTTTGCCACAACCTAACAAATACAACCAACTCTCCAGGACACTCTATGAGTTACATAGGTCAGGGATTCTAGGTAAACAGATCAAATATCTGAATGAGAAAGAATATCGAGGATAGGAGACACATGAAATGATTAGTGAGGCTAAAGGAAAACTAAGAGAAGGTTTTGGCATCAAGGTCACAGGTAGGAAGAGTCAAATACTCATATCAGCTTGTAAAATGAGTTCCAAGAAGTGACTTCCACATTTGAGCAGCGACAAGCTGACCATCAGTTGCAGTGTTGGAAAATGTTTTGTATGAAGTAGGTCCCTTCACTTGTTCTTCAGAGACTATCCCTCAATCCTGCAGAAACTTTCTACAGAGTCTCCTTAAAAATAATTTTCAAAAGTCCTTGATTTTGGGACCAGCAGTTAGCGTAATGGCTATGTCGCTGGACTCCCACGTAGTCGACCGCGGTTCGAGTCCCGGACCCGGTGGCTTAAACTCACGCTGGGCGCGTGTGCGTGCGTGCCCAAGATCCCGAGAGGAGAATGGAGGAGAAGGGATTGCGGCGTGGCCATCCCCCCTGGGGGGTGATTTCCTGCTTTCTATCTCTCTGTCTCTCTCTGTCTGTCTGGCGAGCGCACGCGCCCTATAGCAAAAACCTCTCCAAAAAAAAGAAAAAAAGAAAAAAGAAAAAAAAAAAGTCCTTGATTTTCAGGATAATAGGAATAATTTGGAACAAATAGTACTATCAACAAGATTAGCAAAAAAATAGGTCAATCTTCTAACCTAATGACAGTGTTTACTCAAAATATAATTTCAAAAAAATCATGTATATTTTAAAATAATTGCTTACTGGCATATGTTTAAACTAATATTTTCCAGTAATAAGGGAGAACATCAAGTTCTCACTCTTAAAATTACAAGATCATTAATGTAATCTAGTTAAATGTCACAGGAACCAGTCAATATTTAGAAAATAGCAACTTTAGTAATAAGCAATCTAATGACTTCATGAAGAACATCAATGATCAATGAGCAATCATGATTACAAATTCTGATTTTCTAATATTCCTTTAAGAATATTATGATATTATCAATCAACTTTCTACTTTGATTAAAAATGACTGGCATTGCTCAGTAATTGAAAAGGAGGGGAAAATATGTCACCACAGGAGCCTAATCAAAAACTGTAGATAGGATTAACTGTTAATGTTATTTAGATAGATAACTATTACATTTATATAATTGTATATTGTAAAATGTATGACAGATTTTGAACATGTCCTCAAAATGAGTATGATTTAGGCAATTAGGATATCTGCCCTAGTACATGCAAATAACCCACTTGGTCTCTCTACTCTTTTTATGTGAAGGTCAGACCAGTTTTTCCGAGGGGGATCTTAAACTCATTAGACACATGGTATTCATTATAATTAGCTACATTTAACACCACAAAAAGGACTTGTTCACAGGCTATTTTACCCTCTTCTTCCTCTCTAGATGATTAGCTTGGCTCATTTTTAAAAGGAAGATATACTCTAGATACTCTAATGTAGGGCATCTCTTCCTTTCAAATGTCAGAAGGGCATGCTTCAGCTTCTTTATGAAAAGCTGTGATATCTCGCCCCTCTTTTGAAAGCGGAACAAGAGAAACACATCCTGTTTTCCTTGTTCTTCTTTGCCTTCTCTGTTTACCTGCATTGAGCCTCCTTATGCTTTTTCAGACTAAAGGAGAGTTTGCCTCATTCCTGGGCACACAATATTTGTACTTTGGAAACCAAATTTTAAAAAGTTCATCTTTAGTAATAAAAATAGAACAGCTATGGTATTAGTTCTTCAGGAAGAAAAGATTTGCATGATCTCTATCAACTGATACAGAGTGCTTTCCATGATAACTTAAAAACAAAGTGCAAAGGAGTAGAATCATGCTATTATTCATGTAAGAAGGGATTGTAAATATGCTTATGTATCAGCTCATTGTGCAGAGAAATGTGGAAAGGATAAGCCAAAACTAGTGTCTATTTATAATCTAAAAGAAGCAGATAAGAATTTGGCAAAAAGAAAGAATGAGAATGGGGTAGACAATGAAAGGAAGGGCATTTCTATATCTTTTTGCATAGTTGACTTTAGAACCACGAGAAAATTTCATATTCCAAATTGAGAAAATAATTAAATAAAACCAAAATTTGGAAAGAACTCAAAATGGAACACGAACAGTAATGAAGGAAACTAACTTTATTACAAATGTATAACGAAATTACAATGAAGAAAAATTTAAATATTAAACTAAAACTTTGGGAAACAGCATTTGATCACATACTTTTGACCCTACATATATTGTAAGATTAAAGAAGAAAAACAGTGTGCAAAATATTATATTTGTTATAAAGTTGCTTATAAAGATCTTTAAATATGTATATTCTAGGGCTTAGAAGATAAGTTGTATGTATATTCTTGGACTGAGAAAATAATTAAATAGATTGTGGGTATTGAAAATCAGATTTTTCACTGTTAAAGAAAGGAATTACAAATAAGAAAAGGATGAGAGACAGTAGCTAGAATAAACTCTACAATGTTGAATTGGAATCCAGATACTAGTTTGAACTCTTGGTTTTATAGGTATGCAATCCCTTCTCCATTCTCCTTTGGGGATTTTGGGCGTGCATGCACACACGACTGGTGTGAGTTAAAAGTTGCCGGGTCCAGGACTTGAACACTGGTCAGCCATTTGGGAATCCAGCAATGTAACCGTTACGCTGGTCTTGAAATGTTCTCATTGCTAAAAACGTTCATATTTTTTATCAACTTAAAACCAGCTTATTGGTCTAAAATGTTTTGTTTTGAACAGCCTAATCTTTTATTCACAGGACAACTCTTTAAGTATTTTAGAGCTGCCACATAGTTTCCTCCTAGTCTTACCTTGTCTCACTCATCTATCTTTAGTTCTCTTAGCCATTTGTCATGTGTTTTAGATACCAGACACTTTAAAGCACTGGCCACTCTCTTTAGCATAATAACTCATCTGTCAAATGTGGTATTTTTAACCTAGAAGTGGTGTTTGTGTGTGTGTGTGTGTGTATATATAATTCTAACACAGAATTTCCAATCAGCAATAATTTTTCCCCTAATGTGATACATATACACCAACAGATGAGTAAAATAAAACATTTCAAAGCATGTTATTCTTAGAGCATTACTATAGTATATTCTTATCTACAGTTTGTGAGTAATGTGAATTTTCTTTCTATGCATCTATAAAATTGCCCTGTTGTGGGGTCAGCAGGTGGCGTGGTGGTTAAGGCGCTGGACAGTCCCACATGTCTAACCACAATTCAAGTTCAGGACCTGGTGGCTTGCTTTCTCACTTTCCCTCTGTGTGTGTGTGTGTGTGTGTGTGTGTCTGATCAAATTAAAATAAATGAATTAATAAATAAAATTAAATAATTTTTAACTGCTCTGTTGCAGGGAGAAGGGAGATGTGCCATTGATGTTGCCTGTGATATGTATGTGATTTCCTGCTACGAACTACATCATTAGATGATCTCTGACAGGATTCTTTGTTCCCAATATACATACACAATACAGATGCTTTTCTCTATTCTGTATTTCTCATCTTAATCTGTAGGCACTTATGCACATTCACCAATTTGTATAATGAATATCAAAATATAATTTACCTTTTATGAGATTATACCAGTATCTTAGATCGCAGTATGGGCAAATCATTCTAACAAACAAATTGAAGAGGTTCAGCGCATAGAGTTGAAAATATTAACGTGTAGGTTCAAGCAAATAATAGAATACCTCTGTACCTCCATTTTATTATGTGTAAAGTGATGATAACTGCAGTACTGAACTCATAAGGAAGATGGTAGAAAACATTTAGGTACAGATACTAAGAGCTCATTTGACTGCATGAAAATAAGTATGTACCAACTAATTGTCAAGATGATGATGTGATGGTGATGGGGATGATAATGACATTTGATTGAATAATACACACAATTATGTCTGTGTACATTTCCTCTTCTAAAGCCTAATTGCTTCTGCCTTCTCACTCTTGGCTCCCAATGCTCATCTATTTCAAGCCCTTTAAGGCATCTCAGGTCTTCTCTCCTATGGCACTCTTCCAAACTACTCATATGGAGTGAACTTAAATTATGCTGCTTATATTTGTATAATGTACACTTCTGCCATGCAATTTATAACACTTTATTCATTTTTTTCTCCATATTAGATTGCAATTCTTTTGAGGAAAAGACCTGGGTCTTATTCCCAGTACCCAAAATAGTGCCAAGTACTAGAAAGTTATCAATAGATCTCTTAAATGAATAAAGTAGTGAATTGACAAGAAATGATTGAAATGATACTCATTGCTCTATAGAAACAAAGTCATAACTACTTAAACGCATCAAAGTTATTTTTATCTAAGATGATATAGAAAACTCTTATAAAAGGCCAGACTTATTGATGTATGCACAATGTCAAAATGAGACTTTCTCATAATTTGCATAATTTTATATGGAACCCTAGCAAGTGAAGATTAATCAATGGCAGGGCCCCTGTATTTCTATTTACATGATTTCAAACTAATTTAAAGAAAACAGTCATATCTATTTCATATCTATTAAGATCAGATATTAAGAGCTTTAATTTTTAAATAAATGTGAGACTAGCCTTCTTTCATAATTCCATATTCTTGTTTTTAGAAATGTCAAAAATTTACATTGAGAATCATCTTCCTAATTCAGTTAAAGTAAAATAATATCAGAGGCCGGCAGATGGCATGGTGGTTAAGGGCACTGGACTCCCACATGGCTGACCACAGTTCAAGTCCCAAACCTGGCAGCTTTCTCTCTCTTCTCTGTTTCACTCTGGTCAAATTAAAATAAATAAAAATGAATAAATGAATAAAAGTTAAATAAAAAATTCTTTAAAAATAGTAAAATAATAACAGACTTAGAAACTAATAGAACAGGGTTAAATGTTCAATTATTTGAACCTCTTCTGGTTAGTTCCATCATTTATTTAAAAATATTTGTCATTTGGGACCAGCAGTTAGCGTAATGGCTATGTTGCTGGACTCCCATGTAGTTGGCTGTGGTTCGAGTCCCAGACCCAGTGGTTTAGACTCAGGCCGGGCACATGTGCCTGCATGCCCAAGATCCCAAGAAGAGAATGGAGGAGAAGGGATTGTGGTGTGGCCATCCCCCCTGGGGGGTGATTTCTCACTTTCTGTCTCTCTGTCACTCTCTGTCTTTCTGGCGAGCACACTTGCCCTATAGCAAAATAAATCTCTCTAAAAAAAAAAAATCGTTTTCATTTACCACAATACCTGAACTCTGTCTTTTTCCTCCTCTAAATACAAGAGAAAATTCATGTTGACTATTCCAGAATTATCCACCAGGGGGCAAACATGCAACATAGGCACAATGGAGGGGGCTTAGCAATAATAAACTATATTCATCGGGGGAAAAAATGAACGTGGAGTAAATAAAAACATTAAGCTAATATGGAGAAGAAAATGATGCTAGCATAGCTCTTTGAAGATGTTTGGTTAATTTTTATTTGTTATTCCATTCTTCAATGACTGAGGAAATAACTCTGGAAGTTAAGAGTCAGCTGTAATAAAGTCATGGACATGTCTCTATGTGTAAGCAAAGTGCTTGAAGTGCTGTGAGCTCTGTGGTACTCATTTCTATTCTGACAACTTTAAAATTTAAAAATTGTTTTTAAATTTCTATAAGACTATCAAAAATGTATATCCAAGATATCATTGACTTCAGGTTAAGAAATTTATAGACAGGAATTCATGGGTGGGGGGGGGGGGGTCCTAGTTGTATTTGCTCTTAACATATCATTATGACTGAGGGAAGTTTTCAGCCCTTGCTATCCAATACAACGTTAAAATCAGGTTTAAAACTACTTAAATTGTTTACATTTTGATTTCTCAGTTCCTTACTTACCCAGATAGGAGTGAGTCATAATAAGTTTGCTCTGTATTTATCCTAAACTCCCTTGGCCATGTTTGTTTGTACCATTCATGAAAAATGTAAATTCTAGTGAAATGAAATTCTATGTCAATTTAGCACTTATGCCAATCTGCTAGACATGGCAAACCCAGCAACTTTGCTAACTGGTCTCACTTAAATTCATGATAATTCCTAGTACTTAGTAGAAAACTGAGTCTAATTAATTCTCTTTTTCTCTGCCCTAGGAAATTACTTCAAAATTTCCCTGTCCTCACAACCCTAACACTCCTTGTGCTCTAAATTAATACCTGCCTTCTATTTCACTGGGAATACATGTGGCATAAGGACAGAATTTCTAAGAACTCTGAACATGACATTTACCAATCTATCTGGATCTATCTGAAACCACATGCTCTGTCTTCCCTCTTTCTGTGACAGAAAAAATGTCTTCTAATCTAATGTCGAATAGTCTATTATGTCCTGGATCCCTCCTCTCTTGTCTAGTAAAGGACTTGTGCTGTGTAGTGTCTACTCTTTCCTGCATCACCAAACACTTGATCCTTACTAGATGTTTCCATTAGCATAAATAGATGTCCATTTTAAAGAAAAAATTCTTTCCCATTCCCATACCTCATTCTCATTATTGCCCCATGGCATATTGTTTTGTAGAAAAATACTACAAAAACAGAAGTCTTTTCAATATTTCCACTGGCCTTCTCATTTAATTAACTTTTTGTCCTCTCCATTATACAGAAACTGTTTTTACCAAGGTTATTAGTTATCTCTAAGTTGCCAAATCTTATACGAAATTATCTGTTCTAATTGTAGTCTACTAGCATCAATAATCACTCCCTCTTTCTTTTCACATCTTTTCCACTTTGGTTTGAAAATAGTTCTGACTATTTCCTGACTCACTTCTTCATACTCTCTGCTGGATCCTCTTGAGTGTTTCATTGCTCAGTCTTCCAACATCATCCATTTTTCACCTACACTAAATTGACTTAATCTGCTTTAAAGGCTTTACCATGATGATTCACAAATTTTCATATACAGCCATGAAGTCTCTTCATGAATTTCAGAATCTTATACCCAGTTGTCTACTCCATGTCTTCACTAAGATCTGATCAGGATCACAAATTTAGCAAGTCTAAAAACATACTTCAAATCCTTAAAACTCACTGTTTTAAAGGGTTCCTAAATGACCTCTCTAATTTACTTCATCTTCTAAAAATTTCCCTCTTGGTTATTTCACAACAGGAAAAAATGAACCCTCCAGTTTCTAGATTGCATAAAGTAGATGCCAGCTATCTGCATTTGCTGGCCATCTTCCTCAATGTGTTGATCTGCCTTACTCTCACACTTCCGCCAAATCTCTGCCCAAATGTTCCGTAGCTACCTAACAGAACTGCCTCAAAGCCTGCCTCCTTATTCTGTTCCTTCATGACCTTTCCACCAATTAACATGTCATATATACTGGTCATCTCCTTCCCTTAGAACATAAGACCCTTAAAAAAGAAAAGCATTTGTTCTTTATCTCTAGTAACTGACATAGCAACACTAGTACTCAGTACTCTGTAAATACCTGCTGAATAGATGAACACCAACTGGTCTGATGACCAGAGTTCACTAAACCTTTATTTCTTTCCTTTTTTTTTTCTTTTTAATTGCTAGAAGGCACATGTTCTCATCAAAGAGAGAGAGAATGAGAGAGAAGGCACTCCTCAATGGGGCATGATCACACTGCATTTTTCTTTTTCTCCTTTTGTCCTTTTCAGAATATTTTTTGAGTCACAGGGGCAGGGATTCAAACTGTCAGCAATGTGGGGTCGAGGCTTCTATGCCCAGCACTTAATTGCTGCACTACAAAGCTGGGCCAAAACTTTTTAAGTCAACTTAAATTTGCCATTTTATTAGCTTAAATTGAATTTATTATCTTAAAAGGAAATTGATTATTCCTTTTCATTGATGAAAAAGTGAGGTTAGAGACCTAGTTCCCAACTCTAGGCAGAGCCCTATGGAACAATGAGAGCAGGAGATCTGGCAATCAATGGGGTGATAGATGCTGGGACCAAATCACCCTGACAACTCCTTTCTAAATCTGAGAAGCTAATCTCTGCTAAATTGTGAGTGACTGCTAATGAACTACTTGGTTACCCCTCCTGATAGCATATTTGCATGTAAACGAGCCCCTTTTAGAAGGACTGATTCCATGAACCCAGAGCGGTTCTAAATGCTGAGGGCTCTGGCTCTGGTTTCACATTGTCCTCTGCTGAGACCCAGAATGTCATTAGGCCATTTGATCTCTTAATTCGAGAATACCAGAAATAAAGAATTACGGAACTGAAAGTCATTGTCCAAAGTTCAGCTATTTAAAAAGATTGTGCAATGAAAAGTCATGGAGGGAAAACAAAGCAAAACAAAACAAAACACCTCTTTTACCTGACACAACTCCTTAAATTGTCTGGCACATAGGTGTATGTCAATATTCTAACACTATATTGACATAAAACATTCCCCATTTCTATTGAGTTTCCCTAAGCTTCTTAGTATGCAATAGTGTCTAAAGTATTTAAGTCCTGACATTTATTGAATTTAATTTTATTCTTTCATTAGCACCATCATGATTCCTTTCCATAAAGAAAGCATTTGGCAAGAGTATTTTGAGAGACTAAAGAGTCTGCATTATCATGAGAATGGTCTATACCTCTAGTAAGTCTGGTTTCACAGAAGAGAGACTGTAATACCAAGAGGGAGGAGAAAAGAAAAAACATGTTGTAGGACTGCCCCAAGTCACCACACTCATATCCCCTTTGCCTAGGGCAAATTGAAGGAAAGGATCAAGCATCTTTTGCTCTTAGTATAAACCCATGAAATTATCATTGTTCTCCACATTTCAAAAAAACAAAGTCAGGGGTCAGCAGATGGCATAGTGGTTATGTCGCTTAACTCCCACGTGGACAACCAGGGTTTGAGTCCTGGACACGGTGGCTTCAAACTTATTCTGGGTACATGTGTGTATGTGCCTAAAATCCCAGGAGGAGAATGAAGGAGAAGGGATTGCATGTGGCCAGTACCCCTGGGGGATGATTTCTCACTGTCTCTTTCACTATCTCTGTCTCTTTCTCTGAGCAGCACACATGCCCTAAAGCAAAAAACTCTTAATAAAAAATAAAAATAAAACAAAATCAGTTTGTGACTGTGAAGATTCAAGCACAAATTTTTCAACTTGAAAACCTCTAACCTTCAGGGTCACCTCAATCTCCTGGTTCCTCTCAGGCTCTCATTCTCCTGCCCCTTTACTTATATGAATCTGTATCTCCAAACAACTGATACCTAGCAAAATCTTCAACTAAATTGTAAGTGATTTCTCTTCCAAGGCACTTAGAACTTTAAAAGCAGATGGAAGCTGCCCAAGTGAGCAAGGATAATACTTATTGAGTGTCAGCTCCCCTGAGGTGCTGCACCAAGCAATTTCACATCATCTCATATCTTCTTGATAACTCTTTTCGGTTGGGAGCCTAACCTTCATTTTGCCATCAGCCCCTTTGACGATCTGGAGTACCCTGTGTAAGTACTTTCAAAAACAATGTTTTAAAATCACAATATATAATATAAAGAATTTTGAAGGAAGTTTATTACAAATTTTAAAATACAAATATTGAAATATTTTAAAAACAAAACTGATGATATCAAAATATATTCCATTAACTACTGAAAAACTATGATGCTGGGTTATAGGTTAACCATTTCCATGCCTCTGTACATGCACACTGGAACTGAAAAATTAAGTAAAAGAATGGTAGATGGTGGGAGCCATGTTTCTCAGTGTTGCAGTGGGAATGTACAGATACGCAAGGGAAGGAGACCAGAATGATCTACTTGTTAAGGGATTAAAGTTAAGGGACATAAGTATGTACTCATATTTGCTTAATATAGATATAATTGGCTACATGTAGAAATATTTATAAGTACATAAATAGATACATACACATGAGAGAGTACATGTGCATATATATTTCATGGCTCTCTTAGTTGAAAAGGCCTAAACAAAGCACTTCCTCTTCAGCACAACTATAACTAGAAGACAGGGTTTGGTTTCTATTACTAGTCTCCAAGAAATGGCAGATTCTAGGACTGAGGCAGGAAATATGTGAATCTGGAACATACTGTAATACCAGAAAATTAGGAAATGTTATCACATGCATGCATACACACACTCCCAAAGGGGTATGTCAGAGGAGCACAGAAGCCAACTGAAAGAGCTTCCAATAACCAAAAACTGGAACAATCTGAACAATAAGATGAAATAGTATTGGGTTATTATTGCAACTATAATATAAATATCCATGAGTCTATACTGATAATAATAAATAGTTGGATAAATGAACATTTAAAGAAAAATAGATCTGTGCATTAGAATTCCAAATATTTTAATATCAATACATACTCTGTCCTCAAGAAAATGTAGCATGCCTTCCAATCCTCAGATTTGGGTTTCTTATAGTGACTTCTTTCCAACAAGTACAGTATAGAAGGGATAGGCAGTAACTTTACAGCAGAAAAATCTGACAAACATTATATTTATCAGAAGATCGAGGTCAATGTCCACAATCATAAGTGCACTGATACGATATGATAAAAATTGCACTTTACCTCTGTAGTTATTTTCTAATAATCCACAATTGTAATTGTACCATGAGAAAAATATCAGCTAAATTGCAATAATGGGTTATCCTACAAAATACTTGATTACTACTCCTCAAAACTGTCATAGTCCTCAAAATCAAGAAAAGTTTAGAAAGTATTACAGCTGAGAATACTCTTAAGGAACATGACAATTTTATTAGTCTACTATTATGTTGTTAACAGAAATACCTGAAATTGGGAAATTTATGAAGTATAGAGGTTTATTTGGCTCATCAGTCTGGTGGTTGTAAGACCAAAGATGTAGGGTCAGCATCATAACATTACAGAGGCATAGAGGAAGATAGGTAAATGGATCGAGAGAGAGAGAAAAGAGAGAGAGAGAACATTTTTACACCTCTGTTTCTCTCGCCCATGCTTGCAACCAATTGAATGCTATCCTCCCTTTAGACCCTACCTCCTAGGTCTCACCATCTACCAAAGTCATTACCCTGAGAATAGGCTTCCAGAATATAAAACTGTGGTCAACAAACCGTTTTCCAAACCATAGCAACAACTAAATGTAATGTACTCTCCTGGATGAGATCCTTGAATGGAACTACTGATATTAGATAAAACCCAGGAAAACTTGAATAAAGTATAGACTTCAATTAATTTCAATGTATCAATATTGGTTTATTAATTAACAAAGGTACTATGTTTAATGTAAGATGTCAGGGGAAAGTGGGATTGGGATATATGAGAACACTATTATATTTTAAAATATATTTTTGTAAATTATAACAATTTAAAAATATAGTCTACTAATTGAAACAAAAATGTGGCGATAATTTGATGGTAACATCAGAGTAGTGGTATTTTAGGGTATGTATAAAAACTACAATAGTGATTTCTGTTGGTGAAAAAAAATCACAGGTACTCCTAATATTCTTGTGGTTTATTACCTTTATTTATATTTAAAAGCCACACTAAATGCTAGATTTCAATCAGAGGTTAATGATACTAAAGATGTTATTTTCCCATCCAAATTTCACACTCTAAAATTCTATTCATTTACCCCCTTGATACAGATTAAGAATCCCTTGATCTGAGTGATTTTATGATTGTGAAGCTTGAACTAAGTTACTCTAGCTTTCAAAGAACATACATTCTAGGGCCAAGAATTCTGTTGTGTTTGAAACCTGTCGACTACATAACTTCCCAATTTTGAGATTAAAAAAATATAGAAGTGGGAATGCTTTGCTCAGCAGAGGTGCTTCTCTGGTCTTGTGTAGCTGCATTGTTAGGTTACTGAACAAATCCAAGCAGGCCTAAACTTGGTGGTGAGAAATCCCCCCAAAAAAGGCGAATGAAAGAGGGAATTCCAGGGACCAGCAGTTAGTGTAATGGCTATGTCATTGGACTCCCATGTCGTCCACTGAGGTTCAAGTCCTGGACCCGGTGACTTAAACTCACACCAGGTGCGTGTGCGGATACATGCCCAAGATCCCGAGAGGAGAATGGAGGAGAAGGGATTGCGTCATGACCATCCCCTCTGGGGGGTGATTTCTCGCTTTCTGTCTCTCTGTATCTCTGGCGAGCACACGCACCCTATAGCAAAAACCTCTAAACAAACAAACAAAAAAAAACAAAAACAAGAAAGAAAGAAAGAAAGAAAGAAAGAAAGAAAGAAAGAAAGAGGAAACTCCATCCTTGCAAATCATTAATGTCAAGGAAACTCCCTACTTGAAAAATGACTCAACAGTTGGGAAAGTAACCATGGCTCTGCTGCAAAGACAGCAAGTACCAGGCCTATTTTTCCTTAAATAACCAGTCCCCAAACTGCTGTTATGGTCAGTCATCTGGGAAAGAGTAAAGGCAGAGGGGAGAGAACAACCTTCTTAATGGCTGATACCAATTTAAAGAGGAAAGAAGGGATATATATATATATATATATATATATATATATATATGCTTTATTAAATCCCTAAGAGAAATTCCGGTACATCCTATGGGAAAGAAAGAGACAGCCATCTGTTCATGTGGATTCTGCTTCTTGGTTCCCAAATGTTATAGCTGTCAGCAGAGCAGTCTGCCCTATTAGGTGGCAAGGAGGGAAAAGGGTGTGGAGGAGGGGTGGAGGAAGAGGTATTAAAAGGAACATCTGTCCATTAATGTACCACTAAACAGAGACAACGCCATGACGACCCCTCTCCGTTTCTTTGCGCTCTTTCTCTGGTCAGCCCCACTTCTCCACTCCTTTGGGAGATTCCCGTTCTATTACGTAGGCGACACAGCGAGAGGTTCCAGCTTTCATAATTGAGTTATTTGTGTATACGTTTGTGTGTTGGAAAAGAGGTGGAGCCTACTACAAGAGGCTTAATAAGATGGATTGTCAATTTAACATATTTTCGGAGCGTTCGACTATTTATCTTAAATGACAATCCCAGCTTTCAAATTCGGTGAAATGAACAATACTGATAAGAAAGATGAACAGGGTGGGAAACCCACACAGTAGAATGGAGCTGTCCATGCAGCCACAGTGAGAGGGGAGCGTTTGGAGGAAGGACCTATCCAGAGAAAAGTCTCTGCGGCTCTTCTACCTCCGTCCACAATCCAGCGATCAAGCATCTGTGAAAGAGTGAATAGAAAATGAATCTTCATTCTGGCGTGCTAGCGTTTGTCGGGCGCAGTTTCTAGGCTCCCTTCTCGGCGTCTGGGAGAGTTTTCACTCCCCCCGGGGCTGGTGCGGAATGTGGTGATCCAGCCCTGGGCGGGGGATGACTTCATGCGGCCAGAGCTCCGCGGCAGGAGCGGCAGCTGCAACTGGCAGGTGGGGTGGGGGCCGGCCCGAGCTGACCACGCACACCGCCCGGCTCGGCGGGACTGCGGCCCCGGGCAGCCGGTACCCGGGAATGCGCTGAGTCGGTCCGGGGAAGGTAAGCAGCCCGGCTATTATTAGTCTGGGCCATACTGCGCGGGGCTTTCCGCTTGATTAATAATGGGGCTTGCAGTACCGAGGGAAGAAGGGGGATAACCCTGCTGCAGTCTGCCTTGGGAAAAGGAGCGACAACAGATCGAAATGTTAATCAGCCAAGTGCTGGAGCTTGGAGGAGCGTTGTTACTGGGCAAACAAAGAAGGCGTCCAACCTATACACTCTTGTAGAGATGATCGACAATTTCAATGCCAGATTCGCGTAGATCCTGAAGAGGATTCAAAATGTGAAATGATTTGAGTTGCTCTTTTATCTTTCTACCTTCTACCTTCACTTGGCTATTTTCTAGTTTTGGAGCAGCAGGTCGTTGGCTGGGAGGTGATCAGAAGTCTTCCCTCTCTGTCGTCCTTGATCTTCCTTTGCAGTTGTCAGAATGGGTCTGTGTTCATCTCAATGTCAAAACACCTGCTTCAGTACTGAACCTTTAGAAAGAGTCTCTACCTGGAGTAGAAACTTCTCTTCTCTCTTGGAGTTCAGCTTGGGCTGAGTAACAATGTGGCTTCTCCCTTCATTTACCATCTTCTATGTCGGTTCATTGATCGTTTTGAGATACTGTGCCCATTCACAGGCCAGCTCTTGTCAGCTCTAATCCACCGCCTCGGTTCCATCACTGATTTTGTCAAGGACCCAGAAAGGGCATTGCCTCATTCAGGGTTTTGTATTCCATATTCTCTCTATACTAACACCAGTGTCCTTTCCCCAAATGCATGGAATGCTTTTTCACCCAGTACCAACATGGTTTCTCAAAACCCCTTCATTGCACTCACTGCATCTACCCAAAGGCTTGAGAGGACAAACGATATATTGGAGTGTGAGGGATGCTACCTATGCATAAACATATAGCGGAAGTGAACATGTGAATGCCATTCGCTCCAGTGTTTCTTGAAGCTTGAAGCTGGGTTGGGAAACAACCACCAGTTAAGTTTTGGGGCAAGTCTTCCTCCAAAACCTAGCTTCCTTTGCCCTAGGATTCCCCAATAACCTCCAAGGAAATTCCAGAGAGGCTTTTCCCATAGGCAGTCAGCCAATAAAACTGCCTGATCTGAGCTTCAGGTTATTTGAGCATCTTCAAGTTTTTCTCCCCATTTATGGATTTCGACTGCTTGTCCTGGGATTTTTCCCCAAAACCTCTTGTATTCCATATTCTCTCTATACTAACACCAGTGCCCTTTCCCCAAATGCATGGAATGCTTTTTAACCAGTACTAACATGGTTTCTCAAAACCCCTTCATTGCACTCACTGCATCTACCCAAAGACTTGAGAGGACAAGCTGAGCTCAAGAACCTAGCCCTGTGGTCACTGGGGATGTGCATTTGAATACTATGCAGTGACATGGTTAAGATGGTAGTTATGGGGATTGCAAATATGCCACCTCACCAATAGAGAACAGTTGCCATAAGCCAGATTGTGGGGTGTCTGTGTGCCAATATTCTATTTAAAAGGAGATCTGTTATCTTTAAACTTGAAATTAGACAGTGTGACTCAATGGCTATGTAATTTTTATTTTAGCAAATTAAAATAGAACATCAATGAAAAAGTGGGGTGGAGTTTATATCTAAAAATGTACCTCTGCTTGCCTTGCTTTTTCAATATTGCTTTTAGACCAAGATACTAGTTCTGAAAAATCATTTTAATTCTATTATATATTATTATTGGTTTACTGATGACAAATTCTCTTTTTATAAAATACACTGTAGAAAGATCTGAATTTGTTTATTTGTCTTCACCTTCAGTAGGAAGCAGAGGGAGTGAAAGGGTGGGCAAAACCCACTTCAGAGTGGCCCATTACAGAAACCTTCCCTGGAGATCATGAAAATCTCACCGCCAGTTTTTGTTGTTGTTGTGCTGAGCATAGTTTGGCTTTGAAACACTGAAATTTCACAATTGTAGAATTTTGACAGGCACAGTAACTAGACAAGGCAAAAAAGAACAAGATCAGCAGCAAAACCCTCTATTCTACTACTTTTTCTTTCCTGATACCAAAATACTTAATCACATAAATAATGATTCTGAAGAATAAATAATGGCCAATATTAATACAATAGTTTTTTTAAAAAATAAATTAGACCAAGGCATATAAAATACAGATTAGTACCTTTGGTCTTAGAAATATAATAAACATTTCTGCAATGTTAAGAGTCCTCTCTCTATTAAGAGCAGTGCTTGAGAATATCCTAATGATGATTAGAAATTGAAAGTGTCTATTACATAGTTTCTAAAGAAGCTTAACTCTTTGGCAAGAAATAGGATCAGAATTAGGGCATGGGAGCTGCCTAAGTTGGTATAATACATGCTAATTTTTTTTTTTTTTTTTTTTTTTTTTGGAGAGCTTTTATTTTGCTATAGGCTGCGTGCGTTCACCAGAAAGACAGAGAGAGCTAGAGAGACAGAAAGCAAAAAATCACCTCCTGGGGGAATGGCCACACCGCAATCCCTTCTCCTCCATTCTCCTCTCAGGATCTTGGGCACGCGCGCACACGCACCCAGCGTGAATTTAAGCCACCGGGTCCGGAACTCAAACTGTGGTCTACTACATGGGAGTCTAGCGACATAGCAATTACGCCAACTGCTGGTCCCCATTCTAGTGATTTTTACAGATGAGAGTAATCCACTAACTCATGGAGTGAAGCTGCAGAAACCTTGGTGAGAAAAAAGAAAATAAATTTTAAATATAATTTTTATTTTGTTGTAAATGAGGAAAATAATTAAATTGAAAGAATTCTGAATTGGACCTTGTTATGACTTTTAAAATTCAAAGCTCTAAGCAGAAATACATGCATGACTTTATGACTGAAAGTGATTTATGATTTTATTTCATTTTCTTTAAATACTTTCCAGAAAAGAAAGAAATTAATTGACTGGTGTCCAGACATGAAGAAGAAATGAAAAAATGGAAATATGTGCATGATTAGATGCTAAATGAACTGCAGACACTTTTGTAGATTCAACAAGATATAATTAAAGTCTATCTATTGCTTTCTTAATCACATAAAAATTTAGTCTAGCGGATAGTCAGTGTTATCGCCAACTAAAAGGCAATTTCTGGGTACTACATGACAACCATTGGCTACACTTTAAATAGCCCTCTTTCAAGATTATGAGAAGTGGAAAAGAAAACAAATAGGAATAATAAGACTAAAGGAAAAAGTCATCTCTATTAAACAGTGAAAGAGGGTAGAAAAAAGTGCTATTTTGAACATTGCCAATGACCTCTTAATTGTCAATTCCTGTAATATTTCACTCTTTTCATTTTGTCCTTACTTTCATGTTCCCTTCCATGTTTTTATATTAAATATGTATTTTTAAAATATTATTGATAATTAATATGTACCAGGCATAATACTTGTTATACGTGTTGAACTAGTTTCTCACTAATCCCCTAAAATTACCCCATGTCCAGTCTAAACAAAGTGATCTTTATTTCTAATTTGTGTCCTATAATGTCATGCTATGTGATTTCATTTGTTCCTTTAACCCATCCTGCTATATGCTGAAATCTTGCTCACATCACACACTGCCTCTTCCATGAAGCCTTCCTAATACCCACCTTCCTTCCTCAGTCAAAAGTGCTTTATAATAGTGTAAATTCCTATAGTACTTTCTATTTTGACTTGCATTTCATGTGAACATTCTTTGCCTACTTTTCTAAAATAGCCCTCAGGAGTAAACTGACAACTTTTTTTATCTGTAATTCATAGTACACACATAGGAGGGTGTTCAGCAGACTTATTTTAATGAAGCAATGTGCAGCCCAGCCTCGACAGCACAGGTTGTAGGGATGCTGCTGTGTGATGCTGGAGTCATACAGGAAGGCTCTAGGTTTGTGTCCTGGGTTTACCTGAATAAGCTGGGTGTGCCCATGATCCTGGCTGGTTACAGAGCTGAGGGGAGAATTGCAATGTGAAGACCCTGTGGGGAGTATCTGTCTCTCTCTCTCTTGCTCTGTCTTCTAAACTTTAAAACAATATGTGTCCCAGCCTGGAGGTGCAGTTGGTAGCAAACTGAACAGCAGTTCTAGATGTCATATGGCCAGCTACAGGTTCAGATCCCCAGGCCAGCCTGAAAATATGGCACGCATTCCCAGGATCCTAACAGTCTGGGGAATTGGGGAAAAGAGATCATAGCATGACAGTCTCTCCTGTGTACTTGTACATATTCTCTACTATGAATAAAATCAGCTAAGAAAAAGAATGTATGGGCAAGAACTAATTTAGTTTTTTTTTAAATCCTTAAATATAAATAAATACAGTGAGAGCATATTCAAAGAATTATATTCAACCAAAGTTATTGTGACCTTACATGCCATGCCCTTTCGTTGTTAGTTCATATATATTAAAAACATAATTATAACACTGGACCTGCTTTCATCATGTTTGCATTCTAAGCAGGGGGAGGTGCCTTCTATACACAAACATTTAACTTGTTTCAAGGCATTCTTCTAGGGAGTTTCATCTGTTATGCCATTTAATGCGTCTTCATATGCTAAATTTGCATTGAGAAAATTGAGAGACATCATCTAAATGGCAGAGTTTTTTCCACATTACCACACTGCTTTCTGAAGTACTTTTAGGGGTTAACACTCCCTTTGAAAATTCAGCTATGCATCCTCTTCCTAAAGACACACACACACACACACGCACACGCACACATACACCACAACACAGAGTTGCGTATACTTACAGGCATTTAAGGATCCACTAAAACCCTCCTTATAAAATGATTAAAGAACCTTGTGCTCACTTTGACTATATGTGTCTTTTCTTAGCCCATACATTTCCCATATGTGATATGAGTCTCTTTCTATTGTTCTCCATTCTTTAAGACCTGAAATGAGGATTCTTCATTAGTACTGGCACATAGACAGCTGAGATAACTAGGAAGCAAGTGCCAGTGAGAGTGACTCGAAGAACATTGATTCATAGAAAAGGCATCCTAGAAGAAGCTCTAAACATTACACATTCCAAATGATTTATTTAGGCTTTTCCAATAAAAACCATTTTAACAGAAAGAAACAATCCTCAGAGTATTGTAATGCAAATACAGAGAATATTGCTAGCTTTTGAGTGGAATATTGTACTTTGCAATATATTTAGTTATCTTGGGATGGACTTACATCTCCCTCAACGTTAGTGTTTCTTTTTGATAATACTGTCTGCAATAATAGATTTGCTTTTGCAAAGTTAAGGAAAAAGTGACACGTTATGTTCATGCCTGCTATGTTCTGAAACAGCTGCTGCTCTGAAAGAACCACACATCAGTTTAGACATATAAAATTCATTAACATTCTTAGCTGATATTTTGGAGCACTGGTTCTAACTACCATGGTTCCTGCTCAGATTAATATTCAGAGAGGTGTGGCAAGAAAGGTATTTAGAAAAACACAGAGGCATAAATGGAGAGACAGAAAACTACAGATGACAACTTAAGCTGTTAACTGCTTTTATATTTCCAGCAGTACCTTTTCATTATATATCCAAAATATAATTGCCTAAGCTCCACAATAAATGAGATGTTATGGAAATTCTACAATATACTCAAATACGTAAACTTAAACTTTATTTTTTAGTTCATTTTATTATATAAAAATTATTGTGATAAAAAGTGTATAACAAATTACCCTTTAAACTTTCTTTTGGAGAGGTTTTTGCTATAGGGCACGTGCGCTCGCCAGAAAGAGAAAGACAGAGAGACAGAAAGCGAGAAATCACTCCCCAGGGGGGATGGCCACACCGCAATCCCTTCTCCTCTGTTTTCATCTCAGGATCTTGGGCACACACACACACACACGCCTGGCGTGAGTTTAAGCCACCGAGTCCAGGACTCGAACTGCGGTCGACTACGTGGGAGTCCAGCGACATAGCCATTACGCTAACTGCTGGTCCCCCCTTTAAACATTTTTAAGTGTACTATTCACTGGAATTAAGTAACGCCCAATGTTTTGAAACCTCTACCATTATCCATTTTCAGAACTTACATCACTAACAGAAACTATAGCCAAGAAACAATAACTCTATTCCACCCCACCCTCAACTTCTAATAAATTCTTTTACTTTCTGTGCCTGTGAGTTTGTTTATTCTAGGTACTTCATGTAAGTGGAATCATACAATATTTGTCTTTTTGTGTCTAGTTTCTTTCACTTAACATAATGTTTTGAAATTCCTCTACATTGTAGCATGCATCAGAATTTCATTCCTTTTTCAGATGGGATGCTATTTAATTCTGCATTTATGTCAGATATAGTAACTATCAGTTGTAAAATACTTTCAGCACAGTGTATTCCTATTAAACTGAAAATGTCTAGTATATATAAGTCTGCCAAATAATATATTTTTTTGAAGGTAGCCATTAGATATTCATTTTTTTCTTTATGTACATTTTAATGAATGCTTAACATAATGATACAGCTATTATTTTTAAAAGTATGCCAAACAACCTCCTACTTGAGAAATGTGCAACAAATAAGAATCCATTAAACATTTACTCCTATTTACCCTTTTTTTCAAAAGATACCTTTTATTATTTGTTCATGATCAATCACTATATATCATTAGAACATAAAAATTATTTTTTTCAGCATGGATACAATGAATATTAGCCCAGTCAAAGATATTACTATACACATTATCAACAAATAAGTTTTCATCTTTGTGTCCCTTAAATGTTTTGCTTCTTTCTTTTTCCCCTGAATTCCCTCTACATTTGGCCCTCCCCCACTTCCAGCCTCCTTCCACAGTCTTCAGTATCCACAGCTGCTCTCCATGCTTTTATACTTTCCAGTCTTTCAGTTTCTGCCATAGAGTGCAGATATTTGCTATTTATTGAGTGGGGACATACAATGACTCTCTTTCATAATTTGGCTCGCTTCACTTAGCAGTAAATCTTCCATATTCATCCACTTTTTAGCAAACGCTAGAGTCTCATTTTTTATGCTAAATAGTATTCCATAGTGTCTATGTGCTACACTTTTTTAATCCATTCATCTGTCCATGGACATTTGGGTTGGTTCCATGTTTTAGCAATTGTGAATAATGCCACAGTAAACATGGATGTGCAAGTGTTTTTTTCCGACTGAGTGTATTCCTGTCCTTTGGGTAGATACCCAGAAGTGGAATTGCTGTATCATAGGATAGGTCTATTTGTAGGTCTTTGAAGAACCTCCATATTGTTTCCCACAGTGGCTGTACTAATTTACATTCCCACCAAGAGTGTAGAAGAGTTCCTTTTTCTCCACAGCCTCATCAGCACTTACCATTCTTATTGCTTTATTTTAGCCATTCTGAAAGGGTTAGATGGTATTATCATTATGGTTTTGATTTAGATCTCCCTTCTGATAAGCAATGTTGAACATTTTTTCATATGTTTTTTGACTGTTCACATATTTCCCTTACAGTTGTCTGTTCAGCTTATTTGTCCATCTTTTAATTAGGTTAATTCTTGTTTTCAACTAAGCTGCTTGAGATCCCTGTATATTCTGGTTATCAATCACTTTTAGCTGGCAAATATATTCTCCCCCTTGTCTACTGGTGGGATTAGTGCCCACACATTGGGGGTTTTATTTAAGAAATCTTTGCCTACCCCAATGTCTCCAAGAGTTTCCCCTATGTTATCCACCAGTTTTATAGTTTAAGGTCTTAGGTTTAGATCTTTGATCCATTTTGAGTTGCTTTTTGTTAATGGCCAGAGATAGGGGTTCAGTTTCATCTTTCTGCAGGTGGATACCCAGTTTTTCCAGCAACATTTGCTAAAGAAATTTTCTTTTCTTCACTGGATTGTCTCATCCCCTTGAAAAAATCAGTTGGCTGTATGCTTGGAGGTTTATTTCTCACATCTCTATTCCATTCCATTTTTCCACATATTTGTATTTGTGCCAGTGCTATGCTGTTTTATCACAGCTTTGTATTATATTTTGGGGTCAGGAAGTGACATGCTTCCTAGTCCACTCTTCTTGTGCAATATTGCTTAGTCAATACAGAGACTTTTATGATTCTAGACATGTGATTCTATGATTTTTTTTTCTAAACTTGTGAAGAATATCTCTGGTTACTTGACTGAGATTGCATTAAATTTTTAGATTAATTTGGGTAAAATTGACATTGTGACTATATTAATTCTTCTGATCCAGGAACATTGAGATGTCCATCCACTGTTTTGTATCATTTTCAATTTCTTGTTTAAGTTTTCCATAGTTTTGGCAGAGGTATTTTACTTCTTTGGTAAGATTTATTCCTAGGTATCTACATTTCTTTTTTAGCTATTGTAAATGGAACTGCTTTCTTCAGTTCTACCTCAGTCTTTTCACTGTTGTTGTATAGAAGTGCTGCAGTTTTGTATGTTTATTTTGTATCCTGTTACTTTACTGTATTTATTTATCATTTCAAGAAATTTTGTTGTTGTAGATTCTTTAGGGTTTTCTATGTATATAATTGTGTTATTTGCAAATAGAGATAATTTTACATCTTATTTCCCTCTTTGGATTCCTTTTATTTTATTCTCTTGTCTAATTTCATTGGCTAGGACTTTTGTTACTTTATTGAAAAGGACAGTAGAAAGTGAGTATCCTGGCCTAGTTCTAGTTATTAGTAGAAAAACTTTCAAGTTTTCCCCATTCAGTATGATATTTGCTGCCAAATTATCTTTTCCTTTTTTTTTTTTTTTTTTTGGAGAGGTTTTTGCTATAGGGCACATGCGCTCACCAGAAAGTCAGAGAGAGATAGAGAGACAGGAAGCAAGAAATCACCACCCCCCCCTTCGGGGGGATGGCCATGCTGCAATCCCTTCTCCTCCATTCTCCTCTCGGGATCTTGGGCATGCACACAACGCACCCAGCGTGAGTTTAAGCCACCGGGTCCGAGACTCAAACCACTATCAACTACATGGGAGTCCAGCAACATAGCCATTACACTAACTGCTGGTCCCCAAATTATCTTTAATAGATCTCTACTTATGTACTATGCATATGCCATAATTTATTCAGTCGAAGTCTATTGATAAACATGTATTAAGTTCTATTTTTTTTTTTAATTTCAAGATATGTGGTAATGGATATAGTGGTATGTATGTCTTTATGGTATGCCCTATCTTTTGATGGACCAAAGATTATGGCCAGATATTTATGATTTAAATACTTACATAGGCTATAAAAATAACAACATTCTTTGGCAGATACTTTTTTCTGTATATTCTGGAAGCATTTCAAACTATCTTAAAAATGAATGAATATAATATAAAGAAATTAATTTACCATTATTTGAGTAAGGAAATACTTTCACTTTTTCATTTTCAGTTATGGAGAGAAAATACTATATATAACTTTTGATAGATTTCAAGACTCTCGATCACACATTTCATCATTTCAAAATATTACAGAGTATATCACAGATGTCAATCAAGTCTTGTAACAACAATGTAGGAAAGTAGAAAAATAGCTAGCCCTTAAAAAAAAAAAAAAAAAAAAAAAAAAAACTATAGCAATGGATCATTTGTATTCAGCCTACTCTAAAATTTGATCTATTTTTTAGTTCAAATTTATGTACCTGCATTGTGGCAAATCTTTATTTTGTTGGATTTCTTTTCTCCATTTCTTTTTAGTGTATCCTTTTAAATCTATTAGGAAATAGAGTGAAGCCCAATCATGAGAGTGTCTTATGTAGGTGAATTACAGAACATTTGGGATATGTGAAGTATTAACAGAATTGGGAAGACTTTTAACTATCCTACTCAGCAGAAGTCTGCCTCAGTAGCATTGTCCAGGAGAGGAGAAACAGAGGCTTGCTGAAGATTGCATTATGTTTTATTCAAAATAGGCATTAACATGCTAAAAGGACAAGAATGAAGCAACATACCTTGTGACATGCATTTGAGAAGCTACTTAAAATTGGGGTTGCAAGACATTTATATAGAGGGCTAGATACATTCTACAATGTAGTCTACCCTATAAACAGTAGTATTTTAAGTTATGCTTTTTCTTTGGTTTATTGGCCTTCTAAGGTTTATTAATAAACATTTCTTCTATCATTCCTTTTTCTGTATTGTTCTCTGATTAAATCCTCTTTGAAAAGCAAATTTAAACAAATAAGTATTCTGTCTGTTGACACAGCCATACCTTCTTAATGCACCACAGCGGCTATGAGACTCAAGGGTAGAAACATCAGTATGCTGGTCCCTACAATATTAGCAGAACCTGACTGGCTGCTGCATTCTCTCTGTTGTATAGTGCAAAATCTGCTTAAGTAAAGAATAGTCAGTGATGTCTTACTATTTCTTACACTCTTCTCCATGAGCTTCCACACTCAGTTTCTCTGATAACTGAAATATATTGGAAAATAGCCAGATGCCAATACTCTCTATCTATTTACAAAACTGAAGCATACTAAGACTTGAAGAAATAATGGAGAATCTGAATTGGTGAGCACTTGATGGGATTCCTGAGAATAATTTTGATTAACCTAAATCCAAATTCAGTTTTACAGACCAGCAAATTTTAAAGAGTAGCTATAGTAATATATAAAATTTTAGAAAAAGAGTATATGTATGAGGTTCTAATTACAAGGTATGCTCACTAGAAAATAATGCATTTTTATGAGGAATTCATTCTGAAAAGCCTATGTTAGCACTTTTTTTAGAGAGGTCTTTTTGCTATAGGACGCATGCACTCGCCAGAAAGAGAGAAGCAGAGAGACAGAAAGTGAGAAATCACCCCCCCAGGGTGGATGGCCATGCCACAATCCCTTCTCCTCCATTTTCCTCTCAGGATCTTGGGCATGCACACACACGCGCCTGGCGTGAGTTTAAGCCACCGGGTCTGGGACTTGAACCGTGGTTAACTACATGGGAGTCCAGAGAGACATAGCCATTATTCTAACTACTGGTTCCAATGTTAGCACTTTTTAAAACCTCTGTCCTCAAAAAGGAATTGTGACAAATTATTGTCATTTAAATTAATCTGTCCTTTGGTTCTCAAGGAAGTGAGAAGTTCTTGGGGAAATTCACTTAATTGGTGGTGTGCTTTTCTGCAGGGAGTCAAGCTGAGTTAAAATGAGGATGACATTCTTAACTATTTATTACACATAAATACATATTAGAATTACCTAATAATCAATAAGAAGGGTTTTATGATAAATGAAAAAGTACCTATTGAGAATCTCTATTGATAAATGTGAGCAAAGACATAGTTGGTGATCCTGCACAAGAGAAATCTAAATTACATTTCTTTTATCTCCTCCATATTTCTGAACAACTCAGGATTGCAAAGCAAAGCATGTGAGAGTAACATTTGATAATTTTATAAATGTGAAGATTTCTCAGAAACTTATCATTATTATATACTATGATAAACACTCAGTAAATATAAACTGTTATTATTTTGTAGCATTAAAATATCAAGAGCATAAAAATGTCTGCAACTCAAATGATCAATATGGCACTTTAGTATAGGCATTTAAAAATAATTTGTTGAACAACAAGGTGAATTAATACCATTTTGTTTTGAAATCTGCCCTCCTACTACAAAATAATTGGTATTCTGTACAAGTTTGTTATAATTATTTTTTGAACATATGGTGGAAGTGAATTCTAGATAGGACTACCCTCTTCCATGTCTCTTGTCAAATTATAATCTCTTTTCTCTGGGGTTAAAAAAATGACAATTAGGGACCATCAGTTGGTGTAACAGCTACATCGCTGGACTCCCATGTAGTCGACCATGGTTCAAGTCCCAGACCCAGTGGTTTAATCTCATGCCGGGTGCGTGTGTGTTCGTGTCCAAGATCCCGAGAGGAGAATGGAGGAGAAGGGATTGCGGTATGGCCCTTCCCCCTGTAGGAGTGATTTCTCGCTTTCTGTCTCTCTGTCTCTCTCTGTCTTTTTGGCAAGTGCATGTGACCTATAGCAAAAAAAAAAAAAAAAAAAAATTCTAAAAAAAAAGGGGAATTAGAGGTGATTCCTCATTTAGTATGATATGTATCTCCAGTATGCAGTTCAAGACACTCAACCAAGCACAGTTATCAGGACAGGAAAATGTGAAATTCCCTTCCTTTCTTCAACTGCAACATATTTAGACTTTTAGAAGACTCAAAATGTAAAATACAGATTTTAATAATAAACTATTAATAGGCAAATCTTTTCTTTAATTACAAAAAAAATTTTATAGCGTAATTTTGCTATAGTGTGCATGCACTGACCAGAGAGACAGAGAGACAGAAAGAGAGAAATCACCCCCCTAGAGGGGATGGCCATGCCTTAATCTTTTCTCCTCCATTCTCTTCTCAAAATTTTGGGCATGCTTACACACATGGCCCACATGCATAAGTTGCCAGATCCGGGACTTGAACATCAGTCAATTCCATGTGTAAATCCAGGGGTATAACCATTACGCCATCTGCTGGTTTCAATCAGCAACTTTTATTTTCATGTTTTCTCGGTCTCATTTACAACAAAGAGCACAATCATAGAGGAAGTGAAAATCACAGTCAGTTGAAACTTCCATCTGCATGCAGTTTGAGATGTAGATCTCAAGTAAACCAATAGAAGCTCTTAGAAAGATGGCCTGGCACCATAAATAGTTCTGCCTGGCAGAGAGGATTAGAGAAGATATATGAAAGAATTTATAACATAAAATCACCTGGACTTTTCCAGCCCAGTATTGTAATCAGTAGAGATTGCAAAAGAGCAATCACACCAGACGATTATCTTGAGAAAGACTTTGAAGGAAGAAAAAGAGACTGATCATGTTAGCAGATGGTGTATCACAGAATACTTGGTAGGCAGGCCTGAATTGAGAAGGTTTATGTGTGACTAGTGTGCTGGGCATTTGCTTTTCAACAATTTGAGTAGCTGACATATAAATATTTTCTAAAAAATATTTAAAACCATACTGTCTCTGTTGTTATAGAGTCAAGAACTAAATTATACAAAATTATAAGTAATATTTTGAACATTATTTTTAAAATACAGTATTCTGAAATTTTGAAAGTTGTTTATTAACTGTCAAGAACAATGGGGGACCGGCAAGTGGCATGGTGGTTAAAGGCGCTGAGCTCCCACGTGGCCGACCATGGTTCAAGTCTTGGACCTGGTGGCTTGTTTTCTCACTTCCTCTCTCTCTCTCTCTCTGTCTCTGATCAAACTGGAAAATAATAATGATAATAATAATAAAGTTAAGTAAAATAATTATTTTAAAAAAGAACAATCGAATATGAGCAAAAATTTTTTGTTATGTAAAGTAAATGTTTATGGAAAAATGTAAAAATAAATAAATGGGAATAAAAAAATCTTTCCCATTTTTAAAAAAAGATGTTTGATTTTGAACATCTTTATCAGGCTTTATAAAGTCACCATATCACTACAAAATTCAAATAGAACACTAAAGTGACCTACTAAATAGTCCATTGAATAATGGAAATAAGGAATTTAAAGTTAGCACCTTAATCATTTAGGAAAAAAAATCACTAATTTGTTCAGGCGAAAATACTTAAATGTTCCCATTTCCCTTCCAAATAAACAAAATGGAAAAGGAAATAAAATGGTATTCCAGTGTTATGAAAACAAAGCATTTGGATTGATCTCAAAATATCTGACTACAAAGTAATATTCAGGGCCCAAGTTGATAATAGTTTCACTCTTAGATTTCTTAGGCAACATCTGGCCATTTTCAAGATCAGTCAAAAAGCTCTAAACATCATCTTTAAACGTTTGTTCATCACTTGGGGCTTTCTCTTTGCTTTGTTTCTTTATTGTATTTTATATTTACTTTTGAGGGATTTGAGCTACTACTTATGTCCAGCTCATGTCTTTCAAGAAAAGAATTTGAGCTTCGAATGACCATCTATCATTTACTAACTATGTGACTTATGATAAGTTACTTAACTTCTTTGAGTTTCCTGATATATGAAACAGGAAAATCACAGGATTTTTGTGAGGATAAACAAAGATGACATAAAATAGAACTTCAGCACTGTCTGAAACATACACAGTAAGGATTAATAAATGTTCCTCATTTTTGTCATTTTCATTCTCCTAGGCAATTTACAATCAGATGGCATTACCACATCTTTTTCCAAGTGTTGATAAACTGTTTTTCTTATTTCTCTCATGTAAGTTCAACCAAGCCTTGAAATGACTCTCAATCTCACTGGGAGATGTCTCAATATAGGTAATGCCATTGTAGGGAAAGGCTGAGGCCATCATAATGCATGGTTGTCAGACTGACACAGCAGTGGCTTTGGGAATTAGACTTAGTTTCTATTTTTAGCTCTTCGAGTAGTTGATCGGATGACCTGGGAAAAGTCAGTTGGCTATTGATTCTGCATTTTATTTTCTGTCTGAATCATACCATGTGTCTTATCACTTTTACTGACTCATCTCTAAGAAATGGTATTAAGGCTGTTGAATAATAGTGGTGATTCCAGAAGCAAAGTGCCATAAAAAATGGGAATACCTCCTTATTTTATAATAATAGTTGGCGTTTTCCTTTTACAGTGAAAGTGTGAAAGTACCTGAGAGAGGACAACTTTAATTTCTAAAAAACTGTTAATATTTACCTCGTCCCTCGGAAGATACTGCTAATTACCTATTAGGCAATTTTTTTTAAGTGTAACTGTTGAAGTTCCATATCGTTAATTAACATTATTAAATTATCCAAAAGGAAAAATTAACCTATAACTCTGTTGTATATCATACGAGAGTAAGCCTTTTTGGTCTGTGAGCAATTTCTATTTCAGTGAAGCCCAAATTTATAGAGACCATATAAGGAATTTAATTCTCAGAACCTTCTTCATTAGTATGTACTACTGATTAGATTTAATCAATAGCAAAGACTTTAAGCTGAAATAAAAAAAAAAAAAAAGAGCTTCAATTAATGTGAAAATTGTTATACCAGAAACCCTAAACTATAAAGGCTGCATTTTTATCACACATACATTCTTTAGTATGATGACTATTTGACTCAAGGATGATGAATATTTCTGTATCTGTCAACTCACTTAAGTAACAGGAAGTTTCTAGAGCTTTTATATAAGCTTTCAAGTGGATCAGTCTTGACGTCCTTTTAATTTTAAAAATATTAAATGAAATTTTACATTGAACTTTAATTAAATATAAATATTGTAATAATCTATGAAACAGTTGAAATGATCAAACACAAAAGTATGGGATATACTTTAAAGCTTGTGAATTTCTAATATATCTAGCTTATTTATGCTGAATTATTTTAATCATTTATATAATACCTCATAGTTGTTCCCTTTACTATTAAGTGTTTAAAGATGCTTAAAGCAGGAAATAATACAGAAATGCATAAAATAAAATTTCATTTTTGTCAAAAGAGCAAAATGTTAAATAATAAATATATGAATTTACCACTTTGTCTTGTAGATAACATATAGATGAAAGGACCCAAAGAAAATTTCAAATTTATAACTCAATTCATCAATAACTAAATAAAGAAATAGAATCAGTGTGATCTCTTGTGTGTTTCCAAATTCAATCAATGTGTTTATATTATTTTTAGAACTGTCTAAAGATAAATTTACATTTTGGGATTTTTAAAAAAATATCTAAACAATACTAAGAATGTGAGTAAAATGCTCAATTTGTACATTATATATGTATATATAATGTATATACATTATACTAAATAATGTATATTATATATACTTATTTATAATATATAACTATAATATTTATATTTATTTATGAATATTTTATATATGTATGTGTGTGTGTGTTTATATATATATATATATATATATATATATATATATACATACACACACTTTTTTCCCTGGAATATCAAGGCTGGCCCTGAAGGTACTGTCTATAGTAGAGGAAGGCATCCTTTCATCCTAGAATAACAATAATAAATTCTGTTTTTAAAGAATCATATAATCCTCAAAGCATTGTAATATACAGTCTCTCATTGGACCGTACTAGTTCTCTAAGTTGTTAAAACAAGAATTATCCTCATTTTGCAGCCAGGAAAATTGAAGCTCACAAAATTTAGTAATTTGTCTATTGAAGCAATGAACAGAGTAACTGAATGATAGGGCCAAACTTCAAATCTGTTTCGTGTCATGGATGATCTAGTCCATTATTTATAATATTTATGTATGCTGCAGGGAATAAACATGTTTAAGAGGTAAGCATGAAACGAAATGAGCCTAGTTATGCTGCTATTTCAAAATTTACCTACAAATTTCGCTAAAAATTTGAACCAGGAAAATCTATATAGATTACTTTAATCAAACCAAATATGAACCTGTTTAACATATGTGTCATTAAACCTATTTTTCCCCCCATATCCTAGTTTGTGTATCTTTGTGTCTATCAGCTGCTTTTCCTAAATTTTTTATGGCTTTTTCAGAAAGGCTTGCATTGTGTGGTAAACAAATACTAACAATGTTGATAGTTAACTGAGTTAAATATATCAGTCTACTTTAATGCTAACATACATGAGATTATATCATTTTATCATTTTATTCACATACACATTTATTAAGTCTATTGAAAGTAGCAATTTTTGTTCCATACTAAAGCGTTATTCATGTAACTTATGACATAATTGCAACACTTTGCTATATAGTCTGTCATTTTAAAAGAAAACTAAAACTCACAGAAAATTTATCCTGCAAAGATAGTGGACAATTATAATGCATTGTTACTAAGTTTCTGTTAAGTATGAAATTATTTAAAACTAGTCATTTATGAAATCTACCTTAGTCTTTTTATGCTTCTGAAATATCACCACTATATCCTGTTTTTTAAAATAGTCTGACACCTACCAAGTACTCTTTCACCTCCTACAAGAAAGCAAGAAAAAGAAAGCATTTATATTTTTAAATTTAGTGAAGGGTTCTTGATTTAAGAATTAGTCATTTGCTGTCACTTGAATTTCAAGTATGCTGTAAGTAAGTGAGGTTCTTTCTGTATGAATGTTTGGCAGAGTTTTCAAATATATCATTAATTTCTCCTTTTACTTGTGATTACCAAAACAAGAAAGTTTGTTTTCTACTATTTCTCAGTTTTCTTTATTCCAAAGATACAGAACCTTCTCAAAAAATAATAATATGAAATTCTTTTTTGATAACAGAGAATGCCAGGAAGCGATGATTCTGGTTTGGGGCTTAAAAATGGGAAACCAGGGTCAGCATGTGGTGTAGCAGTTATATTACTGGACTCCCACATGGTTGACCACAGTTCCAGTTCTAAACCTGTTGGCTTGAAACTAACGCCAGATGCATGTGTGTTTGTGCCCAAGATCCCAGGAGGAGAATGGAGGAGAAGGGATTGCAGCTTGGCCATCCCTTCTAGAAAATGACTTCTCACTTTCCCTCTCACCATCTCTCTCTCTCTCTGACAAGTGCACATGCCCTAAGGCAAAAATGTCTACACAAAAGCCCACAAAAACCCGAGGAAACAAACAAAAAAAAGAAATAATTACTATAGCATTTCTTTTTCTCCACTTAGCTTTCAGTTAGTGACACCAATAATTGATTTTTGAGACTATGGATCCAAATACATAAATACTATGTGCTAAACATTGTTCTAAATTCAGTGAATTCTCCCTCACAATTCTAAGGGGTAAATATTACTCTTACCTATTTTCCAGGTGGGCAAACTGAGGCACAGTATCACTGGGTAAATTATCTGTAGTCACACAGTTAGTAAAGCACACAAAGATAGAATTTAAAAACCAAATAGTTTGCCATTTAGAGAGTCCACATTCCTAATCTCTATAATGAATATAAGGATATTGATGCCTACTATTTGTTAAATGCCCATAATTTGCTTTGCAGAAAGAAAGGGAGGGAGGGAGAAAGGCAGGAGAGACGTCAAAATCCTCTCAGCTTTTTGATACTGTGTGCTGTAACTTATAATGATATTCAATTTAAAGATTTGTAGAGATTTTAATAAAATAAATGCTTCCAAATTTCCTCAGCTATTATCTCTAGTTAAAATCAGGTGGCTAGCGCAATGAATTTCTATTTAACTATAACCATAATTGAAATGCTATAGTAGTTTCATGTTCAGAACAAAAATAATTCTAATAATTTTCACAGAATTAATGCTATTTTTCTTAAAATTATTATCATATATTATATATAATTATTATAAATATTACAATATAATAATTATATTATCAATATATAATTATAAATTTATATAAATTTTATTACATAATAAAATTAATTTTATTTATTATTTATTTACTATATATACATTTGTTTTTCCTTTTTTTTCAGAGAGGTTTTTGCTATAGGGCACATGCGCTCACCAAAAAGACAGAGACAGAGAGACAGAAAGCGAGAACTCACCCCCCAGGGGGGATGGCTACACTGCAATCCCTTCTCCATTCTCCTCTTGGGATCATGGGCACACACTCACACTTGCCCTGCCTGAGTTTAAGCCACCAGGTCCAGTACTCGAACCGCGGTCGACTACACGGGGGTCCAGCAATATAGCCATTACGCTAACTGCTGGTCCCTATACAAATATTTTTTTTAAGAGAGATTTTTGCTATAGGATGTGCACACTCACCAGAAACAAAGGGACAGAAAGCAAGAAATCATCCCCCCCAGGGGGTCTGACCACGCCACAATCCCTTCTCTTCCATTCTCCTCTTGGGATCTTGGGGACACATCCACACATGCCTGGCATGAGCTTCAAACCAATAGGTCTGGGACTGTCGACCACGTGGTAGTCCAGTGACATAACCATTATGCTTTATGCTGGTCCCTATCAGATATATTCTTACCCTCAGCACTCCCAGCTTATTTAGTTTTAGTACCTACCTTCTCTTAAAAGTCCACAAATTTTAGTAGGGTTTTAAATTAAAGTAAAAGAAAATTCAGAACATTTTAGAAAAAATTTAAAAAAAGAAAAAGAAAAGAAAATTCAGAGCATTTTAGCAGAAGGTAAATATCCATGTCCTACCCCAAGCCCACCTCTGTCTGTTTCTATCATAGCTACTCCAAGAAAGAATTATTCCGATTGTTCAAATTTAACTGAAGATTAACTGAGTCACATTTAATCAATATATTATACGGGTTCGCTGTGGTTTTTAAAAGTACACAGCAACAGTCCCCAGCACTTGGCCCTGTAAGAGCAAGTACAACGAGTATCCTTGAAACCTGGACCTTAGATGCCTCTCTTTCATTCCATGCACCAATTTAGGTTAATTCAGTGGAATGGTGAACTCTTTTCTGTTGTTTGCTTGCTGGTTCCATGCAGATGAGTTAAGATCTATTAAATCTGGCTGCTCTTAGATGTTCTTTTTTCAATGTCTTCCTTCATGCATGCACAGAGAAAATGGTAACATTCTATGAATAAACCTTTACCACACCTCTGAACTCAGAGTTATCAGGAAGTAATTCCAAATTTGTTACATTTTTCATTTATTTTCAAGAGTTCATTTGTATTTATGCTAACATTTACTCTAAATTATTCACATATTCTGGTACAATTTGAATTTTTTTGTCTTTGTGTGCTTAAAACTAAGGTAGGTAAGGATTTTAATCAGGATAATTTAGGACTTTTGTTAATGTACCAGGCACTCATTGTTCCAGGTGCTGGCAACAGAAACAGAGTGGTATGCAATCCACACTCTCAGTTTCAAACACGATTCTTAAGAAAGTGAACTTAATAGTCAAACAATAAGAGTTTATGGAAATCACATGCAAAAATAATTCTCAAATTAATATGCGTGTTTGGTGTTTTAGAGAGGAAAAAATCTAACAGGAGATGTATAATATTAATGACGTATAGTGATTTCAATTGAACTTTGTTTCATTTACAGCAATCAACTTTTCAATTTTTTAAACTAAGCTAAAAAAGTCAATGACACCAACTATCCAACTTTATGTCCCTTACTTAGTAAAGATAGAATGTTCTTTCTTACGTGGTAATGTTTACATTTTGAGATTCTAACTTTCAACATTTTGGAAACTAGGTTGTTTTTCATTGATAGCCATTCTTCTTTTTTTTTTTTTTGTTTTATTTAGATTTATTTATTTATTTAATTTGGCCAGAGAGAGGCAGAGGGAGAAAGCTAGAGAGAGAGAGAGAGAGAGAGAGAGAGAGAGAGAGAGAGAGAGAGAGAGAGAAAGGAAAGTGAGAAAGCAAGCCACCAGTTTCAGGACTTGAACCATGGTCCACTATGTGGGAGTCCAGAGCCCCTAATCACCACACCACATGCCAGCACCCATTGATGGAAATTCTGATAATTGTTCATCAGTTTTATTTTAGACCTATACAACTGGATTAACACTTTCCATCTTTAAAGTGAAAAGTTGGTATATGGTCTATTGATTCTAGAGTTTTAGTTTTATCATAAGATAAGGTAGGTGTGAGGAATCTCCAGCTCAACAACATTCCCAAATTCTAATTCTGAAACTCTTTTTTTCTTTTTTGATTGATTTTAGATGTTAGTATCACAACATCATCTACAATGACAGAGGACACTGTCAAAATGGTATGAGCATTCATCCATGCACTAGGTTTTAAAAATTTAGCAGATTTTTTTAAAGTTTTTTTGCCAGAAGGTGCATGCACTCACCAGCGTGGCAAAGACAGAGATAGGGAAAAGGGAGAAAGTATCCTTGATGAGGCATTATACCTCACAATCCATTCTCCTCCATTGCTCCATTCTTTTGGGATTTAGGGCATGCATGCACACATGCTGGGTGTGTTTCTCAAGCTGCTGGGTGTGAGACTCCAACTGTGGGGTCAGCCATGTGGGATCTAGCTACCTTACCACCAGGCCATGGAGCTGGCCCAAATTTAGTAGTTTTAAATTATCTTTTTGGTTCCTGCTCCATGACAAGTTTCCTCCAACTTTAAATTATCCCAGTTCATTCATGCATCAATCAAGCAATATTGAAATGTACTGATCAGTATCCCAGATACAGTGTTGTCACTAAGGAGTCAAAGAAGATTAAGGTACGGACTTGGCTCTCAAAGGGCCCCTTGTCATGAGTCCCTGCTTTTTACTCTCCAAGTAGCATTGATCCTATAAAACCAGAAATAATAGGGAGTTAAGTGGCACTCCTACCATAATTAAATGTAGATTGGTCCAGATGATTTTTTAAAAATTAGGTTCAATTAAAGAAAGCAAAAGTACGTTCTTTCAGATTTGGTCTTGATGAGTATTAGTATCTCTCCTTGAGATGTAATAATAAAGGTCAGAGATTAAGTCCTCAAATACAGTGCTATACGAACCTTAATGAAAGATGTTTTCTCCTTTAGTCATTGATTTTTGAAAATAATTTTCCAAAAGGCATGAGTGCTCACCAGAAAGAGACAGAGAGAGACAGAAAGCAAGAAAGCACCCCTCCTCATGGGTAATTGTCACACTGCAATCCTTTCTCCAATTTTCTCCCTTTTTGGGATTTTGAGCATGCATGTGCATGCACCTGGCCTATTTCTTAAGCTGCCAGATCCAGGACTCAAATTGTACAGTCAGCCTTGTGGAATTCAGCTCATATAACCACCAGGCCATATGATGGCCCATAGTCATTGACTTTCCACAGACACAGCCAAAGCATTTAAATTGTCTTGCTATGAAATCACCAATAAACAGCAGAGATAGTAGGTAAAGGCTATTTACTGCCTTGGGCTAAAAAAATTAGTGAACTACATTTTGACTGCTTGTCAAGCATTGTGACATCTTGGGACAGAAAAAAAAAAAAAAAAACTATTTAAATATAAAGAGCATTTTGTGGGCCAGCCAGTGGTGCAGCAATAACACTGCTCTAACTACAATAACACCACATCCCTGGCATGTGCACATGCCTGCGATCAAAGCTGGTTGATGCTGGGAGTGGACTATGGAATGACCTTTTCAGAGGTCTCCCTCTATCGCACTCAAGAAACAATTTTTAAAGTGTATCCTGGATGGGAAAACTCATTTTGTATTCTGTAACGATATACAGTGAATGAATGTAAAATAAAGGAGAAAAAAGATCATTTAGTATTGAATTATGTTCATCCTCATGAGGAAGTGATCTTTCAAGTGAAAGACCAGATTATAGGAAAACTGCCATGATGTAAGATTGATTTCTGCTAAAGAGACCTTAAAACAACTATGTGTTTCAAATTGTGGTCACTTCTAATCATTTGTAAATTACCCACAGTAAATATCCAATATATAAAGAGAAAACTATTTGATTTACTTTACAGCATTCTCTTGTGGGCATTTTTTCTTTTTTTTTCTCTCTCTCTTTCTGTTTCTTTCTCCCCCTCTCTCCTTCCCCTCTTCCCTCCCTCCCTCCTTCCCTTCCTTCCTTCCTTCCTTCCTTCCTTCCTTCCTTCCTTCCTTCCTTCCTTCTTTCCTTCCTTTGACTAGAAGGAGAGTAATGGATCTCAAGCATTAGTGTGAATCAAAAAAACCTCCTGGAGAATTTGTCAAAACAAAGACTGTGGAACTCCACCTTGGAGTGACTGATTCAGTGGACCTGGGTGGGACCTTAGGAAATGCTTTTGCTGATAGGTCATAGTTCATATTTTGAAGAACCACTGCTTAAGCTAATGACTGCAGCCCACCGAAAGCAAATGGCTCTTCTCTGAGTGGGTTACTGGCCTAGGGTAGCAGGCAGAAGACTCCTGCCTTTTTTACTCTGAAGCTTGGGTGCACAGTTGAATTATTATTATATTTTTCTTTTTTGGAGAGGCTTTTGCCATTGGGCGCGTGCGCTCACCAGAAAGACAGAGACATAGAGACAGAAAGTGAGAAATCAACCCTCAGGGGAATGGCCACGCCACAATCCCTTCTCCTCCATTCTCCTCTCGGGATCTTGGGCATGCAAGCACATGCACCCGGCGTGAGTTTAAGCTACCAGGTCCGGGACTCAAACCGCAGTTGACTACATGGGAGTCCAGCGACATAGCCATTACGCTAATTGCTGGTCTCCACAGTTGAATTATTTAACTTTCTTCTACTCCAGTCTTTCTCAGTTTCAAAATAGTAATGGGAATGTATTATATCTGTTATTAAAAACAAGAAAAAGCAACACAAACAAAACCCTGTGGAGACTTACAAATTAAGACCTGTGGTGAAGGGCCAGTGGGTAGAAAGGTGGTTACGGCAGCTGGATCCCACATGGCCAACTGTATGGTTCATGTCCTAGAACCAGTGGCTTGAAAAACACATACATAGACATGTGTATGTGTCCAAAGTCCTGAGAGAGGAATGTGGCGTGGTCACCCCCCGGGTGATGTTTTCTCACTTTCTTTATCTCTGTTGCTCTTTCTTTCTCTTACTGGTGAGTACACCTGCCCTACAGAAATTTTAAAATATCTGTAGTATATTTTTAGCTCCTTAATTAACTTTCCCTATTGCAATTTCAAATTATTAGTCTGATTAGTGTATATCTTTCTACTTATAAATATGTAATAAGAATGCTCAATATTAGCTACAAAAAGGCAATTTCAAACAAAAAAATAATAATAACAATAAAAACATGATAACTATATCATGTGAAATAGGAGGTAATAAGTTCTGAGTCTTTTTCAGTGAGGAGTATATGGTAGGAGGGATTACTCAGAAAGACCTAGATAGAGCTCAGAACCTTGGAGACTAGTCATGCTGGAGTTGAAGGAGCTACAGACCATTTCCTTTTTTTTTTCTTTTCTAACCTCTACGACTATTTTTCTCTTCTTCAAATCCTCTAGTATAAGAAGGTTTGGTTTCTTCTAAGCTTCCAAATTATGTACTTCTTCCAGAGTATGGCCTGATGGAATTTATTCTAGGTGGAAAATTCTTCAGATTTATCCATCTACAAAATTATTCTAATAAACTAAAAAAGAGCAATACATTGTAGCATATCTTTCTCCATGAAGATTTTTGACTTGAATCTTAACTGTTTGGCTAGAATTACCAAATACCTGTTCTTTGTTGTCTGGGACTAGACATTTCTTTGGCTTAGAAGATAGTTCCCTTGAACCTCAAAGGAATAAGTCCTTTAAAAGACCATATAAAAAGCCCTATCTAATTTGCACCCCTTCCATTAGTACCAGTTTTCTAGTATCAAAACTGTAATGTTGGTCCATCCACAATCACATGCTATATTGTGATGCTGAAGTCATATTGCAAATTGGGGCTCACTTTCCAGATTGACTTGTAAACACCAAATATGAAAACACATGCCTATTATCCTGGCTGGCTGGCCTTCCAGAAAGAGGACCATAACATGGGACTCTGTTGAGGGTGTTCGTCTTTTTCATTCTTTCTCAGAATGAATAGATGAATAAATTAATAAATAAATTTTAAAGTGCAATGCCTGAATTTTTGACACAAAGCTATTTATAAATGTTGAATAAATGTACAACTATCCACCTTATTTTCCCTCCTTGTGATAAACTGATCTTCATTACTCTAAACTTCTAAAATGATCCTGGAGTATATGGGAGTAATAAAGAGTATTCCTGAAAGTCAAGATCACAGTTACTAGGACAATAACCAGCTTGAAGACTGAACAAGCCAAAGTTTCAAGACTAAGTAGAATAATTCTCAAACAAGAAAGAGGAGAATGGCATTGAGGCTTATTTTGGAGTAATACCAGTGATTTTGTGTATGTGCTGCCATGAAGAAAACTCTGCCACAGTAAGCACCTGATATGCACACAAATGTCAGATTCTGTTGGATGTAAGGTAGTAGATGATGATATCACTCTTCAGAAGCACTATTTTGGTATCACTTGTGTTCTGAGGTAATATATGAAATTTACCATGTAATTAGTCTAGAAACTAGTCCCCTAGTGGAGAAAAATGGCCAAGAGTCAAAACCTGTCCTAAAAGTATACCGTGAGAATCAGACAGAAATGGAAATGTATGGTAGCACATGTGGCTTGGTCTGATATGTGTTAAGATGATACTGACCCATCCCAGCAGAGAAATCCTGCACAGCTGAGAAAAAACATGACTGGGCATTATGAATGAAGAGTAGTTGCCTTGGAATAAAGGTGTTACATCCGTTTCTCTCAGTTCTATGAGTGAATTAATCATGCTATTACTAAGAAACATTTTAAATATGAGAAATCGGTAGCAAAAATTATAGACCAAAAAAAGTACCCAGAAATAAGGTAAGTAATAAAAGGCACAAGTGATATATTGGTAGGTCTGGAAACCAAGTGTGAGTAATTTAATTGTTACATATAAGATGGGAAAAATGTTGATGAGATCAAAAAAACAGTCAAGAGGAAGAATTTCCTGAACAGTAACATTTGCACTACCTCAAAAAAGAAAGAGATTGAGCAAATGCATACAATATTGCCTTTGGCAAATAATAAAATATAAGGCGAAAATGAGAATCACATAAGGGTAACAGTTATCTTTAGAAAATGGTAGCCGCATAGAACAGAGGCATGAACCAGTAGGTAAGAACTTATCTGATGTAGTAAATCATGTGACCCAACTTAAGATTTCTTGGGAATTGATAAGACTATTCTCATCATAATACTTGTTGTTTCTCACGTAATTAAGATGTAGAATATCTGGGACCAGCAGATGGTAATGCAGTTAGGTCGTGGACTACCACATAGTTGACCACGGTTCAAGTCTCAGACATGGTCAACTACGGTTCAAGTCTCGGATCTGGTAGCTTGCTTTCTCTCTTTTCTTTCTCTCTTTCTCTGTCTCTCTCTGGTCAAATTAAAAAATAATAATGACAAATGGAATTAAATGAATAAATAATTTTTCAAAAGTGCATGAATTTTAAAACTTTTTATACCAAAATAAACTCATACTTTGTTTTTCCACAAACTTTTTGAAGACTATTTCTATTTTGTTTCCTGTTTGTGTATGTGAACATTTCAAACATGCTTCCTCTGTTCAGATACCAAGCAAATTCAGCCAGATCCAAGGAAAGATAGAAGGAAAAGGCCTATGGCAAACTGACAGGATTGTGTCCTTCCTAAAAGAACTAAAATTTATATTAAATTGAAAGCAAGGAAACAAAGCTGTTAAGAATCAGACAGACAGAAAGCAAGAAATCATCCCTTGGGAGGATTGCCACACTGCAATCCCTTCTCCATTCTTCTCTCAGGATTTTGGGCACACATGCACATGCACCCGGCATGAGTTTCAAGCTGCCGGGTCTGGTACTCCAGCTGTGGTCGACCACGTGGGAGTTCAGCAATGTAAGCATTATGCCATCTGCTGCTCCCCTATCTCTTTCCTATTAACCTCTTTCTGGCTGTAGGACAGGGGGAATAAAGGATAAGAAGTTGTTACTCTCTTTCTATTTACAAATTTTTTTCATTTTACTTTTAATCGACAAATACTCACTGTATATATGTACAAATTACATTTCAGAACTGCTAAAACAGTTGTCATCTTCTGAGATTAATTTATTCTAATTTCATTTCGCCCAATCTTAACATCTCTACATTTCCTTGATCATCATCTGCTCTCCATATTCCTTCTGATAATATTCTTAGCTGACATTTATTAAGCACTTAAATTTATGTAAATTACTGTTTATTAATGGTATTCTCTCTCACAAGTATTAACCTCATTTTGCCAATAAGGACACAGAGACTTTAGAGCATGTAAGTAACTTGTTAAAAGTCATACTTGGGCCAGCTGGTGGTGTGGAGTGTTGGTTGATGCTGTTGAATCCCACATGGCCAACTCCATTGTTAGAGTTCTGGACCTGGTAGCTTACAAAACACACTGGGTACGTGTGCATGCATGCCTAAAATCCCTAGAAGAGAATTGAGGAGAAGGGACTGTGGAATGGCATGGCTATCCCTCCTGGTGGGAGTAGGGGGTGGTTTCCTCCCTCTCTCTCTCTCTCTCTCTCTCTCTCTCTCTCTCTCTCTCTCTCTCTCTCTCTCTCTCTTTCTTTTTTTTTTTTTTTTTTTTTTTTTTTTTTTTTTTTTTTTTTGCTACAGGGCATGTGTGCTCACCAGAAAGATAGAGACAGAAAGAGAGAAATCACACCACAGGGAAGAAGATGGACACTCCAAAACCCCTTCTCCTCCTTTATCCTCTTGGGATTTTGGACATGCACGCACACACACACATGCTCAGCGTGAGTTTAAGCCACCAGGTTTAGAACTCCTACAGCACACACATGCTCAGCGTGAGTTTAAGCCACCAGGTTTAGAACTCCTACAGCAGTCGACTACATGGGAATCCAGCAATGTAGCCATTATGCCATCTGCTGGTCCCTCTTTCTCTCTTTCAGTCTTTCTCTGGTAAGCACACATGCCTTATAGCAAACTAAAAACCAAAACAAAACAAAAGTTGTATACTGAATAAGTGGCAGGTTTAGGATTAAGACCCAAAGGGTTTAACTCCAAAAGTCATATTCTATCACTTTCCTCAACATTGACTTAATATGCACTATTGTTCATATTTCTTTTGGTTAGCCCAGAATTATTCAAATGGTATATTTTTTTTGGAGAGGTTTTCGCTATAGGGCGCGTGCGCTCGCCAGACAGACAGAGAGAGATATAGAGACAGAAAGCGAGAAATCACCCCGCAGAGGGGATGATCACGCCGCAATCCCTTCTCCTCCATCCTCCTCTCGGGATCTTGGGCACGCACGCACACGCGCCCGGCGTTGAGTTTTAAGACACCGGGTCCAGACGTGAACCGCGGTCGACTATGTGGGAGTCCAGCGACATAGCCATTATGCTAACTGCTGGTTCCCATCAAATGGTATATTTTTTATTATGAATTTTTATTTTTTTAATATCTGGTTTACATATAATGTTGAATATCTTTGTACATATAATATTGAATATCTTTGTAGGGTACAGTATGGTTTTTCAAAGCATACATAAAATGTACAATAATCAAGAACCAGTGGTATGTTTTAACACTGGTTTTTACTAATTCTTTTTTTTTTTTTTTTTAAGAGATTTTTGCTATATGTGCTTGTCAGAGAGACAGGGAGATGGGCATGCTGCAACTTTTTCTCCTTTCTCCTGTTGGGATTTTGGGCATGCACAAACATGCACGGCATGAGTTTCAAGCCACTGGGTCCAGGACTTAAACCACAGTAGGCCATTTGAGAGTCCAGTAATATAACCATTACACCATCTGCTGGTCCCAGATTATATTACTTTATACTTCAACTTTTACACTGTCTTGTCTATTTCACATCACTTATTCGATCGTGAACCTACCTATCCATGCAAAGTGTTGGGTTGTTCATTCAGGGAAGAATCATCCCCACCTGCTGACTTATACCTAAGATTTCAGAGACTAGAACTTTCTCCAGAAATAGGGAGACCTTGCAATGAAGTGGCATGAAGACATGCCACAGAATTAAAAGAATGTAATGCTTATTAAGCTTTTAATGCCCTCAGAAAAATGTGTATACATACATATGCGTACAGAACTTTCAGTTTAATTTTCAAATGCATTCTCAGAACTCCTGTGTGTCTTGAACCAGAGATAAGAACCCTGGTTCCAGACATTCTAAGATTTTTTTCTTAACTAATGAAATCCAGACAGCTGTGTACT
Organism: Tupaia tana; assembly: GCA_026018925.1. Lineage (NCBI taxonomy): Eukaryota > Metazoa > Chordata > Mammalia > Scandentia > Tupaiidae > Tupaia > Tupaia tana. Next base: position 34,041,584 of record JAKSZU010000008.1, read on the forward strand.
TGAATCAAACTGTGTAGATCCCTTATGAAATTGAGTCTACTGAATTGCCCCATCCAGTGCCTTCAAATTGCACCAACAACTATGAGGGTTTATTTTCTATTTATTGATAGAGGTTATGATCCATCATATCTCCATACATAGACATTGGAAATAGACACAATGTCTTCCATATTATTTCACAGGGATAACAAGTACTTGGAGAGCAATCTAGTATGCTATGGACTCCAGGTTCATAATGATTTAAAAATAAACTAGTTCTTTATAAACCTGACTGTCATATATTTCTCATTCTCTGTATTTTCTAGATATTCTTCCTTATTTGTATTTACCTTTTTAATGATAGAAAGAGATGGAGAAAGAAAGAGAAATTCTGGCATTTCTCAACAGGGTTTCTCCATACCATGATCCTCCTGTCCCAGCTACACAGCTAGTGAGGACCACAGGTGTGTATTGGCACACCTTGTTTACTGAGATCTGAAACCAGGTCTCAATGTGGATACAGCATCATGCAGCAGTATCCTACTGTTGTTGGGCCTCCCCTTATTTTTTCATAAATTCTTTTATTGTTTTGTCTATATCATATGTACTGAAATAAAACAAAGCAAGATGGTTTTGTTTTGTTCACACCTATACCCAGGCATTAGAGTAAAAGCCTACAAGCTGGTGTGGTAGTAGCAGTGATAATCAAAACAATAGAAACCAAGAATGGATATAGTCTTCCTCTATCACTTACCTAGAGATATTTTTCTACTGCTAACACCATGACATTCTGAATTATGCTTTAAATAAGGGAATTGGTGTTTCCTTTTATTATGACTTTGCTTCCTCTAAAATTACTAGGTCATGTTATTGCCTATTAAATAAATCCAAAGTAAGCTCCTTAGCCTGGCATTCCAGGCATTTCTACTGTTCCAACCTACTTCTGAAGCTCAATCACCTCCTCTTCTCCTACCCAAAGGCTTGCATTACTCTCACACCACAAAATTATCATAAGCACTGCTGAGTTTTCTGAATTTCGTGCCACTTTTCATGCTGTTGGCAATACAAGGAATTTTATTTTCTCTGAAACAACGTATATTAAAGTTTCTTTAATATAATATACTTTTATGGTTAATAAATTAGACAAAAAGTATTAAATGGCCTTTAATGATGGCTGTGTTGTTATAAAATGGATATGTATAATATTACATATATCCTATTCTCTATATATCAATGGACACAATATAAATATATTCTATATATATTATATTTGATGTAACATTATATATATCGTATTATATATTAGTGATATAAAATACATATTCTATTGGGCCGTCAGAAAAGTCATATGTTTTTCTATGCAAAAAATGCATTGTGACTTTTCTTATGACCCAATATATTGTATATAATATATATACTTTATATTATATTCTCTCCGTATATTATATTACACCGTCTCCCAGTGACAAATAAGTACCTTCATGATCTCACTCAAGCTTACTTTTACAGTTTCAGGTTTTTCAACACTTAATCTCACAATCTATATTCTTCATAATACTTAAAATTTCTTGAATGTGCTTTGTTGTGTATTTTTTAAGACCATTGCATGGGGTGGCCTTTTCCTGGAATTCTCTCCTTCATCCATACTTTACCTGCCTCCTAACCCTTCCCCATGTAATGACCACTTGGAAGAATGCTGGTTTCTTCACTTCTCATGGGTTCTCCTGGCACCCTATTCTGAAAACTATTATGGTTAATACACAGTATTGGAAATTCCTGGTCATTATAGAGCAACTAGTATGTAAGAAGGCACTCAAATGAATGTTGAAATATAGATGTAATTGCTTTTGAAGAGTTAAATGTTAATAATTACTGAAAGTCATAATATTTGTATCTTTGATCTCTTTGATCCAATAATCCTGGAATCAAACATTCAAATGCTGTCAAGGGTCAAGCAAGTAATGTAAAGGTAGTGTGGTCTGGAAGAAAATGATGAAGAGTACAGACTACTATACATGTCTCACCTAAACACAGATTTACATTTTTATAAATACTGTGTAAGCCAAATAAGTCATAACTCCATCTCACTCTCATGAAAACATTCTGAAGAATCAATTTCTTAAAAGAATAAAAGGTATTTGCATGACAACGTTACTGCTGAACTTATCTATAATAAGAAAAAAAATTCAAATTAAGTCGCTAGTAATAGGGGCTTGATTAAGATTCTGTCCACTAAAATGTCATATGTTCTTTAATATTAAATAATCTCCCACACTGTAATACATGGAAAATCTCTTCACTAATAGAAACAATGTGAGAGAAAAAAGCAAAATTTTGTGTTTACTATCATTGCAGCCACTTAAAAAATATGCATCCTGTTTTTCTTTTTTAAAGCCTTGAAGGTATTATACAAATGAAAATAGCCATGTTAGAAAGCTCATAAGAGAAATAATTTTTTACATTGAATGTTTGATAATACTATTATTTTTTCAGTCCCAATCTTTTTAAGAAACATTGGAAATGAGTTTTGGAATCTTAGATGACACCTAGCAAGCAGAAACAGGTTACTTTGGGTAAAAGCTAAAGAATATGAATTGTGGGTTGAGATAGAAATACCATTGTCATAGCAACCACCACAGATTTTATAGAAAAGAGATGGCTTTATTTATTTTAATGGGAATGACTAGCAAGATCCTTTATGAAGTGGTTCTGATATAACGTGGGATCATATACAAAAAGTTTGATAAACAATTTTGCCAGAATATTGGGATAAAGTGACTACCTCAAGAAATTGGAATCCCTGGTATAAACTTAACATATTTTGTGTGCTGATTATTCACACAAGGTTGATTTGATGCCAGTCTGTCTTCTTCCCTGAATGTGAAAACTATCTAATAACATTAATATAATTCTCTAATGATTATAAATATTGTTATTATGAATAAATAGCCCAGTACTCCTTCTGAAGAGAGATTTAATACATTTTTCTGATTCTAAATTAGGACTCAGTTATGTGTTTTCAGTGTTCTTCTGTGATGCTATATATAACCTACTGAAAACAGCCATGTAGATAGTATCAAAAGAATTCTCTTCTTTCTTGGATTTGCTTCATTTGTTAGGCTGAACTGCCATCCTGCATGTTGATGAGCAACACTATTTGGATTATTTCATTAGCCCAGATTTGTTATAGTTTACAAAATCTAGCCCGACCCAGGAGCCACTCAGTGGTTCTCTATACATAAAATGATGTTTCCCTGAATAGTAAATGAAATCCATGGCTCTGTCTAATATAGCAATAAATGCATTAAAACTGCTAATTTTGTAATCATGCTGAAATCATGACTAGTGTCTTTGGAAACTATTTGCAAAATCTGCTTTCCATTGGAAAAGCTGATTCTTTGGTGACATACTCCAGAATGACACTTATCTTGCACAAATAAGCAGCTTAGATATAGGGTCATAGTTAAGGAAGAAGAACTTGTTAGTAATTGCACTTACGGGGAAAATTCCTATTAGCATTTTTTTTTTTCAGTTTGAGGGAAATTTATGTAAATCTGGATTTACCATAAATAGCAATATATTCAAAGTATCATATCTTACTTCTCATGTCACATATAAACTTTTGACTCCAGGTTTTAATGCAACATGTAAAAGCATCCAGTCAAATTTTATTACCTCAAAATAAGAGTCTGTATTCAGTATTGGAAAATATTAGGAAGTGAGCCAAAAGAAGCTGTAGGACCCAGTTTGAAACCCATGCACTCAGGCCTTATCATTAAAACTAACACCTGATTGTGGTTATAAGTAATTTCTGTTCACTTATTCTCAAACCAATTAAAGATGTACCATAACTATCTTGATTCTTTTAACCTAGTCAGGCTACTGTTCTCCAAAGCCAATGATAAAACTAGTCTTTCTAATCAACTACTGAAGATAGAGGTTATGCTATACATGAAATGAAAATATTAGCTTCTATTTTCATTTTTAAACATTTGACCATAAAATTAAAGTTCAGATTTTAAAAACAAAACAAAACAAACAAACAAAAAAACAGGAATTATGCTGTGTGAATGGCATCTGTCCTCTGATTCATTCAGTACTTACTGAGCAGCTACTTCATATAAAAAACTGTCCTATGTGTTAAAATAGGTTTAAGGAGTTTGCCGTCTAGTAAGTCATACAAACTATCACGCATAGTGAAGCTTTGAATCAGAAAAAAGAGAGTGTGTGTTTGTGTGTGTGTGTGTGTATGTATATCTATATCTACATATTTAAATTTTGCACACAAGAAGCCAAATACCCACAGAAGGGAAAACTTTTTCCATTAAAAATTATCTGACTTCTCTATAATAAATTAATATATGTCTTAACTAACTATGTTTCAATTGAGGAAAATATTAATCTACCAAATCATTCTGTTAAATCCCTATGACTTTGAGTCATATGAAAACTTGTTGCTAATTTGAGGCTTTCTAAATTTAAAGTCATAAGATGAATAATTAATAACTCTGAAATTTAATTAGGAAAGTGACTTAAGGGTACTAGCCAGGATATTGTTCACAATAATGTGATTTATATATCCTTTCCATAGTTACTCTTTTAAAAATTACCCAGGCAGAAAAATTTCTCCACCTTCAAATATCAGTAAACTTCCTGAAAGCTTTGCAGATTAATATAACTATATTTAAAAAGTGATGAAATAATGGAAGTTGTCTTCCCTATTTAATCTATACAAACAGCAACACACTTTGTCAAATTTATTAATTTCATAATTTATATGATTTGAATTATAAGAAATACATTGAGGTTCACCTCTTTCCTTAAATGGTAAGGGGGGACCAGCAGTTAGCATAATGGCTATGCCACTGGACTCCCATGTAGTCGACTGTCCTGGACCTGGTGGCTTAAAAGTCACGCCGGGTGCGTGTGCGTGCGTGCCCAAGATCCCGAGAGGAGAATGGAGGAGAAGTGATTGCTGCATGGCCATCCCCCCTAGGAGGGTGATTTCTCGCTTTCTGTCTCTCTGTCTCTGTCTGTCTGGCAAGCACACATGCCCTATAGCAAAATCCTCTCAAAGAAAAATGGTAAGATTAAGTAAAATATGAATAAAGTGTCTTCATAATTATCTTACAAGGATATTGAGATAAATACTATGAAATAATGATAATTTCTCAAAATATTATAGAAAAAAGTTTTATTTCTAAGAATACATATCAAATCAAAAGGTATTAAACCACATTGGTATGTTTAATGCTCTTTCTCGAAAGACGAGAACTTACTATCAGAAATATGTAACATATTAATAACTATCACAGAATTGACATTCTCTTCAGCAAAAAAGCAGTCAAAAATATGTGAGTGATATCTTATTTTGTTACATTGTGTTTGTTCTATTAATTTCCTATCATGATCTCATAGTGTAATTGCATTTAAAGTGTGCTCTTAATCATTTATCAGTTAAAGAAAAATTACTTATCAGTTTAAGAAACTCAGTGTAAAGACCTATTCTGAGGGCCTGGCCGTGGTGTCTCACATGACCAACCATTATTTGAGTTCCAGATGTGGCAGCTTTCTCTCTCTCTCTCTCTCTCTCTCTCTGTCTATCTCTGTCTCCCTGGCGAGTATGCTTGCCCTATAGCAAACTAAAATAATAATATTAATAAATAAAATTAAGTAATTATATTTTTTAAAAAAGACCCAATCTGAACTTTCTGAGAGAAGTAAAATTAATTAAAATTGCAGCTCATAGTGACCTAGTCTGTTCCAGGATTTTTGCAGACCTAGCTCTTAAGCTAATATCTTTTAGATTCTGGGCAAATTACTTAGCACTTTGGTTAAATAAACTTGTGAAATTTTGATCTATACATCCAGTTCACATGGAGCTAATAGTATTGTTTTTCATAAATATTTTATGGCAACAAAGAACTAAAGAGTAATGGAGACCAGCAGTTGGCGTAATGGTTATATCGCTGGACTCCCATGTAGTCAACTGTGGTTTGAGTCCCAGACCCAGTGGCTTAAACTCATACCAGGCACATGTGCATGCGTGCCCAAGATCCCAAGAGGAGAATGGAGGAGAAGGGATTGCAGTGTGGCCATCCCCCCGGGGGATGATTTCTCGCTTTCTGTCTCTCTGTCTCTCTCTGTTTTTCTGGCGAGCACACACGCCCTGTAGTAAAAACCCCTCCCCCCCCCAAAAAAAAAAGAATAATAAAGGTTGACTTTCCTTAATATCATTGAATTAAAATATGTATTTATAGACTCGGCAATTACTGGAGAGAAAAAAAGTATACCAGTAAATGCCAAATACATGCTGCTCTCTTTGTTAAAATTCTTAGTCATATCTATTGAATTATATATCGAAAGGATACTATACTTTCAAATAATGATACTGTTATAATATAGAGGATATGTTTCTGACTATAGAATCTGTATCCACAATGTATGATGAAAGCAAATAATTCTAGTTATAATTATACGATGATGAATTCTAAGGTTTCATTTATTGCCAGTTAAAGAGTTTAGAGCTATCATAAATAGTTCCCTCCAGATAGTGGTATGTTGGGCTTATTTTAATCAGCAATTACAAAGGTTGACAAAACGTGAGGCATCATTTAGTAGAATATTAGGTAAAAATAAGTTTCTTTCCCTTGTGCAAAACTGGATGCATTTTGTCAAAAGACAGAATTAAACAGTCAAGGAGTATTCTTGCAAGACTATTTCAAATGGGGGAGAGAGACTGAAGTCAATTCTGCTGAAACAAAAGATGGGATTCTGAGCTGAGCTAGTGGAAAAGTGCTGGAGGACATTAGTGGGGAAGTCAGGCAGTGTGATTAGGCCATAAGTATTTGCTAATTGGCTCTTATCCCAGTTAGGCTCCCAGCCTCCCAGAGAGACTGGGAAATAGGGGCCCCATCTTTCTTAATGATTACATTTCAAAAAGATGGCTCCTGGGTCAGTGAGAAAGACATTCTGGGGTTGAAGAAGATTCACATCTCAAAGCCCAAGAGAAAGAATTTACAAGTGCACATTTTCTAAATTAAGTGCTCCAGAAAGGAAAGGGAAAAAAAAAAAAAAAAAAAAAAAAAAAAACCCTAGAGTCTGGGAAGTAAGAAACTTGCCTAAAGTTTATCAAACTGACACAGAATTTTAAGGTCCTCTTGGTCATTCCAAACCTGTAACACAGATCTGACTGCAAATTCTAGAAAAAGGCATAAGAAGACAGGAAACTGCCGTGATCACCCATCTTCCCTAATTTGACTTAGATATTTTATTTACGCATTACCATTGAGGCATACGATTGCCAGTATCACAGAACCTATCACAGTGAATTGCTATTTTTTGTCTGTTTACTACTTTAACATTATACTATAAACTTTATGAGGCAGGGATCCTGTTTACATCTGTAATATCAGGACTTACTGTAATACCCCAGCCTATAATAAAACAATACACATTTGCTAAGAATAACTGTATTCTAAAAAATTCAGAGAAACATAGGAAATAAGAATATGAGAATGTGTATAGGAATTACAACAGAATTTAGAACATTTCATTTATAAGATTAAGATTTTAAGGGAAGATGAGTGGAAGCAATGCATTCCTGGAAGGTATGAATTCTTCTAGTAAATACTAGAAAACTGAAAATAGACCAGATAGCAAATATCAGATAGCAAAGGAGATCTTTGTTTAATATATGCTATCGGGTAGACATCCTGTTACCATATTTAATTTTATTTATTTACTTTTAATTTATCAGAGGACTTGTGTGCTCTCCAGAGACAGAGAGATAAAGAGAAAGAGAGGGAAAAAGCACCCCTCAATGGGGCATGGTCACATGGCAATCCCTTTTCCTTTTCTCCGTCTTGTCAGGATTTCAGGCATACATGCACATTCTCCTGGTGTGTTTTTTAAGTTATCAAGGCCCAGGATTCAAAAGTGGATTCATTGAGTGGTCTCAATGTAGGATCTAGCCCCTTTAAATATAAGGCCAAGGGGCCAGCTCAGCATATCTAATTTATTCATTTGTTTTTAAAAATGTCCTACAGGGCACAGGTGTTTGTGAAAGAGGCAGAGAGAGAGAGAAAGCATCCTCCACAGGGATGGCCACACCACAATCTCTTCTCCATCCTCCTCTCGGAATTTTGGGCATGTACACACATTTGTCCAGAGTATTTCTCAAGCCACCTGATCCAGGACTCAAACCATGCAGTCAGCCTTGTGGAATCCAGCCACCTCAACCACCATGCCATTGCTGACCTCCACCCTATCTATTCAATCCTTGATCCAGGAGGAAAGCATTATAAACTCCATTTTGTAAGTAAAGAAACTAATACTTAACATAGCCATAAAATATAAAGATAGGCCCTCATCTGTATGACCTCAAGCCATAAAGACATTAAGTTTGTCTGCCTTAAATTGTAATAATTTGAATTTTAGAAGGATGAAAGAAATAATCAGAACTTTTACCTTCACGTATGGGATGATACCCTTAAGAGACCATTCCTCCTCCCAAATAAATGGTAGATGTATCTTTAAATGCTAGAGATGAAAAAAGTTGTTGTTTTGTTTTGTTTTGTTTTGTTTTTTTAAAAAAAACAGGTAATGTTCTGTGGAATCTTCCATAATTTTTGAAGGTAGTATTAACACAACAAAAATTTGTCTCTTGGTAGAACAATCAGCAACACAATGTGGGTGGCTAAACACTGACATGGAAATTAGTGGGGCCCTTCTCATGTACATAGAGCATTCTCTGTGATTCTTTAATAATGAAGTATCTATTTGTTTCTTTGATTTCATTACACTGAAAAAAGTTGTTTGAGGGACCAGCAGTTAGCATAATGCCTATGTCGCTGGACTCCCATGTAGTTGACCCCGGTTCGAGGCCTGATCCCAGTGGCTTAAACTCATGCCGGGCGCATATGCGTGCATGCCCAAGATCCCAAGAGGAGAATGGAGGAGAAGGGATTGTGATGTGGCCATCCCCCCTGGGAGGTGACTTCTCGCTTTCTGTCTCTCTGTCTCTCTCTGTCTTTCTGGCGAGCGTACGCGCCCTTATAGCAAAAACCTCTCCCAAAAAAGAAAAAAAGAAAAGTTTGAGTCAACCTTTTTTTTTTTTTTTTTTTTTTTAATATGAAATTGAGAATGCTATTTGTTGGGACCAGCAGATGGTGTGATAGTTACATCGCTGAACTCCCTCCCATATGGCTGACTGCAGTTTGAGTCCCAGATCTGGTGGATTAAAACTCACACTGGGTGCGTTTGCATGCATGTCCAAAAACCCAAAAGGAGAATGGAGGAGAAGGGATTGTGACATGGCCATCCCCACCTCCCCAGGTGTGAATGTGATTTCTTGCTTTCTGTCAGTCCAGCGAGTGCACACGCCCTATAGCAAAATCTCTCAAAAAAAGAAAAGAAAACCATTGTTAACCCCCATTACACCGGGAGAGGTATTGGTAGTCCCAGTATACATCTTTATATATCAGGACGTGAAATACATAAAGCTGGTACTATGTATTGACCAAATAAACTGTTTGACGGAATAAACTGTTTAGAAAACATCATTACTGAACTAAGAAGAGAAGTCTGAACAAAAGCAAGCAAGCACACTGAAGAAAATTTAATTAAAATTTTAGATTGATCTGAAAACTTCATAAAATTTAAATGCCTGTGTTGGCTGATATAAAGCTAAATTTTCAAAATAATATAGCTTAATTTTTTTTCTCAAGAATTTGAGGTGAAAGAAAACAGATTATGTCATCTAGTTGATTTTTTTCCCCCAAATTCCTTTGAAATCCCTGACTTATCATCTGACTGATTTTAACCTTTTCTAGGGGAGGAAAAAAAAAACCATATGGGAGGGAGTAAGACTTAGTGCTTTTACAGTGCACTATTGGCGTTCTTCCAGGAAACATCTTTCTATTATTTATATTCCTACAGAACTGCAAGTTGAAATGAAAAACCCTCTCAAACCTCTTAGACAAAAATATCAGGATATTCTTAAAGGGGCCATATCAGAACAGGCATATTTGAAATAATTATTAATCATCATGCCCCAACAAGTCTGCAAGGTTGCTTAGCAACAGAATCAGGAACACTTAACAGGAACATGCAAAGGAACAATGGTGAAAAAAATGATTGAAACTTTGAAAAAGTAAACTCCTTGAATTAAATTTCAGTGAAAAGACAAACTACCATGGAGAGAATGAGTTTTCTAACCTAACAATTGTTCTCTGAACTTTCTTAGCTAAACATAAACAACTTTCTTTAGAATAGATAGAACCAGTAATGCATTTTTGTTTCTACATAACTTAAGGCACCAAAAGAAAGTGTTTAAGAAAGTGTTTATCAAGTTTATTTTAAAAATGCATAATGTCTCTATTCTGCCCCATTAATTATATTTAAAATGATAGCAATATATACAGAAAGGAAGATGTTTTAGGGGAAAAAAGACTACTACAAAATATTTGATTAAATACAAGGATTCTATTTTCATGTCATCACATAACTAAAAAATCAAAAACTTCAAAAATTGTATTCCTATACTTTCAATTTGAACGTAATTATACATATGTTAGTGTACACACACACACAATCACTCTAATTCCCATTTTCACTGATTATATATATATATGTATATTCATACACCTCTCAAACACTGTCTAGACTACATTTTTACTAGTTTGACAGAATGGGCTGACATTATACTGCATTATCCAAAAAAACTATGGTCTTGCTTCTTGGAATAGTAATAGAAACAAATGTAGTTCATGCGTTCACCTAAAAAGTTCAGCCAAAAGATAAGCTTAGGGGCCTGGATGAGGAAGCAAAGAACTCAATTCTGATCCTACTCCTGTCTATGGCTTCCATAAGTCATTTAACCACAGTAGATTTTACATTCCTCATATATAAAGTGAGACTTAAAGATATTTTTCAGATCTAACACTTCTGAGTTTATGTCCTCAATAAAAAAAAAATGTTATTTTTCATTTTCTCATGGTAGAGTTGGCTATTTTATCAAACTGGTGATTTGGCGACTCTCTTTATGTGGAGTTTGGAAGTAGCAGGGCCTGTTCACTAATACTGTTTGAGTTATCAGGCAGAAAATTGTCATTACTATGCTGTTTTTTGTTTGTTTGTTTGTTTTGTTTTTTGTTTTTTTTTTTTCTATGCCTGATTATATGCTGCAGCAATAATTTTTAGTTTTGGGAAGCTGAAAACATGCAGGTGTAAAATGAATACGCTGTAGCCAAATCTATCAAGCCATTCTTTCTTAAAACAGCTGGATTTTTTTTTCAGTCTTTAGAAGGTTAGATGAGCATGTCTGTTTTCCTTTTCTTGATGAGTTTTATAACATCACTGAAAGTTCATCCTTAAATAGTCAGGCAAGATCAACAACAAAATCTTGGAAAGCATCCAGTGCGCCGACAAAACAAACTCAGTGAACTATTTACAAAAGTTAAGCTTAAATAAACAGCAGAACAAAAGGATGGGAAGGCAGGAGAGAGAAATTCTTTATAGATAAAACAAAAAAATAACTTCAAGATATGCCATGACACTGGACTATTAGGAACCAAAATCAACAAACAAACCTGGTGACTAGCAATTGGTAAAAACTGTTTTTGTTAAGATGTTGGAGACAAAATGTCTAAGATACTGAATTAGAGAAACAGCGCCATGGGTCAAACCCATATGGGATTCATCATGCAATTTTTGTTGTTGTTTAGAGGTTTTTGTTTTAGGGTGCCTGTGTTCTCAGGAGAAAGACAGACAGGCACAGTGAAAGGGAAAGTGAGAAATGACCCTCCAAGGGGATGGCCATGCCACAATTCTTATTCTTCATTTCCTCCTGGATCTTGGAGGAAAATCACGTGTGATTTTCAAGTCACTGGGTCCGGGATTTGAACCACAGTCAGCCATGTGGGAGTCCAGTGATGTAACCACTGTGACACCTACTGGCTCCCTTCTTACTATTTTTATTCCAAGGGGAAATTGGAGGAAATATTTTATTTGCAAAAAAAGTAATTTAAAAAATTGATTCTATGCCAGTGTTTCAACTTTGCAACCCAGATGTTACCCTAAAATCCTAAGTACTGTCTTCTCTTCCCCTCAAATACTAATTCTCCTACTAAAAGATACTAAAAAATAAAAAGCCTGTAGCAGAGAACACATTGAAGGAAGCCACTGATATTTAAATCCAGGAACTTTATAGTAACCTAGGAAGCAAATAGACCTAAGAAGTGAGAAACCTACAGAAATCATTGATGAAAGTTATGCACTTGTAGGTGAATTTTTTAAAAATTGTGCATAGAAAATCCCATACAATTTGTGTATTAGTCATGATTCAAAGAGGTGGCCTATTAGAAATTTACCATGATGAAAAGTACTATGAAGGAGAATGTGGACACCAGTAGTACAGAAACAGTGATGTAAAGTGGACTTATTTTTTGTAGCAAAGGCTTTCACCAGCATCCTAAGAGGCTTTAATGGTTGGCACCTGAATTAGACAGCAGTTATACTTAATATATGTTTTAGATTATAGAACACATAAATACATACTTAAGAAAAAGTCAGTAAGTTACTTATAATATTGTGGCAGTAAATATTATGTTCTAGTCAATGAAAAGATTCAGTCTTTTTGTAATTTTTTTTTTTTTTTTTTTTTGGAGAAATTTTTGCTTATAGGGTGTGTGCTCACCGCAGGGACACAGAGAGGCAGAGAGGCAGAAAGCAAGAAATCACCCCCAGGGTGATGGCCATGCTGCAATCCCTTCTCCTTCATTCTCCTCTCAGGATTTGGGACATGCACACACATACACCTGGTGTGAATTTTAAGTCGCTGGATCCAGGACTAGAATTGCGGTTAACTATGTGGGAGTCCAGCAATGTAACCATTATGCTATCTGCTGGTTCCTTGTCATCTTTATAAAGAGATTAGTTTAAGAAAAAAATTGTTTCAAATTTTGGAAAAAAGAATTTTAAAATAAGATGAACCAGAGTTCTACAATCCAGTTTATTCTGTTCAAAAAGGGCCAGCTACAAAATGATGCATGACTGAGGCCTTATATTCTTATATTTGAATCATACTATATATTCTGTAGTATGCAAAGCAGTCACATGTTGCACTTTTCTGGCAAACTTTTACATGGAAAAAGCAGTTATCATCAGAATCTTTTCTCCTAAATAATTAGAATAAACCTCAGGAAAAACTGTGATGTTTGCTTAAGCTCCATGAAGCTCCATTTACTGAGTTTCTTTCCCCCTAAAGTCTATTCAGTACTCTGTCCTTTCTGTTACCTAATACCCTCTGCAAAAACAGTATGTCCTGAAGTTCTCTTACCTCCTCCACATCATCAAAACTTGCTTTTGGATCATTCAGGCTGAGGTAAAAATGACTAAGATCTTAAAGTACAGATATTTGAATTTAAATGGAAGAGAAAGGTTATAACTGAAGGGATGAGGTTCTAAATAAATCAGAGTCTATAAACCATCAGGTTAATAGTGAGAAGATCTTTTAAGCATCAAGATTTTTCTGTTTCTCTCAATTATAAGAATAGTACTACAATCCATATAGTTGGAGAAAAGTAACTATATAAAAACCTTAAAAATATCAGAAATGAAAATATTTTTAGTTCATAAATAGGAAGTAGTTTTTCTAAAGAGAACAATAAAATGACTCCTTGCTTTCTGAGCCCAAGCCAGACAATAGGGAAAAGGAGTTAGATGCAGTGGTCTTAGTGCTAGTGAAAAACATGGAAGTTCAGTTTAGCATTACAGGAGGCATATGGTTGTCAAGATGATATGTGTGTGTCCATGAGTGTGCGTAATAGAAATCACTTTTATCATCTAGGAAAATACATTTAAACCCATTAAAGTTATTAAGCACTGAGAAGAAACTATAAACTTCAACATCGTTTTATTGTCAAGTTGGGTTATATGTGAGGGATGAATTGATAGCAAAGACTCCCTTGAAAGGTCTCCTGAGGCTATTTTTGTTTTTACAGCACTAGTATGTACAGGGTTTGCTCTGAAAGGACACAAACAGGTAATGCCTTCAGTCAAGAATCGTGGCCCTAGTTGAGCAAAAAATAAAATACAAGGTTTTCTTTGTCTAATATACAAAGTAAAAATAAAAGGAACCCCAAATTTTATGATTGTTATTTTTAACAGTTATGTAAATTAAAACAAATGATCTAACTACCCGTTATCTTTATTCAGTTGCCAAAAGTACATTGATTTGAAAATGACTCCTGAAGATGAATGAATTTTTCTTTTAACAGGATCAAACAGCAAAAGAGGACTCCCTGTTATTTACATGGCCCATTATTTTGTAGTTATTGATAATTTTATATGAAAAGTAAATTAATTTTCTAATATTCCATGATTCACTTTTTTATTTAAAAAAAGAGAATTTTGGCGACTTTTAATCAGATGTTTTATTATTAGTCAAGAAGTGAAGAAAAGGGGCCAGCAGGTGGCATGGTGCTTAAGGCAGCTGGATTCCCACATGCTTGACAACAGTTTGAGTACCAGATGCAGTGGCCTGAGAATCACACTAGGTTCATGTATGGGCATGCCTAAAATCCCGGAAGGAGAATAGAGAAGGGACTGTGGCACCATGGAGAGGGGTGATTTCTCAGTTTTCTTCTCTCTGTCTCTATGTAATGAGTGCATGCACCCTTTGGCAAAAATCTTTGGAAAAAAAAAAACTGAAAAAAAAGGCAAAAAGCAAATTGGTTCCTTGATTTGCCTGATGATTATGATTATGAATATAGGCTTTCTTTACACTGTGGTAGCTTTTAATCAAAATAAGGCTGGCTCTTACATATTCTGTAAACAAAAATGTGACAGGACAAAGCCAACGATCCTTCAAATTTTTTGAACTTTAAAATATTATTGTACCGGAACCAGCAGATGGTGTAATGGTTACATCGCTGGACTCCCATGTAATTGACCGTAGTTTGAATCCCGGACCTGGTGACTTAAACTCACACTGAGCACGTGTGTGTGCGTGGCCAAGATCCCAAGAGAAGAATGAGAAGAAGGGATTACGGCGTGGCCATGCCCCCTAGGGGGTGATTTCTCTTGCTTTCTGTTTCTCTGTCTCTCTCTGTCTTTCTGTCAACTGTATGCATCCTGTAGCAAAAACCTCTCAAAAAAAAAAAATTATTGTACCTTGCATGAATTTTACTTATAATTTTTATTGTGATGCTATAAAGATACATTTATGCAAAGCACTATAGTAGGATTCATGTATCTCCGACTTCATAGTGGTAACATTTAAGTTTGAATATTGAATTTTTATTGTTTTATAAACTAGGAGAAAATTGCTTTGATACAAAGCAGAAGAAGCTGGCAAGATCAATAGATTGCCATTATTCGCTTCCTATCATTTGTGATCCTCATTATTCTAATCAGACAATTAATGACAACTCATGACAAAATTTTCCTCACCAATAATTAATTGACTCTAATTTCGCTAGTTTTAGTTTCTGCCAAAGCTTCTACTAATTCTAATTCTATATGTGGATATCTTACAATACTCTTTTTTTCTTCTAACTTTCCTCATATTCAAAAGCCCATCCCACTAACTTTGATGTTAGATAATACTTGTAATCAGGGGAAGAGCAAAGAATGAATGTAATGTCATTATTATAACAAATAACTAGAAACTCTGTTTTGATGACAATAAAACAGAGGTAGGGTAGAAATAATAGCTTAGTTTTGGGAAAGTTGTAACATGTAAATGGCCATGGATAAGATAAACCATCAGGTCATTGGAAAAGTCATTACACATTTTTTTCCATAGAAAAATACATCATTACTTTTCCAACAACCCAACAGAATTAAGGATGATCAAATAGTTATGGAGCTGGACAAATCAGGTTATTAAAATGAAGTAATAATGGTACTGTTTACTCACGTAAACCTATGTTACTTAGCTATGCTATTAGGCTTTTTCTTATTAGAATAGAAGTTATGTAACATCATCTAAGTAAAAGCATTACTGAATTCAGTATTATGAACTTAAAGCAAAAAGAGAACTCTTTTAAGGGAAAGGTAATAAGTAAAGAAAGAAGGAAAAAAAGAAAAAGCTGAAAGATATATTACCTGGCTGTCAGGTGCTAGAGTAGTTTATTTCTCTTACTTAATTTTCATAATGCTCTTGTCAAAATGTTATTAACATACCTATTTAGACACAAGTTCTCAACTGCATGTTATCTGACAGTATTTATGCCTGTGATGGGAGAAGCCTGTCAGGAATTTGAATTCTAGAAAATTCTAAACTTGGTAGAGATATCAACATAGAAGCTCAAAATTTTTATTCAAAATTTGATTACATTAGAATGCTGCTTGTTGGGAACCAGCAGTTAGCGTAATGGCTATGTCGCTGGACTCCCACGTAGTCAACCGCGGTTCGTGTCCTGGACCCGGTGGCTTAAAACTCATGCCGGGCGCATGTGCGTGCGTGCCCAAGATCCCGAGAGGAGAATGAAGGAGAAGGGATTGCGGCGGGACCATCCCCTCTGGGGGGGTGATTTCTCGCTTTCTGTCTCTATGTCTCTCTCTGTCTGTCTGGCGACGAGCGCACACACCCTATAGCGAAAACCTCTCCAAAAAAAAAAAAAAAAGAATGTTGCTTGTCTTCCTCCAGTGTGGTAGTCTGTGTGTCTCCATTTTTTCTCCTAATTTTTTTCTGAATTTTTTTTTGTTTTCGTTTTTGGTTTTTCTTCCTTCCTTCCTTCCTTTCTTTCTTTCTTTCTTTCATTCTTTCTTTCTTTTTTTGCCAACTATAGATTTCGATTCATTTTGTATTAGCAAAGTCCTGTAATTACATGTGAAGTGCTTTGTATAGGTATTTGTTTTTAGTCAGGGGATGGAAAGCTATTGTCAAGTTCTATGTCAAATTACCTAGTATTTTTCATTAAGTCAGACAATGAATGCCCCTTCTGAATCTAAACACTATTCCATTTATTTACAACATCCTTGAAATAGCTCTTATCTTTGATTAACAGTAAGAAGACTAAAGCAATTAGTGGCAAATCTATTGTTCCTGCCAGCTTCTTATGCTTGTTATCATAGCAATTCTCTCTTAGTTAATTAAACAATGAAAATTTATTGTTTGGTCTGGCCCATGACTTGTTAAGGCAGTTGTATCTCACATAGTCAAATGGGTGGTTTGAGTTTCAGAACTAGAGGATTGAAAAACATGTCAGGTGCATGTGTATGTATCCCCATAATCCTAAAAGGAGGGTGAGATGGAGAAGAGATTGTAGTGTGACCATGCCCCATGGAGGATGCTTTCTTGTTACCCTCATCCCCACCCAGTCTCTCTCTGAAGAAATTATGAACCCTCTAGCAAATTACAAAAATATTTATCATTCAAATTGAAATATTATCAATATAAGATATGGAATTATGTGATGTAAGTGGTAGGAATGGAATGCAAATCCAGGTAAATTTCAGTCATGAGACCCACTAATTCTAAGAGATAACCTTACTACCTCTCAGTGTAGCTAATCATTTAGCTACACTGTTCACTTAACTGTTCATTTATTTCCTTTACCCTACCCAGCTGGGGACAAAGAATAAAGGTGTGTGAAAGAAATATAGAATAATTAAGCAATACTGGAACCAGCATGGATTAGTTTTACTGTAAATGAAATAATACTCTTATCAGTAATTACTGAATACTCATATTGTGTTAGGAAGTGAGCATTAAATATTTCACAGCATTCTCTTAAATATCACACATATCCTACCTACTCTACAAGGTAGCTAAAGTGATTGAAATAGCAACATGATCAGAGACCATCAATGAAATGGAATGAGGTAGTCAGGCTGATGCTTGAATTTTGACCAAGACATTAGGAAGAGAAGGGACAGAGACTGATGGGAAGACTGTAGGGAGGTACAACTAATGTAGACATTTTATCACTTGCTTAAAAACTGTGGACCTTTGGGGCTAGGCAGGTGGTCTAGTGGTGAAGGCACTGGACTCCCCATATGATCAACTGTGGTTCGGGTCCTGAACTGGTGGCTTGAAAATCACACCAGTTGTATGTGTGTATGCCAAAAATCCCAGGAGGAAACTGAAGGAGAAGGGATTGTGGTGTAGCCATAGCCCCTCAGGTAGGGGTTGTTTCTCACTTTCTCTCTCACTGTCTCTCTCTCTCTTTCCTCTCTGGTGAGTGCATGCACCCTATGACAAAACAACAACAACACACACACACACACACACGAGCCTGGGACCTTTCCATATGAGTCCACCATTCCAGAGCACTGCATAACTGCTGCACCACTACCAGGTCCTGAAACAGATTTGATGAAAACTGAAGGACACTTTCTGTATACAGTTGGAAAAAAATTAGCTTATGGTATTCATGTCTTCATATTTGAACCTATGTATTTTGCAGATGTGTTGAAATGATGGATTTCAAGTTCTCCATTAAATCTAAATTCAATGTTTATGTCATAGACTTAGAAGGCATAGAGCAGCTTTCCCAAGTCCAGAGATACTTCCATATCTCCCTCATTTTCTAGTGTTTCAAATTGTGTCAAGACAATAACAACAAAAACATATGCCCTTTACCTACAGTTATTATGAATTTAGTCAAGAAAACTCAGTGTGATCTACTTATACCAAAGTATAAATGACATCTTAATTCATTTTTTTGTTCGTCCTATAAAATTTTATTCCTGTCACATAGATTACCACATAAAGATTTTTGGTCATATCCTAACAATGTAATAACCTAGGTCACTGAATGGACTCTGAATTCTCCATTTAACTAAGAATAACCACATACATACACCTTTCTAAAGGAATATTATTATTATTCCCAAGGGTTCTGTATGCACTGCTTTCATATGTTTGAGATCATTTTGATTCACCATTTATTTATCATGTTTTCAAGTTTTTTGTCAAGATACTTGGAAAACAAATTAATTCCTCGTTGCCACATCTGGTACACTGATTATGTTTCCATTTTAGAGTTATTAGCCTTTAAGACCACAGTACAGTCTGAGAACTTGCTAAAAAAACAATACTTCCTTCTGGCACTTTCATAAAAGAACACTGGTAATTCTGCCTTACTATTTGAAGAAAACTGATTTATTTATCATTGTAAATTTGTATGACACTTTCTTTTAAACTATTGAGTTGTCAGAAAAGTCATGATGCATTTTTGCAACAGATGGCGCTAGTTAAGTTTTGGAAGTACTAGTGTTATCTGTATCTATGTTATTGTTATGTCGTTTGACAGCTGACATTTCTAGCTTCATTCTAAGAAAAATTAAGCCATTTGGTTCAGTTTTGGAGATTTTACAAGTTGAACATGGAATACCAAACTGTGTATTTTCACCATATTTTACTGTTTTACTTCTATAAAGGGAAGAATACACGTCAAGCTTGTGAAAAGTTGCATTAAGTTTGCTAAGACAATGCCCTATAAAAACATCAGGACCAATGATAGTTCATGAAATTCCATGCTAGTGATTTTGACCTCAACAACGCTTTTCATCAGGGAGGCCCACTGAGGTTGATGATGACAAAATAAGACATTAATTGAGTAATACCCACATAATACAACATGAGAGATTGCAGAAACATTGAACATCCATTGTTCAAGCATTCATGATCATCTGAAGAAGCTGGGATAGGTAAGCAATCTTGATATTTGGGTTCTTCATGAACTCAAAGAAGTTCATTTGACGATGCATATAAATATCTGATATGCTCATTAAACGTGAGGAAAACAATCCTTTATAGAGACAATTGATAACCAGTAATAAGAAGTGGATTGTTTACAACAATTTGGTGCCCAAACAGTGTTGGTCCCAATGTGATGATTCACCTTAAGTGACATCGTAAGTAGACATTCATCGGAGGAAGGTTATCCTCTCAGCATGGTGAGATTTTAAAGGTATTGAGTTTTTTGAGATCCTTCCAAGGAACCAAACAATCAATTCAAATGTGTTGACAAATTGGACAGTTTGAATGATTCTATCATCCAGAAATGGCCAGAGCTCATTAATCATAAAGAAGTTGTGTTCTATCATGACAATGTGAGACCACACATAAGTCTGATCACTCATCTAAAATTATTGGAGCTTGGATGGGATGTATTACCACACCCACCGTACTTGCCTAGCCTTGCACTGTCAGACTTACACTTGTTTGACTCTCTTCAAAACTCCTTGTGTGGTATAACATTTAATTCAGATGAGGATGTAAATCAGCCTCTTCTTCAGTTTTTGCTGATAAAGATAAGTCCTTCTACGAACAAGGAATTATAAAGCTCACTGAAAAATGACAAAAAGATTGGGACCAGCAGGTGGTATAATGGTTAAGATGCTGAATTCCCATGTGACCACTCACAGTTTGAGTCCCAGACCCAGTGACTTGAAACTCACACCAGGTGAGTGAGCATGTGTGCTCCAAATCCCAAAAGAATGGAGGAGAGGGAACCAGCAGTTAGCGTAATGGCTATGTCACTGGACTCCCACGTAGTCAACCGCAGTTCACGTCCCGGACCCGGTGGCTTAAAACTCACGCCGGGCGCATGTGCATGCGTGCCCAAGATCCCAAGAGGAGAATGGAGGGGAAGGGACTGTGGCATGACCATCCCCCCTGGGGGGTGATTTCTCGCTTTCTGTCTCTATGTCTCTCTCTGTCTGTCTGGCGAACGCACGTGCCCTATAGCGAAAATCTCTCCAAAAAAAAAAAAAAAAAAGAATGGAGGAGAAGGGATTGTGTTGTGGCCATACCTCCGGGGATCTTTTCTTGCTTTCTGTTTCTCTGCCTCTGTCTTTTCAGAGAGTGCACATGCCCTGTAGTAAAAATCTCTTAAAAAAAAAAAAAAAAAAAGGTAGCAAAAGGTTATCGAACAAAGTGGGCATTAGATCATTGATTAATCTTCGTTCTTTATATAAATAAGTGAACTTTGGAAAACATAGAAAATATATGTCATGACTTTTCTAACAACCCAATAGTCATAAAATGTAAACTATCACATTTTCCTTCACCAGAACAAACGACAATTACATGTTCAAAAAAAGTTTTCCTATCCATATCTTGATTCATCATTCTTTTTCTCTAAAAGTTCATTCTGATTAATTAGTTTAACATTTAGTTTAGCATTTATAACTCATTGAAATCTGTGACAGATCCAGCTTAGCCACTTAGCCACTTCTTGAAGTAATGACTGGTTCCACATTGAAACATCTTCAACATATGAAGATTAATAACTGAAGGGATGAATATTATTGATACTTGACTCATCGAGAGGAACAAAGTGGGAAAACAAATGAACTGTAAAGGAACAAGAATAATTTTTAACTATGGTTATTTAGACCAACAGCAAGGAAAAACTATGAAGAGCATGAGAATAGGTTTCATCCATTTCAAGGAAACAGTATTTGCAGGTCACTTAACATTTACTAGGCATGTTTCAATGGGATATTCTGGAAGGACATACAGTAATTTATTTGTGACATTTAATCTAACCACATGCTTCTGTTATAGATAGTGCTATCCTTATTTATAGATAGAAAACTGGCTCAGAAAGATTAAGAACGTTACTTCTAGTAAGTAGCAAAATCTAAATAAATCTAATTCCCAAGTAAACTCTTTCTAATTAATGTGAGTCTTTATGTCTTTGAGAATTGAACTCTATGAGCCTTCTTCCAGAAGAATGAAGAGATAAACAATATGAGAGATGGTGTATCTGTGTAAATTTTGTTGCACAATTGGTGTGGTTGGACTTGATTCTGCTGGTAGAGCTTTTACAAAATTGCTTTCCTCTAAGGTAGTGAGATTAAATATTTTCCTCTGAAGACATTCCTCCTACATATCAGAAAACTTTTGTTATAAGGCTAAAGAAAAATGAAAGTTGATTTAACACTTCTATTGATACATTCTACTGCTGTACTACACCTTACATGTATTAGTATTCAAGCTGTGTTTGCAATCTATCCCTTAGACTATGAGTTTTTTTCTGATACTGTGACCTACGTTGTAATATTTATAAGAAAAGGATTGGAGTACACCGTTTTTTTTTTTTTTTTTTTTTTTTTTTTTTTTTTTTTTTTTTTGTAGGATTGACAAAATCCTTGAGAAGAAGCCATTAGGAGCAGATGCCTCTGGGTGCTCAGCTTTGCCACTGTCCACTTTCTGTGCTGAGCCAAATCCCATGGCCCTGCCATCAGGACTCAGAGTCTGGGGACTGCAATATTTACTGGGGAGGGGACTACTGGCTTCCTGGTCCTGGGCATGACTGAAGCCATGAGCCAGAGAGATACCTAACAGGCTGTGGTATGACCAGGAGCTAGAGGTACAGGGGCAGGGAGAGGTGGCCAGGAAGTACTGGCTTCACAGAAGCAAAGCACTGGGCCCAAACGCAGAGACTTGCCAGAGGCAGTGACAGAAGTGCCCCACCATCATCCTGTTGGAAGAGTCAAAATGACCGACCAGAAACCACTGCCATTGCTGTGGGGTCCTAGCATTTCTTACCATACAGGCTTAGAGCACACCATTTTGTGAGATTCATAATATCCTCTTTAGGAAGAAGCCACTGGCAATGACACTGCTAGGCACCAAGCCTTGCCACCAAAGCCCTCCACACCAGGCTGAGTTATACAGTTCCAGCTCCAGAAACTGCTGTATTTTCTAAGGAAATAGCTGTCACTGCCCTAGCCATGGATACTAGTGGAACCACGAAATAGAGACTGAGATGGATGCAATGTGGCTATGAGCCAGGAGTGTACACCAAAGGCAAAGAAAGGTGTTTAGAGAAGTGCTGACTACAGAGGCCACGCTGGGAGTACAGCCCCAGAGCCTCAGGCTGAGACTCACTGAGATGAGCAGAAGTATCCTGCCACTATCCTATTCAAGGGAAAGGATCAAGACAGCTGACTACAAATACCCACCCTAGCCTGTCTCTGGTTATCAATTCTTTATGTGAAGCATAGTTCATTTGTCTACTTATGGAGTTGTTGCCTGTGCTTCAGGGATCTTATTTAAGAAGTCTTTGCCTACTCTAATGTCTTCAAATGTTTTCCTCAAGTAGTTCTATCATTTGAGGCTTTAAGTTTAGAATTTTTTTTTCCATTTGGAGTTAATTTTTGTTAATGGCAAGAGACAGGGGTCCAGTTACATTTTTTTCTGAAGGTGGATATCCAGTTCTTACAGGGACATTTGATTTTTTTTTCTTTTCTTTTTTTTTTTTTTTTTTTTTGGAGAGGTTTTTGCTATAGGGCGCGTGCCAAAATATAGGAAAACAGTCAGAAGGTTTGCGCATCCATGTTCATTGCAGAATCATTCACAATTGCTAAGATATGGGATCTACCTAGGTGACCCACCACTGATGACTGGATTGGGAAAATGTGGCACATATACACTACAGAATACTACTCAATTATAAAGAACTATGAGACTCTGTCAACCCATACAAGTGGATAAACAGAAGTTTAATTCTATGTGAAAATAAGTGACTAGAAAAGACACTGTATATCCCTGCTTAATAGATACTGATGTCTGCAGTCTATGGGTAGAAACTGGAAGAGCCTTAGACAAAAATAGTAGAGAAGGCATATGTAGCTTCTAGAGTCTCTATAGGAGAGAGGTACACAGTAGGGGTTTGGTAGAGGTACTCAGGAAAATAGTATTGATAGACACAAGAATGTAAGGTGTGTGTTTTTTGTTTTGTTTTTCTTTTTTTAGTCTTTATGTAGAAAATTATATCTATGGTAATATCCTTGATTTTATTATTACACACTGCATACATGCTTTGAAAAACCATACTGTACATGATAAAGATGTATAACAATTAAATGTAAATAACAAATTATAAAATAAAATTCGTTGGAGAAAAGAAAATAAAATACTGCCTTTTACTCCTTAACATCATGCTGTTAGCCCACTACACTGCCTGAGGTTACTTCTCTTGTTGCTGTTGTCTTTCAGTGCAGAGAACATATTTTTGTGATCCTTCTTCAGTTTTCTCCACTCCAGATGCACCTCATATAAACTCAGGCCTTCCCACGCAGTTTGCACAAGGCAATCTTAGTTGTGTCTGTTTATATGGATAACTGAATGTTTTAAGAAGGGTCCTTGAGGTCAGTAGAGCACAAACGTTGGCACTGGTGTCAAATTTTCTAAGTGTAAAAATAGTCTACACTTCTGACTAGCTGTGTAACCTTGCAGAAATAATTTAAAACTCTTGAAAAGCATCAGTTTTTTCATCTACAAAATGGGTTAATGAAAGTACCTACCTTATAAGATTAATGTGTAAATTAATGTAAAACTGAAACCATTTAATATTAGCACAAATGCCTGGCTCTTATTGATAATGAGTGCTTTCATTAGTAGTTATCCCCTTTGTATCTCTATTTGCAGCTCACTGCTTAACATATAGTGGTTTTTCAGCAAAACTTTATTGGATTTAAGTCATTCTAAAATTTAAGTAATGCACTGACAGCAATGCACAGGGAGTCATCCTCACCTATCATTTCTCCTACTGAAATGAATACTAGACAGAAACCAAATATCACATTCTCTTTTCCTACTCTGATCCTTTTGTCTGGCCCATATTTATAATATTCCTGAACCCCAAATAAAATAGAGAATTAAAAAAATCATACTAGGTTGAAAATAGTTAGATTTCCCCAATCAAATATGTCCCAGGATGGTAAGATCATCAACTTATATTCATGCAGTTTACTTGGGGCACACAGCGTTAATTAGTGAACTAGCTATATTTGAGCTCATTGAATTTATTTTGTTTATTATTTTTCAATCCACACTTCATAGAGGCACAGCTTTTTGTTTACTTGTAGCAGACTCAACAATCAAAGTAATCTTGTAACGATATCATTTGCCTGATTAAAATCTCTAAAGACTATGTATTGTGAAGAAACTAAACTACTTAGCAAGCCTTACAAACACCATGTGCTCCAGACACCTCTAGCACCTCTTCTGGACTTTGATTTGGTTTAAAGACCATATGCCACTTTTTTAATCTTAATAGTTTTCTATAGGGCATGTGTGCTCACCAAAAAGAGGAAGAAAAGAGAGAGAAAGAGAAAATGAGAAATCACCCACTATGGGGAGATGACCACTGCAATCTCTTATTTATTCCTCTCAGGATTTTGGGTAAGCACTCACATATGCTTTGTGTGTTTTGCAAGCTGACAGGTTCAGAACTGGAACCACATGACTGGCCATGTGGGATCCAGCCGCCTTAACTTCCATGCCATCTGCAGGCCTGGTCATTGCCTTTTTCGAGCTCCCAGATGCAGTAAGTTACAGCTGTCTCGTGGTGGTGCATTTGTTGACCTCTTACCCTAAATCAGTTATCTTAAAATCATTTATTCTCATTGTAATCTCACTATTACTGCCTTGGTCAGAAACACTGGCCTCTATATTGGTTTTCTATGCCATTCCTCATTTTACTTCTTTCACTATATGAAACGTGTTTACTTGGCCAGTTGGTGTGGTATGGTGGTTAAGGCACCTGGATTCCATATGGCTGACTGTGAGGTTTGAGTAATGAACCTGGTGGCTTGGAAAACATGCTGGATGTATGCGTGCATGTGTGCCCAGAGGAAAATGGAGGAGCAGGGATTGCAGCATGGCCATCCTCCCTGTGGAGTGCTTTCTCACTTTATCACTCCCTCCCCAACTCCCACTGTATTTCTCTGGTGAGTGCGCATGCCCTAAATCAAATTACAAAAAAAAAGATATATGTTTACTTGTTTACCTTCCCACACATGTGAGGCATTTATATAAGAGCAAGGACTTAGTGCTACTTGTTCACCATTGAGTCTTTTAAGGCTGTCAACAGAGAATGGTATGTGCTGAACACTCAGGAAATATGTGTTGAATAAATGAGTAAATATGTAAAGAGACCAAAAGAAAAACTGAAAAAGAAAAACTAAAAGTATAAAAAGAATATTTTTTTTTTTCTTTTTTTGGAGAGGTTTTTGCTGTAGGGCGCGTACGCTCGCCAGACAGACAGAGAGAGACAGAGAGATAGAAAGCGAGAAATCACCCCCCCCCAGGGGAGATGGCCACGCTGCAATCCCTTCTCCTCCATTCTCCTCCTGGGATCTTGGGCACGCACGCACACGTGCCCGGCGTGAGTTTAAGCCAACTGGTCCGGGACGCGAACCGCGGTCGACTACATGGGAGTCCAGCGACATAGCCATTACACTAACTGCTGGTCCCTAAAAAGAATATTTCTGGTTTTTTTTTAAATATTTCTGTTTTGAAAGAAGAGTAACAAAAACACAATTTCATTCAATAAGAATCAGTCATATTTAATTACTAACATATGACTTGGTTTTAATCCAAAATGTTTCATTGCTTTCTAAGTGATTTCAAGGTAATTAATAAAATTTTGCTCATTTTAAGGGCAATCTATGAGACATCATTTAACTTATTTACTCTAAAGTTCCAGCGCTAACTCAGCCAGGATCATGTGACCTTGCATATATTATTAGTTCACCTCTTAGCGGTTCAATATTCTGATTTGTAGTATGGGTATAATAAATTGATCTCAGTCCATTATTGTGTTGATAAAAATCAATATCTGAGACTGGGTAATTTATAAAGAATAAGGTTCATTTGGCTTATGATTCTGATGGTTGGACAGTTCAGAGCATGGGGCTGACACAACTTAGCCAACTAAAGAAGAGATGAAGGCAGGAGTTTATAAAAACAGAAAGACTTGAGGGCAGTTCTTTCCTTTATAACTACCCCCTTCCTTTGAGAGTGAGTTGATTCTCACTCTCTTGAGATAGCATTAATCTATTTACGAGGGTGATTCCTCCATGATTCATATACCAACCACTAGGCCTTCTTTCTTAAAAGTCTCACCATCTCACATCACTACACTGGGGTCCAAGCTTTCAGAACATGAACCTATTGGTGACAAACTATTACCCAAACCAGACCCAAATCTTATAGGTTTATGAGGAAGATAAACACATTAATACACATAAAGCCCTTAGACTAGCATCTGGTACACAGCAAGCATTATGGAAGTACTGACTACTGCTATGAGCACTATTATTATAAGAACTAAATATTGAGAATAATCTTTCATATAGTTGTACATTCCATTGAGGATAAATGAATCTACAGAACATTTAGAAATCAGATCAAATAAGGGTGCCAGTAAAATTTACTGGGGTAGAAGATTATGAGAGTATAAGAGCATAAAAAACAAAAACAATTTTTTTTTTATATTTTCTTTTTAAAAGAAGAAAAGAACATAGATATGTGAGTATAAACTCTACCCCTTGGCTGTGGTGACATGGAGATCACTATGACCTTCACAATGAAATTTCAGAACTGGGCAAAGGAATTGAGGTGGAGGAAGTCAAATGGAAGCAAATTACAGACTAAATGTGACATGAGGAAGTAGGAAATAATACATGAGACTAACAACTTTGAGATTCTCAGTTGTGAATTGGATAAAGAAGATATGCAAGGACCACTGAGGGTTTTGTGTTGCCTGTGTACTTTTTAATATATTTTTAACTTTAAAAAATAATTTCTAATGTATATTTGTTATACATCTTTGTGGGGTGCAATACGGATTTCCAAAGCATCACTACAGTGAATGAGAATTAATTACCATACTTAGCAATTTCAACAAAGCACACCACATTATGATGTGTCTCTTTTTAATGTTTTAAGAAGTAGTTTCTAGTCTAGAGTAAGTTTGAATTTTAACAGAAGTAATTCATAAAAGAGTAGGTGAGTTGTGGAAAAGTCAGTGCTGTAAAGTCCTTTATAAAATGAGAGAAAATAGAATCCTTACTACATGCGGTGCAGATGAGTTTTGATTTTCACTCTTATAATAAAAGAGAATTTAAATATCAGCACAGATGCTAATGCATTAAAGGATTCAACAGTGGGCCATTTACTGGCTTCTATTTCTTCATGAGAAATATGAGGCAACACACCAGCTGAGAGAGGGAAGTAAAGAGACCAGAGGAAAAATTTGAGGAGAGTGGGGAAGCTTTATAAAAATCAAAATAATCCTTAATGAGAGTGAGAAAGAACTTACTGATGAGTCAAAGCAATATTTCCAGTTTTGAAAACCCATTTGTTTTTGGTAACCATTTATTTATTAAATACCAGTATGTGAAGTCACATAGTTTTTCTCTAGCTATCTGGTCATAAGTAACAAGGAGGCATAAGAATGAGAAGATAACTAATTAAGACAAACTACAAATTAGTATTTTGTTTTGTTTTGTTTTTAGGTGTTTGCTAAAGGGCGCCTGTACTCACTGGAGACTGGGAGTGACAGAGAGAGAGGAAAAGTGAGAAACCATTCCCCAGAGGGATGACAATGCCACAATCATTCTACAATTGGGATTTCTGGGCATGTGTATACAGGTGCCTTGCATGATTTCCAAGTCACTTGCTCCAGGACTTGAACCACAATTGGCCATGTGGGAGTCTAGCACCTTAATCTCCATGCCACCTGCTGGTCCTATAACTACTATTTTAAATATAAATGTTTAGATAGATAGATAGATAGATAGATAGATAGATAGATAGATAGATATTCAATCTCAGTAGTTTAAAAATACAAAGAAATAGAACACCAGAGTCCAGTTTATCAATTTATTAAAATAAAAAATATATGTATCATACTATCATATGATATGGGCAAAGTTCTTCACAGCTTAATTTGTTTTGATCACTTAAAAGTAATTTGGCACTGTCTAGTTTGATAAAAGTGTTCATAGCTTTTGCATATCACTTTTAACTTTGGAAATTTACTCTAAGAATTAATATATTTAGAAAATTATTATATAAATTAAGGTATTCCATTGTCCTTGTCCACCTGCTGCAGTTTGAATCCCAGACTTGGCAGCTTGCTTTTTCACTTTCTCTCTCTCTCCCTCTCTCTAGTGAATGCATGTGCTGTATAGCAAATTAAAAATATTTACTAATAAATAAAATAATTCTAACAACAAGAATTATACTTTGTCCTTCTATTACGAGGTTCTTATGTAAGTATAAAACTTGGGTTCAACTTATGGAAGCCTTCAATAGCTCAAAACTGATAGATTCTTTTTATTTTTTATTTTTTAGGAGAGATTTTAGCTATAGGGCATGTGTGCTCACCAAAGAGACAGAGAGAAACAGAAAGTGAGAAATCACCCCCCAGAGGAGACAGCCACACCACAATCCCTTCTCCTCCATTATCCTCTCAGGATTTGGGGCACACATGCACATGCGCCTAGCCTCAGTTTTTAAGCCACTGGGTCCAGGACTCAAACTGCAGTCTGCTATGTGGGTGTCCAGTGACGTAACCATTACAACATCTGCTGGTGCCCAAACTGATTAGATTCTTAATATTCAGTCATATGATGGGCAATTATTTTGCAGTTAGATGCTCCTGTATCATTAGTTAATGGAAACCTGATAGTATACATGCCATTTCTCAGAAGTTCCCTATTAAAGTTTCTCTCTCTCTCTTTCTCTCTCTTTCTCTCTCTCTCTCTCACACACACACACACACACACACGTATGTAAACTGGAAATACTTACTTTGTTTAAGAGCACAGAACCTAATATTATAAAGTCTAAGGCTTTGAGTTTAGATCTGCAGTTTCTTGGCCTTACTTAAAGCAAGTAGCTTATTATCTCTGAGCCTTGTATTATCTGTAAAATGCACATTCCAATTATATCAGACAATCCTCAAAACAACCGAACAACCCTAATTATTTTATGATGAATTGTTTATAGCTTTTCTTTCATAGAACCAGGTTCAAAGCAGGTATTCACTATATGTTAGTCATTTTTATCACATTCCTATTATTATTTATGTGCTGGTTTTCATGGAGTCTGAGTCTCCACAATGAAGTGAAGTTTTTCTTAAATTGAGTAACGACTATTATCAGCAGAAATTTTAATTGTGCTCAATATTTTTCAATGCAACCCAGATTAGTTTTGTAACCTTTTGCATTTGCCTTGTGGAGGTGTTCAATAAATACTTATAAAATAAATAAATACATGTATAGCTAAATGATTAAATGCTACTTTTCTGAGCAAGTAGAACAAATAAGGTGAGAAAATGGTCCACTTGCCCAGGACCAACCTGAAAAACAAATTACCCTGTTTTGAAAAAATATGAAAAAAAATGTGTTGAATAATTTATTTGAATTATTTTTAAAAATTAAGTACAAAATGACCTGATGATTTCTATATTTGATGATTTCTATAAAGGTAATGGATCATTAGCCATATTGATGATAGAGTATTGAGCTAGAAAACATAGTCTAAATTTGTGGAACACTTTAGAGTTACCTGATAAAAAGAGAGATAGTAAGTGACCTTTGAGTAGTGAAAAGCAGAAAAAGAAATAGCCTTTTCTATATTGTACCTCTGGGCAAAATGCTTTGTAAATCTAGCTACAAAGCTATATGTCATATGGCTTTTGGGCACCTACTGTGTCAAAGATGTCCCCTATAGAGATCAGACTTTGCCACAGAAGGGATTTGTAAAAGTAACAAAACTGTCAATACCATTGACAAACAGAAGTGCCAAGAAAATGAGCCTCCAATTTAAATTGATGACCATCCTATCCTGTGGTATCATCTCCTTGTAAGTTTGTTTGGAAAAAGATGGACGGGAAATATATAAAATCAAAGCCTTTATAGACTGAAATAATAATAGTTCGTTTTGAAGACATGAAGTATATTAAAGTTATTATAGCATCTTGCATTACCATCTGTAAGACATTGCCTACAATCAATGTTTATGATAGTCATTGCCTATGAAGTAGAATCATGCATGTGGCATGCATGAATCATAGAAAAAACTAACACTGAAAAGAAATTCAGCATTTAAAGACTATTCGCTTTGATTATTTCAGTGAGTTCTTCCAGAAAGGTGATACCAAAAATTATTGCTTATTGAACTCTTTTAGAGTTATTTAGATTTTCTCTTCAACATTAGTATCAGTGAGATTAAAAGATTTACATGTTATTTAGAGAATACAGAAACATAAAGTAAGAGAGAGAGAGAGAGAGAGAGTTTTTGCTATAGAACTCATGTACCAGAGAGATAGACAGAAAGAGAGACAGACAGAGAGAGATGGAAGATAGATTTCCTGCAACACTGCAATCCCTTCTTCATTCTCCTCAGGACTTTGACATGCACACACATGCTCCTGGTGTGATTTTCAAGTCACTGGGTCCAGGGCTCAAACTGCTAAGCTGGCCATGTACAATCCAGCTGCCCCAACATCTGGGCACGTGCTGGTCCAGAAAACTCTTGATTTTTAAAATAGACTTTTTCAGAATTGTTTTAATTCTACAAAATTTGGTAAGATAATAATAGAGAGTTTTCTCATATACACTATACTCATTTTCCTCTATTACTTATAACTGATATCAATATGTTATATTTTTATAATTGATAAATCTTTTTTTTTTTTATATATAGGGAACATGCACTCACCAGGAAGACAGAGACAGAGAGACAGAAAGCGAGAAATCACCCCCCAAGGGGGATGGCCACACTGCAATCCCTTCTCCTCCATTCTCCTCTTGGGATCTTGGGCACGCACACATGCCCAGTGTAGTTTAAGTCATTGGGTCCGAGACTTGAACCATGGACGACTACATGGGAGTCCAGCGACATAGCCATTATGCTAACTGCTGGTCCCAATAAACAATTCTTGATAATTATAATGAACTAAAGTCCACACTTTAGTCAGGTGTCAGGTGTTATCTTAGTTTTTAACTAATGTCCTTTTCGTACTCCAAGAATCGGTCAGCATACTACATTTAGTTGTCATGTCTGTGTAGGCTCCTCAGTTATAACAGTTTCTCAGACATTCGTTATTTTTGAAGAGCTTGACAATTTTAAATAGTAAAGGTATTATAATGCTCATGTATTTTGTAGGATGGAGCTTTCTGATGCTTTCCTCATGATAAAATTGGAATAATGTTTTTTGGAGAAAGACCACAGAGGAAAGGGCCATGTAATTACACCATATCAAGGGTACAGTACTATCGACATGACTTATGACTGCTAATGTCAACTTTGATCACCTGGATAGGGTAGTGGCTATCAGGTATCTTCACTGTGAAGTTAACATTTGTTTCCCTTTCTAAATTTACTCATTGGACGTAATTCACTATGATCAGCCCACAGCTAAAGGGTAGAGAGTTATGCTCTTCTTCCTTAGAGTGTAACTACGGAAACTATTTGAAATTATTCCACACTGAAAACTTGTCTCTTTTCTCTCTATAAAAAATTAATAACTTGCTTATATCATTGAAATGCATGAATTTTTATTTTATTGTTTGGCTTAAAATCCAATAATACTTTATTTTAATGCTCAAATTGTTCAAACTTAACAGTTGCAAGCTTTTTTATTCTTTTAGTTTTGAGCACGTGCATTCAACAGAGGAAGAGAGAAAGAAGGAAAAATAAGAAATCAACCCTCAGGGGAGGGTTGATGCTGCAATTTCTTCTCACTCAGTGTGTTTTCCAGTCCACTGGGTCTGGGAGTTGGACAGGGCAGTAGGCCACATGGGATCCATCCACCTTAGTCTCCACACCCTAACGGAATTATAACTCTTTCAGTCGTCTCTTGTGCTACTTCAACAAAATTCAATCAATGTGAGGTCTCTTATTTGGTTTTTGTTTGTTTCTTTTTTTTAAGACTTCCTTATTCTCTGACAGCATAAGAGGTTTTAGGCTCATTTTTGTATTTCTTGTCTTGAACCTGTAAGCTGCTATTTTTTCCAAGATGCTCTAGTTCTAGTATATAATGGCACTGGACACCAGGACCTAGGTGGTAGGTTTATTCTTTGCTACTAGGTATCATTTCTTCTAGATCTTCTCAGTTGACTGAGCAAAGAAATATATGTATGTATATCAACCATATATGTATATATACACGTATACCTATAGTTCTATATGTAGTCACAAGTATATTAAGCTTATCATGAGTTTATATTGATGTCTCCAACTCTAACCCATTATCATACAGATTGTTCTGGTCTTATTCTCTCATTATCCATAAATTTCAATTCCAGCAATATACTTGACTTTTAAAAGTATGAAAATAAAATAGTATAAAAAATCCTTATCAGGACAAATATTAAATGTGTGCAGCATAATGTAATGTTCAGTGTTGAAGATGATGTTTATATCCTTGATGTGATTTATTTCGCCACCACCACATCACAAAAAGAGCTACACACACATGTACGTAAACATTTTTGTGTGTGACAAAGCTTGCAAAGACATTAAAGGTGTTTGTAAAATATCCTTCATCAAGTTGCTATGTTTACATTATGAATAATTAAGTTTAGTCAAATTAATTTCCTCAAGATCTAAGTGAAAACTATAAAAAGCAAGTCTAGGTGAAGGCTGAAAAACAGAATTAAAAAAAAAAAAAAAAACTTAGAAAATCCTTTCTTGCCCTCACTTTGTGCCTTCATTCACAAAAGATAACTGGTGCTTTCTGATGTCTTTGCTTAGTGTGAAGGCACAAAATGTAATCTGAACTCTTATCATAATATATTTGCTTTGTGAATACACATAAACCATGAATTTCTCCAAAATTATTATACTATTTAGGAGATGTATGTATAATTGAACATTTGCTTAAAGCTTTATAAAAGTGAAATTTATATGTGTAGATAATTTCCATTTGCCTTGCTGTCTCCATTTCAGTTTCCTGATTTTCTGGAAAGGCCTCGTTTCCCCCAAAGGAGTGATATCTTGTAGAAGTCTGAAGGTCATCTCCAAGAAATAAAGAAATCAAATATAATTAATGAATTAAGGAAAAGAAGGTTTCCAATCAGGTAGGACCACTAAATCCTACATTCAATCACCTGAAAGTAAGTGTGCTAATAACTAGATATAAAATCACTGGGGGGGAACAAAACAACAGTGAGCATATAAAATACCTTACAAAAGGTGTTTACAATTCCCTTGGCGGTTGTGGTGTTTATCAGAAAACACCTTGGAGGGAAGCGAATGCAATAACAGCATGATGCTTTTTCTATTTTTAGCTCACTGTTACCAAGTACACTTTGTGATCTACACCTTTGGTTTAGCCCCAGGAGGTTAGGCATGTGGAGCTGCAGATGAACCCTTTTGATATTTTCTCCTAAAACAAATAAATTTCATAGGTTGTTTTCATGACCCTCTATTTGCTTATCAAAATTATGAATCATGATATCATTGAGTTTTCTAAGTCAGGAACAGCCCTTGTCAATGGTCTAAGGAAATCGGCTTGGTTCTTGTTGGTGAACCGCTAGTCATGGCATAATCAGTGAGTGCACATGGGGAGCTGCAAGGGATAGAATGGGGTATATGAAAGTAGAGCTCTATTTCCATTTTCCTATACATGTCGGAATCCCACTGACAGTTGTCACTTGTAATTTGAAATTGAAACTTCGGGCAAAAGGATATTGCATTTTATGGCAAGACAAAAGACAGCAATGACATCAAAATCAGGTGCAAATATCCTCACTCGCATTTATGACACATTCTCATTCACAGTTATATTCAGTGTTTGACAATGGAGTTGACCCACTCAAAATGAAGAAACATGTTGAATGATTGATGGATGAATAAATGAAAAGTTAACATAGTAGAAAAGGCGTTTCTCCTTGTATCACCTTGTGTGTTAACTTTCATATTCTCAGAACCCAGCACCATAACTGACATATAGAATGCAAGCAATAAACTATGTTGAGTACATGGAATGAGGTCTCACAATTCCAAGGATAATTATAAAACTAACACAGATCCTATATTTGTCAATGTCTAAGAAGTATCTAGTACATGAAGGCCTGGATCCCAGTCCATTAATGTGACTGACAATTTATCTAGTTTTGAGACTGAGTTTTAATAATTATGTAAAATTCTGCTATATCTCTTGCAAAACTGAATGAATTGTGTTGTACTTTAGAGCATTTTTATGATGGCATAGTTGAGGGCAATTTCAGAATCACTAGCTACTAAAATAGGTATTTACACTTTTTCCTCAGGTAGTGCAACCACAATTCTGCAACAGCTTTTTTGTCTGTAATCTGCTGTTGCTATCTTCTACATTCCCAGAGGAGAACAAAAGCCATTTAATTAAACAAAGAAATGTAAAATTTAGCAAAATTCAAATACCACCAAACCAGAATACCCTCTCTCTCTCTCTCTCTCTCTCTCTCTCTCTCTCTCTCTCTCTCTATCTCTCACACACACACACACACACACACACACACACACACTCCTAGATATGAAGGTGAAATAATAATCTAAAATAGCACTCTGGAACTCATTTCAAAATAAGAGAAAATCTACCCACAATTGATTTTCTGGCTCTTTTATCAGTATGAGATATTCATATGCACTCACTAACAACAATTCTGAGGTGCGAGATAGGGTATTAGTTGTGTACTATTTTTTTCTTTGCATGTATTTGTCAATAATCTATGAGACTGCCTCCTTCTAGTCTGTTGGGAATAGGAAATGTCATCATCAGTTGTTTTTAAATTCTAGACAGCTAAAGGACTAGAATCACTTAAATGTAGATGGAAAATTGTCCAAAAGTCAGGGCTTTGTTATGGAGCATAAAATTCTTATTTTAAAGGAGAATTTCATGTTTCTATTCAACATTCACTTCATTTTTGTTTTTCTGCTACTATATATGAAGGTATTCAAAAAAATCTGTGGAAAAAATGGAATTAAATTACATATTTATTTTAGTGGGAAAAAATTGAAATCCATGCATAAATTTTTTATAATGTACATTTTTCATGAATTTTTGAACACCCCCCCCCCATTTATAATTTTGCTTTCTTTTTAGTTTTATAAAATTGATTACATAATCTGTGCTTGGTTTGGGGGGAGTAGACTCAATATTATGTTCCTAATGTTCATTAATTTTATTTTGATTAATATTCATTCATTTTTACCACTGTGTAGTGAAAATATGAAAAATGTGTTTAAAAAACAGGCTTGATTGACTCTGTGGCCTGGTTGTTAAGGCAGCTAGATCCTACATAGCCAACTAATAGGGAGGGCACTTACTATGAATGGAGCTTGCTGGATTACAGATAGTTTGGGGTGAGGCAGTGAGAGGTGAATAAATACATAGGCCTGGCCTGTTACTATACATTACTGTATATTTCATAAACACTGTACACTTAGGCTTCACTATCTTTATTTTAGAAATTTATCTTTCTTCAGTGCTAAATTAACCTTAATTTACTTTAACTTTTTATTGTCAGAGAGTGCATGCACTTTCCAGAGAG
This sequence comes from Tupaia tana, assembly GCA_026018925.1. Taxonomy (NCBI): domain Eukaryota; kingdom Metazoa; phylum Chordata; class Mammalia; order Scandentia; family Tupaiidae; genus Tupaia; species Tupaia tana. The sequence goes on from JAKSZU010000008.1 coordinate 34,077,866, forward strand.
AGATAGCATACCCCAATGGGGCATGCTCACGCAGCAATCCTTTTTCCTCCTTTTCCCCCACTCTGTCAAGATTTTGGGCATGTGCACACATGCACCCAGTGAGTTTCTCAAGCTGTTGGGTCCAAGACTCAAACCATGTAGTTGGCCATGTGGGACCTTGCTCTCTTAACAACTTGGACACAGAGCCAGCCAAGTTTTTTTTTTTTAACTGTTATAACATCACTTAGCTTAAAACACACACATACACACATACTGTACAGTTGTACCAAAATTCTTTCTTTACATATTTATTCTATAAGCTTTGTTCTATTTATTAAAAAATTTAGTTTTATTTTTTTCTTAAAAAATGCTTTTTGCCTAAAAATTAATAGGCAAACACACATTAACCTAGGCCTACTCAGAGTCAGGATCATTAATATCACTGTCTTTCATTCCCACACTTTGTCCCATTGAAAGGGCCATGATGAATAAAAACAACCTAAAATTAAATCAAGAAAAAATGGGGCCAGATGGTGATATAGTGGTAAAGCGAGATGCTCTGTGAACCTTCCACACAAGAAGGTTCAAGGTTTGCATCCAGAGATCCCCTTGAGTATGGTTGGGGACTGGCTGAAGCAGGGGATGGATCGTGAAGTCAAGACCCTGTTGGGAGTTCTGTCTCTCCCTCTCTCTCTCTCTCTCTTTGACATTCTTTCTCTGTCTCATTCATGGAAGAAGTAAATAAACAAACAAAAAAAAGATGTTTAAATCAAGAACAAGAGAATTGATGCGGTCAAGAAATACAGTAAGCATGTGATATATGAAGTTGCTGCTCATGCAACATAGCACATTGTTTTATAGTAAGCCTTGTTCCTTTTTTTTTTTTTTTTTTTTTTTTTTTTGAGAGGTTTTTGCTATAGGGCATGTGCACTTGCCAGAAAGAAAAAAAGTGAGAAATCACCTTCCCAGGGGGGGATGCCACGCCGCAATCTCTTCTCCTCCATTCTCCTCTCGGGATCTTGGGCATGCAGGAACACATGCCCCATGTGAGTTTAAGCCACCAGGTCCAGGACTCGAAACACGGTCGACTACATGGGAGTTCAGCGACATAGCCGTTAATGCCAACTGCTGGTCCCAGTAAGTCTTGTTCTTTTTTTTTTTTTTTGGAGAGGTTTTTGCTATAGGGCACGTGAGCTCGCCAGACAGACAGAGAGAGAGAGAGAGATAGAAAGCGAGAAATCACCCCCCAGGGGGGATGGCCACGCCGCAATCCCTTCTCCTCCATTCTCCTCTCAGGATCTTGGGCACACACGCACACGTGCCCGGCGTGAGTTTAAGCCGCCGGGTCCGGGACTCGAACCGCGGTCGACTACGTGGGAGTCCAGCGACATAGCCATTACACTAACTGCTGGTCCCAAGTCTTGTTCTTATATGTACAAGGAATATACTCTAAAATGATAAAAATGCAGTATAGTAAATACACAAACCAATAGAATAGTCAGTTATTATCATTATCAATAATTATTTGCTTTACATAATTGTATGTGACAAACTTTTATATGACTGGCAATGCAGGAAGTTTGTGTGAAATAGCTAGTGTACTGACCTCACCATAGACATATGGGTGCTACTTTGAAGCTACTATTACATTGTGCTACTTGAAGCTGACTATGATGTCACTAGGTGATAGGCATTTTTCAGGTGCATTATAATCTTATGATATATATGTGGTTCATCATTGATAGAAATGTCATTATGCAGAATGTGGCTATACGTGAATTCATTGAAGCATTTTGTATGTATTTACTCTGAGTCTAAAACTATTATGATCCTTTATATAAAACTCTTTGAAATATGACAAGTTTCAAACTTATACAGGTTTAAAATATGAAAAAAAAGAAAAAAGAAAAAATGGTGAAGAATTCAGGTATTTTCCCCTATTCCCAATTTGATACTAAACTATAAATCATTCATCCTTCACTTAGAGCATGCTGTAGCTAAAGGGGACACAAAAACAAAATATTAAGTCTAACATCGTGTACTTATTTCTTAAATGTACACTTTTGTATAAATTGTGGTTTACCTAAATTCTTTACTGCCTTTTCACAACCTTTCCATTATTCATGGTACTGTAATCACTCACTCATAATATAAAATTATTCTTTTTTCTGTTTGCTAAAGCATATAGTATATCAAGTTTAAGTTATCAATATAAGAAACTCTAGGAAACTAGCTTTCATAATTTCCAGCATTAATGCTTTGTTCCACTGGCTTTCAGGACATCCTGTTGATATAGTTTTCTTCCTTCAACACTGAACATTCCTTTCTAGTCTCTTTTGGTGATGCCTTCATCACTCAATGTCCAATGTTAGAGTGCCTTAAAGCTCATTCCTGGCTCTCTTCAGTTCTCTATGTATACTAATTACACATTAATTTTATTCCAGATCCACTGCTTTAATATGCAGTTAACCATGACTCCAAATTCATACTTCTAGCCCTAAGCTCCAGACTCATAGTTTTAGTTCTCTAGTAAGTATCTCCACACAGTTCATCACAGACATTTCAAAGTTATAAAAAAAAAAAAAAAAAAAAAAAAAAAAAAAAAAAAAAAACTAAATATTTTATTTTAACCATCACTTTCACTCCAGTTTTTCCTAGTTCCATAGTATATTCAGTTGCTCAGGCCAAAAACCTTACATTCATTCTTACACTCTCATTTTCCCACAATTTCAACATCCAGTTCCTCAGAAATTCTTGCCAGTTTTAACTTTGAAATCTATGCCAAATCCCTCTACGTTTCACCATCTTCACTCTATTCGAAGCCATCATTTCCTGCCTCATCTATTACAAAAGGAAGCCTCTTTTATGATCATCCTTTTTCCTCTCTTGCTCTAATCCTTATAGTCTACAACAAGGACAATAGACTAAATAATTTAAAGAAACATAAACTAGATAGCATCATTTCTCAAAATCCCAGTTCCCATGACTCTTACAATAAAAATAAACTGTTTCACATGGACCATATGGTCTTAGTCAATGTTTTTCCTGCTTTACTCTCCAAATTCATTTACTACCACCCCCCTTACCACTTACTCCTCTGAGTAATTTAGTCCAAAATCACTAGATAAAGTAAACTAAGCCTTGCTGTATGGAGAGTGTGGGTATGTAAGGGACTGTAATGGCCTGGCATTGGGTATCAGAGCTTGAGAAGGGAGGAGAGGTCTGTACACATAAGCCTAGTGTGAACTGTTGAAGTCTTTCTGGAGTGAGTAGAGCATCTACACAGGGAAGTGACCAAAGAAACCACTCAGTATATATAGTCATATTTGTGCTAGATGAGGAGAATGTTGTATGGGATAGAAGGGTGGCAGCAATGAGAATTTGTTTAAAGACAGAATTTCACTCACTCTGTAAGGGCAATGAATATAGTGGTAATCGGTGATTCTCAATGTCTGAAGAGGTAAATAACACAAAAAAGGCAAAAACTAGAATTAATTCTATGGTATTGGCTGATAATGGGAGATATTAAAGTGAATTCATGATTTTTCTCTATAAAGACAAATATAGCAATACACTAAAGCCTGATCTTCCACAGGGCAGGTGGTAGTATACTGAACTGAAGTGCTAAAAGCCACAGCCGATGTTGGATTTGAATATCCATTCCAGAGAACCTGAAACATACCTAGTGCACACACATATGTCTAAGATGCTAAAGGACTGGAGGGCTAGGGAAGAGGATCACAGAGCAAAAAGACCCTGTTTCTCTGTTTCTTCCTCTTCCTTTCTTGTTCTTATGTGTACACATTGCAATGTATCATGAATAAAATTAAGCTTTAAAAAAGAAATAAACAAGGTATATGTGTGTATGACTATGCATATGAATATGTGTTTTCACAAATATGTAAATATAGATTTAAATACACACAAAAACAAATCCCATAGCTTTGTCTATCAAGAAGGCTTGGGACATCTAGTCTCTAGTAGTAAGGGCCACATAAGATGTACATATCTTAGTTTTTTTTTTCTTTTTTTGGAGAGGTTTTTTTTTTTTTTTTGCTATAGGGCGCGTGCGCTCGCCAGACAGACAGAGAGAGACAGAGAGATAGAAAGCAGGAAATCACCCCCCAGGGGGGATGGCCACACCGCAATCCCTTCTCCTCCATTCTCCTCTCGGGATCTTGGGCACGCACGCACACGTGCCCGGCGTGAGTTTAAGCCGCCAGGTCCGGGACTCGAACCGCGGTCGACTACGTGGGAGTCCAGCGACATAGCCATTACGCTAACTGCTGGTCCCCATATCTTAGTTTTTAAATACAGTTTTTCAATTACAGGAACCAGATCTCTTCAGTGAAAAGTTTATTGCAGAACTAGAGGAAGTAAAGTACAAGGTGATCCTTGGACATATTATTGTTCTAAGAAGTAAGGAAAATATTTGATAGGAAAAAAACGTCAAAGGACTTACAAGCCAAATTGATGAAGTTTTCACTAGGTAAAGCTTGAACAATCTGACCATCAAAAAATAAATAAAAATAGAAATTGATTACAGCTCAGTGAATAAAACAGAAGCCTATGAGTCCTTATTTATATAAATAGTTAAATTGAATAAATAAGTTTGATGAGGAACAAGATATCTACATAATCACAAAGTACCACAAAACGTATTAGTAATGAAGAAAAATCAAGTAAGATTAGAGTGGCTATGAGAGAGTGACACCTCTTAATGAAATGAATAAAATTAGTGTTCCACTGAAGGTACAGATTTAAAATTTGCCACAACTGTTTGATAGGATAATGTGAGAGAACAGTTTCACTACTATTATATTCCTGCAAAAGAACACATATCTTAAATTTAATTTTGAGACAAACACCAATAGCTATAGCCTGCAAAATAACTGGTCTATAAATTAAAAAAATTTCAAGGTAATGAAATCCAGTGAAAGCCTAAGAAAATATTTCACACACACACACACACACACAAAACACACACATAAGACAAAACCTGTGATTTTAGACCAATCCTTTGATGTAATAACTGGTAAATTATTGGACATGATTGGAATAACTGGTAAAACTTGAAAGTAGTCTAAAGTGAGGTGTCACATTAGTTTTCTGATTTCCATGATTATATTCAGACATAGGTTTGTAGGAAATACTAAAATACTAAAGAATTTGAGATTGACAGTGTATTGTGTTGGCAATTTACTTTCAAATGAATTGGGAAATAAATTCTTTTTCTCATATTTCAATTTTTTTGTAAATTTCAGATTACTTTTTTAAAAATACAAGCAAAAAAAGATCCTCGAGTCAGATAATTTTCTGGGCAAGTAGTATAGTTCAGAGCTGTTTACAGTGATAATTGGCTTCTAGTCTATTTTGCTAATCTCTCTTAATAACATGATAGAATTCTGGTAATAGTTCATTTTTTTATTTGTGATTTTCAGCTATTTTTCTAATGTATTTTTTCCTTTTTTTCCTCTGTCAAATATCTATGAAATTTATAAAGTCTTCTGTATTAAATTAAAACATGATTCATAAAGAATAGCTATTTTAAAAAATTAAATTTTTATTAGCATTCAAATTAGAGTAAATTGGCATGTCATCTATAAGAAAAACAAACCATAAGGAACTTTCATATTCAGGAACTCAAAACAGTTGAACATGTTTGTCCTGTAAGAGATCTGTGATAAAACAGCAGAGTGACTGACAGCTGTATGTTCAAAAACTACAGACTTTTAAATCATGTTCCAGGTCAGGTCATGCAACAACTGGTCAAATCAGCAAGAAATTCAAAAAATTAATTTTTTCTGAATTTCTTAAATAGAATAATGAAAAATGTCTCTCTGTCAGAAACCTGGGAAATTATTAGTTAAAACAAATCTGCTGTCCTACTGGCCTACACCTGGTTATAAATAGCAATAAGACATGAGAACACCCCAGGACACTGAATGGACCTTCTAAATATAACTTTTCCTTTTTCTAAAGGCTTTTTAGAAGAATGCAATCTTTTGTGAAAACTTGGCCTTTATAAATGGCACACAGATACCAAGGTCAGCAACTTTCAGGCCTAGAAAAGATTCAAAACATTTCTTTAGTATGAGAATCCACATTTTGGAGCCATAAAAACTGAAGCCCAGTAAAATTAAATTTTTCCCAGCATCAAACAGGAAACAATAATTATGACACTCAAATTCTGGCTTCTAAATCCATTAAATGTGGCATATAATAAATGCAATAATTGCCCTTACCAGTACATTCCTTTTATGTCTTCTCCCTCATGCTTTTTTTTTCTCCTTCAGGTTTTTGCCATAGGGTGCCTGATCTCATCAGAGAGAAAGACAGTGAGAGAGGGAAGTGAGAAAAACCACCCCCCAAGGGAGGATAGCCATACTGCAATCCTTTCTCCATTCTCTTCTTGGGATTTGGGGCATGCACACATGTGCCTGCTATGTTTTTCAAGCCACTAGGTCCAAGACTCAAACTATGCATTCAGCCGTGTGGGATCCAGCTGCCTTACCTTCTATGCCACTTGCTGTCCCCACCCACCCCCCACTGTCCTACATTCTTTCAATGACCCTGCCTGCACTTAAAATCTTTCATTGTTGAACTATTATAAAACAATAAGTACAGAAACACATTCTAGTAGAAGATAAAAGTGTGGATAGCAATGTGAAGAGTAGAGTTGTCATACTTTGAAGAGACACAGGGAGGGAAAAAGAAAAAAAATTAATTTTTAATTAGAAAAAAGTAATGGCAAATTAGATGATGTTTGGCCAGACCTAATACAATATAGCCTTACTTAATTTTTTTTTGTAGTTTTTGGTGAATAGGGCATGCGTGCTTGCCAGAGAGAGAGATGTGAGAGAGAGAGAGAGAGATCACTACCTGGGGGGATGGCTATGGTACAATCTCTTCTCCTCCAATCTCCTCTTGGGATCTTGGGCATGCACACAGAGGAGCCTGATGGGACTTTTCAAGCGACTGGCTGTGCACCCAGCCATATGGTATCTAGTGCTTAAGCTCTACAGCACCTGCTGACCCATAAACTTACTTAATTTGATTTCCAGGGTATCTTGTGTTATTTGCTTTGCCACAAACTAAGAAGTAGTAAACAAAACAATACAATTTTTGTGTTTTACCATTTCATATTAATTTCCTAAATATTTTCCTAAGACATTTTTAGAGGTTTTTGCCTCAGGGCCTGTGCACTTGCCAGAAAGAGAGAGACAGACAGACAGACACGGTGAGAAGGAAAATGAGAAATCACCCCCACCCCCAGGGGGATGGTCACACAGCAATCCCTTCTCTTGCATTTTCCTCCCAGGATCTTGGGCATGCACGCACACGCACTCAGTGTGATTTTGAAGCCACTGGGTCTGGGACTCAAAACGCGGTTGGCCATGTGAGAGTCCAGCTATGCCATCTGCTGGTCCCTCCATAAGACATATATTTAACAAGTAAAATAGTAAAAGACTTGTCTTTGACTTTTTTCTGCCTGTTTGCACTTTAGTAAGTTGATAAATGGCATTTAAATTCAATAGTTATAATTAACTTTGTCCCACAATTTTTAAAAGCAGTGGGAATTGCTATCAAATACTGGCAACTAGTGTGCTGCCTTTGCAAACAATGAAATAAATTATCAATAAGAAGAATTACTATTACCAGGCCAGCAGGTGACATGGAAGTTAAGGAGGCTGGATCCCACATGGCTAACTGCATGGTTCGAATCCCACACCTGGCAGTTTGAAAATCATGCCAGAAGCATGTGCAGTATGCTCAATATCCCAAGAGGAAAATGGAAGAGAAAGGATTGAAGCATGGCCCCCTCTGGGGGCTTCTCCCTCTCCCTCCCTCTCTCACAAGCTCATGGACCCTATAGCAATAAATAAATAAATTTGAGCCAGCAGGTGGTGTGGTGGTTAAGGCACTGAACACTAGACTTTCACATGAGTAACCACAGTTTGAGTAACCCAGCAGGTTCAAATTAACACCGGATCCGTGTGTGTGTGTGTGTGTGTGTGTGTGTGTGTGTGCTCAAAATCCCAAGAGGAGAATGGAGTAGAAGGGATTGCAGCATGGCCATCCCTTGAGGATGATTTCTCATTTTCCCTCTCTCTCTCTCCACTGAACACACACTCTCTGGGAAAAACAATAATAATAATAATAATATCAATTTGACAGTGAGGTCAGCCATTGGTAAGTTTAAAAGTTATCCTAGGTGATTTATACGTATGACCAGATTAAACCTCCCTTCAGATGAAGCACATAGGTTGAAGTATAACCAAGAATGGCTCTAATTTCTTATCTGAAATTCTGTCATTATTTTATTCTGAGTCATTTGGCAAGTACCTGTTCTATTATTTATAAGAGTCTTTAGTTGTGTTATAAAAAATTCAAAGTTGTACCAGCAGGTGGCATGGTGATTAAGGTGTTGGAATCCCACATGGTTGACCACGGATCAATTCCTGGACTCAGAAGCTTGAAAATCACTCTGAGTGTGTATGTGTGCATGCCCAAAATCTGAAGAGGAGAATGGAGAAGATGGGATTGTGGTGTGGTCATTTCCCCCAGAGGCTGATTTCTCACTTTCGATCTCTGTCTCTTTCTCAGTCTCTCTCTGATGAGTGTACATGCCCTATGGCAAAAATCTAAAACTAAATAAACAATAAAATATAAAAAGTTTGTGTGAAATAAGGAAGTGATACTCCATAATGAAAGTCTAGACATTAGATCATGTATAATAATTATCATTTTAAAAGTTTGGTTGACACAAAACATTATGGAAATTAGATACATACATTACTAGTTTATAATGCTGAAATAAATATTTTCTAGTGTGTAAGGAACACAAAAAGTTCTAATTTGTACCATAAATAAGTGAAATAAGAATTGTTATTTTTTAAAGTATTTACCTTGTACCCTGCACTATGTAGAAAATCATTTTCTGAAATTAGGAGAGCTAACTAGAAAAATAGAAACTTCACTGTCAAGTAGTTTATATTGTAGTCAAATGAAATGTCTTGAACTTGAGATCTTTTCATTTCTCCATTTATTGTAACTCCATTACCAGATAAGTTGTCTTTCTAAATTCTTGCAATTTAAATAAGTTGTTATTGAAATCCTTCACCAGATAAGTTGTCTTTATTTCCTAAAACTACTGATTGGGGCCAGCAGGTGGTGTACTGGTTAAGGTGCTGGATTCTCATGTGGCAGACCACGGTTCAAGTCCTAGACCTAGATGCTTGAAAATCACACCAGGGATGTGTACGACCATGCCCAAAATCCTGAGAGAAGAATGAAGGAGAGAGGTTTGCACGGTTGCCATCCTCCCTGAGGGGTGATTTCTTACTTTCCTTCTCTCTGTCTCTCTTTGTCTCTCTCTGGTGAGTACATGTGCCCTATGGCAAAAACATAAAAATATACAAACAAACAAAACTATTGTTTAACATTTTAGACGGTTTCTTGAATATTCTTAGATATGGAATATAAGCATAATGATAATTTCTAGTATTGATAATACAGTATATAGTATTAATAAAATGATTTAAATAATATACAGTGTCCATGGTTTTCCAGATAACAGTTTATTTCTTGGCCCAAATAAATTTTACTATTTATTTTTGTACCTTATAATTTTTTTAAACTTTAGTAATACTGATTTTACCAAACATTTTTACTCATATTTTAAGATATTTTGTTCCATGAATTATCTCATTTTGAACCTGCTTCTTGATTTATATTTTATTTATATATATATATGTGTGTGTGTGTGTGTGTGTGTGTGTGTTATATAATTATATATTTGCCTATATTTCTTTTTTTTTTAAGAGAGATTTTTGCTACAGGGCATAAGTGCTCGCCAGAGAGACAGAAAGAGAGAAATCCTCCTTCGGTGGGGTTGGGGGATGGCCATGACATAATCCCTTCTCCTCCATTCTCCTCTCAGGGTTTTGGGTATGCACACACACGTGCCCAACATGACTTTTAAGCCACCGGTTCTGGGACTCAAACCGAGGTTGACTGTGTAGGAGTCCAGCAATGTAACCATTACACCATCTGCTGGTCCCTGCCTATATTTCTTAATAGCCAAATTGATACTATCTTAATTACATTAAATTTATTTAATTTGTATTTCTGTTCTTCATTATTCTATTTTCTCTTGAACCTATCTACAGACTTTGAAAGTCCTATTTAAAGCAAATGTATGGAAAGTCTTGAAATACCATAACAATAACAAAGAGGAGTTTTCAATGTTGAAATAGAAGACATTTTTAATAAAAAGATGAATTAAAAATTCTAACATTAAGATGTATAATAAAATGAAAACCATTAGTTACAATACTGAACAATGACATTTTCAATAGTTAAGAGAGATACTAAATACTATATAGAAAACTAGCATCTACAAAGAAGATAAATTGGCAATAATTATGCATATATTTAAAAATATGTTGAAACATAGTCATAGCAACTGTTTGTCTTTTTGGTTAAAAAGAGGATTATTGGAATGTTTGAACATTACTTTAGTTGAAATAGATGTTTAGACATTATGTAAAAAATACTTGCAGGAAAGCAGATATTAACATGTGTGAAATGTGTTTTTCACCAAACCGAATTTAAATGTAGCATTTGTGATATGGTAAAGTGACATTCTTATTAGTTTTCATGTTGCTCTTACTTTTGGATTCACCAAAGAGCACTGTCCTCTCACTTACCCAAATTAGAAATCTAGAATTAATCTCAAGATTCTCATCCTAGGATCTCCTACCTTCATTCTCTGTGTTCAATAAATCACTGATTCCTGGTTCTTCAACACTACCAGACAACTGTCTTCAACATACCTCTGTTCTCTCATTCTCTGGGCCTGATATCTCTGCCCTATCCTGCCTATAAAAATCAGTTCTAGTTTATTATGAGAACAGCCATTTTTAAGCCTTCTTTAGTCCTTTAGCCCCCAGAGTTCCTTGCACTTTTGAAAGCTCCACACTACATGTGTAAACAAATCACATATTTAATATAATTTATAGATAACGGGGCCAGCAGATGGCATACTAGTTACATTGCTGAACTCACATGTGGTAGGCTGCAGCTCAAGTCCCAGTCCCAGTGACATAAAACATGCAGAGCGTGTGTGCGTGCATATCCAAAATCCCAAGAGGAGAATGGAGGAGAAGGGATTGTGGCATGACCATCCCTCCTGGGGGATAATTTCTCGCTTTCTATCTTTCACTCTCTCTGGTGAGCACACGCACCCTATAGCAAAAAGAAAGAAAGACAGAGAGACCTCTCTAAATAAATAAATAAATAAATAAATAAATAAATAAATAAATAAATTATATAAAACTAACTATAAGGGACTCGGGTTAGTCTGCATTGGAGGAGTTATACAAATATTAGGGTTGAAGATAATATACTATCTCAATTTTACATTTTTCAATGTTTTGGAGCTATTTTTTTAAGATGTAAAATATTTTATACATCCCTCTTGAACTTAAAATCCCTAAAGAATGTGTGTTGATTATTACAAGGTCAAACAGCCCTGACAGGGAAGCATCTGAATATGAGGAAATCATCTGGCTGATTAGTCCAGATACGTGAAAGTTGTAATAAGAAGTGTTTATAAAACAACTACAAAAATCAAGGAAGAAGTGGTGTCAATAAATATTCTGTATATCATATAATAATCTTAAAAAGCCAGGTTCTACTGAGATGTCAATAAAATGTCATCAGAATATCATTCTACTTAGTAATTTCTTTTTTTTTTTTTCTTTTCTTTTCTTTGGAGAGGATTTTTGCTATAGGGCGCATACACTCACCAGACAGACAGAGAGAGACAGAAAGAAAGCGAGGAATCACCCGCCAGGGGGATGGCCACGCCTCCCTTCTCCTCCATTCTACTCTCGGGATCTCGGGCACGCACGCAACGCACCTGGCGTGAGTTTAAGCCACCGGGTCCAGGACTCGAACCGTGGTCGATGATGAGGGAGTCCAGCGACATAGCCATTACACTAACTGCTGGTCCCTCTACTTAGTAATTTCTTAAGAATGTCAACAGTTTACATACTTAAAAGGAATATTGAGTCAGGCAGTGGTGTGATGGTTAGGGCAGCTGAATTCTACATTGCTGACTACATGTTTTAAGCCCTGGATCTGGTGGCTTGAAAAATAAGTCTGGCGGGACCAGCAGTTGGCGTAATGGCTATGTCGCTGGACTCCCACGTAGTCGACCGTGGTTCGCGTCCTGGACCCGGTGGCTTAAACTCACGCCGGGCGCGTGTGCGTGCGTGCCCAAGATCCCTAGAGGAGAATGGAGGAGAAAGGATTGCGGCATGGCCATCCCCCCTGGGGGGTGATTTCTCGCTTTCTGTCTCTCTGTCTCTCTCTGTCTGTCTGGTGAGCTCACGCGCCCTATAGCAAACACCTCTCCAAAAAAAAAAAAAAGAAAGAAAAATAAGTCTGGCATGTGTGCCCAAAATCCTGAAAGGAGAAGTGTTTGTAGTGTGACTATCTTCCGTAAGTGTGCTTACTCTCCCCACCCAAATCCTGTGAGCACATGTATCCTCTAGCAAATTAAAAAAAAAAAAAAATACACATATATATAAAGAAATATTGATGGCAAATCACCAACAGAAAATTCTAATATTAATACGCCCTAAATTTTAATTTTAATATGCTCTAAACCAAATGCTGGAATGTAGTAACTGTTGAAGAGACAGTTAAATTATCTATTAATTTCATGACTTTATACTTCAAAACCTTTGTTATTTCATCCTTAAAACTGAAATAATGAAAATACCATTTTATAGAGTTAAAAATTTAAATTATACAATATATAAACATTTCCTTGTATCATATTTAGTACACAACTGATATGTTTGTTATTGTTATTCACAAAGCACTAATAAACTATAGCTTTTTTTATATCCCTGTAGTCATTGTTACACCTTAGAACAGACCAGAAAAATATTACTGAGATGGATTGGATTCTTCATTGCAATTTTAAAAATAGAAAAGTTCATAATAAATTATTTTGAGGAGAAATATGTCAGTGTTCTAACATTCTTTCAACAGCTAAGTGTTTACTTGACACAGATAGAAAAAAGTCTTAGTTTAATGAGAAGGTATAGATTTTAAAAGTATCTTTCCCCCTTGGAGTCATACAGAGCCATAAAGACAGAGATTAGACAAAGGGTTTAGAAAGTATTATGTAACAAAGAATACTAGCAGCCCCCAGGCTCTTATTGCTTGTGTGACTTTGATGTGAATAAACCCAGATCCCTATTCTTACATCAATACTGCCACTGACTGTGTGAGACATTGGTCAAGTCGATTAACCTCTCTCTGCTTTAGTTTCTTCATTTGTATTATGCAAGTAAATTACTTGTCACTTGCCAACCAGCAGCACATCTTCGGCTAATTGGCAGTCTCAGCAGGGTGGTTGCAGAGATTAGCTGATAAATGATTTATAAACCCTTTGAAATATTGAATAAATGGTGTGAAAAGTCCTAACAAGAGGATAGGACAAATTACTCCATGTATTAATTTGCTACTTCAGTCATACATATTTAATAAAAACTAAAAAGAAACCCTCAATAAAGTGAAAATAGGAGAGATTACTAGAAATTATACAGTCTTTCCTATTGCTGTTATTTTTTTAAAATAATTCTCAGTTATAATTGGGAATATAAGGAAGAGTAAGTATGCTAAAGAAAACAATTACCGTTCATCTTCTTGAACAGATGAAGAAGTTTTTAACTCAACAGGAAAATGAGCTCAGTAAGAATTTAAAAAATGCTTCCTTGGCCTAGCATTTTTTTTCTTGGTTTTTGTTTTTGTTTTTTGTTTGTTTATACCCACCATGAATTACTTTAATCTGTATAACCTACAGTTCCTCATCTTTTATTTTTAATTATTTACTTATTTAATTACATTTGTTATTATTATTTTTTAATTTGACCAGAAAGAGACAAAGGGAAAGAGAGGAAAGGAAAGCAAGAAAGCAAGCCACCAAGTCCGGGACCCGAACTACAGTCAGCCATGTGGGAATCCAGTACCACCAAGCCACCTGCCGGCTCATCCTTGGCCTAGTTTTATTATGGACAACTGTATGACCTTGAGAAAATTATTCAATCAATGAGGGTCTTGGGTAAGATAGTCAAAAATAATCTATAAAATGCACACAAAATTCTGTCTTAAGATCTGTGAGAAATTTAAAACTCAAAGACCCTGATTACAAGGAAAATATACTAGGGAGAAGATCAACTTGAAAATTATTAATTCTCACACAATGAATTAAATAAACAGTATAATAAAGTTATTCTACTTGGAGATAAAGAAAAAGGTGTGGCTTATAAGGTGGGTTTGAAAAAATGAGAAGGATTTGTGTTATATCAATCAGAAAGAAAAACATTCCAGGTGAAGAAAACAAAATGGGAAAACTAACAGAACTCTAAGAATATTGTATGTGGTGCTATGACTAGACTTTGGTATACACAGGAGAGAGATTATGAGAAAAGAGGCTAGTAAAGTAGATTTGGTCCAAGCTCTTAAGAGCCATACAAAATATTTTAGCTATGTTTTCTGGATTCCCAGAAGCCACTTAAGATTCTTTAGTGGGACCAGCAGTTAGCATAACGGCTATGTCGCTGAATTACCATGTAGTCAACTGCGGTTTGAATCCCGAACCCAGTGGCTTAAACTCACGTCGGGCATGTGTGCGTGCGTGCCCAAGATCCCGAGAGGAGAATAGAGGAGAAGGGACTGCAGCGTGGCCATTCCCCATGTGGGGGGGATTTCTCGCTTTCTGTCTCTCTGTCTCTCTCTGTCTCTCTGGCGAGCGCACGCACCCTTTAGCAAAAACTCTCAAAAAATAAAAAAGATTTTGTAGTACTATTTATGTTTTATAAACTTAATTCTGGTGATAGGGTAAATTGATGAAGAACAGGTTTAGAAAAGTGTGAGTAGTTAAATTACAATTGTAATAGTCAAGAAAGAGGTAATAAGGTATTGATCAGAAGAATGGAAAGAGAATATTTAATAGACTATGAATGAATGGTATTAAATGATGAGATTTATAAATGATGGAATATGAAAAATTAGTGAGATAGAACAATTGAAGACAATTTTTAGATTTCCACTAAGGATGCCTGAGAAAATAATGAGGAGAAAGAGTAATTTGTGGGGACAGAGAGAGAGATGCAGAGAGCAAGAGATTCTATTTTGAACATACTGAACTTGAGATTTTAAAGACGTCCATGGTGGAATATTTATTAAGTGGTAAAAAATCTATAGTCGGGCTAGCTGGTGATGTAGAGGCTAAGGTGCTGGATCCCATATGACCACCTGTGTGGTTTGAGTACCAGAACTGGTGGCTCGAAGACCACCACAATGTGCATATGATTGCATGCCCAAAATCCCAAGAGGAAGATGGAAGAAGAGGAGAGATTATTGACATGGTCATCCTCCTGGCAACTGATTTCTTCCCTCCCCTCCCCCCAAGCAAGTGCACATGCCCTATAGTAAAACTAAAAAAAAAAAAAAAAAAAAAAAAAAAAAAAAAAAAAAAAAAAGTTTTATAGGGAAGCTTTATATAGCAATATCAGACCCTAGCCAACCACTGTGACCCAGCAGTAATATAATGCTCTGTGAGGCTGACCCCACATGGGAAGCTCCTGATTCTGTATCCCAAGGTTTCTCTGTATATACTGGGCCTAAAATCCTGGCTGACTCTGGCTAGAGATAGAATATGCTGTGAAAATTCACAGGAGCTGCCTGTCTCTGTCTCTCTCTGTATAATTCTCTCATGGAAGAAATACGTAAACATTTTAAAAAGAAAGAAAAAAGGATCAGGACCCCAAATTGGGTGTCATCAAGAAACAAGTGGCAGATAAAGTTATTAGAGTAACCAAACAGAACATAAAAAATAAAAAAGAGGGGCCAGCCAGTGGCATCAGTGGCATGGTGATTAAGGTGGCTAGGATCCTATATGGCTGACTGAGTTGTCCAAGTCTCGGACCTTGAGGCTTGGGGAAAAACACACACAGGTGTGTGTGTGTGTGTGTGTGTGTGTGTGTGTGGTGCCCAAAATCCTGAATAAAGAAACGGAGGAGAAGGGATTATTGTGGCATGGCCATCTCTGATGGATGGTGCTTTCTCATTCACCCTCTCTCCATGTAATATTACGGGGGAACCAAAAGTGTACAGGACTCACAATAGCCATGGGAAAAGAACATTGTAAGAAGTAAGTAGTAACAATGTAAAATGCTGTATAAAATTTGATTTGGATAACTACTGTGAAAAATCTGTTGAATTTGGTAAAATTTTCCTTTGAGAAAAAATTTCAAGAAATAGTAACTCAAATTACAAGGGGAATTAAAAATAAAACAGTATAAAGAAAGCAGGAAAAATTAGTATTTACCTCTTCTCCTGTAAATTTTTTTTTTTTGAGAGGTTTTTGCTATAGGGCATGTGCACTCACCAGAAAGACAGGGAGAGACAGAGAGACAGAAAGCGAGAAATCACTCCCAAGGGGGGATGGCCACGCTGCAATCCCTTCTCCTCCATTCTCTTCTTGAGATCTTGGATGCCTATGCACACGTGCCCGGCATGAGTTTAAGCCACAGGGTCCAAGACCCGAACTGTGGTCGACTACATGAGAGTCCAGCGACATAGCCATTATGCCAGCTGTTGGTCCCTTCTCCTGTAAATAAGAAAGCAAGTGAAAGAAAAAAATATGAGTGTCTTAAGGCACATACTGAGTTAAAAGATGAAAGATTTCATAACAGGAAACACGTAAGCAATTTTGTAGGCATTGGGGAAGTAGCCAAGAATAAAAGATACTCCAGAAGCATATGGAAGAACTGAAGGAACGCTGGCAGAGAAGAAGGAATTAAAAGAGCACAAGTAGGGTATTAAAGTTGGGCAAAGAACTCTTGAATAAATAAGTGGACAACTTTTTAAAATAATTATTTCATTTCATTTATTTATTATCATTCTTCATTTTAATCAGAGAGACAGAGAGAAAGCAAGCTGCCAGGTGCGGGACTTGAACCATGGTTGACCATGTGGGAGTCCAGCACCTTAATCACCATGCCATCTGTTGGCCCCAATAAATGGACAACTTTTGAGTTGACAATAAAGAAAGGAGAATTGAGGAATTTTACATAAATTGACCTTGCTCTTCTCCATAAAATTGTTAAGCAAGATTTTCTAGGAGAGTAAGAAAATTTAAGATTTCAGGAGAACATATATATTTTTTAATTGCTGTTGTAACAAATAGTAAAAAGTATAAACCAGGAATGAGCCAAAGGATTTATGAGTAGCACTGAGGTCACTTGTTGCCTAAATAAGTAGTGAAAATATTTCCTACAGAGGCTGCCAGTAGTCAATTGTGACGCTTGTAAGGTAGACCTTCATTGGGAAGGTCGACCCCCACGGAAAGATTGCTGGTTCATGCTGGAGACTTCCCTGAGTATGTGGGCAAGCATGTGCTTGTGATCCGGTCTGGCTGGACCCAGATCACAGTGTTGGAACCCTGTCATGGTGCCGTATCTCTGTTTCTCTGACTCATGGAATAAGTAAATAAACTTCAAAATTTCTTTCCTAACAGAGATAGTGCTTTTGGATTTGTTATCACTTGCGGTTTTTCATTTCAGCATTTTGATTTGATAAACATTGTTTGTGTAAAAGTATCTCAGTCTGGACTAAAGAAAATTTTAGAGAAATAATGCTACAATTGAACAATTTATTAATTTTAATAAATTGTATGAAAATGTACCCATGTCAAAAAAGAAATAAATAAAAAGGCTGACATTTACACTAATGGCACAAAAGCATGGTGAGGAAAATTGCTGGCACCTTTACTCTAATCAAGTCTTTGGCACTGAACTCTACTATTAATTTAGGTAGTTTCATCACCATACACTCAAGGCTAATATTTTGAAGATAACAGATTTACCTACGAATGCACTTGGTGAAGCATTTAAAACAATATTAATTTTGCTGACTCTCAACCTTTGAGTACACATCTTTTTAATGTTCTGTATGACAAAATGAGAAGTCCCATGAGGCACACTTCTGCCGTACACATAACATGTGGCTGTCTCACGTAAAGCAAGTGTGCAGCTATTTGGGTTGAGAGCTGAACCAGTCACTTTTTTTTTATGGATTACATTTTCTACTTGAAAAAAAGAGCAGATAGGCAAACTAATTATTCAAACTTGGACCTTTGGTAGATTTTCTTGAAAATGAACAAAATGAACTTATCATTTCAAGGGAAGCAAAATCCAGCAGTATCTGTTGCCAAGATAAAATCTGAACTTTCAAACAAAATTACATTTTGGAAAATTTATTATCAGCCCCTGAGAATCTGTCAGTTTCTCAATTATTAAAAGACCTGTTTGATTAGATAGGTGGTGTTACTAACAGATATGAGATTGTATAATGAAGTATGCTAAAACTAGGAAAGTTTACTTAATGCAGTATGCCAATATTTTCCAAATAACCAATAATATTTTAATAATAGATGCATGGGCAGAAGACCCATTCAAAGTCCAAGAAAGACAACTTGGAATTTATCAAACAGTATGAAAAGAATACAATATGGCTTTAGATCTTACATTGGAAAAAAAAAACCTCACAATTATCTGAAAAGGCTATTAAAATTCTCACATTTCCAACTAGTACAATGTCTGTGAGACCAGATTTTCTTCATATACTTCAACTAAAACAACATGTTGAGACAGATTGAATACAGAAACAGACATAAGAAACCAGATGTCACTTAGTAAGCCAGACATTTGTAAAAATCAAGCCATTGAATGCCATTCTTTTCACTATTTTATTTTGCTTTGAAAAATATAGTTAATTTTTATTAAACTGTTTACATAAATATTAGTGGATTTATTATTGATATTCTCATTTTTATCTATTATATTTTTTATTATTATTTCTTAAGGTTTTTGCCATAGAGCACATGTGCTTGCCAGAGAGACAGAGACAGTGAGAAGGAACGTGAGAAATCATTCTCCCTTTGGGGGGAGATGGCCACGCTGCAATCCATTCTCCTCCTGGGATTTTAGGCATGCATGCACACATGTCCGGCATGATTCTCAACCCACTAGGTCCGTACTCAAACCATGGTTAGCCATGTGGGACTCCAGTGCATTAACCACTACACCACCTGCTGGCCCCATAAATTTTATTTTTTTTTTAAGAGTGTGTGTGTGTGTGTGTGTGTGTGTGTGTGATATTTCCTAGACAGGGTCTCACTATGATTCAGTTCTCCTGCCTTAGCCACCCAAGAAGCTGGGACCATATGCTCATACCACCAGCTCTTTCAGATGGGTCTCCTTATGTTGCCCACACTGTCCTTGAGTTCTCTATTCTGCCTCAGCCTCACCTAGAGGCATGTGCCTTCATGCATGGCACTTTAAGAGGAGGATGGCAACCAAACCCAGGCCTCCTTTATGACTTCATTCCACCAAGCAGCAGTGTCCAGCCTGTGACTAGGCCTGTTGTCGGTTATTTTAAATGAGTTAATAAATATTTACTTTTTTTTAGTGTTTTAATTTCTCATATGGTAAATATTGATGGCTTTATCCCACATAATGAAAATTCACTGAAGTTCTCCATAATTTTTAAGAAAGTAATAGATAACTAGGCCAAAACAATTCAGAAATGTTAGTGCAGACCAAGTAATAAGCTCATGGGTAAATTACTCAAGGGCTTTTAACATATTTCACACATTTCATAAAGTAACAGTTAAAAAGTTATATTATTGTATTTCTAATAATGAGATAGGGACAACTTTCTCTTTCGTTCTCACTTTTTAAACTTAACAGAAATCATATCATGCATCAAGAGAGAGGTCTTCAGTGCATGCTGATGACATTCTCTCCATTCTTTCTTCCAAGTCCGTGAGTCTCATTTCATGTGTCCCATTTACAGGAGTAAAATTAGCATGTTATCCAGTCACCACTTGGCTCATGACTCAATGTCACTATAAAAATCATTTTAGCAGCTTCATAGGCCCAACTTCTTCGAGGATACATCGATGTGGAACGTTTTAATTTGTTTAAAATAGGAGACGTAAGTACGTACTTTTCTTAGTCTCTTGGAATCTATTTAAATATGTAAATTCCACTAGAATGAGACGTTCAGGTTTTTTCTATCACATAATTTGTACAAGGGATATTAGAAAATATAAGACATAAACAAGGAAAAGAACAACTTGAATCCTGAATCGCAGTTCAGAAATCCATTATATGATGGAAGATTTCTTAGAGCAGTGATACACTGCTTCTTTTGTGTAACTATGAAAAAGTGAGGTTCTTTTAAGAAGGGGGAAAAGAAAAGCAAGTCTATTTCTTATTCATGAATTTTGATTGCATTTTTAGATGTCAATTTGTATATTTGTGCTTTACAGTTTAATCGAAATTTAAATAGTTCAGTATTTCAATAATAAAATGTCTTCTTCCCTGTTCCATTAGACTTTGAATATTAGCATAATTGGATCTTTCGTATAATGGATACCAAGAAAATATTATGTTGACTTACATTTTTCTAATACGATCACTTTGTAATATCTAGAAAATGTCAGATTACAACAACATGGATAGAAAACTCTGGTGAAGAATCAGTCTATTTTTGGTAATATTCCTGTTTTTCTTTTTTCCCCTGATTCTAAAGTCAGATATGTGCTAACTGCTACTGTGTTAAACCTCTATCAGCTGCTGACATTTGTTTGACTTCTTTGGAACTTTATCATTTATTTTGTGTTGAATACATGTCGGACATAATATTTTGGTGAGAGTTCTCCAGAATTTCAAGCCAAAAGCACAAGTTATTTATACAGTTATATATTTGGTGTAAGAATTATTTTGGGATCACTGGTAGTTGGGTCACTATATAGATCTGTGTCTACACGCTTGACTTAAAAATAAATACATAGCAGCAATGCATATTAAAATCACTATTGGGGTGTTAGAAAAGTCATGACTTTTTTTTTCTGTTTTCTATGCACAAACGTGTCATGACTTTTATGATAACCCAATATTTTGGATCATCTAATAGGAATTCATAAAAAGAATTATAGTCATGGATAAAGAGAGAACACATAGTTTATCTACATGTTGTTTAAAAACGCAATTTATTACTTACTTTATTCATGTATTTTGTGTGTGCTGCTTATTATCTATTGTTCTTTTATTTAAAAAGAAATCTATTGTCTGGAGAAAGAAAACAAAATAAAATATGAAATACTACTTTTATAATATCAATAATAATTATTGTTATTATAATTATGATAATAGATACTGTAAATTGTTGCCAAATATTTTGTTTCTATTTTATCTTAATAGTGTGGAATTGAATGCATATCAATATTGCAAATATATTACAAAGACATTGAAGGAGAGAAAAAACTAGGGGCCGGCAGGTGCCGAGGTGGTTAAGGGTGCTGGATTCCCACATGGTCAACCACGGTTCAAGTTCTGGACCTGGTGGCTTGCTTTCTCACTCTCTCTCCCTCTCTAGTCAAATTAAAAACAAATAAATAAAGTTAAATAAAAAATAAATAAAAATAATTCACCTATAAAAAAGGAGAGAAAAAACTTACAGTACTAAACTCTTCTCACAGCTGTCTATATTGTCTTTCTCTCAATCTAAATGAAAGCTACATATGAGCATTTTAAAATCGAGCACAACCTACATTTACAACTTTCATGACCCTGTTTCTTCTTCCATGTGCTCATTACTTAAGAGTGTACTAACTGGAAATTAAAAGGTAAGTTGTTGGCTTCTCTTACATAAATAGAACTGTCATCAGAATCTTTTAACATTCCCAGATAGATAAATCACAACACAGTACATCTTTTTTTTTTGCCCCCAGAGGTTTTTGCCTTAGGGCACGTGCGCTCACCAGAGAGAGAGAGAGACAGAGACAGTAAGAGGGAAGATGAGAAATCACCCCCCAGGGGGAATGGCCACACCGCTATCCCTTCTCTCCCATCCTCCTCCCAGGATCTTGGACACACATGCACATGTGTCCTGCATAAGTTTCATGCCACTGCATCAGGGATTCAAACTGCAGTCAGCCCTGGGGCAGTCCAGTGACTAACTGCTACACTATCTGCTGGTCCCAGAAAACCTTCTTTTAATTCATATCTTCTTATAGAAAATGTCCACACTTTACTCTGCCTCATTCTTGGTATTTCAAACCTCTTTAAAACTACTATGAGCAAAGTAGATTAAATGTAAACCTTCACATGTACATGTGTGATTAAGATAGTCTGCATAGAAAAATAATCATAGCAAAAAAAATTAGAACATTATTGCAAAATACAATGTCCTTTACATAAAGCCCTCAGACCTGAGTTTAAATTAAGGTTCACTGTATGACTTACCAATCATTCGAAATCTCTGAGACTTATTTTTCCATCTGAAAATGAAGGTTTTTTTTTCATACTTCATAGCACTATTATAAAAAAAAAAATAGCAGCTGTGTTTTTTTGTTTGCTTTTTTTTTTTTTTTTTTTTTTTTTTTTTTTTTTTTTTTTTTTTTTTTTTAATACAGGGCACGGGTACTCTCCAGAGAAGTAGGGAAAGTGAGAAAACACCACCCAGGGAGGATAGCCATACCACAGTCTCTTCTCCTCCATTCCCCTGTTGAGATTTTTGGGCTTGTACATACACACACCAAAGGGTATTTTTCAAGCTGCCAGGACCAAAACACTCTGGGTCATGGGGACTAGCTACCTTAATCACTATGGCACCAGTTGGCCCCAGTTGTGCTTTTTTTTACGAACCTATGACTTTTAAGAACTATTTTATTTAACTTTATTTATTTATTTTTAATTTGACCCCCAGGGATAGAGAAAGAGAGAGAGAGGGAAAGTGAGAAAGCAAGCCACCAAGTGGTGTGGGACTCAAACCACAGTCGGCCATGTGGGAGTCCAGTGCCCTTAACCACCAAGCCATCTGCTGGCCCCACAAACCTATGATTTTTAAAAGTCATAAGAGACTTACAAGTGAAAATGAATGTGGAAAAAGCTTATTCCTGTAACACTATATCCTCTTAAACATTTAAAAGATACATTTACTAGGTTGGTGTACACATCCAATTCTGAACTTTTAAGATAATGGGAAAACTAAATATTATGTTAGTTAATGACACTGAAGGTAATGAAAACACATTTTAAAATTAATTACACTGGATTACTACAAGGTCAAAAGCTTTAAGCAGACTCTAACTTGATCACAGACAGGCAGCCTGGGAAAGGAAAAATAGTGGGCTAGATCTTTACAGATCTAAGTTCCAGGCATTTAATTAATTAAACATGTAAAGATGAGCAGATCACATTAACTATCTGTTCTTCAGATTCTTGTTAACACTTTTAGATTAAAGTAAATGAATTGTTAGGATTTGGTAATTTAGTATAACCAGGAAAGAGGGAAGTTCTCATGGTTAGTAATGAAAGGTGATTGATATATTTTTTACCATTTGGTCAGTTCTAGTCAATATTCTTTTATTTATCAGTAACTATGCAAGAGACTCTGTCAGAAATTCTATGTGATTAAAATATTAACAAACTAGAGAGACAAGATATTTAAGGGACACAGAAAGGTAGGATTGTCTGTTGATGATGTGTTCGATAATATCTTTGACTGGACTGATGTGTAGTGTATTTATGTTGGGAAATTCATTTTATACACTGTGGTAATAAATAGTGATTAAATGTATAAAATTTTTAAAAATACTTATTTTTAAAAATTAACAAAATGTCATTCCTGTATTGTCAGAGCCTGTAATCTGTTTAGCAAGAGAGGTAACCCTAATACTAGGTAGAATTTCAATGTCCTGTGCAGGCACAAATCAGGCCTGTTGAGTGCTAGTTAAAGAGACAGGAAATTAGGTAAAAAAAATAAATAAAGATGGAGGCAGCCACAATGATGCAGAAGAAACATAGTTCTCCACAGTATTCAGGCCAGATGCACAGTGTTGAGGCCACCTGGGGGAAGTTCTGGGTTCACAGCCTGAAGTCCTCCTGTACACACCATGTGTACACTTGGGTGTCTGTGATCTTGGTTGGCTGAGTCTAGGGGTAGATGGTGATGTAGAGACCATGTTGGGGTACTGCTCTCTTTTTTTCTCTCTTAGAAAAAGAAATAAAATTTAAAACTATCGTAGATGGTATTTGGCTGAATTTTGAAGGCTAAATTTATATTAATAAGTAAGTTCATTGGAGAAAGACAGTCCAGGTAGAGGACTTGAGCCAGTATACTACCAGAGAAACTATGGAAAGATGTTGTACATTATTCTAAAACATTCCTAGCATAAGAACTAGTGGGTGAAGTTCCAACAGCAAAAGTAGGTTCTTTCCAGATCACTTAAAAGAAATGCTGGGAACCAGCAGTTAGTGTGATGGCTATGTCGCTGGACTCCCACGTAGTTGACCACGGTTCGCATGCCGGACCTGGCGGCTTGAAACTCATGCCGGGCACATGTGCGTGCGTGCCCAAGATCCCGAGAGGAGAATGGAGGAGAAGGGATTGCGGCGTGACCATCCCCCCGGGGGGTGATTTCTCGTTTTCTGTCTCTATGTCTCTCTCTGTCTGTCTGGCGAGCGCACGCGCCCTATAGCGAAAACCTCTAAAAAAAAAAAAAAAAAAAAAGAAATGCTAAAATGCTAAAGAAAAAAATTCAGTTAATGTCCCATATAGGTTGTGGGGCACTCTTTCAAGGCCTTTGATAGTCATAGTAAGAGTTTTTCTTATGTTTTACAGGGAAAGAAAATGAGTGAGATTAAATGAAAATTAATATGACCAACCCAGCCATTATGGCACACTGCTAAGACATTGATCTGCAAGATGGAACTACATAGGAGGATTAGGCTCGATAAATAGTCTAACTTAAAGGCCTACTGTGATGGCACACACCTGTAATCCTAGCTACTCAAGATGTTGAAGGAGGAGAATCACAACAGCTGAAACCAGGTCTTAAAACAATAACAGGGACCAGAAGATGGTGTAATGGTTACATCACTGGACTCCCATACAGTCGACCTAAGTTTGAGTCCAAGACCTGGTGACTTAATAAAACTGAAGTCGGGCATGTGTGTATATATATGCTCAAGATCCCTAGAGGAGAATGGAGGAGAAGGGATTGTGACATGCCCATCCCCCTGGGGGGGGGGGGGGGGGTGATTTCTTGCTTTTTGTCTACCTGTCTCTCTGTCTTCTGGTGAGCACACATGCCCTTATAACAAAAATTTCTCTAAAAAGGGACCAACAGTTAGCGTAATGGTTATGTCGCTGGACTACCAGTAGTCGACCACGGTTCGCGTCCCGGACCCAGTGGCTTAGAACTCACACCGGGCGCGTGTGCATGCGTGCCCAAGATCCTGAGAGGAGAATGGAGGAGAAAGGATTGTGGTGTGGCCATCCCCCCAAGGGGTGATTTCTCACTTTCTATCTCTCTGTCTCTCTCTGTCTTTCTGGCGAGTGCACGTGACCTGTAGCAAAAAACCTCTCCAAATAAAATAAAACAAAATAAAATAAAATAAAAAACTCTCTAAAAAAAAACTTAAATAAAAAAATAACAGAGAATGGGCTGGCTGGTGGTGCTGCAGGAATCCACTACCAAAGCAAGGCTAGATACATATGGAAGATCACAGGTTTTGTTTCCCAGTTGATCTGTACATGCCAGCGACATGTGCCCATGATCCTGGCTGGCTGAATAGACTGGGGAGGAGGGGATGGCAGCATTAGACCCTTTCGCGTACTTGTCGAGAGTACTTGTCTTTTTTCTCACTTTTTTCTCACATGCTTTTGAAATAAAGGAATTTTTTAAAAGAATTATTTATTTAATTTTATTTATTATTATTATTATTATTATATTATTTTTAGATTTTATATAGGGCACTCACCAGAGAGAGAGAGAGAGAGGGAAAGTGAAAAAGCAAGCCATCAGTTCTGGGACTCAAAAAGTTGTTGCCTATGTAGGAGTCTAGCATCCTAACTACCATGCCATCTGCTGGCCCAATAAATAAAATTTTAAAAATTAAAAAGAAATAAAAAGAAAATAACATGACCTGAGAGGTTATTGGGTATGGAGAACATGACAAAGAAATAAGCGGTAGCTTCAAAAAGTTAATAGAAACTGCATATTATAAAAAAACTATGCATAAAGGTGCCAGTAGGAGGCATGGTATTAAGGCACCAGTCTCCCACATGGTTGACCATGATTCAAGTCCTGGATCAGCTTGAAAATCATGCTGGCTGCATGCACATGTGTGCCCAGAATTCTAAAAGGAGAATAGAGGAGAAGGAATTATGGTGTGGCTACCCACTTGGAGAGAGAGATTTCTCATTTCCTCTCACTGTCTCTGTCTTTCTATGGAAAATACATGTATCCTATGGCAAAAACCTAAAAACAAACAAACAAGCAAAAAACTATGCATAGATTGCTAATATTTTCTGTGCAACAAAATAAACTTATACTTTAATTCCATCTTTCCATAAACTTTTCAAAGTCTCATTGTAAGTCAAAATATTCTCTAATATGTGTGTCATGTTAGTAGGAATTGATGATGGCATTATAGATGGAAGGACATAAAAATCAATAACACATCATAAAAAAATAAAGAGACCAATTTAC
Source organism: Tupaia tana (assembly GCA_026018925.1). NCBI lineage: Eukaryota > Metazoa > Chordata > Mammalia > Scandentia > Tupaiidae > Tupaia > Tupaia tana. Next base: position 34,104,498 of record JAKSZU010000008.1, read on the forward strand.
CTAGAAAAGAAGGAATAGTGATTGTATGGAGAAATGTGTTTGGGAAAGAAAAACATTTATGAGAATTTGCAGCAGATGTCCTGTGTCTTCTCAGAGAAGGCACATATGTAGTCAAATAAGAAATATAAAAGAATGGTAGAGGGGTGAGACAGTGGTGTAGCAGTAAAATGCAACACTCTGAGGCAGACCCACATGGGAAGGTTGTGAGTTAATGTCCAGAGATCTTCTCAGTATACACTCAGCCACTGGGTGTCCATGATCTGGTGCTGGCTGAGGCACGGAGTAGAATATAGCATCAGGACCCAGTCAGGAGTCCATCTCTGTATGTTCTCTCTCTCTCTTTTCCTCTCTCTCTCTGAGTAAATAAGTAAATTACAATAGAAAGAAAGAATGGTAGGGCCAGCCAGTGGCACTGGTGGGAAGGCAGCTGGATCCCTTATGGCTGAATGCATGGTCAAAGTCCTGGACCTACATCTTGAAAAATCATGCCAGGCACATATGTGTGTGCCCAAAATCCAAAGAGGAGAACGGAGGTGAAGGTATTTTAATGTGGCCATCCCTCCCTGGGGGGGGGGGGGGGGGTGTGCTTTCTCACTCCCATCCTTCCTACTGTTTCTTACTAGTAAATGCACTACCTTATAGCAAATTAAAAAAAAATGGTAGATTTAGTTAAGTGAATGGAAACAAATGTTAATCAAATACAGACATTCTAAAGTATATAGTGTACAATTATTTTTATTTCCAAACATGTATTGGGCCATACCTCCTTTCCTGTTTCATCTTCCTCTTTTTTTTTTTTTTGGAGAGGTTTTTGCTATAGGGTGCGTGCACTCGCCAGAAAGACAGAGAGAGACAGAGAGGTAGAAAGCGAGAAATCACCCCCCAGAGGGGATGGCCACACCGCAATCCCTTCTCCTCCGTTCTCCTCTCGAGATCTTGGGCACGCACGCACACGCGCCTGGTGTGAGTTTAAGCCACCGGGTCTGGGACTCGAACCACGGTCGACTACGTGGGAGTCCAGCAACATAGTCATTATGCTAACTGCTGGTCCCTCATCTTCCTCTTAAGAAAAGAGAATACAGTAAAAGCAATTCAAAAGGGATTAAGTATGTACACAAAAACCTAAAACTATAAAACTACTGGAGAAAAACTCTTGGAGACCTTGTAATAGGCAAAGACTTCGTAAAGAAGACCCCCAAAAGCAGTAATCCCAAAACTAGAAAATTGGGATTACATCAGATTAAAAAGCTTCTACAAGCAAAAGAAACAATAATTAGAGTGAGTCAACAATCCTGGGAAGGGGATAATATATTTGTATACTATACCTCAGATAAGGGACTGATATCCAGAATATATAGATAACTCAAGCAGCTTACCCATAAAAACATAATTCAGTGAATTGATGGGAAATGAACTGAACAGACAACTTTCCAAGGAAGATAAGAAAGGCCAAAAAGCATATGAAATCATGCTCAACCTCTCTTATCATAAGAGAAATTCAAATCAGAATCACAATGAGATATCACTTAACCCCTAGTAAGAATAACTAAAATTTAAAAAATAAAGAATAAGTGCTGGTGGGGCTGTGATGAAAAGGGAACTCTCCTACACTGCTGGTAGGAATGTAAATTTGTACGACCACTGTGGAGAATGATATAGAGAGTCCTCAGAAACCTACAAAAAGAACTACCACATAACCCAGTAATTCTACTCTTAGGTATTTACCCAAAGGATAGGGAAACTCTCAATTAGAAAAACACTTGCACGCCCATGTTTATTGCAGGATTATTTGCATTTACTAGGACACGGAGTCAACTCAAATGTCCGAAGTTAGATGAGTAAATTGAAAAAATGTGGCATATGTACTCTACGCAAAAAAAAAAAAAAAAAAAAAAAAAAAAAAAAAAAAAAAAAAATGAGACCCTGACATTTGCTAAAAAGTAGATGAATATGGAAAACTTAATGCTAAGCAAAGCAAATCCGACTATGGAAGACAGACTTTGTATTTCCCTACTCAATATATACCAAATGTCGGGAACCAGCAGTTAGGGTAATGGCTACGTCGCTGGACTCCCATGTAGTCGACCGCAGTTCACGTCCCGGACCCGGTGGCTTAAACTCACGCCGGGCGCCTGTGCGTGCGTGCCCAAGATCCCGAGAGGAGAATGGAGGAGAAGGGATTGCGGTGTGACCATTCCCCCTGGGGGGTGATTTCTCGCTTTCTGTCTCTATGTCTCTCTCTCTCTGTCTGGCGAGCGCCCGCGCCCTATAGTGAAAACCTCTCAAAAAAAAAAATATATATATATATATATATACCAAATGTCTGCACTCTACAGAAGAAATTGAAAGATTGGAAGGTATCATAACAGGGAGGGCAAGTGTAGACACTAGGGATAGTAAAAATAGGGTTCGTGGGCGGGGGGGAGACATAGGGAGAGAAACATAGGGAGGGGAACAGGGAAAAAAACAACACGTTTAATTGACACAAAAATTAAAAGTTAATTGCTGATAACGTATATGATAATGTCTTTGTCTTGACTGATATGCACTGTATTCATGCTGAGAAAAGCCATGTTGTACACTATAAAGATGTATAGCGATTAAATGTAAATAATACATATTTTAAAAATGGAATATAAGTTTTCTTCAGATTTAAGTAGCAGTTTCTTCCTTACTGTGCCCTGGGAGAATAATGATTAAGCTTAAATAAATGTGCTACTGGCTGTCATCCTAAATTACATTGACAATAGTATCAAATGATTTCAGAATGCCAGTATACATAACCATGATGATGTATAAGTCCCACCATTTTAACTTCCTCCATATTTTTTGTATTTCGAAGAGATTCCTTTCTCTTGATACTGATATGAGTTTTAATCTTAAACTATAATATAGTGTCATTTGAAAGATTAAGAATAGGAGGGAAATTGTGTGTGTGTGTTTAGAAAAAATAACCCATCAGAAATACAAAATTGTTTAATATCTTATATCTTAGTATTAATCTCTCTCTCTCTCTCTCTCTCTCTCTCTCTAGACTTTTGCCATGGGGCTTGTGCACTCGCTGCAGAGAGACAAGAGAGAGAAAGTGAGAAATCACCCCCCAGGGGGATGGCCATGCCACAGTCCCTCCTCCTCCATTCTCCTCTAGAGATTTTGGGTGCACGCACACACATGCCCAGTGTGAGTTTCAAGCCACTGGGTCTGGGACTTGAACTGGGGTTGTCTGTGTCCGACACTATAACCATCACACCATCTGCTGGCCCCAATATTCAACCTTCTTTTAACCTTCAGGGAAGACTGTGAATTTAAACATAGTAAAAGAAATTAAAGATTTGTATTTGGTGGTCTTTTGTTAATATGCATATCTCATTTTTGCCTTGAAAATATTATTCTTCATTAAGATTTTAAGTATGTGTATCACTAAATTTGTTTGAAAAACTTTACTTTTATTGATTCTAAATTCAAACTTTTTATTTTAAAGACTAAGTCAAGACAGTTTATTATCCCTTTCAAGAAACAGCTTACCAAGAATGAGGGTAGGGACGGGAGGGCAGAGCAGAGGGCCCTGTCATTGGAATGGGAGCAATACTTATTCATTGACCATGTTTAGAATCACTGGTGCATGGTGATAATAAAAAGCAAACTGGATGCTGATCAATTGCATTAATAATCTTAGACTCTACAGACAATGCACTCACTCATTGCTTATACTTCTTATACTTATACAAATCAACCCCCACGTCTGATCGCTCAGGTTCTCCCTGGAGTTAAAGATTGACTAAAATGGTATCAGAGAAAGAGAATTTTATAACCTAAACCAATTGGCAAAAAATTGAGGCATGCTGGCCTGATCTGACCCTCTCCTTGTTTTTGTAAATAAAGTTTGTTATTATATTTGTTCAACATATTGTCTGTGGCAGCATTTGCACTGTAAGGACAAAGTTGAGTAATTGGACTAGACACTATATGACCCTCAAAGTCTAAATATTACTATCAAGCCCTATACAGAAAAACTTCCCTGGCCTTTTATCTAAATGTGAGGGATCTTCAAAAGCTTATGAAAAAATATCTATTACAAAAAAACTACGCATAAATTTCAAATATTTTTGCACCAAAATAAATGTGTACTTTAACTCCATTTTTGCCCGAACTGTTTGAAGTACCCTGTACTTATACCAAAAACCAAAGTATTCCTTGTTTTATGAGGATGTACACAAAACAATTTTCACATTCATGTTATATTTTAACATGTGTCTTTGTTAAATGTTTAACATTGGTTATCATGATATTTACCTACTAATGTTTATCTCTCTTGTAGTCCCTGCTATGTGGATATTTGTTAGCAATGACTGATGTGGAAACTACATATGCAGATTTTATTGCTTCTGGAAGAACAGGTAGAAGAAATGCAATACATGACATCTTGGTTTCCTCAGCAAGTGGCAACAGCAATGAATTAGCCTTGAAATTAGCAGGTCTTGATATCAACAAGGCAGGTGAGTCATCTGACACAAATCTATCAACATGGAATGGTTTGTAGCATTTCACTAAGTAGGATTAAGATCCAAGAGGTCACCTTTGAAATTAACCTAAGAACAAATCTCTTAAATCACTCCCCCTGTTTTCAATGACTTCTCTTCACCTGATTTCCCACTCAAGTGCAGACTTCTTAATCTGCTTTTATTAATGCAATCAATAAAGCACTTAATTTAAAAAAAAATTCTAACCTCTATGAAAGCTCTGAAATTGCTTATATAGAATATTTGAGTTGAAGCTCTGACCCTTGACAATATTGGCGACCTCTAAAGTTTAATCATTTTATTATTTATTTCATTAATGAAATTTATTTTACACTTTGTTTCTTTATTCACGATCATGTGTGCAGTGAGAGAAATGAGCACCCTCCACAAGTTCTGGTCACACAGCGATCCCTTTCACCAAGTCTTTTAGCCTATCAGATCTTGACACTGCCATGACTGCTGTGTTTAAGGTTGACTGGACAAGGGATTCAAACTATAGTCACCATGTGGGATCTAGCTTCTCTTGAGTAGTAAATTACCACTACACTACAAAATCAACCTCATTATTATTACTATCATTTTAATGCCAGGGAGCATGTGCATGTGCCAGAGAGAGAAGGCACCCCACAAAAGGGACTGGTCATGCCACAATCTTTTTTCCCTTATTTTTAATCCCACCAGGAACCTATCAGGTACCCTTCCACTTGTATCACTGTGGCTGGGCCTATATTTTATTTCATTTTTAATTCTTATACTAGGTGTCTATTTTACTAATGAGAAAGAAAAATTTGATATGTTAAGATACTTGACAGCCCTACTTCTGAGTATTAGCATAAGTCCTCCAGTAGTGCCTCCATCTGTACCTTTTACAAATATCAAAGCTGAATATGTGTCCGTGAAACTTGTGCAGAGTCTTTAAAAGTAAAAAAAAAAAAAAAAAAAAAAAAAAATTCACCCTCAAGGAATTATAATGTTATATATATGAAAAGTACTTATCATAGTTTCTGACTCATGACTAACCCTTGAGGTTTTTGGAAAACTAACTCAGAACATAAAAATGCTAATAAAACAGCTCACCAATGTTACCTTCAAATACATAAGGACAGCAGTTCATGCCAGACTAAAGGTTAACAGATCACACATCAGTCTTTTCAAATTTAGATTGATAATAAAACTTTAACATCACTTTGGAATATAATAACTATATTTTTTGTTTCCTTGTTGCTCTATTATTAACACCAATAGTTATTTCCCAAAGCTGCACTGCAAAAGACTATAAGAAATTATAATTTGGTGACATGGAATAAGTAAATACGATTTTTCCTACAGTTTTTGAGATCTTGCTATTTTCTTTCTTGGATTTACATTTTCATTTTTTTACATGAATATGCTATTTTAAATAATTTGCATTATTCTTTTTTCCCCTTTTTTTAGAGATTTTTGCTATAGGGTGTATGCACTCACCAGGGAGACAGATGGAAAGTGAGAAATCACTCCCCAGGGGGGATGGCCATGATGCAATCCCTTATCCTCCACTTCCTCTCAGGACTTTGAACACACATGCACACGCACCTGGAGTGTTTCATGCCACTGGATCCGAGACTCAAACCACAGTCGGCCATATTGGAGTCCAGCGACGTAACCATTATGCCATCTACTGGTCTCAATTTGTATTAGTTTTAACCACCCTTAATACTAGGACATTTTTATTAATAGTACAATTTAATTTCTTCTTTTTCTGTTTCTTTGAATTTGAGAATTGTTTGCCTCAAGTCCTTTCTTTAGACGAGAACATATTAAATTATTATAAATAATCTAAATAATAAGTTGACATTTTATATAACATTAACAGCATTGTATATTAATAAATATAACATAATATTATATAGGCATATTATAATTAAATCATTTTAAATGCTTTGATTTCTAGATGTCTCCTTTTCTAAACATTTTTCCATGTTAATTTTAATTCTCCAGACCTTAGCAAAATTTTCTATTTTCCCTCAAATCACAACTTTCAGAACTAGGCAAAGTGTAAACAGCACTGACTTTATTATTCTAAGCATAAAAATAATAGTTATTATAATTATACACTATGAAAATATAAAATATTTTTAAATGACAAATAATATAATGGGAAATTTATGTGGTTGCATTGTGAGGGACTTCCTTTGTGATTACTGAATATTTCAACTTCATTTTGCTTTATACTCAACAATATCGCTGCCCTGTGTTAACCTTGACTTTTTAACAAGCATCTATTTAGGCAGTCTGTGTTTGATGCATAATGTTAATCCCTGAGAAGTGTCTCTGGACACCTAGACAGTTTCAAATCTCATGGGAGTTAACATCCTCATCTTGTATTTATGCAGTCACTTTCATCCTTAAATATTCTTCTGTCTTACATCTACCCTAATTTGGTTTCATTTGGTTTCCAGGAGCTTCTCTTATCTATCAAATTTTTCTTGCATTCTAATCTTCACATCTCAGATTCAGGCCATCTGCATGTTTTGGAAGGCTGCTCATTACTCTAATGAAAATAGTGTAAGAAAATGATATGTAATGCCTAATCATGCCCTTGATACCACTTTAGAATAGAATATAATTTTTATGTAGATCTATTTGCTTTTTAAAAAAAAAAAAAGTTTATTTATTTCCTGAGACAGACAGAGAAGGAGGGGTAACCTTTTCAGGATCTTCACAATGCAGTCCTCCTCCAGCCCTGCAGACAGGTAGCATCACAGGTGAGCCCAGCATGTTCAGGCATCACAGGAAGTGAACCAGAGCTTTCTTTTGTGGCCTCCAGAATTGTGGAAAAGTAGCACTGCTGCTTGAGCAGAGCTATTGCTTTTAATTTCCCTATAGACTTAATATATTTGGAATATGGTGAGATGTTTTGTAGGTACGTTTACAGGGAAAAGGAGACTGCCTTTTAACATTATGGTACAAAAAACAGACCAGTTTTCTTACCTCCATCCATTTGGATTATTATAAAAACTCTTAGCAAATTTTGATATAATTTACATTATGGCAACACCTCAAAATATTTTATCGACTAAGTCATATTGGTTGCCTAGCTACCAAATTACACATGCAAATATTTGAAATTTGAGTCAAAGATTGTCTATAGTTGGCACTCATAAAAAGTGACCTAAATATGGAGTGAAAATGTTCAATTTCAGTTTTGCAATGTCACTGGCTTAGATTGCTGCTGAGGGTGCACTTACGAAGGTGGTTTCATTGAAATTGTGCATATGTTCTCTAAGAGCAGGCCAGAGGCCATAATAGCTATTAGACACTGGGCTGACCTGCAGACTAATGTCCTATCATCTTCCATAATTTCTTTTAATTTTAACTAATAGAACCTCTGAGAAATTATCTGTGTTATTATCAAATACTATAAATAATGAAAAATGCAATCTAAAACTATTTCTCTATATAAGAAAGGAATAAAAAGGTAAACATGCTCCCACTTCAGAAGTCTACTTAAAGATACTTCTGATTTTTACAACCTGTGAAATTACTTTTAAGAGCTATGACCTGGCCGTGAGACTTCTTAGTTATTTATTAAAGCAGAGCTGATCACTAACCAAATATTTTATTGTTTTTGAGTCAAGCTGTTCCAAGTTCATAGAACTAGACAGCCCTTAAAAACTTAAGCTATTTCCTTGATTGTGAACTGACTACCAAGAAAATAAACTTTTCTATATGAGGATTTCAGACATACAGAGTACTTCTAAAGTTTCCAACATGATATATTGAGACTAGTAAATATAAATAATAATTTGTGTTTTTTCTCTACCTTTTGTTCATATTTTTTCCTCACAGAAGGTGAAGAAGATGCACAGCGAAATTCAACAGAACAAAGTGGGGAAGCCCAGGGGGAAGCAGCAAAGTCTGAAAGCTAACACCCCACTCTGACCTTCAACTCCTGACAATGTCTCAAATCTCCAGGCGTGGCTGGGTTGCATTTGTTTCCATGAGTGAAAAGGGGAAAAAGAAAATGGCTGTGCTGCATTGCACAAACCTGCTCATGATCATGTTAAAAATGGGGGCAGAGGCTGTGGCTGCAGACAGACTTTTCTCTACCTCTGTCATTAGCAATGGTTGAAATCATGTGGTGTGTGTTTGGACGTCATTTCTGTATGGATCCTTTCACTTGACCATATGATGAAATGCTTGTAGAGAGTAGCACCGATCTAGATGATGATTCTTCCTGTAGCATCTGGCCCCTCACAATGTCAGAGGATTTAATTGTGTCTAATCGCAGATGGTTGGTTGGATCCCAGAGTTTAAATATCTCTGGCTCAAGTATTCACCCAGTAAAAGAACCATCCAGAACGCACTGTTTTTAGCATTATGTATCTGTGTGTTACTGCTGTGTTATTTACACTGTTTTGAATTGTACATTATAGATGCTCAGCACTGCCCCCTTCTGTGATTGCTTATAAAAAACAAAAATGATGTACATTACTGTGAATTTTTATACCACTCATTTTTAAAAGGGCTGCCTTTTTTTTATTTTCCATGGTGTGATGGTGTGCACAGGATAGAACACACTTTTTAAAAATGCAATCTTTCCCCTTGATCATTGTACATTGATGAATTTATGAAGTCTAACAGATTCAACAAGACTCCTTTGCTTTAATATATTTGAAAATGTCCATGAATGTGAATATTGCCTGAATTCAGTCTGTGTAGTCTTTGCACAAACCAGAATTCAGTCTGTCAACTTTGTCATATTCCTAAGTGGAGAACCCCTCCCAACTAATATTTTCATTTTTAATTATAAGAATATTGAACAATTAGGTGGGTAAACCAAGAAAATACTAAGGACTGGGAATATTCTGTTCTATGGAATCAAATTTCTTACAATGCTGCATCTATAATTTAAATTTGAAAGACAATTTATATCCACTAGGCTAAATAAGATAGCTTTCTCTTCGCAATCATGTGGACACCAATCACAAAAATGAAGCCCTCATGTTGTGTTTTTCATGTCTTTTTACAGCCCTATCAAACCCAAATGTTATTATGCACTTTTTAATGTTTGTAAACTTTTACTAATAACTAGTGTAAATTGCATTCTGGTATGATAATTATCATCATTAGAAGCTAAGAAAATCCTCATTAATACTGTTGATGGCCTCTGCTGTGTTTTGATATCATGATTCTTATATAGAAAGTTTCTGTGAGCTGTGCAATCCCTCTGGTCAGTATTATGAAACCATTTGTAAGTGATAATAAATAAGGAACCAGTAATAATGTCAATGGTTCATGAATTACTGGACAAATACAGACAATAGGACATCCCTTTACAATAAAAAGCCCACTTAGCTGTCCTGGAGGGCTAGAAATTCTAAGTAAAGTAGGCAGAGCCACATTTCAATAGGTAATCTAATCTGTGGTTATGTCAGGAATCTAGCCATTCTTCTTAGTTACATTCAAGATCAAAGGTAAGTCTGCTCACATGAACTCTTACAGTACTTTCCAAGTGACTAGGATAAAGGCATGGGTATCATATGGTCCTCAATCAGATGTTACTAGAAAAAAAAAAAAAAAAAAAAAAAAAAACATTAATAATATGAGTCTTTCCAAGAACAAAAAGAGAAAAGATTAAATTTTGAGAGTACTTCCTTCTAGCTAACTCACCAGGGGCCAAAATTCCCAGTTAAAATGAAAACAAATCCACTCATAAGTGTCAAAGGAGGTTCCTGAAGCTATTTTAAACAATCTTTAATAGTCCATTTTAAATGTCTAATCCACATAATTAGTTTTCAATATCCTTACTATCCTCATAGCTTTTTTGTGAATCTAAAGTTCACTTCTTTTTAGAGTTGTAGAACTCCAACAGATTTCATGTGATTTTGTAAAGTTTAGAACCAGTGCTGAGTATATGTGGAGGGTTTATATTCCTATGTGATTGCTATTATTAATGCATGTGGTGTCACACTCGTCTTTGAATATATAAATAGTGCTAAATTGTCAAATCATATGGAGCTTTTGATTTAGTTTGATCTCTTACTGCTACTTTGTCTGCTATATTCAAACCCAGAGGCATTTCTAAAATAGAAGGATAAAAATCACCTTTCTGAAACATCTACATTCTTTAAATTTGGCTTACCAAAAGTAAATCTTCCACATTTTATTTTAGTATCTTTTACTTGCAAGTCAATAATACTCATAAATATGAATTTTTAAGGAAAGAAGAACAGGGTAAGAAAACAAGGCATTGGTTTGATAACAATTACTGGATGTTTATTAACCAACAATCCCTATCCTAACCACTCTGAAGCAAATGTTCTCCTATTTGTTCTCAAACAATTCAATTAGAGTCATCCTTTATCCCATTTCACAGATTGGGAAATTAGTACTCAATGAGGTATAATGTTTCTAAGCTTAAAAATGCTAATAATTGATGAAATTAAAATTTGAACCCACGTTTGTCTGTCTCCAAACATTTTACCGTACATGCCATATAATTAAAGCCAATTACACAGTATGTTTATCTGTAGGGACTATTTAGAGTCAGACTTGTTCAGAATGCATATTTCAATGAAGGTAACTAAGAGAAAGGAATTAAATTGTGTAGATGGGTAATGACACAGATGTGACTGGATCATATAAAACAAACTGTTTTTAAAGACATCCAATTATAATTTATTTTGGGGGGTTATGCTTCCCAGAAGATATATTCCTGGTATGTGGTCTGTAAACTTAGCATGGTTCACATTTTTATGTTCCATGCTACTCATTTTGTTGAATTACCTAGAAACATGAAGATTTCAATCTTCTGACTCATTTGCAACAACTGTGAAATTTACCTTTAATCAATTGTAAGCATTCTATGTCAATTTATTGTGATCATGAATTCATGGAGATGTTTTTCCAATAGATCTCAGACATAGCAGCCTCCAATTTTTAGATAATTTCCCCAGAGCGTCCCACTGTGAATGCTCACACCTGAGACTTACGCAGACACTGTGGCAATACACATTTAGAAGATGAATGATACAGCTATTTCTCTTTAGAGAAACAATAATGGATAAAGCAATATAACTGCTGGCCAGCAAAGCTTCTGAGTGAAACCTGTAGTAGTAGGGAAAAAAATGTATAATCATCAAGTGAAACTAGGAAAGGATCTATAACTTATGATGTCTTAATAGGCCCTAAATTGTTCTTTAATTAAGAGTGGCAGTCTCTGAAGTCATCTGTGAGCTTGTATGACTTTTGTACTCAGAAATGTTGCATGCTCACATAATTGATATTAAAAGTAACACATTTTTCTGAAATGTACATAGTCTATTAAGAGTATTTATTGAACACACACTATATACTTGGTATTAGAGAAAGTGCTGGGGGGAGTGGGGGATGATAATAAAGAAATCCAAAGCCTCAGCCATCCTAAAGGTAGACATACTTAGCATTTCAGCTTCACTTTTCCTGGCCTTTACTCCAATAATTTTCACCTCGATTCCAGTTTAGTATCCTGCTTCTTTGATATTCTCATATACCAGATCTATCTAACCTCCTAGATTTTTTTTAAATTATTTTGTTTAACTTTATTTATTTGTTTATTTTAATTTGACCAGAGAGGGACAGAGTGACAGAGAGAGACAATGCGAGAGGGAAAGTGAGAAAGCAAGCTGCCAGGTCCAGGACTTGAACTGCAGTTGAACCGCAGTCAGCCATGTGGGAATCCAGCGCTCTTAACCACCAGGCCACCTGCTGGCCCCACCTCCTAGATTTTAAACCCTAACATCTCAGCCCTGACTCTGACTTGTTTGTTCACTGGGAGATGATTTTCAATCAGGAGAAAGGTGTTTATCAGAATGTCCTGAAAGTTTTCACAATACCCACCCTCTACCCACACATACGTAGTTCTATTAATATACAGACACTCTCTTCCCCTTGAAAACACTCCCTACATGATTTGATACCTTTTATCCTTCCCACCCACCCCCACTACCAAAAGTTCAAGGCTCCCTAATGCAGCCACCCTGCCTACTCCACTGCCAGGCTTACAAATGAGTCAGCAACAAGATACAGTCAGTCCTCACAGACACCCATAGTTTTACTGGATTAAAAAGAACATTTTGGGGTAGGGAAGCAAAGAGAGTTTAACTTCTTTTACCATTTCATCTGATTATTATTATTTTTTTAATCATATATAGGCAGTAGAGACCAAGGTGGGATTCAATAGAAAGTAGTCATCAAGCAGCCTAGTTCTGTTACTTTTTTTGTTTTGTTTTGAAAATGTTCTTCCTCCTTATACTTGTTGGCAAATTATCAATGATCCTTTCAGACCCACTGAACCCTTTTCTTCAGAGGTCTTTTAATAACTACATTACTCCCAAATCCCACCATATTCTTTGTTCCCTAACATTTTCTCTGCAAACATATCTCACTACATGATTGCTATTGTGTTTTTGTTTGTTTGTTTTTTTAAGGAGATTTTTGCTATAGGGCGTATGTGCTCTCTAGAAAGACAGAGACAGAGAGACAGAAAGTGAGAAATCACCTCCCAGGGGGATGGCCACGTCGCAATCCCTTCTCCTCCATTCTCCTCTCAGGATCTTGGGCGTACACACACCCTACGTGAGTTTGAGGCCGCTGGTCGAGGACTCAGGTCCATGGTCGACGGTGGGAGTCCAGCAACATAACCATTATGCCATCTGCTAGTCCCTATGATAGCTATTGTTCATATGCATATCTCTACAATCAGAGTGTGAGCTGTTTGAGGTCAGTGGTCTTTTTTTACACATCTTTGTAGTCTCATTGTCTTTTTGACTCACAATAAGTGTTTGTAAATAAATGATATCTGCCCTCCTGAAGCTCACAATATAGTTAAAAATCTTACACTTAGATAAATTAGGGAAAGTATAATTCAGAGAAAGAGTAAGTAACTGAAAATAGAGAAGTCTGTAGAATGTCATATTGCAGAAGATAAAAACTTAATTTCTCCCAACCTTTCTCCTAGTTTATGCAATACAACAGCTAACAACTTTGAAATTTGTATCTCAAACAGTATGCTACACACACACACACATACACACACAAACACACAGATTTGATATGATTTGCAGAAACGAGATGTTCAATAGGACAACATATCATTAAATCAGCAAATCAGGCTATGTCAACCAGCTAAATAATGATCGTGATAAAAGTATTTCTGAGCATTCTGTAGCATGAGTTCTCTTCAGTTTGCTGGAATTAAAATTAAAATTAGTTAAAAGAAAGAGGTTGTATCAAACTCTTCTGGTATAAGTAACACATCAGTCAGAGAGTAAGATCTCCAAGAAGGCTTTTTGCAGTCTTTGAACGAAATTCTTTCTTTTACAGAAATATACTCTAATAGCCTAAGTAAATGAAAGTTCTGATAAGAGCATAATAAATTTCAATAGCAGGAATTCATAAAAAAATGAAAAAAAATAGGAATTAAGAAATATACATATATCAAGAAAGAGAGCACACTGAATATATATGCATAGAACTTTAAAGTCTTTTGATGAAAGACTTTAAGTGTTTTTTAGAAAACACCGGGAATTGGGACCAGCAGTTAGCGTAATGGCTATGTCGCTGGACTCCCACGTAGTCGACCGCGGTTCACGTCCCGGACCCGGTGGCTTAAAACTCATGCCGGGTTGGGACCAGCAGTTAGCGTAATGGCTATGTCGCTGGACTCCCACGTAGTCGACCGCGGTTCGAGTCCCAGACCCGGTGGCTTAAACTCACACCAGGCGCGTGTGCGTGCGTGCCCAAGATCCCAAGAGGAGAATGGAGGAGAAGGGATTGCAGCGTGGCCATCCCCCCTGGGGGGTGATTTCTCACTTTCTATCTCTCTGTCTCTGTCTGTCTGGCTGGCGAGCGCACGCGTCCTATAGCAAAAACCTCTCAAAAAAAAAAAAAAAAAAGCTCACATCGGGCGTGCGTGTGTGTGTGTGCCCAAGATCCCGAGAGGAAAATGGAGGAGAAGGGATTGTGGCATGGCCATCCTCCCTGGGGGGGTGATTTCTCTCTTTCTGTCTCTCTGTCTGTCTCTGTCTGTCTGGCAAGCGCACGTGCCCCATAGCAAAAACCTCTCAAAGAAAAAAAAAAAAAAAGCTCACGCCGGGCGCGTGTGTGTGCGTGCCCAAGATCCCGAGAGGAGAATGGAGGAGAAGGGATTGCGGTGTTACCATCCCCCCTGGGGGGTGATTTCTCGCTTTCTGTCTCTCTGTCTGTCTGGCGGGTGCACGCACCCTATAGCGAAAAAAACCTCTCAAAAAAAAAAAAAAAAAAAAAAACTCATGCCGGGCACATGTGCGTGCGTGCCCAAGATCCCGAGAGGAGAATGGAGGAGAAGGGATTGTGGCATGGCCATCCTCCCTGGGGAGGTGATTTCTCTCTTTCTGTCTCTCTGTCTGGCAAGCGCACGTGCCCCATAGCAAAATCCTCTCAAAAAAAAAAAAAAAAAAAGAAGAAAGAAAACACTAGGAATTAAATTAACCTTGGAAATCTGACATGACTAGAGAAGTGTTGTGATTTTTTTTTATGATAAACTAAGAAAGAAGTCTGGACAAGGTAAAGATGTAGGTTATCTCCTAACAGAATACATATTTGCATTTAGACTGCCAGAATTCATTTTACACATCACTTTAGTAGGACAGTGTGGCTATTATGACTATCCTGTTGAATTTGTAAGTTTTCTTTCATCCCATATGCTCTTTGAGTCCATAAAACCATATATAACCACAAGTATTATGAGTAAAAGCTATGGAAAAAATAGCTATATCTGAAGAGTGACAACTCAAACAGAATCCGCCTTGTCAGATGTTCCTAAATAATATCCAATAAACCATCAAACTTTTAAAGAAAATAATACTTGAGCATTTACCAAATTTAACTCTCTTCATTAAGCATGGAAAGAGTGAAATTTTAAAAAGCATGATATCCAGTGGACCAATAGAAATTAAAACGCATTATGAGTTCCATGGGTTTTTGTTTGTTTGTTTTTATCAGTATTTCCAGCCAGATTCCCTTCACCACTCCATCCCTCCTTATAAGGAATTTTTCTTCAATTACACTTTCTAATCAGAGTTCACCTTTTGCTCAGCTGATTCCTGGCCTTTTGTAACAGTGAACTGGGAGAACAAGTACACAGGTCAGAGTGAAAGAAGATTCATACAAAAAGAATTAGTGCCAGAGTTTTTGTTCTCTTTTATTTATTTTGAAAGATATAGTGTGTGCTTTCCAGAGAGAAACAGAGGAGGGAAGGGAAAGGAGAAAGTGTGTATGTATTCATGCACAATTATTTCTCCATTTGTCTATCGTGTCATGATTTGGGGCATGCATGCACATGTTCCTGGCATTTTTCTCAAGCCACTGGGTCTGGCACTCAAGCCAGGCAGTCAGCAATGTGGAATTGGTCTTCCTTAATGATTAGGCCAGAATTGTTCTTCTTTTGCAGAAGACAAACCAAGTGATGATGAAACAGACCAAAATATAAATAAATAGAAATATTAAAAGTTAACATGCTTTAGTTGACTTGCATAATTAAAAGCAAAAAATAGAAGATTAGAAAAGCATTGAAATGTATGGTTGACAGGTAAGACATTTCATTGATGACAAAGAATTAAACAGAATCAGGATAGAAAAGAGTCTGTTTATAGATTCTGACCTAGATCTTTTAAAATATTCTCAAAGAGATATAAGTAAATATTGAGAACACGTTTCAATTATTCTTGGTTTTAGATGAAATATTTTAAATTGTATTCCATACAAAGACTAAGTCACACAGAATTTAAGGTTTATCAAAGTATATTAAAAAACAGAAGTAGTAAGACAAGTACAGACATATCTATAATAAATGTTGAAATACGATGATGAATAGTAGATGAATATGGAATAGCCCATACAGATTCCATACAGAAATGTCACTTGACAGGAAGTATCATGGAGAATGATACAGTGGAATTATTTCCTGAAATATGTATCTCTTTGAAGAAAGAGAAATTAGGAATTCTCATACAAAAAAAATAACACAAACTAAGGTGCACAGGTTGGAAATTATGAGCTCATATATGTTTAAAATCCAAGTTAGGTAAAGCACGGTATGTTAATTGTTAAGTCTGAGGAGAGACACTGGGCCAGATGGAAGAATAGAAGTCTGATACACCACAGACAAGATCCTGGAAGTCCCCAAAACTGATGAAGCTCACTGAGGACTTGAGGATGTTCCTAAAAGACAGCGGTGGCTGGTAGGGCAGCACCAAGAGATCAATGAGTGAGTGGAAAGAGTGTGAACATCAAGGCATGTCCCCTACACAAGCATCTTAAGCTACAGATGGAGTCTATGTCAAGGAGCCTTTCATAAGAAACAGAATTCTGAAAGTGAGAACTTTTGACAGTAGGTTAAGAGCTAGAGATGGAAGTGGACATAGGACATATTCCAAGGTTAAGAATTCAGCAGCTAAAAAAGCCAGAGATGTCAGAGGGAAAATGAGAAGCTGTAGAAATGCATGCAATGAGACACACACCGGGTTCTTTCTGGCAAAGCAGCTGCTGCTGTCCTTTATCCATGCTCTTTACTGGTGCCCAAATCTGTTCCTCTGTTTTTAAAGGCACCATGTTTCTCCACTGACATGTGGTTCAAGCATAAAAGTAAAAGTCTTCTTATACTGCACAACAGAAAGGAAGAAGACTCCTTTACCTTTTCTCAGGATAATAGTAACTATTACGGTCTGAATATACATGAGATGCTTGATAATATTACTTTTGTTCATCCATATTGCCCCTAAATATGAATATATGTATCTCCTTATAAATGAGCAATCCAAGGCTGAGATTAAGTGACTTGTCCAAGCCCATGTTATTTTTTTAAAAAGAAGTTTGGACTTTGGGACCAACAGTTAGCGTAATGGCTATTGTCGCTAGACTCCCATGTAGTTGACCGCGGTTTGAGTCCCGGACCCGGTGTGCTTGCGTGCCCAAGATCCTGAGAGGAGAATGGAGGAGAAGGGATTGTGATCTGGCCATGCCCCTTGTGGGGTATTTCTCGCTTTCTGTTTCTCTGTCTCTCTCTGTCTTTCTGGTGAGTGCACCCACCCTATAGCAAAAACCTCTCCAAAAAAGAAAACAAAAAGTTTGGACTTTTAAAAAATAACCACTTATTTATTTTATTATATTTATTATTATCATTTTTTAATTTGACCAGAGACAGAAGGAGAAAGAAAGAGAAAATGAGAAAGCAAGTCGCCAGGTCCAAGACTCAACCCGCAATTGGCCATGTGGGAGCCTAGTGCCTTAACCACCATACCACCTGCTAACCCCAGGCCATGTTGTTTTGTGTTGCAACTTCAGGACTGAAATTTACATTCATCCACTTTGCTAACAATTCACATACTCTTTCAATTTATAATAGCACAATAACATGGGTCAGATATATAATTTTATATTTTCTAGTAGCTACATTAAAAAATAAAAAGCAAGCAGTAAACTAACCTAATATTAACCCAGTAAAATATTTTCATGTAATATATAGTCAGTATACGGGACCAACAGGTGGTGCAATGGCTATGTTGCTGGATTCCCATGTTGTTGACTGCAGTTCAAGTCCCGGACCTGGTGGCTTAAACTCATGCCAGGCACACGTGCATGCATGCCCAAGATCCCGAGAGGAGAATGGAGGAGAAAGGATTGTGGCATGGCCTTGCCCCCTGGGGCCCTGGGGGGTGATTTCTCACTTTCTGTCTCTCTTTCTGGTGAGAGCACATGCCCTACAGCAATAAAAAAAAAAAAAAAAAAAAAAAAACCCTCTCAAAAAGAAAAAAATATATATACAGTCAGTATAAAAAATATTGATCCATTGATCCATTTTTAGTGCAAATCTTTGAAATCCAGTGTCTGTTTTACCATTTATATTTCAATCAAGACTAGTTAAAGTCAAATGTTCTGGCTACCATATGCACATAACAAAACTATAAACTAACTTCTGCTTTCTAAAAATTAAACAGAGAAAGCATTCATTTTTGGGAAATGGAGGTATACAGTGGGCATGTTTGTGTACAGTTCTTTCTCTTGATTCTCAGTTCTGGATTCCTGTAAGAATCACCTAGAAGACTTTTTAAATATTAATAATTTAGCCCAATCTGCACAGATTTTGTTGTAGGTTGAATTATTTTTAACTTTGTATTAAAGGGTAATAAATATTAAAAAGTACACAGAGCTGCAATTTTATAGATTTTACTAAAATGATATTGTTCGAGAAATACAAATATTATACTTTCCTAGAATCGTCTATCAAATTCCCTTCTAGTTACCACCCTCTGAAAAGGGCTGTATCTTCTAAGACTGATAAAATGGTAAGTCAGCATCAGTCCTTCCAGAGAAGGTTCTGGAGTTCATCCCAGTACTGTTACCTAATGCATTAATGTACATTGCAGGTTGCCTCTCTGTAGAGTTACTGTCTCGTGTCAACTTGAAATGCCAGAAATTATAAACCACCTGCCAATCCTTTCATCTTCTAGAGGATCTCTGCCTGGGAGAGAGCACAAGTCCTTCAAACCTCTAAATCTCCCGGTTCATACAGGTACAATCTCCAGTGAATTCTGGACCATCAGTCTGTCTCCAAAAACTCTTCTTTTTTTTTTTTTTGGAGAGGTTTTCACTATAGGGCGCGTGCGCTCGCCAGACAGACAGAGAGAGATAGAGACAGAAAGTGAGAAATCACCCCCCGAGGGGATGATCACGCTGCAATCCTTTCTCCTCCATTCTCCTCTCGGGCTCTTGGGCACGCACGCACATGCGCCCGGCGTGAGTTTTAAGTCACCGGGTCCGGGACACGAACCGCGGTCGACTACGTGGGAGTCCAGCGACATAGCCATTACGCTAACTGCTGGTTCCCTCCAAAAACTCTTCTTAACTTCATGATCTCAGGGATTTGGTCCTCTCCCTTTCTTTTCTAGAACTATCCGCCCATTTTCATTAACATACCAAATAGATGAAAACCTCTTTAAGCCAGTAGCACAGATTGAAAATCCTGTTGAATGGGCATTAATATAAATCCTACGCTTATTCCCTTTTTCACCCAGTTTTTTGTTCCCATCCTTCTCACTACCACACAAATTATCTAGTCCTATAAACTAAATTCTATAAAAATAGCATTTATTCTTCCTGTTGGCCATTAACCTTCTCTAGATTCAAGTGGTTTTAAAATGGATTTACTAAGGAAATTCAAAATTAATGCCTTTAATAGGTGTTTCCTCATTGACATAATCAGGAAATAATTATCAATTAAGCCATTTTCTAACTCCAGTCAACCTAAGAAAACATAAAAGTGAGTTGACTCCTTGAGCTTTCTGCTACAAGTTCTGAGTAAAGAACTTCTAGATGTATTAAAAATCTAGCAGTGTTGAGCTTGCCATTTGTTGGAATTACAATTACTTCACAGTGCTGCTTTTTTTTTCCTTTCTGTGCTCTCAAAACAGTGCCTGATTGTCCTTTCAGATCATACAAGAATATTTTGAATGAGTCTGACTTTGCAGAAACAGCATTTGCAGTTGAGAAAAGGAAAACATGACCATCTGTTCTCTCCCTTCATGGTTCAAACTGAGAAAATTCTACAGTGTTCCTCTTTGACTCCATCCTACCTGACCCACCTGTCTCCTTCCACCAGTTTCTCACTTAGGCTTCTTCACTTACATTGTGTCTCTCTTCCTACTCACATATCCCTACTTTCCTTCATTTTATCTCTCCATCATTCTTATAATCCCAAGAATATCCAATTAGAGACTTTCCTTTCTCCATTCCACCAACCCCAGCTTCCTTCTTCAATCTCTCCCTAGCAGTTTCTGCACATTTTTCAGCCGCTACTCAACCTCGTGTGGGAGAAAGAAGGAAAAAAAGGAAAGGTGCTCTATGTCTAAGCTTCCTATGCATGGCTCAATCTACCATCTGTTGGAAGTAGGAAATAACCCCAAAGTACTGGGGAGAGTTGGAGCTATAATGCAAAGTGTGAGAGAAAAAATGCATAAACACTGGTGGCAAGAGTAATCTTCATCTCTATTATTATAGATTTGCACTGAGTCATTAATCAACTATGAGAGAGATGGTAGGTGGTAATCAGTGCCACCAACTGCCATTACTACCAGAAATCAGAATTTTTACAAGTTTCCCAAATATCAGAGAGATAATTGGTTTTTCATCTGTCTATTCCATGGAATTCCAAAGGACTGATAATTTTAGGAAACACTAGGAAAATATACATATGAGAAGTTGATTATAATATAATGGGTTCAAACCCCAGATCCTTTACTAATTAAATGTATGACTATTCTGGGTTTAAGTTTCTTACTTGTAATAACAGGAGTGTTGTATAATAGTCCTTAAGAAGAACGTTAAAAGGTTTATATTATTCATGTAAAGCATTGGGAACAGTGCCTGGTACTTACTATAAATAAATATGAGCTTCAAACATTATTATTACTGTGTTATTATACAACACATGAATTTTATAGTCTTAGGTGAATCAGAATAGTCAAATAGGTTTTACCTCTTAAGAAGTAGAGCCACCAGGGCCAGCAAGTGATGTGGAGGTTAAGGCAGCTGGATCCCACATGGCCAGCTGCATCATTTGAGTCCCTGATTCAGCAGCTTGAAAATCATGCCAGGGATGCCAGGGGTATGTGCATGTATGCCCAAAATTCCTAGAGGAAAATAGAGAAGGACTGTGGTGGCGATTTCTCATTCTCTTTCTCTCTCTCTCTCTCTCTCTCTCTCTCTCTCTCTCTTTCTCTCTCTCTCTCCTTCCCCCTCTCTGGCAAGTGTATGCACACTATAGCATAAAGTAAAAAGAAAAAAAAAGTAGAGTCACACAATTACATGAATGTTTTATTGATTCCTTTTATGTGTCAAATACTTTCAGGATGCTGAATATCCAATTGTTTAGCCACAGACATGAAACTATTTAGTTGGATCTCAGCAAACCAAATATTTAAATTAAAGGATATCATCTAACCTATCATAAGAAAGCCAAGTGTTGAAGAGCAAAGAATAATCAACCATTTGAATAAGGAGTTGGGAAAGAGAAAGAGAGAGAAAGAGAAAATGTCAGGAGGGATAGGAAGAGAAACTACTTCAGGACTACCTTAGGGTCAATGGAAGTTCATCCCTAACCTTTATTTAAAACTGTTAATTTTGTAGTTTCACAATGTCAAGAAGTAATAGAAGGTGACATACGTTTTCTTAATTACATAAATTATAACGTCATCAGGAATTGGCTCTGGAAGGTCAGGGAGAAGCTTTGGACAGATTTAATCATTTGATCTTATTTCTTCTGATATCTCTGAGAGCTTCTATGTTGTTATTGTTCTGATTCAAGTGCAGATCCCATTCTCTTGGTTCCCTTTGGTAAAACTAAGATTAAACAGAGTCTAGTAAACACCAAGGAGAACAGAAAGAAGAAAAACAGAGGGAGTATACATTGATTGGCTGACTAAAGGAAGGTTTCTAGTTTTTAATACAGTTAACTTCAGTCCAGGATTTCCCAGGCACCTTCTAAAAATCCTTTTTTTTTCCTTTGAGAGGTTTTTGCTATAGGGCACATGCGCTCACAAGAAAGACAGAGAGAGACAGAGAGACAGAAAGCGAGAAATCACCCCCGCAAGGGATATGGCCACGCCGCAATCCCTTCTCCTCCATTATCCTCCATTCTCCTCTCGGGATCTTGGGCACACACATGCGCCTAGCATGAGTTTAAGCCACTGCGTCCAGGACTCGAACCGCGGTTGACTACATAGGAGTCAAGCAACATAGCCATTACGCCAACTGCTGGTCCCTAAAAATCTTCTTAAGGAAGATGAGACACTATCCAGAATATTCTCTTTTTCCATTTATATACTCTTCCTCCTATTCCAGTTTCTAGACTGAGAAAGACCGTTCTTCTACTAGTTAGTTACATCATGAAAGCTCTTTTAGTAAGTATCTACTTTCACATACAGCTTTAATTATATAATTGACATAACAGACTACTCAGATATACTGAAGAAGTAGTTGTCTTGCTAATTTAAAAAAATACAAATGGTTCCAAAGAGAGCTGCCAGGTGACCTGGTTAAAGGTGCTGGATTCCCACATGGCCGACCACAGTTCGAGGCCTGGACCTGGTGACTTGCTTTCTCACTGTCCCTTTCTCTCTCTCTCTGTCTCTCTCTGGTCAAATTCAAAAATAATAATAACAAATGGAATTAAATAAATAAATACATATTTTAAAAAATGGTCCTGAAGCTGTCATAATTTCACCTAGCATATATTATGGTACTTGTCGACCTATTTACTCAATAGGAAAAGAATACTTTTAAAACTATTTATGACAACAATAAAATTAAAAATATATATGTCTTCCTCTTAGTCCTCAGCAAATTCCATAAAACAGAAATCTGGTTAATCAAATATTTACTATAATTGCCCTTTCATGAAAGTTTGTGTTAAAGGGGCTGGCAGGTGGTGTGGCGTTTGGGATGCTGAACATACCCACATGACTGACCACAGGTCAAGTCCTGGACCTGGTGGCTTGCTTTCTCTCTCTCTTTGGTCAAACTGAAGAATAATGATAATAAATAAGATTAAATAAATAATTCTTTTTTAAAAAAAGAAAGAAAGCTTGTATTAAGTAAGACACATTTCTCAGTTAGGAAAACTAACTTATTTAACAATAATTAAACCAGACTTTTCCATATCTCAAATGAAAAAATAAAAACATACTTTATATTTTCTATAATTCTGCTTTCTAATCTGTGTATCTATAAATATTGATAAATAAAAATTAACAGATATCTGCCTCCTAGGGCCAGCAAGTGGCATGGTGGTTAAGGGCACTGGACTCCTACATGGGGGGCTATGGTTCAAGTCCTGGACCCAGACCTGGTGGCTTTCTCTCTCTCTCTCTCCCTCCCTCCCTTCCTCTCTGGTCAAATTAAAAATAAATACATAAACTTAAATAAATTCTTTAAAAAAAAAAAAAAAAAAAAACAGGTATCTGCCTCCTAGTGGCCATCTGCTGTTCTAAGAGAAAAAGACACCCTTTGTCTCTTAAACACAACAAAAGAATTTTGTTTTAGAAAACTGCTTACTGGAAAGTAATGGTAGATTGGTGTGGTACCAGTAAGGGAAAAAGTCAACAGTGATAGCCAATATGACTATCTTCCAAGGAGTCTAGAATACAAGTCCCCTTTTACTGAATTGGTTTGTAAACTATAAATATGTACTTTACACACAATCTCCAAAATATTCTCAGTAAAAGCATTTAAAATAAAGTAAAATGTTACCTAGTAATTCTAATACATTTATTACAAGTACCTCCTCTTAAACCCCACATCCTAAGACCACGGTACAATTTGTTTTCACTAACTTTAGCAAATGAAATATACTTCATGCACAACCTCCTAAAATTTCTTTTGTCTATCAGATTTGGCTGAAGAAACGTATGCTTCTTTGGTTAAGTATATTTACTTGGCAATAGGAAAAGACTTTCGGGAAGAATCAAACATGCCTTGACAGAAATATAGCATTGTTTACTAAAAGTATGTATTAAAAATGCAAGAGGCTTTGCCAAAATAATAATTTACTGAGGTGATTTTAAAACTATGAAAAATAATGGGATCAGCAGTTAGCGTAATGGCTATGTCGCTGAACTCCCATGCAGTTGACCGTGGTTCGAGCACTGGACCTGGTGGCTTAAACTCACACTGGGGCATGTGTGCGTGTGTGCCCAAGATCCCGAGAGGAGAATGGAGGAGAAGGGATTGCAGCATGGCCATCCCCCATGGGGGGGATTTCTTGCTTTCTGTCTCTCTGTCTCTCTATCTTTCTGGCGAGTGCATGCTCCCTATAAAAAAAAAAAAGAAAAAAAAAACTATGAAAAATCAAAATCTGAGTCAATCTTTGAAGTGTTGCCTCAATAGAAATAATGGTAAAATACATTGCTAACTCATTAAATGAATAAATATTTAATTTAAATACTCGTGAGCTTTATGAGATAGAAAGATTTTTAAATAGAAGAAACACCTTTCAATAGACAATAAAAGCAGCTAAGATTCATTTATAATTTTGAAAATGTTAATGAATTAACTCAAGATTAATCAAGCATTTTAATCACTTTTATTTTGCTAATTGGTTTTGATGGGAAAGTAATACAGAAAATATTTATATTTTATTCCAAAATATTTGTATTTTTTCTTTGATTAGTGCTATCTACAAATGGAAAAGGATTGAATGAGTATTATTTTAATATAAGTAATAATAACATAACAGACAACCTTCTCTCCTCTGCTTCTCCTTCTCAGGAGTTTGGGTAAACACGAACATGCAGTTGGCAGGTTTCTCAAGCCAATAATCTGAACTCAAAGTGGGCAGTTAGCCATGTGTGATCTAGCCATCTTAACCATTATGCCACCAGCTGGTCAAATAGACTTTATTATTTAGAACAGTTTTAGATTTGCAGATTACATATTCATTTTACAGTTTCCTCTATTACTAACATTTTACCTTACTATGGTAAATGTATTAAAATAGATGAGCCAATATTGACACATTATTCATCAAAATCTATGTGTTGTTTATATTTCCTTGTTTTTAACTTAATTTCATTTCTCTATTATAGAATGTTACTCAGAATATGTGTGTGATAATATATATATTGCCAGCTTTCCTCAGGCCTTTCTTATTCATGGCAGTTTTTCAGAATTTTCTTGTTTTTAATGATTGGATAATTTTGATAGTTCTATAGTTTTGGTCAGTCATTTGTATAACGTCCCTCAACTGAATTTTGCCTGATTTTTTTCCTCATGAATAGACTGAGGCTATAGGTTCCAGGGAAGAAGAATGCAAAAGTAAGTGTCATTTTCATTACAGTATGTCAAGGATATGCACTATTACTATGACATATCCCTGTTGATGTTGGCCTTGATTACTTGACAGTCATTTTTGTTCATTTCCTCCCCTGTAGTTATTCTTTTTATTTCTCTTTTCCACACTGTACTTTTTAAAAAGAAGATATAATGTGCAGCCCATACTAATTTCTGGGGAGTTATGTTACCCCTCTTTGGGGTGGAGTTTCTACATATTGGGTCTTTGGAAAAGTCATGATGTATTTTCCTACATTCTCTTCTATGAAAAAATGTATCATAACTTTTCTGAGCACCCAAAAATTTATTTGGAATTCAGCATAGGAAATTTGTCTCTTTTATTTATTCAATTAATAGACTCATAGATTTTTTTATATATATACTTTAGGTAGTAACTCAACACTACTTTGTTTTTTCAAATACCTTGACTTTGGGCATTGGGAACTCTTTCAGTTGGCTCCTGTGCTCCTTGGACATATCCCAACCAGGGTGGGATTACTATTAATATTGCTTAGTACTTTCTTACAATGAGCTTATTTAGGCCATCTTGAATATTTTCTGCCTAGTGATAAAAACCAGCCATTTCTCTGCTGAGCCCTGGTTCATTAATTGGAGAATGGTATTAGAAACGAAGATCTAGGTGTTAAATGAGCTCACTGCTACTGCAGTCTTATTTCTTTTAGGACATTCCACCTGACAGAGCAAGGAAATATACGTATGTGTATTAAGCTGTGCATATATATATATGTATATATATATATAAATATTTCTGTATATTATAGTCTACATTTACACTAAACATAAGTTCATACTGTACTGATGTCTACTTTTAATCCATTATTACACAGATCATTTTAACCTTATCCCCTGATTTATAAATAAATTTCAATTCCAGCCAGAAATGCCTATTCATGTTAAAAATACTCAAATAAATTAGAATGAATGGATTCCTTATTATCATGATCATTTAAAAACCAAAGTCTAACTTAATAAGAAACTAATAGAGATTTTCTAGTAAAATGAGCTGAATAAAAAGCTTATTATTTTCATGGCATTTCATGCCTTCCTCTATCTATCTAAGAAGATGCTACTATTATTTTCTTTCATTTTCTATCTATGCTTTTTTTAATTGATAGGGGTATTTTTTTGTTCGTTTTGTTTTTTAGGGGTTTTTGCTTTAGAGTGCATGCCCTTGCCGGAGAGGCAAAGAGACAGAGACAGTGAGAGGAAAAGTGAGAAATCACCCCTAAGGGAGGATGGCCATGCCACAGTCCCTTCTTCTTCATTCTCTTCCCAGGATCTTGGGCCCACATGTACTCATGCATGCACACATGCCCAGAGTGATTTTCAAGCCTCCAAGTCGGCCATGTGGGAGTAACTGCTGCGCCATCTGCTGGGCCCGAACAAATAGGTTTTAACTTAAAGAGTTTTCTACTATTGAATCTCCTCTAGTTCCTTATAATAAATCCCACTTCATTATAATTTATTATTATTTAATGTGATGATAGATTCTATTTGCTAATATTCTATTTAGTATTTTTGTGTTAATAAGTGAGATAGGTCTGCTGCAATTTTTTTTTATTTTCTACTAAGTCCACAAGGTTTTTATTATATATTTTAAAAGTCATATTCATATGTGAGTTAGCCTAAACATGTTACCTGAAAACATATTGGGCCTCCTTTAGTCGTACCTGAAGCATATATCTCAATAGAGAAGTGACAAAGCTACTCCTCTGAGGTTGAAAAAGTTTCCAATATCCCAACTCTGTTTTGAGTGGTCCTGGTTGTGAAAGATTATTAATTCTATTTCAAATTCTAAAGAATATTAGTGTTTCATATTTCATAAAATAGGAATTATGATTCAAAATTTGATTAGGGCCTCCTTGAAAAACACATATAAAACACATTATTTAATCTCCCATTTAAAAAGAATGCCTTTTCCCTAAGGAAGATGATTTTTCAACTTTCGTAATTAGGAAGAAATCAGTATAAGTAATTACTCATGATAAAAAAATGACTCTATATTTTTACCTAATCATAGCTGAAAACATTGAGCAGCTTCCTTTATATACATGGATCTAATAAATAAAGTCTTCCTAAAGTTAATGTGAGGTCAGAAAGAATGTATTTTCTGAAGACATTAAATATAGGATTTGCTCCCTAGAAAATCTAGCTTTATAGGTATGACTTGAAAAAAAAAAGTATTTTAAAAGTTGGCTTTTGAAAAAAGCATGATATAAAAAAACTAAAGAGTTCAAAAATATTTTGTACTAAAATAAACATGTACTTTAATTCTATTTTCCATGAACTTTTTAAAGCTCTCTCATATTAGATTTGAATAAAAAAATAAAATGAGACAACAGTAACAAAGCAGCAATTGTCACAGAACCAAAGAGAAGTGTGAAGCTCAAGGGAACTCTGACCACCAGCAATCCTCCCTGACTCCAACTTTCAAAGAACATTCTCCAACAGGACTCAAGAGTATACAGTTCAACTACTTAGTGACTATCAACAACCCTAGTCCAAACTCAATTAAATGTATATTGTTTGGCACCTCTTAGTTGCTCAACAAGTTTATATTCTTATCTGAATTGCCAATTATACCTCTATTTTCTACTCAATTTTTCATGAGCAACACTTGTGCTCATGACAACCAACAAAAATGGAGTCCAGCAGCAGCCAAAAGATCCGCCTATTTTCACAGTCGTAGACTTGGAAATATTTGAATTTGTAGAGAATTGGTAATGTATAGGAAGAATTCTAAGGTAAAATATACAACTTGTCTATATTGTAGAATTTTAATATAAGACATAGTATTTCTGGATTTCTCTTGTGTACCACTTAAAATTTTTCCTATTTTAAGAAAAATACGAGCAAACCATGATGATTATTCTCTTCACTTACCATACTCTATTTATATTAGCCTGAAAGCACAGAACCGTAAATTTCATCTTTCTGAATATTATGATACGCCTTCTGCTAATTTGAAAATGGACTCTGCTGTACTATTAACATATATTTCTTTTCAAGTGCCAGGGTAAACTCTGATTGATTCTGATAACATAGTCTGAAATTCCAAACATTGCACATGTCAGCATTCCAGGGAAGAACAAGTACAGAGTGGAGTTGTTTCCATTCACCCAAGAAATTTGAACTTGAGCTGACTTGTCTTATACGCTTAGCAAAACCACAAATGGTGCTATATTGCTGGGAACCAAAATACTTCCTGCTATTCTTAACAGAATTTAAATTTGTCTCCTGGCTGTCCTGCAGTTGTCTTTGTCTGTTAAGCAAGACACCAAATGGCCTCTTTATATTCTAGTTTGCCTCTCAGAACAGTCTATTTGCTTTTGGGATAGAAAGCAGCTTGATTTAAACAATAACAGAATTATTATTCTTTCCTAACTTCACTTGAAAGTGACCATATTTATTTCATAAACAGTAACAAAAACCATATGAGTAGAATAACATAGGATTTAATAACAAATGCCACAGAGAGCATGCCCCCCTAGGAAATAAACTATTGTTTACAGTTGTCTTAAAAGATTTATTGTCCTTAATGTATCAGATAAAATATTATTAGAGCTTTGTGGCAATTATTATTATTTCAATTGTGGCTGAAAACACTCTGTCACATTGCTCTGAAATTGTCATAGATTAAATATTTTGGAAGTTTTATGGACTATAAAATTTGACTATTATATGCTACCCATTGGGTGTTACTTTTTTTAATCTTTATATTTCTCCCAATAGACCTCTAGGTTATTATGACTTATATTACTAGGATAACAATAAAGATAAATACCTTTTTAATCAGGGCATTTTACAAAGAACTATGGTCCTCAATTATCATCACACTCCAGGCAAATAGGCTCAGATACTATTAAATTGACTATGGGGCCCAAACCTTAACCTATTTAAATTCATTTTGGCTTATTTCACAGGAACTTTTGCTAAGAAATACACCTTAGCCGTAACATTAGTCCTCCTGTTGCACTCTATCCTCTCAACTCTTAAATGCTTCATATGCAACCATCCATCTAACACTGAATGGTCTTATTTCAGCCAGATCCATAAAAGTGCACAGGAAGAGCTGTTTGACCTGTATGACATCATATTTGACTTGTATGATATCGTGACCTGTATATTCCATACTGAAGACCAGAAAATACTAAGAGCAAAAAATCGTCATTTTTGATAGTGACAGAGAGTAGCACAAAAAAAAAAATCCACTTTTCCTATTTTAGGAAAATTGGCAAAGGTTACACATTATCTCTAACACCCTCTCTCAAAACCTATAACCCTCAATTCTTCCTTCCAACACTCTCTTTTACCAAATCTCCATTTCATAGAAAGTTCCCAGATTTTAGAACAATGAAGTATTTTTATGGACATTAGAAATTAAACCATGGGGGATCAGCAGATTGCATAATGGTTACATTATTGGACTTCCACGTGGTTGACCACGGTTCAAGTCCTGGACCCAGTGACTTAAAACTCAGGCCAGGTACATGTGTGTGCATTCCCAAAATCCCAAGGAGAAGTGATTGTGGTATGGCCATCTTCCCTGGGGGATGATTTCTCACTTGTGTCTCTCTATCTCTCTGGCAAGTGCACACATTCCATAGCAAAAATCTCACTCAGGAAAAAAAAAAAAAGAAGAAGAAGAAGAAGAAAAGAAGTTAAACCACGGCAGACAAACACAAGTTGCTCATTTTATGTGTATCTTTTATAACTCCTTCTGAGCATAGTCTAAACAACACTAAAATAAATAAATAAATAAATAAATACATAAATGTTTTAATTATAAGGGATGGGGGAACCAACAGATGGTGTAATGGCTATGTCACTGGACTCCCATGTAGTCGATCACGGTTCCAGTCCTAGACCCGGTGGCTTAAATTGACGCCAGGCATGTGTATATGTGTGCCCAAGATCCTGAGAGAAAAATGGAAGAGAAGGGATTGCGGTGTGGCAATCCCCCCCGGGGGGGTGATTGGTTGATTTTTTTCTCTCTCTGTCTTTCTGGCGAGTGCATGTGCCCAATAGCAAAAACCTCTCAAAAAAAAAAAAAGAAGAAAGAAAAAAACATGAAAAATAAGCAGATGCAGAAATAATAACAATATTAACCCTGGTTACATTATCAAAATATAAACAATAATTCCTAAATACTTCCTAAATTTGTTTATAAAAAAATTAAGTAAAATGAGCACACTATAATAATCATGAATTTAGAATAAGATGATTCCTTTTCTACAGGCAGTAGTTAAATGTTTTATTTATTTTATTTAAAATAAAATGTTTTATTTTCTTTTATTTAAATTACCTTTTGATAAACCTTTTATATTTCTTATCATCTATACAGTATTTACTTACATCCTAGAATATGATACAGATCTAAATGTAATCACATAGACCAAATAACTATCCTAATCAAATAAATTTTCTGCGTAAGTTGTGTGTGTGTGTGTGTGTAGTTTTCAAACTATTGCAGTTCCGCCTAGAATAATAAATTCCAAATTCCACTAGGACTGAATAACCACTAGGGGGTGACCAAGCATCATTTTCTTTTCTTCTCTTGTTCTGGTTACAAATAATATTTACATTATATTAACATCATATATATGCTTTAATATTAATTAACTAATTAATATTCTTAAAGATTTTCCATTACTAGACTTGTTTAAACAAATTCAAAATCAATACAGATTAGTCAGAGAAGTTTAAAGATTACTAAATCTTCCATTTGCTTAGTTCAAACAAAATATTTTATTGTGTTAGTAATCTTCTTAAAATCTGAATAAAGGACAAGTTGGAGGTCAGAAGGTGGCATGATGGTTAAGGCACTGGATTCCCACGTGGCCAATCATGGTTCAAGTCCCAGGCAGCTTGAAAATCACATCTGGTGCATGTGCATGCACAAGTGTGTGCATGTCCAAAAACCCAGGAGAAAAATAGAGGAAAAAGTATTGTGGCATGGCCATCCCCACTAGGGGGTGATTTCTCATTTTCCCTTTCTGTTTCTATCTCTCTCCAGCATGTCCACACACCTTACAAGGGAAAAAAATATCTGAATAAAGGGCAAGTATAAACTATGAACTGTATACTCTACCAATTATATTAGTCAGGGTTCTCCAGGAAAAACAGAATCAAAAGGAAATATATTTTTAAGAGATTTATTGATAAATGGGAATGCCTAGAGCTCTGTTAAGCTCAGCAACTATGTTGGTCTAATGGTGAGACCTAGGCATATGTTATTGAGAATTTTTAAAATTACACTTCTTAAAGACCTTCTATACCACAACTGGATTTCTGTGCTAAGAATGGAAATCTGCAAGCTGGTGATCCAATGAGCTGGTGATGCCATTCAGTCCATATACAAAGTCCAGAGAACCAGGAGTAACACTGCCCAGACTGAGGCAAGACAACACAGATGTCCCAGCTCAAGCAATAATGGTAGGAAGAGAAAAGTGGTGGTCATTTTTTTGAAAAATTATTGTTTCTTTAATTTCTTTTATCATTTTTGTCATCAATATTATTTGCTACAGGGCATGTGCACTTACCAGAGAGAAACAGAGAGAGAAAATGACAAAGCAAGCCACCAGGGAGTCCAGCACCTTAACCACCACACCACCTGCTTGCCCCCAAAAAGTGGTGAATTCACTCTTCCATTTTTAAAGATTTATTCAGGCCCTCAGTGGATTGGATAATGCTCACCCACATTGGGGAGAGCAATCTACTTTACTGTGCCTTCTAACTCAAATGTTAGTCACATCTGGAAGCACTGCCACAGACACACTAGAAATAATGTTTAATGTGGGCACCCCTTGGCACAGCCAAGGTGACTCATAAAATTAACCATCACAAGAACTAAATTTGTTATTCCTTCTGCGATTGTGTGTTACATGAATCAACCACAATTTGGAAAATAAAATATGTGATTCTGAAAACAGTGAGTCTTCATGTTTCTTAACATTTGAAAAGCTGTGTGCTCACGTAAAAATAACTAATAAGAAATAAGTCTATTTTGAGAAAAGTAATTGTTGGCATACATTTAAATTTTTGTTTTATTTTACTTTATCCTGAAGTTTATTCTGAGATGTCCCAATAAAATATATATTAATTAGCACAAGTAAAATGATAATAGTGTAATTTTATAGTATAGTTATTGTTAGGACTTAAAAGAAAATAGTTTTAATGCTCAAAATTTTGAAGTGTATTTAAAAATCTGGGAAAACACAGATTATCTATTGACACCTCTAAAACACTGAGAAACTATACAATATAAAAGTGCTTAAGTTACAAAAATAGATGACTATTTATTATGTAGCTCAATGACAACAGAAAGAGAAGAAGTTTTTAAAAAGTTTTAAAAAGTATTTACTGGGCCAGAAAATGACATGGTGGCTAATGTGACTGGATACCACATGGCCTACTGTGTGGTTTGAGTCCCAGAACTGGGGATTTTAAAAAACACATTGTGCATCTATGCAGGTGTACCCAAGTTTCTAAAAAAAAAAAAAAGGAAGGAATGGAGCAGAAATTGTGACGTGACCATTCCTCATGGGGAGAGGGGAAGGCTTTTTCACTTTCCTTCTATCTTGCTTTCTGTCTTTGGTGACTGTATATACTCTGGCAAAATCTTTTTTTTTCTTCCTTTTTTCTTTTTTTTGGGGGGAGAGGTTTTTGCTATAGGGCACATGCACTCGCCAGAAAGGCAGAATGAGACAGAGACAGAAAGCAAAAAATCATCTTCCGGAGGGATGGCCACGCCGCAATTCCTTCTCCATCATTCTCTTCTCAGGATCCTGGGCTTGCACGCACACTCACCTAGTGTGAGTTTAAGCCAGCGGGTCCAAGACTCAAACCATGGTGAACTACATGGGAGTCCAGTGACACAGCCATTACGCCATCTGCTGGTCTCAACTCTGGCAAAATCCAAAAGAAAGAAAAAGTACTTTGATTCATGAAACAGACTATTCTAAATAAGCAAGCAATGATTCCTTTTATTTTTCAAACAGTGCTTCTGGAGTCAAACTATTGAGCTTTGATTAGGGCTGTCAATTGCTAATCATGTGACCCTGAAAAAACTAGTTAACCTCTCTAAATTACAATTACCTCATCCCTAAATCTGGGAGAGTAATTTCCTATCTCAGAGGATTGCTCCAAGGATTAGCTGAGATAGTGTATATTTTGCACTGTGCAGCATGCCTGGCACAGAGCTCCCACTCAAAAAATGTAGAATTATTATTACACGATGAGCTCTGCATCCTGATGAGTGGGTTGGATGAAGTACATCATTTTCACACCACTCTTACTGTCTCACAGAGTGATTATGTACTGCTATATGCCATTCCTTTCTCTCTTAGCTTTCAAATTTTCCTTCACAGGTGCCTTAAATTATCCCATTTTAAGGATTTTGGATGCTTAATTATATGTATATATACACACATATGTATATATATACATATACACATACATATATATACATATATATGTATATATGTATATACATATATACATATGTGTGTATATATACATACATATATAGTATTAGTAATAATTATAAACTCATCCTTATGGTCTGGCACTATGCAAGATTCACTGAAGGACTGAACTAAAATACAAAAACATGGTCTCTATCCTCAAAGGTGAGAGAAGAGTAGTACTCATGAAGAGAGAAATGAAGAGGAGAGGAGGAGACAGGAGGGGAGGCAAAGAAACAAGAGGAGAGAATAGAGGAAGTAAAGGAGGGGAAAGGGAGAAGGAGAGAGAAAGGAAAGGGTGGAAAGCTAAATTTCCTCAGATAATTGAAAGAGGCCTAAGATTATAACCATATCCAATACATAATAAAGAGCAGTATCTATCACAGCATTCACTGTTATATTTTAATTATTTACTTAATGTCTGTAGTACTAATGCATCTTGAGGATGATTAAGGGAAAAGCCCTGACTGTTCTTTCTTCACTCCTGTATCCTTATTTTCTCACATGGTTCCTGATCAATGTGAAGGATACAAAAATATTTAAAATAATAAATGAGAACCATCTTCTTTCCTTCAAGTGACATTTTAAATCAATTTTACTTTTAGCACATTTCAAATTTATGAAACAACTAGGTAGACAGCACAGAGATTCCATATACCCTATTTCAGGTTTTCTGATTATTAATATTTTGTGGAACAGGTTACCATTAGTGAGGCAACATCAATGAACTATTATTAACTGAAGTCCATACTTTTTTTTAGATTTCCTTAGTTTTTACTTAGTTCTTTGTTCCAGAATTCCATCCAGGAAAACACATATCATGTAGTCCTCATGACTTCTTCGGCTTCTATTCTCTGTGACAGTTTTTCAGATTTTCCTTCTTTAAAAAAGTTGAAAGTTTTGAGGAGTAAGAGACAGGTATATTTTACAATGTTCCTCAGTTGGGGTTTTGTATGCTGTTTCTTATTATTACTTTTGGGTTATGGATTATAAAGAGGAGGATCACAGAGGTAAAGTGCCATTTCATCACATCATATAAAGGGTACATACAATCAATGACTTATCACTGCTGATGTTGACCTTGACATCAACCTGGGATAAGGAAGTGTTTACTGGTTTCTCCACTCTAAAGCCGCTTTGTTTTTAGGTTTTGGTGATATTTCATATTCATATTTTATATCTGTGATTTTATATACTTTGTGTTGATTTTTCATTTTGTCTTTTAAAAATATCTTAGTTCTCTTACTTCTACATCTTTTGGAGCACCCTCATATAGACCTCTTCCTAGCTGTAAAATAATTAGAAACAGTAAAGAGAAATACATGGGCTGGTGGTCATGGCCTTCACCATTATTCTTTCTTTAGTCCACTTACTCTAGCTTTTGGAATACTGATGACTCTTGCCAGCCACTCAAAGTTTGTATCAGGCAAGAGAATTGAGAGGGGTGATAAGGAAGAGGGAAGAGAAGGTGAGAGGTAAAAAGATGGACACTAGGGACCAGCAGTAAGCGTAATGGCTATGTTGCTGGACTCCCATGTAGTCGACCGCGGTTTGCGTCCCGGACCCGGTGGCTTAAAACTCACGCCAGGCGCGTGCGCGTGCATGCCCAAGATCCCAAGAGGAGAGTGGAGGAGAAGGGATTGCGGCGTGGCCATCCCCCCTGGGGGGGTGATTTCTCGCTTTCTGTCTCTCTGTCTCTCTCTGTTTGGCGAATGCACGCGCCCTATGACAAAAAAAAAAAAAATGGACACTAAAGGGGGAACTCTGCCATTGAAAGACTATCAGAGACAAATGTAATTTTTAGAGTATAAGGGTGGCATACTGACCTCACTCCCAAAATTATGTCCATGTCCCAGTCCCTGGAAATTGTGACTTTTTTTTTTTTTTTTTTTTTTTTTTTTTTTTTGGAGAGGTTTTTGCTATAGGGCGCAAGACAGACAGAGACAGAGAGACAGAAAGCGAGAAATCACTCCCCAGGGGGGATGGCCACGCCGCAATCCCTTCTCCTCCATTCTCCTCTCAGGATCTTGGGCATGCACGCACACGCGCCCGGCGTGAGTTTCAAGCCACCGGGTCCAGGACACGAACCGCGGTCAACTACATGGGAGTCCAGTGACATAGCCATTATGCTAACTGCTGGTCCCGTGAACATTTTGATATTATTAACATTAAAATTATCCATGCAGTTGTGATTATGTTATGAATCTTAAAATAACGAGAACATTTTGGATTATCCAGCTAGGGCCTAAATTTAATGATAAATGTCCTTATAAAAGACACAAAGGAGAAAGTCATACAGAAGCACATACTGGAGCAATGAAAGGAACAGGTTTTCCCTGGAGCCCCCAGAGGAAACACTGCCCTGCAAAATTTCAGACATCTAGCCTCCAGAACTGTGAGAAAATAAATTTTTCTGGTTTCAAACCACTCAGATTATGGTAATTTTTCATGGCAGCCCTAAAAATTTAATGCATGGGGACTTTTTTTTCAAATGATCACCATTACCAAGAAAGAATAAATGACTGTAGCTAGAAAAAAGATTTATGTAAGAAATGGTTAATGAACAGCTTTCCAGTTGGATAGCAGTGATCTAATTCAAGTACGGGTGATATTTGGGTTCTCTATAGAGCTCACAGATCTTCTTAGGTTTTGTTTTTATGTAGATTGTTAGTGCTACA
Organism: Tupaia tana; assembly: GCA_026018925.1. Classification (NCBI taxonomy): domain Eukaryota; kingdom Metazoa; phylum Chordata; class Mammalia; order Scandentia; family Tupaiidae; genus Tupaia; species Tupaia tana. The sequence goes on from JAKSZU010000008.1 coordinate 34,141,065, forward strand.
GAACAAGTGGAACTGACTTAAGTTTCACAATTTAAGGAATTGATTTCTTCACCTGTTCTTTTTCATAGTTCCCTCACATTTTGTAAAAACTCATTTTCTATGGCCTCATCCTCCCACAAGGTCAGCTAGAGGTGGCAGTGCATGTGCTTCTAGATAAACTGCTAATGCTGTGCTTATCACGCTTGTGTACTGAATATATATGCTACTCAGATTTCTCAATTATTGGATTTCAAGTCGAAATTGGAATTTACAAGATGCCTCCATGGTCTGGTAGTTAAGGCAACCGTATGCCACATGGCTGGGAGTGTGACCAAAATACTTGAGAAACAAGCTGGGTATGTGACCAAAATCCTTCAAGGAGAGATGGAGAAGAATCTGCAACATGACCATACCCTATGTGGCGTACTTTCTACTGTCCCTCTCTCTCTGTCTTTCTCTGGAGAACACACGTGCTCTCTACAAAAAAAAAAAAAAAAAAAAAAAAAAAAAAAAAAAAAAAAAAAGAAATTGGAGTGTATAAAACTAATAATAAATTATTATGTGTAGGGCATTCTGTTAGGTGTTCACCTATATGTATTTCATCTTTTTTTTCTGTCTGCTTTCAAGATTCTTTACTGGCCTGGTTTTCATCAGTTTGGTTAGGATTTATTTCAGTTTTCTGTTCGAAAATGTTCATTAGATTCTTTTCTATAACTTCTGTTTCTCTACTAAGACTTTATCTTTTTATTTGATATAGTACTCATTTTTATTTCTTTAAGTATTGTTCTATCGGTTGCTACAAAGACTTAAGCATTTTCAACGTTTGGGTCATCTCAGGTTAGTACCTGTTGAAAGACTTTTCCCATAAATTTTTTTAATTTTCTCATTTTTTTAATGTTAAGTAACTGGATTCAGCACCCACCCCCCATTCTATTGTACACTTTCTGTGACTGAGTGGGTTTTCAGAGCCAAGTGGCAAGAGAATGGAGGAAAACAAAACAAAAACAATGGGAATTTCTCCTCTACTACTGTTCCAAACACAGTTCCTTAGTCAGAAAGACTCTTCAGGGATGTAGGTGATTTCTAGTAGCTGCTACTGCCCTCCCACTTTGGGATTATAGCCTCAGGACAGGAGCTTGTCTGCAGGGGGGCCCACCAAAGGAAAAATATTCCCTACTCTTTTTATTGCATGGAGGCCTGCTTCTCACACCTCAAGCCACAAATAAAGTCCTTTTCTTAAAGCTATTTTTTTTGCCCATACTGGTATGCAGTTCTAAGATTCAGGCTGCCTTTGAGTTCAGGCCACAAGGTTAAAAAAAAAAGAAAACAAACAGGAAATTCACTGCCAGATTGCCTGATCAGTGTCTTCCCCACACCCCAATTAACCTGCTACCACTTATTTTTTCTCCAATCTTTAGATGTTTGCTCTATGCTTTCAGACAAGGGATTTTAATTGGATTTAGTGGGAAACAGAGGGCAAAATGTTCAAACTTCATCTTAACTGGGACTGGATCATCATAATGTTCTGTTTTGTTTTCAGAATTGTCTGTTTAATTTTATTTGCCATTATAATTATTATTATTATTATTATGAAGAGGTTTTTGCTATAGGGCACGTGTGCTTGCCAGAAAGACAGAGATCAAGAGACAGAAAGGGAGAAATCACCTCCCAGGGGGGATGGCCACACTGCAATCCCTTCTCTTCCATTCTCCTCTCAGGATCTTGGGCACACATGCACATGCGCCCGGAGTGATTTTAAGCCACCAGGTCCGGGACTGGAACCATGGTTGTCTATGTGGGAGTCCAGAGACATAGCCATTATGCCAACTGCTGATCCTGGTTTTCAGTTTTCTAATATCCATAGGATGTATTAAACGTTACCACTTTAGTCCATCTTCTCCAATGTTTACCCTCTAACTAGGCAAACATATTTTAAATGCCATTCTATTTTATATTTCACATTCCTACAAGTCAGTTTAAAATGGTCTAGAGAAATGATACTCAACTGTGTAAGAGTGAACCATTGATTGAGATGTGAAAAGTCTTCTAAGTCATTTGACTATTTTAAAAGTTCTCTTCGGAAATATATATAAAACAACAAAGAACAAACACTTACTTTTTTCACTTTTATGCATGTATTTTTAAAATTTGAAGTCACAATTTAATTTTAAATAGAGCTTTGCAATGGTAAGAAAAATGCATTTGATTCCTGAACTGCCGATATTTGTGTAGCAGCAGCATATTTTTTTTTTCCCAATGCTTAAAATAAAAATTTAGAGCTAGCCAGTAGTGTGGTGGTTAGGATGTTTGGGTCCCACACGGCTGACAGCAGAATTCGAGTCCTGGACCTAGTAGCTTGAAAAGCACACTAGGCATGTGTGTGTGTGTGTGTGTGTGTGCCCAATATCCCAAAAGGAGGGAGAAATGGAGGAGAAGGGAATATAGTGTGACCATTCCTCATGAGGGAGTACTTTCTTAGAGAGTAAGAAACTTACTTTCTTGTGAGAGTATGCATCCTCTGGCAATTCTTTTTATATATTTTTTAAATTTATATTTTCTCTATAGGGTGTGTGCACTCACCAGAGAGACAGAGAGCCAGAAAGCGAAAAATCCCCAAACCACAATGCCTTCTCTTCCTCTCGGGATTTTGGGCATGATACACATGAGCCCAGCATGAGTTTCAAGCCACAGGGTTGAGGACTTGAACCACGGTCAATGACATGGTAGTCTAGCAAGGGTAACCATTATGCCATATGCTGGTCCCATTCTCTGGCAAATTTTTTCAAAGGTCAAAATTTAATTGCTCCTCACAACCAAATTAAGGATCTTTTTTTTTTCTTTTCTTTTTTTTTTTTTTTTTTTGGAGAGGTTTTTGCTATAGGGCACGTGTGCTCACCAGACAGACAGAGAGAAACAGAGAGACAGAAAGCAAGAAATCACCCCCCAGGGGGGATGTCCACACCGCAATCCCTTCTCCACCACTCTCCTCTCGGGATCTTGGGCACACACGCACACGCGCCTGGCGTGAGTTTAAGCCACCGGGTCCAGGACTCAAACCGCGGTCGACTACATGGGAGTCCAGTGACATAGCCATTACGCTAACTGCTGGTCCCCCAAATTAGGGATCTTTATAGTAATCTTCAACTATGTCTTTAAAGTATCACGATCTGAAATTTTATTTTCAGTATGCTATTCTTTTAAGTTTTTATAAATCTACTATATATGTAGATTTTATGGGAATAGCATTTAGGGAATCAAGAGTCTGACTCCCATATTGGGATCACCATGGAGCATGGGGAAGAGATCAAACACTAGGGTAAAGTTAATCATTTTAGAGGATGTCTTAGGAGTCACATATGATCAAAGGAATATATAATCTGTAAATTTGACTTTGTATAGAAGAGAATGTTCAATTTAAGTAAGCTCCCGAAAGATAGGTCGACCTCAGATGGATCAGTTTTGTTCTACAATTGTGTAAAAGCTGTTATGCTGCAGTTTTCACAGAATTATTGGACAAAGTGCTCATTATCCAGTTGGAGCATGAAAGTAATTTTGCAATTTCTTTCTGCTGTTGTTTTTAAGGAAGAGTTATAAAGTGGTTGTTATGAAGATGCTATGCTCTATACAGAGAAAACAATTCAATACAAATTTTAACAGCAACAGATAATTTTCATTTCTATTGTGGCATTTTAATGTCCATTTTTCAAGGAAATAATTTAAACCTTATCTTTAATTTGAAAACAAATTGTAATTTAATTTAAATTTCTTGGCTACATTGGACGAACTAGGATATCTTTGGAAGTGAGAATAGTAAAAAGAATATCTGAAATCCCTAGTATTTAGCCTCAAGATGTATATTCTACATGCCCAAATCTAGATCCAATCGTATTTACTTTTTTACTCTGGGGAAATAGGAAGCATAAATGCTATACTATTTCAATGCTAGATGCAAAAATATTCCTAAATCAAACCTGTAAGTCTTAGTTAAAAACTTTTTTTTTTCTCAAGTTTTTGGTATATGGCATGGGTGCTCACTAGAGAGACAGAGAGAAACAGAGAGAGAGGGAAAGTGAAAAATCACTCCCCCCCACCTCAAGAGGTGGCCAGATGCAATCCCTTCCCCTCCATTCTCCTTTTGGGATTTTGGGCATGCCTGCGCATGTACTTGGTGTGTTTTTCAAGCTACCAGTCCAGGATTCAAACTGCAGAGTCTGCTATTTGAGAGTCAGCACCTAAACCACCATAGCACCTGCTGGCCCAGTTAGGAACTTTTTAAAATGGTTATTAATTTCTTTCTTCCATGAGCAAGAAAGAAAAAGAATGATACAGATAAAAATAGCACCCCTCAAAGAATTTTGACGCCTTGACCTACTCCCAGCTTCGGCCAAATCCAGATCACAGAAATACCCGGTACACTCAAAGAGGTCACAGAGCATAAACATAGAACCTTTCCTCGTGGGTCAGTCCAGAAAAGTGCCATGTTTTACTGCTGCATCACCATTCAGCCCCTCAGGTATAACAAAGTTTAAAGAATGAGAGACTACTGACATTTGGAACAAAGGACCTTGGAGCTATCCATGACATTATGCTAGATAAGGAAATGTTTATTGAATATTCACTTTTTCATTTTAAACCAAAAACACAGCTTGATGTAGGATAGAATAACACTTAACACTAGTTCATTAAATTAGCTCTACTATCTATCTATAAAAGGGTCTTAGGTGGAACCAGCAGGTACCGTGGTGGTTAAGGCGCTGGACACTCTCATATGGCAGTCCATGGTTCAAGTCCTGGACCTGGTGGCTCACTTTCTCACTTTCTCTTTCTCTCTCGGTGTCTCTCTCTGGTCAAATTAAAATGAATGAATAAATAAAATTAATAAATATTTCTTTAATTAAAAAAAAGGGTCTTAGGTAAGGTTCCTTAGAAGCAGAGACTGAGTATTATTGTTGAATTTATTTATTGAAAGATGGCTCTTCTTGAATGAAGAAAGTAGGACAGGAAAAGAAGGGTAAGCAGGAATGTAATCTTATCTGAAGATTGTCTTGAGTCATCCTAAAGCAAAGGAACCAGACTGCCAGTGAGCTAGGAGCTTCCCAGAGAAGGTCATGTCTGTAACCTCTCAGGAATAGCAGTACCCCTTATAAGGATGGCAATTCTTTGGGGAAGGAAGTAGTTATGGATAGTCAGCCAATACTCTCCATACTGGAGGGTGGATATACTTTCCAGTAAAAGGAATTTTAGAAAGTCAATGGCAACCTTTGAAATCATTGATGTTCATAAAAATAGAAGTCAAAAAGGTTTAAGGGCTCTCTTATTTTTAAAGAAATTTCAAATAATTTTCAAAGAATGACTAACATTCACTATAGTCTTTTATAGTATTTTAATTCTTTGAAAATTAGAGTTCCTTAAAATATCTGCAAATATGTTTCTGCAAATACTAATATTTTATTATACAAAACTTCTCTTTACTATAAAAATATGAAGTTTATTATGTTTTTAAAATAGAGCAAAAGGATATTCTTTAGCCTTCTTGTTGACCATATTCGCTGCTAAGAAACACAAATGTACATACACAAATGTATACAGCCTTAAGTAACTCTTCATCTCTTAGAAACAGCAAACAAACAATTATGGGAACAGAGTGATAAATTAGATAGCTGCTGTTCAAAATGCATATTTTAGTACATATTCTAAGTAAGAAGTAAATAATTAAGTTGAATGGTATATTTCTGATGTAAAAACTACAAATAAGCAACTTTCCTAAAAAGATAGATTTGCAAAATGAGCACTTGTATGATCTTTAATGACAGATAATTCTAATTACATGTGTATCCACAATGAAAAGTAGAGCTTTGTTTTGTAGTTTTACCCATTTGTTCTTAAAGCAAAACCAAGTAATTAATTATATTAGTGATTAGCATATGTTTATAAGGTGAATTTTCAGATAGCTGTTTTCCATTGAAAGTCAGCCCCAGGAACTAGAGTATCTAATCATTGTTTTAAGAAAGAGAGCCAAGGGACCAGCAGTTAGCGTAATGGCTATGTCGCTGGACTCCCACGTAGTTGACCGCGGTTCGAGTCCCGGACCCGGCGGCTTAAACTCACGCCGGGCGCGAGTGCGTGCGTGCCCAAGATCCCGAGAGGAGAATGGAGGAGAAGGGATTGCGGCGTGGCCATCCCCCCTGGGGGGTGATTTCCTGCTTTCTATCTCTCTGTCTCTCTCTGTCTGTCTGGCGAGCGCACGCGCCCTATAGCAAAAACCTCTCCAAAAAAAGAAAAAAAAAAAAAAAAAAGAAAGAGAGCCAAAAGGCTTTAAGACCATTAAGAAGTGCCAAGATATTCATTTAGGTGATTTATAACAGGAGACTTTTCATTCTTTGTCCTTAGTGTCAATACTCTGACATCATCATCATCATTATGTAATGCTTATTTGCAATACTTTAGAGGACCTAGGAAGCTGCTGATTAATAATAAAGTAAGAGGAAAAGGAGTCTCTGTATATTTCTCTCTATTTTCTGTTTTTCTTCCTCCAGGAGGAGCATCTGAAAACCATTGGCTTTCCTGGTAATAATAGGCAAAACTGAATGAAGCTGAAGTTCACAGTTTCTTAAAACAGATCTGGACATTGGTGTGTACTCAATGTTTCACAGTTGGTTAGCAACATAAAGACATTAGTTAAAATAGTTTTTGTTGTCCTCTTCCTTCTGTATTTAAATCACCTCTGTTTTCTTGGGATTAGATTAGGCTGCAAATACAAAATAATCCTCTTTACTACCCTCTAAAAATGAAAAAGAAAAAAGAAAAGAAAAGGAAAAAACTGATAAAAATAAAATTATTTCAGTCTTCTGTATAAGTCTAGAAGTTCATGGTTCAGGTGCCAGAGATCCAGGTTTCCTCTGACTTTTAGTTCTTTTATAAATGAACTCCATTCCCAAAGTCAATGTATGCTCCATGATGGCTATTTCAGCCGCAGTTATCATGTTTATACGCCAGCCATAGGAGAGAACAAAAAGAAGGAAAATGGCAAAGTCGCTTTCTTTCTCTCTTGAATACTTAAAATCACCACATGTAGGAGCCAGCAGGTACTGTAGCAGTTAAGGCACTGGATCCCCACATAATCAATCATGGTTCAAGTTCTAGACCCAGCAACTTGAAAATCACACCAAGCACATGTTTGTGCATTCCCCAAATCCCCAGAGGAGAACAAGAAGAGATTGAGGTGTGGCCATCCCTTCTGGGGTGTTATTCTCGCTTTCTCTTTCTCAGTCGGTCTCTCTCTGTCTCTCTCATAAATACATGTTTCATAAGGTAATCCCCCTCCCCCCAAAAATATATATATATATTACCAATACCTAACTAAGGCTATCTAATGGGAAAAGAGGTTGGGGAATATACATTTTATTCTACAGCCATGTGCTAAACTAAAATATGAGAGATACATACTATAATGAGATTTAAAAAAAGAGAGAGAGAATGTATAGAATAGCTAGCAGTCTCCTCTCACCCTCCCATTTTTGCTAAGGGTCTCCTATTGTTCAGACCTCCAATGGATTCATGCCTTATCCTGGTCATGCACACCAAAGCCCTATTTTTCCACACCAACCTATTTACATGCCTGCCTCCAGTACTAATGCCAATCAAAGACCTGCTGCAGTTGCCAGTTGCACTACAAATCTAGTTAGTAGATAGATAGTGTTTCAAATCAAGGTATGAAAGCCTACAATGTAGATTATCCAAGGGACAATTTTGTCTTTAAAACTAGAAATGTAGCTTATCTTTTGTCTACCCACTTGCCACCCCAGTTGTTTTGTCTTCTAGAGGGAATACAATTAATAGATTAGCATCACTGTAAATTTTCTAGACACCAAACTTCCTCTGGAAAATCAACCCTCTTACATTCACCATCATTAATCGCATATACTTTTTTCTGGTAAATGCAGCATTGCAAAAAAAATAACAAAACTTGTCACCATAATGTATGTTAAAGTTTTCAAATGCTAAATTAATTGTCAATTATTACGATTGATTAAATAGGAAATAGGGGGAAAGAAGTTCAAATTTATACTGTTATCTTTTCTGATATTAAACTACGTTGCATTTCAAGAATAAACTCTATAAAATAGTTATTTGGTTGGATAATATTTTAATTAGTACATTCATATTACATATTATATTATTATTTATCATACTATCATGTTATATATTATTATATAATCACATATAATATATATTATTAGAAGTGAGATAGTCATGTAAATTTTTATGCATATTGTATTGCCCTTATATCACCTGAAATAAAGATTTATTACTTTTAGAAAATTAATTACAAGTTTTTCTTCTTTTGTATGGAACAACCTAAATATAGTAGAGATTATCTTTGCCATAAATGCTCGATGAAACTCACCTACAAATCTTTCCCTGAAGAGGAGAAATGTTTTGGTGATTTTGAATTCATAAACAGTTTTCATTCTAGTAAAGTTTATTCTAATCCTATTTTTTTAATTTTATCAAGAATGATATACATATCTTCTGCATGTTTATATTTATGAGAACAAAGCTGTTCATAGTATCATCTTACCTGTAAATCTTTTATGAGAAAATACACTTCTATTTAGAGATTTTTTTTTTTTCTGAGAGAGGTTTTCGCTATAGGGTGCATGTGCTCACCAGACAGACAGAGAGAGACAAAGAGACAGAAAGCGAGAAATCACCCCCCAGGGGAGATGGTCACGCCACAATCCCTTCTCCTCATTCTCCTCTCGGGATCTTGGAAATGCACGCACACACGCCCAGCGTGAGTTTTAAGCCACCGGGTGCAGGACGTGAACCGCGGTCGACTACGTGGGAGTCCAGCAACATAGCCATTACGCTAACTGCTGGTTCCCTAGAGATGGTTTTTGAATAACTGATTATAAGCAGAAAATTAAAGTTGAATTCCTAATATCAGTATAAATGTGACCTTCCTATGGATCAAAATCTTAATTAGGAAAAACATAAAGTATAACACTAATAGAAAAATGTGTAAGTAAATACCCTCATAACCTAGAGATGAAGAGAACTTCAATACAAATTTACATGCACAATTCATAAGGAAAATATGTTGATGGATTTGACAGAGCTAAAGTTAAAGACTTCTATTCAATGAAACAACATAAACAAATTTATAAAGTATTTGACAAATTACAAAAAGGTTTTTTTTTTTTTAAATAATCAAAATTAGGGACCAGCAGTTGACATAATGGCTATGTTGCTGGACTCCCACGTAGTCGATCGCAGTTCCAGTCCCGGACTGGTAGCTTAAACTCATGCCAGGTGTGTGTGCGTGTGGGCCCAAGATCCCAAGAGGAGAATGGAAGAGAAGGGATTGCAGTATGGCCATCCCCCCGGGGGGTGATTTCTTGCTTTCTGTCTCTCTGTCTCTCTTTGTCTTTCTGGTGAGCACACATGCCCTATAGCAAAAAACTCTCAAAAAAATATCAAAATTAGTAAGGGATTAATATCTAGAATATACAAATAATGTATAAATCCTTAAGAAAAATATGAGAATTCCAATATAAAAATGATAAAACTAAGCTATACATTAAAAGCCAAATCTGAATTTGGAAGTATGTAAACAGATGGCCCCTCTTGATTCTCAACAGACTGGCAAATATTAGCAGTAAGCTAGTTCTTAATGAAATAGGAAGATGATTATTCTGTATACTGCTTATCGGAGTATATACTAGTATACCCATAGAGAACAATCTGGACACACTTAATGGAAATGAATGTGATCCAGTAATCTATTCCAGGGATGCATCCCAAAGACACTTGAGCTCTGGTTCATAAGGGGACAGGCACAAAGATGTTCATTGTACCAGCAGCTTAGAGGCAACCTGGTGCCCATCATTAAAGGAATGGGTAAGAAAGATGCATGCATACAGTAAAATACTACACCGCATTCAGAGGCAATTAACCAGTGTTACAATAGCATTGGAAAATTTCTAAATGAATGTCAAAACATGAATATTAATTTAAAAATTAAATTATAATGAATTAGAATTTTTTTTTATTTTGGAGAGGTTTTTTTGCTATAGGGCGCGTGCGCTCACCAGACAGACAGAGAGAGACATAGAGACAGAAAGTGAGAAATCACCCCCCCAGAGGGGATGGTTACGCCACAATCCCTTCTCCTCCATTCTCCCCTCGGGATCTTGGGAACGCACGCACACACGCCCAGCGTGAGTTTTAAGCCACCGAGTGCAGGACGTGAACCGCGGTCAACTACGTGGGAGTCCGGCAACATAGCCATTACGCTAACTGCTGGTTCCCTATGAATTAGAATTTTAAAATTGCAAATAGAATGAAAAACATGGTAGAATGCTATTTGTGTAAAGTAAAAACAGATCCATATACTATACAGTGCTATGTATGTTTCAAGGAATCACACATATCCAAAGACAGCTATAAGCTTAAAACATAATGCAATAGAATGGTATCTACGGTGAGGAGACTGGTAAACTGGGTTAAAAATGAATGATAAAGGACCAGCAGATGGCATAAGGGTTACATCGCTGGACTCCCACATAATCGACCACAGTTTGAGTCCGAGACCCAGTGACTTAAACTCATGTGTGCCCAAGATCCTGGGAGGATAATGGAGAAGAAGGGTTTGTGGGATGGCTATCCCCCCCAGGGAGTGATTTCTTGCTTTCTGTCTCTCTGGTGAGTGCACATGCCCTATAGCAAAATCTCTCTAAAAAATATGGATGATGAAGGGAAAAATAATAAAAAATGGAAAAAAAGAAGATACTTTTGTATGATAGTTATGTCCTATACACTAGGAAGTAAAATAACACACTGCACCTGAGATTGAAATTATATAAATTTTGGGCCACTAGGTGGCATGGTGATTAAGGCACTGGATTCCCTCATAGCCAACCATGGTTCAGTGCTGGACCTAAAGGCTTGAAAATCATGCCAGGCACATGTGCATGCATGGTCAGAATCCCAGGAGGAGAATGGAGGAGAAGGAACTGTGGCGTGGCCGTTCTCCCCTTCAAGGTGATTTCTCTCTTTCACTCTCAGTCTCTCTGTTTCTCTTTAGCTATCACATGTGCCCTATGGCAAAACAGACACACACACATTTTATGTCCTTAATGCCTATTCTCTGTAACTTAAACAGGATAAAAGCTTACATGAACAAAATATATTATAAATACTCTCTCCCTGCTTCTTTACATCTTTACTAACTCAGAATACCTTAGGTTTACATTATTTTTTTAAGGGGGCCCTATACCAATGTTATCTCCACCAGTGATTTCTACCTATTCCATGACCCTCAAGATAGAATTTAAGTTCTATAGAATCTTTTAAATTGTTCCATTCATGTAAATGTTTTCCTGAAATAAATTGCTTTTATAAGTTGTGCTATGACATCGAAGACTTACTAATTTACAGCATCTTTTTGCTCTGTTTTATGTCTTTCTCAGGACTTTCTCTACCAGATGGTAACTTACTAGAGATCAGAGAGATCTAATATTTCTTGTCATACCTAGCATTGCACACATAGAGAAACTCAGTAAATTGTTAGACTAATAGATTTTCAGTTGGAATTGAAAATCAATTTAGAATTATGATGGCAATGAACAGGTAAATGGGATTATAACTAAAGGTTTAAAATTTTATATTTTTGCATTTGGAAATTAATTTTGAAAGTGGAGGAGAATAGAGGTTCCTTGGAATTGGAGTTCTTTTTAGAACTAGGGAAGAATAGAGATAAAATAATACCTATCACACTGTTAGTGGACTATCACTCCAGTCAATGAAGCAGATGAAATTTGCTTTAGATTCCTCTCCTTTTCAAAACTTAATTTCCTTTTGTTGGTCTTTTCTTGTCTAGGACATCATTCCCTCAATGAATCTCTACCTTTGACAGCTTACCTATTTTTTCTTTCTAATCATTCCAGGCTATGATGAACTATTACAATTGTTTTATCTGAATACTTAAATAATTGTTATTGCCAGAAAACATGTGCTCTTGCTCAGAGAGAAAGCACCCCTGATTGGATGAAGTCACACCATAATCTTTTTTCCTTTATTTCTCCATCTTATCAGGAATTAAGTATGCATACACAAGTGCTGGCATTGTTTTCCAAGTCACGGGGACTGAAATTTTCACTACCATTGGCCATTGGTATCAGCTCCCAATGCATAGTGCTGGTTAACACTGTGCTATGGGGCCAGTACAATAATTGTGTCTTTATTTCAATTTAAAAACTAAAAATAAGTAGTAAAAGCAAACTCAGAAGGTATTTCCTTAATCTAGAATGCTATTCAACAGCCCTTTCTCCCCATTTTTAAGGGAAATATGTTTCTTTTGTTTTTGATAAAATTTATCATTTTGTTATTATTATAAAATGTATGAGTTGATCTATATATGCTAAATTACAGTGGGCCATTCATCTGGTGGCCATGGAGGAAAGAAATGCCCTACACAGTGGAGTTGTGGACAAATTGGGCTGTGTTCTCATTGAGATTCAGAATCTGATTTAGCTGTGCTCTTCAAATGATCTGAATGAGAACCAAAGGTTGTCTTTGAAAGGGAACTTGAACTTTGTGTGAGATTCAACAGGAAGTTGGAACTTTGAAACAAGATGCTTGCTCAGCCCTTTGGAAGGTGCAGAAGAAATGTGGATCAGTTCCAGTCAATGGTAGTTGAAGGGAACAAAATGCAATGTGGAAAGAATCATAGACATGATGCTTATACAGGGATACAATATCTACACCAACAACTTACTAGAGTTCTTTTTAAAAATTTATTTCTCCGGAGGGCGAGGGTGAGAGTGGAGTTTGGGAACCCCAACAAGTCTCATACTACCATACAAACACAATCTCGGTTAGCCCAGATCACAGGCACATGAGTACATATTTGGCATGTTCAGGGAGGTCTTAGGACATGAACACAGGACCTTTCCTGTGTAGCTCCTGTTGTGATACTGCTGCACTACCACCTGGCCCCCAGCTACTTAATACTTCTGTGATCTGGACCAAGTCGATAAACACCTCTGAAACTTTGCTTTCCTTTTTGTATGATAAGGAGGCGGGAAAATTGTTCATGGATATCCATGTGTAAATATTATTATCAATATCATTCTTTATACGAGATCATTTGGCTGCTAAAAACAATTTATGTACAGAAAAGAGCTTAGAAAAGAAACTGAATTTCATTTATTTTAATAACAGTGATGACAGGGGCATAAAGCATAGGAGGTAATCAACATAATTTGTTGAATGAATGCATCAGAAAAACGTACTGAACTAGAGAGGAAGTAGTCAGAAGAAAGCACCATGACTAAAGCAACTCTCTAGCTGGCATGTGGAGGCAGAGGAAGGAATTTAGGAAGGAAGATGAATATATGTCTTCTACCCAGGAATCAGGGCCAGAGAAAAGCTGCAAGGGTTAGGAAAGTTGTAGCATAAAAGTGCTGAGAGCCCAATCTCTACACAGAAGACTAACAAGCATGTTGTAGAGAACGAAGATTCACACCAGAAACAGCTACTCAAATATACTTTAAGCAACATGTTTGCACATTTGAATTTATATTTGAAGCAGCTAGAAGACAAGATGTGGAAGGGGAGTGAAGAGTCCAATTGTCATAAGCTTTAGAGTTAGGCATATCAGAGTTTAAATCCAAACTGTCATTTACTAATGGTATAAATACTGACCAAGGGGCCAGCAGATAGCATGACTGTTGTCACTGGACTCCCACAGGGCTCACCAGAGTTTGAGTCCCAGACTTGGTGACTTGAAACTCATGCCAGGTGCATGTGTATGTGTGTCCAATCCTGGGAGAACAGAGGAGAAGAAATTAGCCATTCCCCCTGGGTGGGGGGTGATTTCTCACTTTCCCTCTCTGTATCTGTCTCTTTCTCTGGCAATCACACACACCATAAGGCAAAAGCTTCAAATAAATAAATAAATAAATAAATAAATAAATAAATAAACCAAAATCACCAAAAAAATTAATGTCTCTGAGACACCTAAAATATGAGACTTAAATTTTGAAAAAAAAATTTACAAATGTCAAACCTACTTTACAGAGCAATTTCGAAGATCAAATAAGTGTAAATACATGAGAAAGAACTAAAATATGCTTAATATTTTTTATTGTTGGTGTTTTCATTATTTTTTTGTTTGTTTGTACTATGAATTTTACAACCAATAAGGAGAAACTTGCTAATCTTTGGCTTGACTTCAGTTCAAGAACTTGTCATTTGTAAAGTAAATGGCTTCTTTTTTGGTGTTTTCTTCTATATATACTTTTACCACCATTTTTACTCTTTTACAAGTCACTTTTCATCTTCCCAAAATTCTAACTTTGTCTTAGCAACACTATAGAGGAAAAAAGGACAAATTCACAATTAATCTAGGTAGCTAAGTGGACTTCATGTCTATGGTTTAGCTAACGAGGCCAAGAATCTCAGGAGAATATAAAAGCCAGGAAAGAACAAAGGGAATGGTGGAGATCATTCAGGCATGACCGAAATATTCTTTATATGACTTTATGTAAGAGATGGACTACATCACATTCAAATGCACTCAATGCATCTTTCCAGTAAGAGATGATGTATTTCTTTACATTTTTATAATACCTTAATTTGAGTGGAGAGTAGGAGGAATCTTCCTTCCTTAAAAGGCTACTGGTTTTACCAGTTTCGACAGGGTGTCAAAACTTTTCAGTTAAATAGAACGACAAAATTCATGTAAGATTTGTTATGGACAATATGTTAATACTGATAACTCAACAGTAGGCATACTAAACACATAATAGGGCTCATTTATCACCAAATGATTTTTGCCGCATCACTAAATGAAATTTTCAAAGACATTTAGTTCTGGGGAAATGTATTAAATTAAGCGAAACCATGGTTTGAGTTAGTTTTGAACTCACCTTCATCTGCAGGAGGTCCGGACTCTGACAGAAGCAGGCCTTACCCTGTGCTCTGTCATGAGTAGGTTGGTTTCCTCCTTCGTTATCAGGCCAGCAGAATATTTTGGTTCAAGAATAATAAAGTATAGGGCCACGTAGGCCAAGAGGGCTGGATTTCACTTCTAATTTCTGGCCTAAGGTTTCATGCTGAAGAAACGGTTCTCAAGGGCTTAGAGCGATCTCAGTTCCACAATCTCAGACAGAGAAAGAAGTAAGATTTCTTTAGGAAAAGGATGTCTTAACTCATGAGGCTGTGTCTGAAGATAAAGTTTAGGGAGTATGCTCAGGAAAAGTCTTGTGACCAAAGAACAGAAAATGGAGAGGGGCTGCGCCCAAGTGTATGGGACGTCTGTCCAGTTGATTCGCTTACAGATTTCACAAAGGTATAGGCCAGGCGACAGACTTGCACTGACTGAAGGTCTGGTGACAGGAGCCCTCAGGTGCCGAGGTACTCTAATTAGGAGGATAAGGTGTGAGGAAAACCAGGCTGGAGTTGAACAAAGGCGCTGTCGGGCCGCGGATGCAATCAGAGAGCCATTTAGGCTTCCCAGGAGGACTGTCGGGAAAGCCGCGAGCCGGGCTGCAGTCGCCGAGCCGCGGCCGCTGGAGGCGCGTCTCCGCCGGGCCCTGCCTTGTCGAGGTCCCGCCCCCGCAAGCCCGGGCCAATGGGAGCGCAGGATGTTAGCGGGTGGGAGGCGCGGCCGGGTTGCTACAGCCAGAGCTGGGCGGCGGCAGGCGCTGTCTGAAGAGTCTCGCTGATCCCGAGGCGGAGACGCAATGGAGGGTCTGGAAGGTGAGAGGGTGAAGGAATGCGGGCCCGTTGGCTAGAGCGGGCCCAGAGCTTTTGGGTGGGCCTATACTCCATCAGTACCAGGACCGTGAGTGCAGGGCCGAAGGGGCGGACGCCGAGGCGTCTTCGCAGGCCAGCGCGGCGGGAGCCGGACAGCCCCTAACGGTGGAGAGAATGAGTCCCCAGCTGCCCCGCCTCAGACGGTCTTCAGCTGGGCTTCCCCGCCCGGAGCCTGAGCTGCCTCGGGCAACGTCCTCTCCTACCATTTTCTGGTCTTCCGACTGCTGAGTGTCCTCCCAGTCTCTGGCCAGATTTTCTTTTTCTTGCAAACCGGACTCTTTATTAATGTCTCCGACTTCAGCCACCAGCAAGCAATCTTTGCTGGGGCCCAGGGTGTCTCTAATCTCGGGCTCCTGACACTTTTCCTTAGCCAGTTTCTGTAAGTAACCGTTTTCCCATGGCTACAGCATCTTCTATGGGAAGGATGCCAGAGCATCTCCTAAGGAAGTGTCGCTGGCCAGCTTTAGAGCTGGGACAATAGATAACCAGAAGGATTTAATGGCTCATTCACAACGGCTGTGTAAAGAGCCAGCTTTGGTCCTTATCTTCGGGTTTATCCTTGTGCTGTAACCATGACTCCAGATTTTGCTTTGTTCCCAGTTCTTTCACTTTTTCTCTATCCTGTTTACTCATTTTGTTCCGTGTAACGACAGCATTTGTCTGAAGACAAAGGAAGAACGGAATCAACTAGCACTGGCAACAATTTCAAGATTTTTGTTGCTGTTTCTTTAAATTGTGGTATTCATTCAGAATTGATTTAATTCCTTTTTTCGTCTCCTAATTTACATGGGTTCAAGGAAATTAAAAATGAGTAAAGGCATTGAGCCCTGTGCATTATTGCATGTTGGAAAGTAAAATATTTCAGGTTGTGTTAGGAAGTGAAAAGTGGTAAATGGTAACTTTTTCAGTGGCTTAAGCTCATCAAAAAGAAAATGTAATAACGTATGAGTTTATTTCGTGCTTTTATTATAAAGTATGGCTCTCATGGCAAACACATTGAGGATGATACTTACTCAAATCTAGTAATTTTCTATTGTGAGCAGCTGCAGTATGCCATGACTTGTAAGGTCTTTGATTATTTAATATATCTTGAGGTCATTCAAGTTTTTATAAAATAAAGAGTTGTAATTATAGTACTCCTTACCTTCAAGATTATTTTATCTAGAGGACTTTTCTGAAGGCAGCTTGCTTTTAATTTTAATTATTTAAAAGTATATATGGTGGTGTTACAACATAGTGGATAGGAACATGGGTTCTGAAATTCTTGTAAGGTATTAAAATACATGTAAAGTGCTTTAGAACAATTTGCAGACTTTTATTCAACATTTGAAGAAAGACAAAGATCTGATTTTTCACTTAGGTATCCTAAACACCTAAAACAATCTAACACCAAGTAAGTATTCAGTAAAAATGTGTTGTTAAATGAATGAGCTTATCTATGATAGACACCATTCTAAGCCCCAGCTATGCAGCAAAGAAGAAAAACAAAAACCTACCCTCATCGAACCTATGTTTTAGTGGACCTTACCTTTTAGCAATGCTAAGACATTACTATTGAAATGTCACTAAGAAAGCCTTTAAAGTATTCTGGAAACCTATTATAGGAGAAGTAATACATGGATTCTGATGTAATATGGGGATGTTTTATAGGCCCAGCTTTTGTATCTTGTTACTTTTCTTTTTTTTTTTTTTCTAAAAATGAAGATGCTGGCATTAGCTGTGATGTGTTTAATTATAATGAGTTCGGTTGACATATATGAAATTGAACTTTTTTTAGGGCAAAATAGTTGAATGTGGTAACATCAAATGGTTCAGTTAATAAAAGGTGAAAGTTTTCTGTTGAAATTAGAAGAGTAACTTTCCTTTTTGTTTTTTAAATGAATCCCTGTGAGGTTACACTTTGTAAAGACTGAAACTTCAAGTCTTAATGTTTTCATTCATGAATTCATTCATCTCTTCCTTCATTAATAAACATTGATATTTGATAGAAAAGATAACATTTCTTCCCTATATTGGAAGTTAAAGTCTGGTGCTTGGAAAGTGTCTAAAAAACTACATTGCAGTACCTGTAGAAAATCCTCAAGGGTTTGCTTAACATGTCATGGTAACTGAACAAATTTTGTACTCTTTGACATTAGGCTTATGTTTTTAATCAAAACCTGTTCCCAAAGTGATCTCGATCATAAAACCAGAAAATATACAAAAGTAAATGAACTCTTAAAAAAGTTTTTTGAAAATAATCTTTTTCTTACAACTTTTACATTGTTTGGTAGCTTATATACCATATGTATTATTTTTGGTTTTCTGAGACTTTTATACATTTTATGATGTCAAGAAATGTGCTATTAGGTTGAACACTATAGTTTAAAACCAAATATAACTTACTGATCATGATTTTCTATAATTTATATTTGAGCATTTCTGCACCATTGGGTAATTAGAGCAAAGCCTTGAATTCCTTTTCACCTAAAGCTTCTGCCCTGCAAATGTATCCAAGAGCAACAGACATAGTTCTAGACTTGGGAGAATTCCAATCTCATAAGCTTTTATGAAGAGGTGATAAAATCTAATCAGATGTATCCTTATATACAGTATTGCCAGTGCCTTCATAAATTCTGATAAGCATTTATAATAATTGTGACAGAGATTAGGTTGCTCATTCCTCTTCTGGACTACTCAAAGTATTAGGCCTTAGTATTGTCCTCTAAAATTTGATTAAAAGTCTGATGGCTTTTCTCAAATGCAGCTCTTGATGTAGTTGAAGACATCATGTCCTATAAACGTTTCTGTTTTATTTTTCCTCTGGTATAAACATAGTTTACTGAATAATTCTTCATCTTTATTACTTTATCTAGCATTCATTGTTTTTTGGTAGTGAGTCAGATGCCACATATTTTAATATCCAGTCTATTGTAAAAGACTGTGTTTGAATCTTTGTTTTCTTTCTTTTCAGCTCTGCGATTTGGGGAATTAATCTGAACTTCAGTTTTCTCAGCTATAAAAAGTGGAGCTATTAAATATTAAACTACCTAAACTATATGAAATATTAAATAATGTAACATTATATGAAGCACTTAGCTAAGTGCCTTGTACATAGGAGGCCCCTGGGTACATGTTTATTGGATGGGTAAAATCACAGAAAGCACGTTAGGAACTTAAGAGTGGTTCAGTATAGGTCAACCATAACGTCCTTGGAAGACATTTTGTCTATCTCCCTAGAAGACTATGACAGCAGGATAAATTGTAGAAGGAAGAGGCTGGCATTACATATATGCAGTATGAATTTGAACTAAGGCAAAGGTAGCAGGAATTAAAAGGTTAGATTAAAAAGACTTTTCTGAGATGGAATGTTGAAATATGACTGCTGGATGCTAGAGGGAAAAGTAATCCAAACAACTTTCTAGTTTAGACTAAGTGGTAATATCTTTTTTTTTTTTTTTTTTTTTTTTTTTTTTTGGAGAGGTTCTTCGCTATAGGGCGCGTGCGCTCGCCAGACAGACAGAGAGAGACAGAGAGACAGAAAGCGAGAAATCACCCCCCCAGGGGGGATGGTCACGCCGCAATCCCTTCTCCTCCATTCTCCTCTCGGGATCTTGGGCATGCACGCACACACGCCCGGCGTGAGTTGTAAGCCACCGGGTCCGAGACGCGAACCGCGGTCGACTACGTGGGAGTCCAGCGACATAGCCATTACGCTAACTGCTGGTTCCCTAAGTGGTAATATCTTTAACAAACAGGAAGACCAAGTTTGGAAAACGAGTTAATGAGTTTTTTTGACATACATTTGTATGGCACTTGGGGGTATCTGGTAGAAAAGTCTCATAGGTGTTTTTGGAAATAACTACCCACAGTTTTTAGGTTATTAGTTAACAGCACATAAGTGACCTCAGATGGATGAACTAACCCGAGGCAAGCTATATTTAACAAATGAAAAAGAGTTTTGAGGAGAAACTAGTGCTTCAGGGTTGATCAGAAAAGGAAGTTGTGGTGTGTGGGCGGGAACTTTAAAGTAATTTAGTAATCATTTGGAAAGGAATGTGAGGAAGACATTAATATTCACTGAGTATCAAATATATACCAGAAAAAGTCCTTAACACCTGATATTCCTAGGAAGTCATAGTATTAATCCTACTTAGCTTGTGAGATCTGGAAAACTTGGGTTTAGGGGAAAGAAATGTTACTGAAGCCAAGAGAGGAAGGACCTTATAAAGATTGAAGGGATTTATCAGCTGTGCCTAATGCTGTAGAAAGGTTCAGCAGCATAGGTATTTCAAAGAAGGCTTTGAATTTGCAAATTAGGCTAGTGGCGATCAGTTACTACCATAGCTTAAGGTTTTTACTCTAAAGTCTGTTTATTAAAGAAGCTTTTTATGACCCTATCTGCTTCCCACATACAGCATTATGATTGTCCTCTCTTCATTTAGTCTGTTCTGTCTTTCTTCATTGTGCTTATCAGTAGTTGGCGTTTTATTTCTTAAATTGTTTTTGCTTATTTTTTTCTATTAGAAGAGTAGACGCTCCAAAAAATTATCTTTTTTTTTAATCCCTGTATCCGTAGTTTTTAGAACAGTTCTTGTTTCATGCTATTGTAGATACCCAACAAATACCAAGTCAACAAGTGTATATACATTTTAATATAGTGCTTAGGCCTGACAAAGTCTGCCTGGAATTAAGGTAGAGAATGATGAGAAGAACAATGAAATTAAGCAGAAAATAATGTTAGTGTTTCAAAGAACTGCTCACCAGTGGTATGTACCTATAATTCCAGATACTTGAGAGACTAAAGTAGACATATTGCAAGTTCAAGCAAGCCTTATTAACATGAAGGAGATGTTGTCAACAGAAAGAGAGGGAGGGAGGAAGGAAAGAGGAGAGAAGAGAAGAAAAAAGAAGTACTATCATACTATCAGGACATTGGTCCTAAATATCTTGAAAGAATTCCTTTTTTTTTTGGAGAGATGTTTGCTAAATTGGTATAGGGTGGTACACGAGCTGGAGAGACAGAAGACAGGTGGAGAGAGAGAAAATGAGAAATCATCCCCTGGGGGATAGCAATGTCACAATGACTTCTCTATTCTCCTCTCAGGATTTTGGAAATGCAGGTACATGCGCCCAGTGTGAGTTACAAGCTGCAATGCATGGTACCTGAATTGTGGCTTGCTATGTGGGAGTCTAGTGCCTTAACCACTATGCCACCCATTGGCCCTGAAAAAATTCTTTATGAATTAAGTTTAGGGAAATAACAGTATTCTAAGTCTCTCTCTCTCCCTCCCTCCCTCTCTGTCTCTGTGTGTGTATGTTTGTGTGTGTGTTATTTTAGATGGATCTAGGATGTTGATACCTTTCTGCCTGTGTCTTGTGTATTTGGGAACCCAGGCACATGCTACCACACCCAACTCTTTCAGACATGGTTTGCTATGTTGCCCATATTGACTGCAAGCTTACTGTTCTCTTGCCTCTGCCTCCTGAATATGTGGGATTACTGGTGCTGGTCACCAGGCCCAGCCTTTGGGTTGTGCTGGGAATTGAACCAAGGCCTCTTATGTGGCCTCAGCCTGCTGAATAGCAGCATTAACCAGTGCATGCTACCACTACTGGGCCTAAGTCTTTCTCTCTTTATCTATCTGTCTGTCTGTCTGTCTAAGACTTTTTGCCACAGGAGGTGTTTACTTGCTGGAGAGAGACTAGAGAGAGGGAAAATGAGAAATCATTTCCTGGGGGAAATGCTCATGCCACAATGCCTTCTCCTCCATTCTGCTCTTTTTTTGGACACACATGCATACACACCCAACATAATTTTCAAACTGGGACTTAAACCACAGCCAGCCATGTGGGAATCTAGCATCTTAAAACACCATGTCATCTGTTAGCTCATCTATTTTAAGACTGAAGAAGTTTAGTTCTGAGAAAACTCATTCAATTTTGTTTAATCTATCTTTTCCAAACATCTGACCTGGGAGCAAGGGATTTTGAAAGTGATTAAATGGAGATTAAATGGAAATGACTAGTCATGTTCAGGTTGGGTAGGAAGGGAAGTATAGCCAGGAAAGAACTTACTAAGAAAATGACTTAGAGAGTAGATAGAAGGTAGAAGTCTTTTTTTTTTTTCTTTTTTCTTTTTTTTTTTTTTTTTTTGCTATAGGGCGCCTGTGCTCGCCTGAAAGACAGAGAGAGATAGAGAGATAGAAGGCGAGAAAGCACCCCCCAGGGGGGATGGCCATGCCGCAATCCCTTCTCCTCTCAGGATCTTGGGTGGCACGCACATGCACCCAGCATGAGTTTAAGCCACCAGGTCTGGGGCTCGAACTGCGGTTGGCTACATGGGAGTTCAGTGACATAGCCATTATGCTAACTGCTGGTCCCAGAAGTCTTTGTTTTGAAAGAAAGTTTGATTATTTTAAGATTACACAGTAAGTTATTTCAGCAGTGGTTATCTTTTTCTGAAAAAGAGTAGAAGTGACTAAAGTAGATTAGAGTGTAAAGGTGGTGTGTTAAGTAGGACAAGTATAAATGTTGAAGTCTCCTAGGATGGGCTGAAAAGAAAAAAAGGAAAATTTTATAAGCTATTAGAGGTTGATTATATGAAAGAAATTAGGATCTTGGGAATAAAGTGATGTCAACAGTTGTATGCTTCAAAAGACAGGTTTCTTGAGTGTTGAAGGTTGGATTCAAATAAGGTATGATAGAATATATGAAGGTACTTCTTTAAAAAGTTTGTGGAAAAACTAAAATAAACTAAATTTATTTGAAGTCAAAACCATTTTGAAATCCATGCATAGTTTTTTCATAATACACATTTTTAGAACCAGCAAATGGCATAATGGTTATGTTGCTGGATTCCCATGGAGTTGACCCTTGCTCGAGTCCCCGACCCGGCGGCTTAAATTCAGGTCAGGCGCATGAGCATGTGTACCCAAAATCCCATGATGAGAACAGAAGAGAAGGAATTTTGGCATGACTGTGTCCCCCCCCACCCCCCCAGGAGGATGATTTCTCACTTTCTGTCCCTCTGTCTCTCCAGTGAACACACACACCCTATAGCAAAAATCTCTGTTTTTTAAAAACACATGTTTTCATAAACTTTGAAGACCACCTTGTATGAACTTTTTTTTTAAAGAGACAATATTTTTTATTATGAAGTAGGTAGAAAAGAAGATTTAAAAGGAAAGAGAGGAAGTATACCCAAAAGGCTCTTGGGTGAGCAGATTGTCAGGTGGCAACCACCTGAACTTTTTAAAATACAACACCAGTAAGAAAGGTGCCTTGATGTCTACATACTTTTCTTATTAATGTAGTCTTAAAGTGGATTTTGTTCATTTATAGTGTGTTACAGATAAAGGGGAGCTACATATGTCATTTACCTTACATCGTTGTTTTATTCAAGAGGAATCTGAACCTTAGGGAGGTTCAGTATCCTATCCAGCAATTCATAGCTCTTAGTGACAGACTGGGACTTGAAGTAAGATAATATAAGACACATTTCAGTACTGTTTCTACTGTAATATCATATCTTTTATTGAATACCATTAAAACAAAATTTTACTTTTGATTCTAAGACCTAAGCTGCTTAGCATGACCTGTTCCTTAGCATGTAGTAGTTTCTGCAGTGCCATCAACATTCATGCTCATGCCATATTTTGTAAATTATAGGGCTATGCTCTATGACCAGCTAGTATATAAGGAAATTACAAATTTGCATATAGTTACAGATCATATATATTCTCATTTATTTTGAATGAAGTACAATGCCATTTTTGAAAAAGGATTTTTTATTGATATAATCACTTATATATTTACTGTCTTTAATGCTATCTTTTCTTCTTTATGCCTTTTAGTGACACTGATTTTCCTTTCCCTTAAAGACATTTTAAACACATTTGATTACTTATGGGAATTAATTACAAGAGTTGGATATTATTTTATGTTAATATTATGATAGCTATTGGTTTGAATTTTCTTATAGAAATGAGAGATAAATTGGTTCTAAGATATATTGAATAAATAGATCACATAGTTTGTATTAGCTTTATGAGAGCAATGATTACATGGTCATACCCTCGTATTACTATTACTTGGTGTATGTACATGTTTGGCAAGTAGTAGGTACTCAAGTTGAGACAGGTTATTTCCATGTGTTGAATTGATTATACTTAATAGTCGATTTTTATAGAATTGCTTTGCCACCTCATTAACAGGTTGACATTGAAAAAATACACACACACACACACACACACACACACACATATACACATATATATATATATATATATAAATTTTGTTATAAAGTCTATGGGCTTTCCTGAGAGAGTATGGGGTGGGGAAAGGGGAGTTGAAAGCATCATTCACACCACAGTTTCTTATCCTCCATTCTTCTATAGATATGTTGACACTCATGTACCCACATAGCATGTTTCCCAAGCTGCCTAGTCTAGGACTTGAAGCGCAGTCAGCCATGTGAGATTCATACACTTTAACCACCATGTCAGTGACTGGCACTGAACACTGTCTCTCTCAGACTATCTCTGGCAAGTGCTTGCACTCTATGGCAAAAACCTAAAAAGAAAAAAACCATGATACTTTTTAAACATTTTGTATTGATGATTATTTTCAAGAATTATTTAAGTTTATTTATTACTATTTTTTATATTTGCTGCAGAGCACCAGAGAGAGAGAGCAAGCTGCCTGGTCTGGGACTTAAACCATAGTTAACCATGTGGGAGTCCAGTTCTTTAACCACCACACCAGCTACTGACCCCTATATTGATAAATTTTTAAATTATTGATTAGTATGCAGTGTCACTTTGACCATCATTTTGAAGACATTCTTAGTGAAGCTAATGGATTCTATCTAGCAACTGCTTGTTAGTAGAATAGATCTAGAAAATTAGATTGCTTTTCCTAGTTAGCCAAGTCCATAATATTGGAGGACAAATCCTGTAAACCTTAGCTTTGCTTTGTGTCATGTTCATATCTTAATATAGACATTGCCTCCGTCTGAGATGACAGGTAGTCACTATCTATAAGTAAGATAGGGCAGTGAAGTACTAGGAATATGTTAGAACCAAACAGTTCTTTTGTTGTATTCGATTGGATTCTTATTGGTATATATTTTGGGTTCACCTGATTATTTTTTTATGAACTCACAAAATGCCTTTGAACAAATTATATGGAGTCATAATTGTACTTGAGTTTGTTACTTTTAAAGGTGATTGTTTTCCTGTTCTTTCATCTGATAAAATAATTTTAACTACCAGTAAAACATTCAGCAGAAAATGGGAAGATACTACAGGTTCAGGTATTACTTTTAGAAAATCATTAAGTGTTGAAATAAATTTATATTCAATATTTGTTTAGAAAATAAAAAGATGAACTGACTCAGTTATTTAGAATCCTGAAGAATGTAGTTTTTTAAATATTTTAGTAATAAAATTTGTTGTATCCAGGGATATGATGGATGTATTAATTTTAACTGAGTGAAAGGTATAGCTACTTCATAATTTAACAAATTATGCCCATGAAGTCAGAGTATCTCAATTTATTGATCTTAATATGAATATTATGTGTGAAATAATAAACAGTTTACTTAGTACATGTGGTTTGCATTACTAGATGATCCTTATCCTTAGCACATTATACTTTTTATCATTTAATGATAAACAGAATAAGATTCTTTTACCATAGACTCCCTAGGTTATCTTAAGTGCACTTAACCAATCACCAATGATACTTCTTCATGCTTTAGGTGTTAATAATACATGATATTGGGACCACCACATGGCGTAGCAGTTACGTCACTGGACTCCCATATGGCCCTCTCACTATCTCTGTCACTTTCTCTCTCTGGTGAGCATGTGCACCCTAAAGTAAAAACCTCTTAAAAATTATATATATATTTATATATGATATTAGCCTTTAGATAAATATATTTTTTAAAGTTTAATATTTAAATATTTAGGGGATCAGCAGGGGTGTAGGTTAAGGCGCTGGACTCCCCAGATTCCCAAATAGATGACCACAGTTCAAATCCTGGACCCTAACAGCTTGAAACTCACACCAGGCACATGTGCGTGTGTGCCCAAAATCCTGAGATGACAGTGGGAGGGAAGGGATTTTTGGCATGGTTTCCCCCGTGGGGAATGCTTTCTCACTTTCTGTCTCTGTCTCTAAAGCGAGCTCACATGCTCTATCACAAAAATCTCTCAGAAAAAAAAAAAAGGTTTAATATTTAGGATAGTGATAGCCTTTAAGTTAAAAGAATAAGACAAATTGATGTGGTTAAAATATTATTAAGTATAATAAAAGATCTTTCCAGTATCAGTTTGGTTATCCTTAAATCATGTCTCATCAATATTTATCATGACTTATTTGGCTGTTGATAACTTGAAATCTTATGCTCAGTTTAATTGATAATTTTGTTTGTTTCAAATGAAACAAAATAATTTTCATAAGAACTGACAGGGCTGTCAGGTGGTATGGTGGTTAAAGTACTGGACTCCCGAATGGCTGACTGTTGTTCAAGTCTCAGAGCTGGCAGCTTACTTTATTACCTTTCCCCATCTTTCTGTCTCTGGTCAAATTGAAGAATAATAATAAATAAAAAGAATGAAATAGTTCTAAAAATTTTTTTAAAAAAGAACTGGTAACTTATCTGTAAAACTAAGGGAAAACATGGGAATTTGAAGCTTCACAACTTGAGCTATTGCGTTATCTATAATATTCTTTTTGTTTTAGAAAATGGAAGTGTTCAAGTTGGAGAATTGTTACCTTGCAAGATTTGTGGAAGGACATTCTTTCCAGTAGCATTAGTAAGTAGACTGTACATTTATCTTTTGGGGCTTAATAGATCAGCAATTGTTCAGTACTTTGAGACATCTGTCATGGAAAAAACTTAAGTGAAGTAATTCAAAGAAATACTAGATAGTGTTTTTTGTTCAAGAGTCTCATTTCTGTGTATGTCATTTCCCTCAGTATTTGATTAGTCATCCAAAGGCTTCTATTGAAATGTTAAAGTATCCCAAGCTTTGGGGGAATATTACCAAAGCGAACAGATAAAATCATAACAAAACATCTTTTAAGAATGCATAATAAATGTATTTTCAGATTCAAAATGATATGATGTCTGGTATTTACCTTAAAGTGCTTCAGGAAGAATGAATAGATAAAACAAAATTTCTAACATGCTGGTAATGGTTGAAGAAGGGCGATAAGCAAATGGAAGTTCATTATACAATTCTTTCAGTTCTTATGTATGTTTGAAACATTACAAAAAAAGGTTTTTCCCATATAAAATTACACCTAAAATACATAAGTATTCTTTAGACACTTTTATACTTAAACAAATAGAAACACTTTTAACTGATCTTAAAAATACTAAATAGGAAATAATACAAATCTTATGTACCTGAAGTATTATAACTTCAAACATCAATATACTTATTAATATTTTGAAATAGGATAATAAATTTTTCTTTAAATATTGATCTGCTGATGGGAGTTCTGCCATAATACTCTTTGCATCTTCTTGTTTCCAATTTTTTTTTTTTTAAACCAGAGTAAGGAATTAAATGATCCATAAGTGTCTGCCTATTTGTAGACATCTTTTAAAAAATGATGGCTTTTTTTGGGACCAGCAGTTAGGGTAATGGCTATGTTGCTGGACTCCCATGTAGTCGACCGCAGTTCGCGTCCTGGACCCAGTGGCTTAAAACTCACGCCGGGCGCGTGTGCGTGCGTGCCCAAGATCCCGAGAGGAGAATGGAGGAGAAGGGATTGCGGAGTGGCCATCCCCCCTGGGGGTGATTTCTCACTTTCTGTCTCTCTGTCTGTCTGGCGAGCACACATGCCCTATAGCAAAAACCTCTCCAAAAAAAAAAAAAAAAAGATGGCTTTTTTTGTAATCATTTGAAAATGTCCGACCAGCAGATGGCATAATGGTTACATTGCTGGATTCCCCCATGGTCAACCATAGTTCAAGTGCTGGATCTGGTGGCTTAAAATTCACACCAGGTACATGTACATGCATGCCCAAAGTCCCGAGAAGAGAATGGAGGAGAAGGGATTGCAGCATGACTATCTCCCCAGGGGGGTGATTTCTCACTTTCTGTCTCTCTGCTGTCTCTCTCTGTCCTTGGAGCACATGTGCCTTATGGTAAAGATCTCTCTCAAAAAAAAAAGAAAAAGAAAAAGGGAAAAGAAAAGAAAATATCTTGCCCACATTAATTCAATACTTTTTTTCCTTATCATTTTACTATCCTTCAAAGCATTTCCAGAGCATTCAGCTAAGTTTTTCACTGGCAAAAAGAGTGCCTTTTCAGCCTCATTTATTTACTGTTTAATTAAATCATGTACTCATTGTAACAATGGAAACTTGTATAATCAGGTTTGGAAATAAGCACCACATATAGTTGGTATACACAGTTCAATTTAGAGGAACAGATGTACATGGGTTGTTAAAAAGTTGCCCACTAGCCAGATATTTTTTAATACTTAAGAGATTTTACTCTAATAGCTATAATTATAGTGTGTGTTTGTTGAAATGAAAGCTGAAAACAAGTATATAAAAACAGTTGATTATTGATTGTGTGATGAAAGCATAAGGGGCTCCATAACATCAAGTAAACTAGTTCTGAGGTTTCTGCTTTTTCCAGACAAAGTTTAGCAGTTCCAGCTTCTTGATTGTTTATCAAAATACAAAAAAAAAAGTGCAGTTAGCATACTGAGGTTGTCAGTCAGCAGTCAGGCTCTATAGAAAAGTTTAGAATATTTATCCAATAGATTGTTATGAAAGTGTCTATTGTAACATGCTTAAAAAGACTGACAAAATGAGTTAGCAAATATGTATTTTTTAAATATTTTTAAAGAATTATTTAATTTTATATATTATTTCTTTTTTCACCTTACTGTAGGGCTCTTGCTCACAAGAGACAGAGCGAGAGAGAAAACAAGCTGCCATGTTTGAGACTTGAACCGCAGTCAGCCATATGGGAGTCCAGCACCTGCTGCCTTGTATTTTTAAAAATTCTACAGGGACCAGCAGGTGTGATGGATGAGGACCTGGATCCTACATGACCAACCCCCTGGTTTGAATCTCGGACAGCGTGGCTTGAAAAATAGTGCACATGTGCCAAAATCCCAAGACTGATGTGGCCATCCTGATTTCTCACTTTTCCTCACTCACTGTCTTTCTCTGGTGTTTGTATGTACCTTGTGACAAAAATCTAAAAAGAAATTCCACAGGAGTGAAACACTCTAGCTTAAGAAAAAAACCCTAGGTTAAAAAAAGTAGAATGTTTGAGTTCCAGAAGGTAGAATTGTGGAGGAAGGACACATATCTGGCCAGTTTGTTGTCTTATTTTAAGTTTATATTAACCTGCTACTATTATGTTAACTTTAGTAATCTAAACTACTGTTACATTAACTTTTATAATCTTAATACTTATGCATGCATATCCATTTACATTCCTTTTCTAATTTGCATTCAGGTATAAAGACTTGACTTTTTCCTTCAAATACCTTTGACTTATTTACATATGTTTTTTTCTTGGCAATGTGAAAACAAGGAGAGTAACATTAAGTAATTCTTGATACAATGTTGGAAGAGTATTTATCTTTCTTTTTGTGAGAACTTATAGCACGCATTATGTACTTTTTAAGTTAAGACAAGGTATGTCTTATTAATTATTATTATTTGTTTTATCGTCAGATTTTTAAATGAGTCTCAGACAAAAATTTTAAACAAGGTTTTCTAGTCTTCCCTTCTGTAGAAAAGATAATGATACAAATAGTCTAATTTTAGCCAATCAAAGTCACCAAGTTTTGGTCAATCACACACAGGTGGCCAATTGCTCAAAATAAGGCAAAAGCCATGCGATCTATTTCTGTACCTCAGTCCCCGTTTTATACCTCCTTTCTATTTTCTGTCTATAAATACTCACTGACCATGAGGCAGATGGGAGTTTGTCTGAATTTGTTCTGCTTCTGTGGGCTGTCTGATTGAGGAATCATTCTTTGCTCCAATAAACTCAGCTAAGTTTTAAAAAAATATGTAAGAAAAGATAATGATACATTGCACTTCTTTATCTTAACAGAAAAAACATGGGCCCATTTGTCAGAAAACTGCCACTAAAAAACGGAAGACTTTTGATTCAAGCAGACAAAGAGCTGAAGGAACTGATATTCCAACAGTAAAACCTCTTAAACCAAGGGTAATTATAAACCTTTTGAACAATGTTAACCTTGCTATTATATATATTGAAAACAATTATAAATACCTGTTTTACTAAGATTGAAGAATAAATATAATTTTGTATTATGTTTTCAGTTTAGAAATTATTAGAGGCTTTCTGTAAAGGTGAAACCACAGTGCTGTCTCAAAATCCATGTATTGTGAGGTTTTGTAGCAATATAGAATCAATTGCTTAGCTGGAAATATTTAAAATAAATACATAAGTACTTACATATTATTTTTTAGTTGTTAATCACTTCACATATAATGGAAGTAATATAATCCTTATATACTACTTACAGACATATGTGCATAATAATTACTGATTATGTTGATGGATTGCTTGCCATTATTTGTATCTATATTATACTTTCTGGAGAAAAGTTTTATACACTATTCAGTCTGCCATCTATAGTTATTGTCAGTTTATTTTCTATTTTGGAACCGAGGCAATGAACCCTCTGTGATAATCATAATAATATCTGTGATCATTTGGATAAATCACTTAAATGTTTTCCTGATACTGTTTTAAACAATGATTTCAGTAAAATCATTGAAATAGCCTGATTGAATAGGTTTTTGAAACAAAATGATGATTTCTGTAGTAATAGCTTCTTCTAGTGGTATACAACTCCCTATGGGGAAATTAATCTTACAAATACCGCCATTTGTAAATGGAAAAACTCAGCGTGACAGTATTATTTTTTTATTTTTACTTATTTATTTATTTTTTAGAGAGAGATTTTTGCTCTAGGGCACATTCACTTGCCAGAGAGAGAGAAAAAGTGAAAAATCATCCCCCAGTGGGGATGACTACACCACATTCCCTTCTCCTCCATTCTCTTCTCCAGATTTTGTGCATGCATGCTCACATGCCTGGTGTGAGTTTAAGTCCAGGTCCGGGACTTGAACTGCAGTTGACTACATGAGAGTCCAGCGATGTAACCATTACACCATCTGCTGGTTCCCTCAGTGTTCTTCTTTGTTTTTCATTTATAATTATTCAAGGGAAGGATGGTGAAATTTGGATAAAATACATATAGTAGTCCCTCCTTAGCCATAGTTTTGGTTTCCATAGTTTCATATAGTGTATAAAATAAGATTTTTGAGAGACCACATTTGCATAACTTTTATCAAAGTATGTCATTATGATTGTTCTTTTTATCTGTTAGTGTTGTTAATCTGTTATTGTGCCTAATTTATAAACTAACTTCGTAATAGGTATATATGCATGAGAAAAATAGTGTAAACAGGCTTGGTACTGTCTGCAATTTTAGGCATCCCCTAGACATCTTGGAGTGTGTCCCCTGCAGATAAGGGGGAACTACTATAAACCAGTAATCAATATTCGAAGTTTTTTTTAGGAACCTTCCAGAGTTGTTATTGTATGAGTTTTAATTAGTTTAAGTGGATACAGTAACCAAATCTCTGGAGGTGGTATAACATACTGGGTATAAAAGCTGGCTTAAGAGACTGCCTCGGTTTACCCTGGCTCTGTTACATATTATATGTCAGACAAGTTAAGGAATCTATATTTATGCTATTTGTCTGTAAAATGACAATATTAGTATATAATATCTATCTAGTGGTGTTACTGTGGAAACTATATGAGATTATCCTTAGTGATCTTTCACGAAATGTTAGTTACCTTATTTCTTTTATACAAGGGAGGTTGTATACTTAAAAATTAGCCTTCATGGAAAAGCAAAGTAAAAACCATTTCTTTCCATTAAATAGTTTATTACCTTGCTAGTTGAAGTGTAGTCTATAGAGGAGTAATATCAGCACTACTTAGGTGCTTATTAAAAATGCTGAATCTCAAGTTCTATCTAGATATACTGAATTTGAATCTGTATTTTCAGTTAAAGTGGGTAGAGTTCCAAGATCTCACATGACCAACTGTGGTTTCAGTCCTGGACTGGTGGCTTGATAAACATATCAAGTGTGTGTGTGCGCATGTGCACGTGTGTGTACATGCACATGCCTAAAATCCTGAGCAGAGGGAGAAATGGAAGAGGGATTACAGCATAATTATCTCCCATAGGTATGAGGGTGTTTTTTTATTTTCCCTGCCTCCCACTTTCTCTCTCCCACGAGTGTATATGCCCTCTGGCAAAAAACAAAAACAAAACCACGAATCCTTGGTTTAATAAAATCCTTAGGTGAGTCATATGCTCATTAGTTTGAGAAGCAACATCTTAAAAAGTTTGAACATTATCCTGTAGTTCTTGTATCTTCCCCTGTATTCAGGAACTCCTATAAAATCACAAGCAGAATAGAAGTAAAGCAACTGCAAACTTCATTTATGGAAAAATGAAAGGCAGGTATAATCCACAGACTGCCAAATATGTATAGAGCTGTCCAAGGCAATTGAGATTCTGGGGAGGCTACCCATCTAAAGTTAAGTAGTACAGGAAGTTGCTAGGGGAACCCATAGCTGAGATCCTGGAATTGCCACCTGAAAGATGAAGGGGTTTCTTCATTTTCAAAGAGATTCCTTAAAGGAAAGAGATCTTATTAAAAACTGTATATCCCTTGTTTACTATAGCCAAGGCAGGAATTGAGGTATATAGGAACTTAGATAGCCAGGATCTAAAATGAACAGGACTAATATACAAAAGCCAGGAAGAAGAACATGAGAAGAGAAGAAACAGAGTTGAGGAGGCCCATGGTAGAGGCCCTCAGATATTACTAGCAAAAATGCTCTCCTTGATGGTGAGGGTGCACCCTAAAGGGTTTGTGGAAACTGTGGAAAGCAGGATCACCATCAGTAGCCCTCCTGGGCTCGTATTGTTTTAGAAGAAGTGGAAGAGTCATGTCTGTTTAATCACATAGAGAGATCTTACTTATAGGAAGTAGTCTATATTGGGTACAACAAGAAAAGAGAGATGGTTTGTGTAATCTGGAAGGTTACCCTAACTCTCCTCTCCCCCAAACTTCTCTGACTCTAAAGTTGTACCAGGAAATTCTAATTCATTTAGTAATGAGTAATAAAAAATTAGATAGCTCAGCATCCATATGAAGATGCTGAGAAAAGTGGTTGAAAAGAGTAGCATAGCTCACAGGTAGTTGAATAACCATTATGGAGCAAATTAATGTTGTGATCTGGCATTTAGCTATAAAAGAAGAAACTTTAAAGAGTCAGTCATCTCCAACATCTAAATTTGGTAGTAGTTATTTAAGATTTTTTGCGGAACCAGCAGAGGGCGTAATGGTTATGCCACTGGACTCCCACATAGTCCACTGTGGTTCAAGTCCCGAACCTGGGAGCTTAAAACTGATGCCAGGTGTGTGTGGGTACGTGCCCAAAATCCTGAGAAGAGAATGGAGGAGAAGGGATTGCAGCATGGCCATCCCCACTGAAAGAGTGATTTCTCGCTTTCTGTCTCTCTGTCTCTCTCTATGTCTCTGGTGAGTACAGATGCCCTATAGCAAAAATCTCTCTTTAAAAAAAAAAAAAAAAGGTTTTTGCATCTATACCCATGAGAGAGGTAGGTCTGTAAGTATTCTTTTTGTCAGAGCTTTACTGCTCACATAAAACTAGTTGTAATGTTACTCCCTTGCTTTTAATTCTTTGAATGAGTTTGTATAAGAGTGATGCTGTTTATTTCTTCAATGCACTTAAAAATTTAGCAAGCAAGGTATCTTGGCCAAGAAGGTTTTCTTGGTAGCATGTTTTAAAATAATTGTTGTGTTTTAAAAATAAATGTAGGACTATTATGATCATTTTGTCATCTGATATTTGTTTTATTGTTTTTAAAGGAAACAGCTTCTTTGATTTTGTTTATTAAACTTGCTGGCAAAAAGTTTCTTTATAATATCCTTTTTTCATATTTGTAAGAGCTATATATTATCTACTATTTCCCATTATTGGAAAAATTTCTCCCAGTATCATCTTGGGATTTGGGGCATGCATGCATACATGCTCAATGTTTTTCAACCTACTGGTTTTGGAATCAAACTTCACAGTTGGCTATGTAGGATCCAGCCATCTTAATCACTGTGCCACCAACTGGCCCCCTAGTATTTTTAAAGCACCATCTTTTTCATTTTTTACTTTTGCCAGAAGATACTTGTACTCACCAGAAAGAGACAAACAGAGAAAGTACCTCTCATGGAAAATGGCCATTCTACAGACTCTTCTCTTCCTTTTCTTCCTGATTTTGGGATTTTGAGCATGCATGCCCATGTGCCTGACATGTTTCTCAAGCCACACTGTCTGGAACTCAAACTGTGCAGTCAGCCGTGTAGTATCTAGCTGCCTTAACCAGCACAAGATATCGTAGTGGTTATGTCACTAAACTCCCACATCCCCAACTGTGGTTCAAGTCCTGGACCTGGATGCTTAAAATCATCCTGGGCGCATGTATGTACATTCCCCAAGATCCCAGGAGGAGAATGGAGAATGGATACAGCATGGCCAACCCCCTGAGGGTAATCTCTCACTTTTCCCCTCACTGTCTCTGTCTCTAGCAAGCACATGCACCCTAAAGCAAAAATCTTTAAAGTAAATCTCTTATATCACATGAGCCAGCACTGTGGTTAGTTGAAAAACAGTAGATGTAGTCCCAATGAAGTCAAGAGTAGGATTAAACTGTAGCCAATGCATATCTTAATGCCAGCTGTACATTTAAATTAGAATGAGAAATTAGTTATATAGGATTATAAAACAATAATCCATTTGTCAGAAGTCTAAACACAGAATTGATGTATGTTTCATGTACCCCTTGTACACATAGCTTTATGTTAATTTTATACATTTTTAAAAATAATTTTATACATAAAATGAAGTTTGTATCCATTGAAGCATCAGAAAGCCAAGGTTTCAGGTATGGAATTTTCACTTATAGCACCATGTTGGCACTCAAAAAGTTTTAGATTTAGGAGTATTTAGATTTTACATATTCACATTAAGGAGCTCAGACTGTATCTGGACAACATAAGCAAATTAACTCAAGTTACTAGGGAGTAGAGTATTGAGATACATTACTATAATATATAGAAATTACTAGATGTGATCATTTTCAACATATATCCTTGATAATAAAAAAAAGAAAAGTCTCTATGTAAAAGAACAACAGAAAATATTTAGGAATAACTCTTACAATGAAAGTACAAGACTTCCCACAAAAATAATACTTACAAAAAATAATTGAAGGTCACCCCTGTTGTGCACTGGTTAAAAGGATCAAATTCCACGTTGCTAACTGTGGCTTGAGTCTTGGCCCTGGTGGCTTCGAAACATACCAGGCTTGTGTTCATATGTGCCCACAATCTTGACTAGAAAGAGGAATGAAGGAGAAAGGAATATGAAATGACCATGCCCTATTGGGAGAGTCTCTCTCTCTCTCATTCTCTCTCTTGGCACACCCTCTACCAATTAAAAAAAAAAAAAATTAAAAGCCAAAAATCGAAAAGATCTAAGTAAACATTTCTTCGAACAGAAATGTATGCCATGTTCTTATATACGTAGACGGTGTAATAAAAATTGTAAGTTTCCTAATTTGTTTATAAATATAATATTTAATTTCTTAATTAACATATAGTACTTATTTTTTTTTTCAATTTTATTGCCGGAAGGTGAGTATACTCACCAGGTGGAGAGAGAAAGCACTCCTTAGTTGGACATGATTATGCCCCAGTCCTTTTTCCTCTATTTCTTTATCCCAGAATTTTGGGCACACATATACATACCTGGTGTGTTTTTTTTTTTAAGTCATTGGGACTGAGTCTCAAACTGCAGTTTTCATGTGTGATCCGGTGCCCAAGGCACAGCACTAAAACACTGTATGAGGCCAACCTGATATAGTAAGTTTTTTGTTTTTGTTTTTTGTTGTTTTTAATTAGGCAAACTAACTCTAAAGTTCACTTGAGAAAACATACAAGAATGACTAGAAAAAATATTGAAAATGAAGGAAACAAAGTTGGATTACCCTATCGAATATTAAAATATATTTTAAAATATCAGTATTTAAAACACTGACACAGGGAAAGTCAGAACAATGTAACAGAAAAGAGAGTACAGAAATAGGCCCAAATCCAAAAGGGAGTTTAGTATATGATGAAAGTTAGTTATCTCAGTTCTGGGGAAACCAAAAATGAATGGTGAGATAGCTGCATGGCCTCGTTAAACTAAAATTGAAATCTATGTCACATTATGTACCAAGGTAATTCTAAATGAATTCATAATTTAAAATTTAAAAAATGACACTATGAAAGTTGTAGTAGGAAACATGGAAGAACTCTATTTTATCTTGGTGTAAGATTAGTCCTGGCTAACTGTGACAGCAGATCCAGAAGCCATAAAAGAAAAGTTCAGTAAATCAAACTGTATTTTAAAAATAATTCTGCATGGGACCAGCAGATGGTGGTAGTGGTTAAGGCACTCGATTTTCACATAGCTGACCATGTTTCGAGTCCTTGAAAATCATGCCAGGCATATGTGCATGTGTGCCCTTAATCCTAAGAGGAGAATGGAGGAAAAGGGATTGTGATGTTGCTACACCCCCTGGGGAGTGATCTCTCACTTTCCCTCTCTTTGCATTTCTCTGTCTCATACCAGTGAACACATGCACCCTGTGACAAAATCTTAAAAAAAAAAAAAAAATATAAAACTCCACATATCAGTAGATTTATAGGCAAGATCAAAAGGCAGAAGAGAGAGAATAATCTCCTATGAAGAGTTACTAGAAATTAGTAGTTAAGTTAAATAAATTTCAATAGTAATTTAAACAGTTCACAGAAAAGGCAGTACAGATTGTTCCTAATGATATAAAAAGATGCTCAATCTCACTTATTGTAGGAGAGAATCCAATTAAATCCACAGAGAAAGGACTCTTTTTTCTCTCTGTCTTTTGTTCAAAACCCAAAAGTTTAATAACATGCTATGTTAGAGAAACCATGGGAAAATAGAGAAATATACTCCTAGTAGGAGCATAAATGGATGTAATACCCATGGGAACCAATCGAACAGGGTCCACTACAATTAGAATTACATTTTAAAAATTACATACAAGATGGATAGATCCCTGTATGGCTGACTTTGCTGGTGGAGTCCTAGACTGGCAGCTTGTAAACTTGTCAGGTACATGTGTGCGCATTCCCAAAATCCCGAGGAGAATGCAGGAGAAAGGATTGCAGCTTGACCATCCCCCTGGGTGTCAGGGGGTGATTTCCTTCTTTTTCTGTCTGTCTCTCTCTCTCTCACTTTCTCTCAGCCTCACTCTATAACACAAACAAACAAACAAAAAGAAAAAAGTTAATACTGTGCAATTGGATAAAGTTTGTTTTTAAATTTGGGAAGAAGACCATTAAAGGATTCTCGAAAAGAGAATATTTAAAATAACACTTACATTACCTCAGGTTTTATTTCAATTTATTAAATAAAAGGTTTATACTGGTCTTTTTTTATTCTTTATTTATAGCCGGAACCACCAAAGAAACCATCTAATTGGAGAAGAAAACACGAAGAATTCATAGCCACCATAAGAGCAGCTAAAGGCCTTGATCAGGCACTTAAAGAGGGTGGAAAACTTCCTCCTCCTCCTCCACCTTCTTATGATCCTGGTATATGAAATATTATTTATTTATATATTTATGAAAACAAAATAATGATACATTTTATAAATTTTAAGTTGTTATTAAACTTTATTGTAATAATGGAACTGATGAAACATAATCTTGAAATGCTTTTATATAAAATGATGGTGATAATCCAAGCATCTAGACTTATAAAGACAAATCAGTGTAGAGCATAGTATTTTTATCTGAATGCTTTTATTTAAAGATGAAGTGGTATAGGGGAACCAGCAGTTAGTGTAATGGCTATGTCGCTGGACTCCCACATAGTCGACCGCAGTTCGTGTCCCGGACCTGGTAGCTTAAAACTCACGCCGGGTGCGTGTGCGTGCGTGCCCAAGATCCCAGGAGGAGAATGGAGGAAAAGGTATTGCAGCGCGACCATCCCCCCTGGGGGGTGATTTCTCGCTTTCTGTCTCTATGTCTCTCTCTCTCTGGCGAGCGCACGCGCCCTATAGTGAAAACCTCTCAAAAAAAAAAGATGAAGTGGTATAATAAATATTTTTAAATTACTGTAGTAACCATTACATGCTGGTATTCCAGGAAATAATTTAATCTTGCTCACTGTGGATTAGAATATACTCATTTAGTAAGACTCCTATATTAGGTTGCCTGGTTCTTTAGTATCTTCTCATCTGAGAAGGAAAAAATAAATTATAATCTACACTACTTGTAAAGTATACAATTCATAAACTGTAATATAGATCGAAAACTTAAATGGTGCCTTAAATTTATATGTTGTTATCTTTTCTTCATTGGGCAGCTAAAAGTTACTTGTTGATTATTACCAAACAATAAACTTGTTGAAATAAATTAAGATATTTTGATATTGATAAATTTTTATGTGTGTTTCTAGTTTCTCATTTAATTGGGATTTTTATAATGCCACAAAATTTTTTTCTATAGATTTGTGATTTAATTAAAATTATTTACAGTATACTTTGTGTTTTGGGAGAATATTTTATGTTGAAAGTATTTGCTGTTTCTTAAATTTGAATTAATTTTTTTTTTTGAGAGGTTTTTGCTATAAGGCGCATGCACTCTCCAGAAAGACAGAGAGAGACAGAGAGACAGAAAGCGAGAAATCACCCCCCAGGGGGCATGGCCACGCTGCAGTCCCTTCTCCATTCTCCTCTCGGGATCTTGGGCATGCACGCACATGCACCTGGCGTGAGTTGAAGCCACTGGATCCCGGACTCGAATCGTGGTCGACAACATGAGAGTCCAGTGACATAGCCATTACACCCACTCCTGGTCCCAGAATTAAATATGTTAATAAGGTATATTTTTATCATTTCTTCTGTTGAGATTGCCAAGGGAAAATAAAAACTATTTAAAGTCAATTAAGCTATTTCTTAATGGTTTTTTGAAATAGAAGATTTTATATTAAGCCCATTTCTTAAAACTTATTTTAATGTTACTTGTTATTCCTGTTTGAATAGTCTACCATGTAAAAAATATATATTCATGATGAAAATAAATGATATTTATATAAAAAGAAATAACAGGTTTATTTTGTATTGAAGATTTTCTTTCATTTATTTTTTTCCTCATTTGATTCAAAGCTAGGAGAAAATTAGGAATTTATCATGTAATAGCAGATAATTTCTTACATGTTTAGATATGTTAGGCCCGGTGGTTATATGGGAAATTTTGCTTGTTTGATGTCATTACTTATAATCTTTACTCTTTATAAAAACTAATGTTTTTTATGTCCCATTTCAAGTACTCTACTATTAATCTGTTTCTGTTTTAGATTATATTCAGTGTCCATATTGCCAGAGGAGATTTAATGAAAATGCGGCTGATAGACATATAAATTTCTGTAAAGAACAGGCAGCACGAATTAGTAATAAAGGCAAATTTCCTACTGATACCAAAGGAAAACCAGCTTCTCGAACACAGGTGAAATGCCCAACTTTAGTTATTACTACAAATAAGTGAGAAAATGTCTTTCACACTTACA
Source organism: Tupaia tana (assembly GCA_026018925.1). Classification (NCBI taxonomy): domain Eukaryota; kingdom Metazoa; phylum Chordata; class Mammalia; order Scandentia; family Tupaiidae; genus Tupaia; species Tupaia tana. Next base: position 34,180,637 of record JAKSZU010000008.1, read on the forward strand.
GTTTTGTGTTTATGTTTTATAGGATATTAGCAATAGTTTTCTCACTCGCTAAATAGAAATATTGTTAAAGGAGTAGTAAGATATTTGAATAGTTAAGAAAAAAAATTCTTAGAATTGATTTGAAAGTGACTTCAGCTTATTGAGACTTGAAAATATATTCATATAAAGAGGAAAAAAGTGAAAAAGTAAGTTAAAGATAGGTGAAGCAGTTGCAGCAGAAACCAGAGGGGTTAGAAGAGTAAGGAAATGGCATTAAAACTCAAAGCTTGAAAATCATGTAATAAGTACCAAATATTATCATGTTATATATGAGTAATATACATGAAGGAAGGAAAAACTTTCTTTTCAGAGTTAATTGCTAGTCTGGAACTTTTAGACAAATAATATTTCATGTATGTAAGCCTTTATTTCTTCATCTATCAAGTGGTAACGTACTTTACATGTTTGTGAGAAGCAAATGAAATGGTGAGTGTGAAAGCACTTAGCTAACCATAATCTGTACTAGGAAATACATTTATTTAATTTTCACTTGTTCATTGCTAGAATATAAATAGTCCCTGCAATTTTGCTAAATTCAGTGGTTATAATAACTTTTTTGTAGATTTCTTAGTAATTTTTCTGTGTCTAATTATGTCACCTATTAATAAAGACAGTTTTACTTTCTCCTCTGCAGTCTCTACGCCTATTTGTGTTTGTGACTTATTTCACTGGCTGAACCTTTTGGAACATTATTGGATAGAATTAATGACAGTGAGAAAGAAGTGTATCTCGTGGTTTTTGGATGCAAAATTCTATAGATGTCTGTTAAGTCCTTTTGATTTATGGTATCATTTAAAACTTTATCTCTTATTTTTGTCTAGATGCTCTGTCCAGAGGGGATAGAGCAGTGTTGAGGTCTCCAGCAATTAGTGTGTTGCAGTCTATCTCCCCTTCTAAATCCAACAGTCTTTGATTCACATATTTGGGTGCTCCTGTGTTAGGCACATAGATATTAATAAGCGTTATGTCTTCTCAATTAATTGACCCTTTTACTACAATATAGTGCCCTTCTTTGTCTCTTTGAACAGTTTTTGTTTTAAAGCCTATTTTGTCAGAAATTAGTATTGCGACTCCAGCTCTTTTTTGGTTCCCATTTGCATGGAAAACTTTTGTCCAACCCTTCACTTTCAGTCTATGTATGTCTTTATCCATGAAGTGGGTTTCCTACAGGCAACAGAGAGAGTTTCTGTTTTTTAATCCATTCAGCCAGTCTCTTGATTGGAGAATTTAATCCATTACCATTCAATGTTATCATCCATGTTCCTGGACCTGTCCTGACGTTTAAGTTGGCCATTGTCTTAGTTACCTTTTATTCCTTTTTTTCTGGCTGTTACTTCTTTAGTTTTCCTGGAATAGTACTTTCTTCAGGGTTTCTTGGAGAGCTGGCTTGGTGTTGGCAAATTCTTTATTATTGAGAGAAGTTTTTCTGTTAGATGTTTTTTTGTCCCCCTCTCTTTTCTGTGAACTGAGCAAAGTTACTTTGTTTTAACAATGGAACATCTGAATAAAATATATTACCATTGAGGGGAAACATATTTTAGAAAACCTTTCTCTGAGATGAAATATTTGAATCTGTACTTTCTCAATTTGAGTAATTCAGTGTTAATTAAAAGACTGCTTATTTAACAGAATATAAGCTTTCATCCTTCCAATTTTTTTTTTCTTTTTTTTTGGAGAGGTTTTTTTTTGCTATAGGGCGTGTGCGCTCGCCAGACAGACAGAGAGAGACATAGAGACAGAAAGCAAGAAATCACCCCCCCAGGGGGGTGGTCACTCCTCCATTTTCCTCTCAGGATCTTGGGCATGCATGCACACGCGCCCGGCGTGAGTTTTAAGCCACCGGGTCCGGGACGCGAATCGTGGTCGACTACGTGGGAGTCCAGCAACATAGCCATTACGCTAACTGCTGGTTCCCCTTTGCAATTTTTTAATAGTAGTAAAATATATATAACATAAAATTATCATAACCATTTTTAGTACACAGTTCGTGGTATTGGGATATATTCATAATGTTATGTAACCTTCACCACCATCCATCTCTGTAACTTTTTTTTCATCTCTGTAACTTTTTTCATCTTTTAACAACTAAAATGTTATGCCCAGAGAATATGAGCATTTGAACTGCTGGTTTATAATTCATAACCAGAAAGTGATAATTGATAAAATATTTTATTTTCATTATTTTAGTATAAGCCACCTGCACTTAAGAAGACAAATTCTCCTGGAACCACATCATCAGGCTCTTCACGGTTACCACAACCAAGTAGCACTAGCAAAACTGTTGTAGGTAATGAAGTCCATAGAATAACTTACTTTATTTTTTTTTTAGAATTACTTATTTAACTTTATTATTATTGTTTTTAATTTGCTATAGGCATGTGCAGTCATGAGAGAGAACATGAGAGAGAGAGTGAGTTAGAAAGCAAGCTGCCAGGTCTAGGACTCAAACCGTGGTCAGCTACATGGGAGTTCAGTGCCTTAACCACTGTACCACCTTCTGGCTGGCCCTATAACTTACTTTTTTAAAATAAACCATATTGGTGATGGGAATGAAGGTAGTTGTCTATTCTGGATTGTTAAAATAGACTTATAATTAAGAAAAAAAAGTAATTCTGTGTAAAAAAATAAAATTATTTCTAATAGCTTCTATTTCATATATATCTTTTTAAATTTTTTGATAGGTTGTAATTGATGTGTCATCTATTAATAATAGTTTGCCATATTCTTAATTATTTGTCAGCAGTATTTTCCCCTTATTGATGCTTTATCATCTCATTCCTTTCTGAACATGACAATTAATCTTGATAGTCAAGTATTTAATAATTTGAAGAATATATTGACCACTGAAATATGCCTTGATTTATATGTCAATTGTTTGAAAGAAATTTAGAATTAAAGGATATATATACACATAAATATATTATGTGTATATATATATGTTTTAAATATATATAATGTACTATAATATATATATGTGTATATATAAATTTCTTAGCTGTTAATTTTTGAGTTATAGCCACAAAAGTATTACTAAAGTATTGCTTTTCTTGTCAGATCCTCTGCTTTATGTGTTTCTTTTTTCTTTAAGAGTGTTGTTATAATTAATGCCTTTTTTATTATAAGGTGTGCCTTCAAGTAAAGTGTCTTCAGTTAACAGCTCTTTGGGAAACAAACTTCAGACTTTATCTCCTTCTCATAAAGGCATAGCAGCCCCTCATGCAGGGTAAGTATACATGGAGTTTATTAGTGGTATGTATTTAAATAATATTAAAGTTTTATTTTGTTTAAATAATTAACTTTTTTTAGTTGAATAATTTTCTTCTGGAAATTTAGACTAAAGAAACAATATGGAATGTAGAAAGTTTTTAATAATAAACCTAATTTATTAAGTACTATGTATCAGGTACTGTTAGAAATTTTGTATATACTTTATTAAAAGTGGCCCATAACCAAAGAGCTAAGAGACTCAGATAGCAAAGTAATTTTCTTAAAGTCATATATCTGTTAAGAGTTAGAAGCAGGATTTAGATTGGGATCTTTTTGGCTCTAAACATTGGACTTCTCACAAATTTTTATCATAACGTAAAATTTAAATAAATTTATCAAAATATTTACCTTTGTTAGAATAATGAATTAAGAAAACTCACAAAAGGATATTTTTAGCCATAAAATATATATTTAATAAGATGATTCTGCTATGATAAGAGAAACATATACAAAACTTCATGTTTAGTTTGATAGAAATTAAAAATATTTGTAGACAAAAAGGACTAAATATGGTGAAATAGTAACTGAGTGGTTGATTTCCTTTATTTTTTTTTTTTGTAATTTCTGTTTGCATACAATTTAATATACCTGGCTTTTAATGAGTAGTGTAGTTAAACTTTCAATAATCTATTTTAATGTGGGAAAAATTACTGTTAACACTAGAGTTTTTAATAAGAATCTAGCTATTGTTAGAAACTCACTTTCTCTTTCATTTTGATAATGCAGAAAATAGTAGGATTGCCTCAGGTCCATTACAATGAAGGCATATACCTGTATTTTTCAAAGACTGAAACAGTGGATTACGAAAATATAGTACATGTTTTCAAGACTTGGTTTTCTGTAGGTCAAATTCACTTTAGTTTTCATGAGAGAAATATTATAAGGGTGTCTGTCAGATAAAAATAACTATTGTTTCTTAATTCAGACTCCAAGACCTAAAAGGAGGCTAACGTAACTGTCGTGATAGAAAAGGAAAACAATCAACTAACAAAATCTAAGTTAAATGTTTTTTCTTACTGTGCTTTCAAAAAGAAGAGACAAGCTAGACATAAGAAAAAGGCAGGTAATCAGTACAACAAGAAAAAGTAAAAGCATCTCATCTTCCAGTGGTAAAAATCTAATTTTTTTCCTGCTTTATTGAATTGACTCGGTGAATGGTTAATTAAGTTAAATATAGACTTAACAATATGTTTTAATTTTGGAGCCTTTTTGCCAAATCACAGGTAATTGCCTTCTAGTTAGGTTATAGTATATATTTGTAGTCTTGTTTATAGTTTGATTTACAGTTGATTATGAACTAAAAGCTGATATTTTTTGGTACCTCACCTATTATACCAGTGATTTTATCAGTTGATAATATTAGGTTGTAGTACATTTTTTTCTTTTTTTCTTTTTTTTTTTTTTTAAGAATTACTGGGTTATCAGAAAAGTCTTGACTCATTTTTTCTTGGAAAAATACATCATGACTTTTCTGACAACTCTATTTAATTTTACTTATTATTTTTTATAATTTGACTGAAGAGAGACAGGGAAAGACAGATGCAAAGTAAGAAAGAAAGCCACCAAGTCTAGGATTCTAACCGTGGTAGGCCACGTGGGAGTTCAGTGAGTGTCTCAACCACCAACCACCTGCAGGCCATGGGTAGTACTGTATTCTAAACTAGGGCATATGAAATTGTTTGATAGAATGTAAAAGGGTACTGACCTTGGAGTTAGAAAACTAGGCTTCTGTATACTACCGTGCCACTAAATAACTATATGAAATAAAAAAGTCATGATATAAAATATGTCATGATGACCCAATATATGACTTCGAATATATCTTTCTCTCTCTCATTCAGGTAGTCTTCTCTAACTCTGCTTAGACCTTGATAACTTATCTAAGAATATCCGACCAATATTTATATGACCCCACTAAAGGAGAATACTCTTTTATAAATAAGCAGAGATTTTAAGTACAATAATTTTGTGAAATTTTCACTGCTTATAAGAACATGATTAAACATTTTTGATTGTCCCACATCCTCTTGAACTGTCAATCATATCTGTTCAAATTCTCATTGCCAATTCTTTGTAAGATTCTTACATGTTAAAGGAGAGTTTCCAGCTATTGAGAAAGAAATTACTGAAAGTAGTGTTCACTTCTATCCAGTATCTAACTATAGTAATTGGAATTCTATTATGCTACTATATTAAGTTAATACCATTCAGCTGTCTATATAGTTGCAAAGTTTTTCGTTGTTGTTGTACAGTATATTTTTGTTTTAGAATTACTGAGGTAATAATTTGTTTCCCTTGCCAGATCATAAGCTCCTTGGTGGCAGAGACTATGTATGTAACTACCAAATATAGTAGAATGCCTGATATACCAGCACCCAAATTTTTGGTTACCAAGTGAAAAAATAAAATTAATAAATTAAATCCCTAATCTGTAAACCTGTTAGTACAACACAGAATTATGGCCTTGCTGCAGGTGAAACACTTGTACTTGGATAGCCAGCATTATTCCATTTATACAGTTGATTCAGGACTGAGTGAAGGTGAAATTAAGACCTCTAACTAATACATATATTCTGTATGTGTATACTGTAATGTTCAGAAAGTTGAGTATCTGCTAAGATTAGTGAATGACATCATTTCAATGGCTTGCAGTTGTTTAAACCCTGGTGTACCTAATCTTTATATTGTGTTCTACTTTTATCAGGCATGCTAGTGATCTGTAATATTTAGCATAGATTGAAGTCATGCTAGAGAAAAAATTATCTTTGTACTTGGAAGAATTCTCATGTGTTTGGTAATTAACTTCTAGATAACCTATGGATCAACTTTTATCATTTTTTAAAAGCAAAACATGTACAATGGAAAAATTTTGCTTTATTCTATGAGGTTACAATCTTTAATGCTAAGAAGTTTTAGAAGTATAGTGAAACACACAGCTTTTAAATACGTATTGCCACTTCTGAATCGGGTCAGTTTACACAGCCGTGCCTTGAGAATTGTGTTTTCTTAATGGCTAATCACCAATTTAAATAGATATTTCAACTAATAATTTTCAATAGATACAAATACCACTTTGCATAGATTTACTTTTTTTCTCTGAAAAAGTGTTAGTTTACTTTAGAGATTGACTAGTAGATGTGGTAAAAATTAGACCCACAGAATATACGTAAAGATCCTGTCTTAATTTAAAAGACTGAATTTGGGGCTGACTCCAAGGCACAGAGGTACCATGCTGGTCAAGAGAAACTGGATTGCATATGAAGACCATAGTTCCAATCCCCAGCCTTCACACTGAGTACACACATAAGTGCCCAAGATCCAACAGGCAGGAAGACTGGAGGAAGGCTATTACAGCATAATCAGACCCTATGGAGGGCGCTTCTCTCTCTCTCTCTCTCTCTTGCATGTGCCTTATCTTGAATAAAAAGGAAAAAGGTTAATTGAATTAGGTTTCTCATACTTTATTATATTAAAAACAAGAGATAAAGGTTTAGGTGTATTTAAATATGAATGGTAATACATTTTTATAAGCCAGTGTTTATTTAATTTTTTTTTTCTTCAGAGAGGTTTTTGCTATAGGGCACGTGTGCTTCCTGGAAAGAGACAAAGAGACAGAAAGTGAGAAATCCCCCCCCCCGGGGGGGGGTGGCCACGCCACAATCCCTTCTCTGTTCTCCTCTGGGGATCTTGGGCATGTACACACATGCGCCTGGTATTAGTTTAAGCCACCGGGTCCAGGACTCAAACTGTGGTTGACTACATGCAAGTACAGCGACATAGCCATTACACCAACTGCTGTTCTTAAAACCAGTCTTTTGATGTTTGTATATTAAGTATGTGTGGAGCATGTTTTAGACTTTTATGACCTTTGCTATCTTTTCTTACTGAACTATTGTAGAAATACCTAAAACAATGTAGAATTGCAGAACCTGGCTTCTTATGAGTGTAACAAGAATTGAAGCTATTGGATTAGGGAGCTAAATTTGCCATGGAATTGGAATACTAAATTATCTGTGGAAGATTAATGTATTTAAGATTAGAAGTAGACATATGACATATTTCAAGATTTTGAGTGCCTCAGACCATCAAACATCTTTTTTAAAAAGAAGAGTGTGGGGAAAATTTATATGTATTATATAATATTGTTAGATTTTCTTTCACTATAGCATATGATGAATTATTACAAAAAGCTAGAAAAAAATTTTAGAAGCATTTACATTAAAAGATCCTTAGTCTTTTTGTTCTATGGTTCCACATAAGATAGGGAAAGGATATGACAGTGCTGGATACATAGATAGATGTCTACAAAGATAGAAAATACAACTTGCTACTTTTTCCCCTATTTTATTTCAGATATCATGTTTTTATAATATCTCAATCTACTATGCTTGCTACAGTTTTGAAATGTGCCTGCCTAATAAACCACGCTGAGCAACTTCCTAAGTAGATTCACTCGCATGGCATCAACAATAAATAAGGACCTTTCCTAGATTAAAAGTTTATTTCAAATCAGGAATAGGTTGATGTCATTGCTAAATATTTTGAAAAATGCTTTTTAAGGCTATGAATATTTTGAAAGCCTGAGAAAATATTACATATGTAAACTCTGGCTTGTTGTGATTTATAAATTTTGTCTTCAATACATTGCGTAACAGTAGCAAATTATAGTGGAACATAAGTGATACATAATTTGAGTCCAAGAATAACATTTACTAATTTACTAGCATTTAACCTAAATAATATTTGAATTGTGTGTACACATACACACACACATGCAAAATTGAATTTTGTATCATAGGTTTATGGTATAAATAATGATTGGACCCTGCCTTTACTTTACTCATATATTTCATGAGCCAGAGAGAAACACCCTTGACAGTGTCTTGCTGTGACACATCCTTCCCTAGCCTTCCAACTGTTACGGATCATCGGTGCTAGTTTAGTTAGACAGGATTTGAACCGGGGACTCCCGTTCAGTTTCATTATCACGCAGCAACGCCTAACTGCTTGCGCTACCAAGGCTGGGCCTGAACCTGCCTTTAATTTAGGTTTCCAAAATCTGAAAATATTGGCAATTCTCTCTTGTATATAATATTTGTAATATTTCCATTAGATAATTACTTTTAGTTATTAAGTTCTGCACATCTCCTTTCTCACATTGAATGTTGTTTCACATGTAGGATTTAAGTACTTCTTACTATATTACAATTTGTTTTAAAATGTAGTTTAAAATTTTCTAAATTTAAGTCCCAGTAATTTTTTTCCCCTGGAAAAGAAAGTTAAGGTTTTTAAATTTATTATTCATAGATCTTTGTATAAAATTTTAAAGGTAACTACTTCTCGGAACAATGACACTTTGATAATTGTTTAATGACTCAAAGAAAAATCTAATTAAAATTTCTTTTTTTCTTTTTAACTTTCTTTTTTTGAGAGGTTTTTACTGTAGGGCATATGTGCTCTCCAGAAAGACAGAGACAGAAAGCAAGAAATCACTACCTGGGGTGATGGCCATGCCGCAATCCCTTCTCCTCCATTCTCCTCTCGGGATCTTAGGCATGCATGCATGCACACGCACCCAGCGTGAGTTTAAGTCACCGGGTCCGAGACTTGAACAGCGGTCCAACTACATGGGAATCCAGTGACATAGCCATTATGCCAACTGCTTGTCCCGAATTAAAATTTCAAATAGGTGAATTTTCCTGTACTCTTTCACAAATTAAAAGTCAGATTTAATCTCAAACATTTTAGAAATTTTATTATCGTGTTTAATGAAGGTAGTTTTTTTAGACTTTAAATCCTAATATAAACACCACCAGTTGCAGAATATTAACTTTTACAACAAAATGCCTGCTATATATAGGCTACTGAAAGAACATAAAAATGAATTTAAGTTTGTCCCTCCTCAGGGACCCTCATAGTCTAAATAGATTTAAAAAAGTTTTTTCTAGACACCAAGGTTCATGAGTACAAGTTTCAGGTCTCTCTTAACACTGTATTCCCAGAAATACCACAGTGCCTGACACGCAGTAATTTCTTTTTTAAAAAGAATTGTTTATTTCATTTATTATTTTTTTTTTAAGTTGACTGGAGAGAGACCAAGAGAGAGAAGGGAAAAATGAGAAAGCAAGCCACCAGGTCCAGGACTCAAACTACAGGTGGCCATATAGGAGTCTAGCACCTTAACCACCATGCCACATGCTAGCCCCCATAGTAATTTCTTAGTTTACTGAGTCAGTAACTGAAAATATGAATGAGAAAACAAATGTCCCTTACAAAGAAAGTACTTTAAAAGGTAACAGTGATATTTTATTCAGTGGTCATTTAAGATAGTTTTCCTAATTTTCTGATTTAATTTTCATAATCCCACCTGTGAATGAATATTGGTAATGATACCTGTGATTCAGTATGGCTGATAGGAGACAATGAAGTGTCCTACAGACTTGCAGTTTGTCCCGTTATCCTCTAGATGGAGATCCTGTCTGCTTTTGGTTAAAAAGAAAAAAATAGAAACTTTCAGAAACCATGTTACTTAACATTTCTGTATGCGATTTTTGAAATTGCCATCCTTATTTTTTCGTATTTCACTTTTCTCTACATAAATTTCAGAAATAAACTCATTCTTTTAGAAAATCAGATGTATTAAGGATGTAATCAATTCCTTATATTTAGAAATGTAAAATGCTGGGGAAAGCATAATAGAGAAGAAAAAGTTGCTGTGAATTCGCAGAATGGAAGAATTAGATTATTTGTGAATAACACTTTGCAGTTCACTTCTAACTTCACACATTTTCTTTGAAATGATTGTTTCCTTTGATCAATTCCATTGCATCATATTTTTATGATGTATGTATGATTTTGGCATTTGTTTGAATGTCATCAAAACTGGTAGGATGGCCTGTACATTGGAAAGTTTCCTACCTACTAATGAACTTTGTATGAACTCTCTAAGGATTCTTTTTAACATTAGTTTTTAATATGACAATCAGGTAATTAAGTGCTTGGTGGGTGAATTTCTGATGAATCAGAATGTCTTTTAAAAATTATTTATATAAAGAAACAGTAGCAATCTCCTTATGGGTACACCTTTATATATTTTAATAGTAAGATGGACAAGTTAGGCCCTCCACTTCGAACTGGAAGACATGTGCAAAGGTTGTATGACAGTGATACAAAATCAGACAGTGCCATCAAAAGACATGAGTTATTACCCATTTACAAGTAAGTATTTGTAACTCAGTTTGATTAATCTTTTAAAAATATTTCCTTAAGGGCTTTATATAATAGAATACTATAACTTTTACCTTCCTGTATTAAAAAAAAAAACCTTACGCTTAACCATTTTTAAGCCAAAGATGCTAAATAATATTGTAGAACTTAAAACATTTTGATATTTCGTGAACATTTCTATTATCCTAAATAAACCTGTTGTTAGGTTATATATTTTATTCCATTAAGCATTAATTTTCAGAGAATTTAAATAGCAATCACCTTTAATAATTATTTTTAGGAAGCTTTTTTTAGGGGTGATAGTTTTTAAAAGATAATAGGAAAAGTTAGGGGTGTGTGTGTGTATGTGTGTATGTTTATATATATATATATATATATATATATATATATATATATATATATATATATAAAATATTGCCAAATTATTTTTTAGTCAACCAGTTGATACATTATTATTAAAAAAAAAAACAGGAAAAATGTTTTTAGAAATGGTTCAGTATAAGGGGGTCCTCAGATTGTTTTTTTTTTTTTTTTCTTTTTTTGTTATGCAGTGGTACATAAATTCCACAGAAAATGAAAGGGATGTGACACTACACTCTTTATCTGTTCTTTAGTGGACTAAAAAGAGCGTGTGGCAATGCCAGGCATTTTGCAGTTCTGTGGCATGAATCTTCATGGTTTAATAAATTGGGCTGTAACTCCAAGTCTAGTTCTCATTTTAAATGATGTAGTTAGAGCCTAATAAATTCATTTACTGATTCAAATTGAAAAACATTAACTTTTAATCAATACCTACTTGAGACTTTGCTTACTATGTATGTATGACAAGTAATAATAAGCTTAATAGATGTACAATTAAAATGAAAGAAGTCTTTAAGAGAGTACTGGCAATCATGTTGTTTTTAAGTAGTGATAAATCCTAGAAAGATGATGGTGTTCTGAGCCATTTTTGATTTGTGCAGTTACTAGTGTTTTCAGTACCCTGTGAAGTAGATCTCAGATGCATACTGACAGTAAAATAGGTTAAGTAGAATTCTAAAATGAAATATTATTTATTATTTGTTTCAGTTGTGGCAGCCATATTCCAAATACAATACAGTTAGCACCTTTCCGACTCTGGCCAGATAGAAAAATGTGTTGACTGTTAAGAGACTGCAGCATGTTCTAAGTACTGATCAAGACAGACAGTTCTTCCCATTCTCTTCAGAATGGTCATTGGCATTCAGATTCTACCTTTTATAAGCTGTTAATAAATGGGAAAAATAATTGGTAGGCATTTAATATGGAAGCTGTTAATTTTCCTCTAAGTAAATAATTTGAACAGCTTTAAATGATCTGTTATTGTGGAACTATAATATGTATGTATATTCATAAGTGCTTTTGTATCATCTTTGTATTTCATATACATGTTATATAAAGGTGATAAGATTTCTTGTAAGGCTTTTCTAGAGCCAAGAAGAGGCAGAAAAAAGAGAGTGTCTTTCCTATTTGAATGCCTTTTTTATAATAGTTTTAGAGTTTGTATTTTTAGAAAGGCTCTGTAGTCTACCACATCCCTAAGAGAGGCTATACTGAAGTACAGTAGAATGAACCCCATGAATGGATGTGGAGTGACTATTTGAAGAGGTCTAGAGCATTCCATCTGTACACCAAAGTGATTCTGTGCTTATTGAAGTTTAGTGACTACTCAAAGAAACTACCGTTTGAATGACAGGATTGAATATTGAATAGGAAATTTGTAGAACAACCCACTTATATTCAAGTTCAAATACTACTTTGGCCACATAACTTTGCAGTTCACATAATTTCTCTGAAATCAAATTTCTTCAACTTTATAATGGTAATAACATCTTCGGAGATTTGAGAGAATATTATACAAAGTGAAGTATGTTTAGTGCCTGGCTTTATATTTGTCATGTAGTTGGATGTTGGAAAAATAATAGATACTATTATTACCTGCAGGAATTTTGGAAGTAGTTATATAAAATTTCAAAAAATTCTACTTTGCCATCTAAGGAGAATAGAAAAAATTTCAGCCAACATTTAAGAATTTCTAGTCTAAAGTAATTTTTTAAATTACTCTGCTTGTTCATGTAATACAGCATTGATTGGGACCAGCAGTTAGCATAATGGCTATGTCGCTGGACACCCATGCAATCAACCGCAGTTTGAGTCCCGGACTCGGTGGTTTAAACTCACGCCGGGCATGTGTGCATGCGTGCCCAAGATCCCGAGAGGAGAATGGAGGAGAAGAGATTGCAGCATGGCCATCCCCCTGGGGGGTTGATTTTTCACTTTCTGTCTCTGTCTCTCTCTGTCTTTCTGGTGCACACATGCACCCTAAAGCAAAAACCTCTCGGGGGGGCGGGGGGAACATTGATTACCTGTGAAATGAAAAGATTTGAATAAATTTCTAAATAAGGGGAGGAAATTAATTGTATTGAACATCCAAACCCAGGTTCTAAAAAATGTTAGCTGTGTTGAGTAGGTTATTAAAGGGCTCAATTATCTCATCTGTAAAATGAAGTTACGAATCCTTACCTACTTCATGGGATTGCTAGGATCAGTTAAGTTTGCATATGCAAGACAACTAGAAATATATTTGGAATGCAGTAAGCACAGTTATATAAATGTTAACATGTAAGTATAAGTAGCAGTAGTGATAGTATTATCATCTATGCTATGTTTATATAAATCGATTTTATGTTTATATAAATTGCAGTTTATTTCTATCTCATAACGTTCCTATAAGGTAAGTAATTATTCTGTAAATGAGGGAACTCAGACTTGTGTCAACCACTGTCACAAAGCTAGTCAGTGGCATTTGGGATTTGAACTTTGATTCATCTGAATCTGAAGTCTATACTTTTAGAATTATAACACAATTTAACCTACATTTTCTTTGATTCCTTATTTCAAAATGGGAATTTAGTGATGATCCAACTGAAAGTCCTCTTAATTCCTGGTAGCCCAGGCTATGCAGTTGGTGAATTTAAATATGAGGATGCTATTAGTTGCTGTTTCCAAGATGTTTCATAAATTGAATATTATATGTTAAAGTGGTTAATGTTTTTTTAAATCACATTTAGATCACATTTCCTTAGAATAATAAAACTTGTTTAAGGTATTACTGAATGATGTATTTAACAGAACACTTCCGTGTTTCAAGAGAACTATAAATTTAGACTTTTTAAAAAAACTTGACAACTTTCTGAATATTAATTTATGTATTTTTTTTTTTTTTTTGGAGAGGTTTTCTCTATAGGGTGCGTGCGCTTGCCAGACAGAGAGAGACAGAGAGACAGAAAGTGAGAAATCACCCCCAGGGGGGATGGTCACGCCGCAATCCCTTCTCCTCCATTCTCGGGATCTTGGTCACGCACGCACACGCGCCCGGCGTGAGTTTTAAGCCACCGGGTCCGGGACGCGAACCACGGTCAACTACGTAGGAGTCCAGCAACATAACCATTATGCTAACTGCTGGTTCCCTTAATTTATGTATTTTATAAAAGATATGTATGCATATTTTTATTGATTTTATGTATTATCAGGGTAGTGTTCATAAGTACAAAATGTTTTGGTTTGTTCTTAGTATTAACAATTTTTTGTTTTCAGCTCAAATAATTATTTGGACTTTTAATATTTTGAACTTCTCTCCTAATTATTTTTCTGATTATGCAAATAGGCAACTTGAGTAATGAACGCTTACTGTTTCATACTTTTTTCTTATGCTATCTTTTTTTCTGTTGTAGAACTAACATCAAATCTCGAAATTCCACGCCACCTAGTTTGGCAAGGAATCCTGCTTCAAGTGTGCTTACAAGCAAAAGAAAAACATATACCGAGAGCTATATATCCAGGTATGTTTACCTCTGACATAAAAATGAGTGTGCGTGTGTGTCCGAAGATCATATGTTCCAATAATGACAAGTTACTTATAGCAAATCTGATTTTTCATTTGCCGTATGGCTCAGTTTGGCTTTTAAGTTGTACATTAAAGAAATGATTTGGGCATAAATAATGTTGTTCTGTACCTTGTAGTTACAATTACTGTAAATGTTCACAATTTGTTCAGTTCTATTAGATTAATTTGGGATTTTGTTGTCTTAATTTTTACCGAAACATGGTTATTTTTATCTCTATAAATATAACTATACCTGCTTTGAACCAGTACTATTAGAATTTCTAGCAACATTTCAATGTTTGAATTTATCCTCGAAGGTGATTATACATATACTTTCATTTCTTGGGTTCTTTTTAGAGGATTTTCCCTTATTGTGCATATAATTGACAGAGAGATAGATGTGAGAGGGAAAGTGAGAAATCTTTTCCCAGGCGAGATGGCCACACTGCAATCCATTCTCTTCCACTCTCCTCCTGGGATCTGGCACATATGCACAGGTGCCCAGGGTGAATTCCAAGCCATGAAGTCCAGGACTCTAACCATAGTTGGCCATGTGGGAGTCTAAGGACATAACCGCTACACCGTCTGCTGGCCCCTATATACTTCCATTTCTAATCTGTCTTATAATTTACTCAACTTCAGCATTCACTGCTTTTAAACATGATAAATTTGTCTTACTATTTATATGCTTTTTTAATATATCCCAACTAGTTTCAGAAACTTTCAAGACATCGTGCATAAATCCATGAAGTATACAGTGAGATACAGTTTTTATTTTATTTTTTTTTCTGAAATGGAAGAAAAATAGGAAGGAAAAATAAACATAAGCATTAAGGAACTGGCAGATGGTATGGTGACTAAGGTCACTGGATTCCCACATGGCCAACCATGGTTTGAGTCTGGGACCTGGTGGCTTGCTTTCTCATTTTCTCACCACCCCCTCTTCTCACTCACACTGGTCAAATTAAAAATAAATAAAGTTAAATAAAAGAATTCTTCAAAAAAAGAGCATTAAAAAGATACAATAGGGGCTAATGGTGGTATAATGGTTAAGACAGCTGACTCTCACATGGCCAACTGCTCAGTTTGAGCCCTAGACCCAGAAGCTTGAAAAACACACTGGGTACATGTGCTTTTGTGCCCAGAAATACTGATATGAGAATGGAGAATGGACTGTGATGGTGGCCATCTTCCCTGGAGGATGCTCGCGCGCTCTCTCTCTCTCTCTCTCTCTCTCTCTCTCTGTCCGTCTCTATTGAGCACACATGCACTATAGCAAAAACAAAAACAAAAGACAAGATATGATTAAAAGCAGAACAGTTCAAAAAACAAATGTCACTAGATTCCGTGCATCAGCTAGCCCTGAGCTACCAATTAGGGTGTAAATTTGGTATCAGCCAGTACACAAGGGAAAATATTAGTAGTTAAATGATTTATGATATCTAAAAAGAGCCAGTCACCTCTGGAAAAGTATAGATAATCCTAAGGCTTTAAAATTATCTTGTGGAATCTCATACATGGGACACTGTATGATGTAATGGATAACTTCTTAATTAAGATTCCATTATAAATATAGAAAAGAATTTTATGGAGTGTTTTTTCTTTCCTTTTTTTTTTTTTTTTTTTTTTTTTTTTTAGGTTTTTGTCATAGAGTGCATGAGCTTGCTGGAGAGGGACAGAGAGAGAGGAAATGAGAAATCACCCCCTCGGGGATGGTCATGCCATAATCCTTTTTTTTCATTCTCCTCCTGGAGTATTGGGCACAGGTGTACACACACCTGGTGTGAATTTCCAGCAATCAGGGCCTAAACCGGAACTGTGATCAACCATATGAGAATTCAATGACTTAACTGCCATGCCACCTAGAGTGTTTTCCTAAGGTGCCCTCTACATAGGGTATAACATGACATCTGTGAATCACCATAAAACGGTTGTGATGTATTAGTGTTATATGTAAGTTTTAAGGCTCTTCAAAAGGTCATAGAAAATATTAAAATATATTAAAATATTATGAAAAGCTATGCATGGTTTCAAGATTTATTGCACCAAAATAAATTCATATGTTAATTCTGTTATTCCACAGACTTTTTGAAGACTCCTCCCATATATATTTTCTGATTTCATTATAAGTATATAAGATATTTAGCTATGAGTTATTCTGATTGAACCCAGGGGTATGTTTTCAAGGCTATAAGATACTAGCTCTCAATCTTAGTTCCCCATCAGATTCACCTGTGGAGTTTTCTAAAAACGGTCATATCCAGGTCCTTCATAGAATTTTGATTTCTTTGAATTGTAGAGTGCGGATTCAGACATTTGCCATTTAAAATGCTTAAATAGTATTGGTTCTGCATAACAAGAAAGCCATGGAAAGATAGATGACTATCTTTCTAGCTTGATTTTTTAATAAATATTGTTTGTCTCTGCTGAGGTTTTGATACATGTTAAATATCAAAGAAATAACTATTTCTTAGAGGTCTGGAGTATAGGTATACTATATTGGTGTATGTATGTAGAATTATGTATTTTGAATCAAGGCTGAATATAGAATTAATACTGTATTATGAAACATGTGCAGTAGTATACTAGAATAAAAGGTCATCTTATCTCTCTAAAGTGACAGAAAAAAGAACTGCCAACATACAGGGGCAAAAATCACATTAAGAAATAAGTTTGGGTTATTTACTTATTTATTTATTTATTTATTTTGAAGATGATAGCTGATAGAAAGCCCGAAGCCATGCTTATTTGCTTCCACCTTACCCCAACCATCCCAGATAGAAATGATTATAATCATAGCAGATAGAGATCACAGAGATTTTCTTTTTCGAAGTATGATAGACTTTGTATCCTTGAAAACCCTTCCACTAAAAACACCTAGAAATACAAGATAAACTAAAACAAACATCCTTTTGAATATAGAGATAAGCTCTCAGAAGAGTAAGGAAAACTACAGAAATAGAGGAAATTAGGGGTCACATTGGTAAATTAACCCTGACCCTGAAACTGCATTTGAACTTTTGACAGATCTTCATGATCAGGAAACCTAGGTTTTGATGTCATTGTGGGGGAGAGCAGTTGACTTTTTGGACTTTACAGGGTAGAGCATTAGAAGCTCACTTGTTGCTTCTCCTCCACCCAGGCCTCTAACTTCAAGCCAGGACTCTTGAAATGCCCACCAAGGAGCTGCGTTAGACTCAACTACAGAAACTCACATGGCAACATATTATACTTGGCCTTGAGAATATTTACAGGAAGTACAGAATGATAGCAGGGCACCATCAGGCATTTAACTTCCATTGGAGCCTGGTTGTAGTCCTGGAGCTAGTCTTCTTTGACCCTCTAAGAGACAGCTTAATGTGAGAGAACTAGATTTTATAGGGGACTATTTAGTTAAAAATCCATATTCCAGAAGGAATCATTATCTCTTATTAGAGTCTCATAGACTTCAGTTTTTAGGTTGTCTAAAGGCAGTGTCTAATTTCACTGGATTACCTGTCAACCCTGTTACCTAGAAACACAGCTGGCATTTCATTTTTATTGTATTTTTATTAAACGGCACCAAGGTGTTATCCCAACTTCAGATTTGTCCATAGGGGGAAAAATGTTTTCTATAACACTTTTCTCATAGTATTCAAATTGTCTCTTACTGAAAGAGTGGAGTTAGTAAAAATCAGATAGACCTGTGACAACGGAAACCATCAGATACTGCTTATAAAATAAATTCATTTATTTAAACAAATGAGAGAGGGAATTGGAATTATTAACAGTGACAGGATAGTATCACAAAAAGATTAGAGTATATTTGTAAGGCAAAATTGTAAACAAAGGAATTGGCAATTACTGGGTTGTTGGAAAAATCAGTGCATTTTTACATAGAAAAATATAGAAAAATATATCATGATTTTTTGATGACCTAATATTTAAATAAATCTCTACTAGTCTGAGTGTATATAATATGCTAAAGATAAAACAGAAATAATGAAATGAAAACCATAGTTTTCTAGAAAAAAAGTCTTACTAAAATTGACTTCAAATGAACTAGAAAATTAACAGACTTAAAATCATTGAGGTAATTGAATTTATAATTAACATTAACTACCACTACTTCCTCATGCACACATATGTACATGCATGAAAAACAGATTTGTAATGTTTTATTATGGTAGCTTATGCCAAATACTTCCGGGAGGCAGTGGGGAGGCAAGAAATTACATTCCTCAATGTCTTTTAAAAAATAAGTGAAACCTTGCTACACAGACTAATAAGAGAGTAAAATTTTAAGCAGTCTTACATATGAACTTGAAAGTACATGACAAAATTCCCCCTAGAATTTTAGCAAACCTAATCCATAAATACTAGGTAGTCAGGAAAGTCAGGACGCTTTTTGTTTGTTTGTTTATTTTGTTTATTTTTGAGATTTTTTTACTATAGGATGTGTGTGCTCGCCAGAGAGACAGATATAGAGAGTGAGAATTCACTCCCAGAGGATGGCCACACCACAATCACTTTTCCTCCGTTCTCCTGTCAGGACCTTGGGCATGCACGCACACACTCTATGGGAGTTTTAAGTTGTCTGGTCCAGGACTCAAACCACGGTTAACTATGTGGTGGTTCAGTGAACTTGCCATTTACTCCATCTGCTGAACCCTGCATTGTTCTTTTTTATAAGAGAGATTTTTTTGCCATAGTGCTCATGCACTCTCCAGTCAGATAGAAAGTGAGAAATCACCCCTTAGGAAGGATGGCCACACCAAAGTCCCTTCTCCATTCTCTTTTTGGGATTTTGGGCAGTTCACACACGCACCTGATGTGAGTTTCAAGCTCCCAGCTCCAGAACTCAAACCGTGGTTGGCCCTGTGGGAATTCAGCGACATAATCATTATGCCATCTGCTGATCCCCTCATGACACATTTTTACATAGAAAAATATGTCATGACTTTCTAGTCAACTTAATATATGAAATCCATGATACTTTATTTTTATCTCAGAAAATAAGATTATTTTAGTATTAGGAAGCCTCTTAATATAATTCATCACATTAAAGGTTTAAAAAGATTATTTCTATAGATGTAGAAAAAGTACTTAATAAGATTTATCACCTATTTTGTTTTTATAATATTTAAAAAGTATTTAATTATCACATGAAGATTAATCATGATGATGATTCTGTTGTTTGTTTACCTGTTGATTAAAAAAATAAAAATGCTCTTAGGACTGGAAAGGAATATCATTAAAGTAACAAAATTAATTTACTAAAGCCCAACATCATTGTTTATATTTAATGTAAGCAGCATTTTCTTTAAAAAAAGAAATCACAGAAGATTATCAGTTATAATTAATTGTTTCTATTTTATGAGAATCTAGCAAACGTGAAGGACAATAAAAAGGAAATTAAAATGACAAGACCTGAAAATAAAGGAGCAAAACTATTATTATGTACAGGTAGAATGATTTTAAATATGTGCACATAAATATATATACTTACTTCCATATATATGGATTTTAGAAAGTTGGTGGAAATTGAAGTTAAAGTTTGAGTTTCTTTTGGTGAAAAAAAAAAAAAAACATGGATAATTTTTTCCTAATACACATTTTTTTTTTTTTTTGGAGAGGTTTTTGCTACAGGGTGTGTGTGCTCACCAGAAAAACAGAGAGAGACAGAAAGCGAGAAATCACCCCCCGGGGGGGATAGCCACACTGCAATCTCTTCTCTTCCATTCTCCTCTCAGGATCTTGGGCATGCACGCACACGTGCCAGGCGTGAGTTTAAGCCACCTGGTCCAGGACTCAAACTACAGTCGACTACATGGGAGTCCAGCGACATAGCCATTACACCAACTGCTAGTCCCCATAATACACATTTTCTACGAATTTTTATTCTTTTTAAGTTTGCTACAGAGCACATGTGATTGCCAGAGAGACAGAGAGAAGGAAAAAGCAGCTCTTGCGGAGCACGCATGAAACAATACTACCTCCCCCACCTCTCTCTCCTTTCAGGAGTTTGAGTGTACATACACATGTGCCCAGTAGGTTTTTCAAGCTGCTGAGTCAGACTCTACCTGCATAATTAGCTATATGGGATCCAGCTTCCTTAAACACGAGGCTATGGGTAAGCCCCTTTTTTATGAACTTTAAAAAAAAAAATCCCTTACATATATGTGTGTGTGTGTGTGTGTGTGTGTGTGTGTGTGTGTATCCCACCAAAAAAGACAAATTATTGAGTAAATAATAATTCATATTAAATTTTCTGGAAATAAGTATATTGAAGGTTATTGCTGTCTGATTCTCAGAAACAGAAAAGGTAGTAGGATGATTCCTATGTACTGGAAAACCAGCAAGAACTTTAATTTGATGGGAAAAGTTTCAAAACATGGAAGACATTAAAAGAATTTTTAATAGAGAAATATACCTTCTTCATAAAATAGAAAATTTAATGTCATAAAGTTGTCTTTTAAAGCTATCTGTTCTCCAAGAATATATGCAAATTTGGGGCAATTTCAAATAAAGTTAAAATTTTGATAAGCTGTTTTCAAAATATATATGAAAAACAGGGACCAGCAGTTAGTGTAATGGCTATGTCGCTGGACTTCCAATGTAGTCGACCGCGGTTCGTGTCCCGGACCCGGTGGCTTAAAACTCACGCCAGGCACTTGTGCGTGCATGCCCAAGGTCCCGAGAGGAGAATGGAGGAGAAGGGATTGCGACGTGTCCATCCCCCCTGGGGCATGATTTCTCGCTTTCTGTCTCTCTGTCTCTCTCTGTCTGGTGAGCGCACACGCCCTAGAGCAAAAAAAGAAAAAACCTCTCCAAAAAAAAAAAAAAAAAAAAAAAAATATATATATATATATATATATATATATATATATATATATATGAAATACAGAACCCTAAAATTAACCAGGATAAATTAGAAAATAATAATACCTGAGTGATGTATTAAGCCATAGTAACTAACTGTGATATTTATGAAAAAATAAAGTAATAGATCAGAATGGAATGGTTAGGAAAAGACTTTGGTCCCACAAACAACTAGAAATTATCCATATTTCAGAGATAGTGGAACAGATTTCTGTAGGGATTGCTGGAACTATTGGTTGTACATATATTGTGAAAAACCTTATACCTACTTTACATGGGGTATATTAAAAAAAATCTGAACAAGGAAAAGTTAAATGATTTTCCTTGAGCCAGCTGGTGACATGGTGTTTAAGGCGTTGGAGACTCCCACATGGCTAACCACAGTTTGAGTCCCAGACCTGGTGGCTTGCTTTCTCACTTTCCCTCTCTTTCTCTCTCTCACTCTTTCTCTCTGTGTCTCTCTCTGGTCAAATTAAAATAAAGAATGAATAAATAAAATAAATAATTCTTAGAAAAATTTCCTCTAAGAACTGAAAGAAGTTAAGGATATTCACTATCACTACTTTTACTCAGCATAGTAGTACTGAAAATTCTAGATAGAGTGAGCAGTTAAGATAAAGAAGTAAAGGCATTCAAGTAGGAAAGGAGAAAGTCAAGTTATTCCTCTTTGCAGATGACATGTTCTTGTATATAGAAAAACTTCGACTTGATCAAAAATCTTTCAGAATCAATGAGCAAATTGTGTAAAATTGCAGAATACAAAATCAGCCTACAAAAACAGTGGTGTTTTTAATAAAAATAAAATATATAGCAATAAATTTAACCAGGGAGATAAACGATCTCTACAATGACAACTATAGAACACTGATGAAAGAAATTGCAGAAGACACAATAATGGAAAAAACAGTTCATGTTCATGGATTGGAAAGATATTGTTGAAATGTCTTAAAACATCCCATACTACACAAAGTAATGTACAAATTCAGTGTAATCTCTATCAAAAATGGTATCTTCACAGAAAAAAAAAAAACACAAAATTCATATGGAACAAAAAAGGTCCCTAATGTAGCCAGAGCAGCCTTGAACAGAAGAAGAAACCTAGAGGCACCATACTGTTTAATTTAAAGTCCAAAACGGCAGTAACCAAACAGCTTTTTACTTGCATAAAAACGGATACATAAGCCAATGGAAGAGAATAGAGAACCGAGAAACCCAGAAGTAAGTTCATGTATATATAGCCTGCTGATTTTCTTTCCTTTTTTTTTTTTTTTTTTCTTTTTTTTTTTTTTTTTGAGTTTTTTTTTGCTCTAGGGCATGGGCACTCGCCAGAGCCATAGAGATAGACAGAAAGCGAGATATCACCCCTCAGGCGGGAGGGCAATGCCACTATCCTTTCTCCTCCAGTCTCCTTTCAGGCTTTTGAGCTCTCAAGCACATGTTCCTGGCATGAGTTTTAAGCCACCAGATCTGTGACTTGAACTGCAGTCGACTATGTGGGAGTTCAGAAATAACCATTACACCATCTGCTGGTCCCTTCCTGCTAATTTTCAATAGAAGCACCAAGAACCTTCATTGAGAAAGAAGCAGGCTCTCCAATAAGTGGTGATGGGAAAATTGAATATCCGTATGCAGAAGAATGAAATAAGACCTTCATCTCAGGGCCAGCAGGTAGCATGGTGATTAAGGTGCTGGACTCCCACATGGCTGACAGTGGTTCTCAAGTCCCAGACCTTGCGGCTTGCTTTTGCACGCTCTCTTTCCGTCTCTAGTGAGCATATCTGCCCTATAACAAACTTAAGAAAAAAAAAATAGTATTTTATTTTAAAATGATCCTCTATCCATATCCGCACACCAACCCCAAGTAGATTAAAGACTTAAATATAAAGCTGCAAACTGTAAAACTCCTAGGAAAAAACTACTATGAAAAATGCTTCATGACATTAATCTGGGCAAAGATTTTTTGAATACAACCTCCAGAGTACAAGGAGTAAAAGCTAAGTAGACAAAAGTTGTACAGCAAAGGAAATAATCAACATCCTGCAGAAAGAGAAGATATTTGCAAATTGTACTTTTGAAAGGGCTAATATCAAGAATATATAAAGAACTCAAGCATCTCAATGCAAGAAGATTCCAAATAATCTAAAGATGGACAAAAGACCTGATGAAACATTTCTCAGAGAAAGACATGCAATAGGCCAACAGATATCTGAAAAGTAGTTAAATCCCTAATAATTTTTGTGGAAATACAAATCAAAACCTCTATGAGGTTTATGTGTATTTATCAACACGGATTTTTTTGGAAGACACTGTGGAAATAAAGCAGGCACAGGAAGGAAAGAAAAAACATAATCTTAATTGATATGCAGAAACTAATAGAAGTAGTGTGGAAAGTAATAAAAGGTCACTATTTGCCCTCATAGAAGTAGAGAGTAGGATAGTGGTTACTAGAGTTTGGGTAGGGTAGGGACGATAGAAGGATATATATATAAAACATATAAATACAGTAAATAATAAATTACCTAACACTTGTCAAATGCTATTATCAAAAAGACTAATAAATGCTGAGAAGGAAGTGGAGAAAGGCAACTTTCATACTCCATTTTGGTGAGAATGCAAATTAGTACAGCCATTGTGGAAAACAGTATGAAGTGTCTACAAAACATTTAAAAATAGAACTGCATATCATCTACAATCCCTTTACTAAATACATAATACCTCTATACTAAATCCAAAGGAATCGAAATCAGTTATGTTGAAGAGGTATCTGCACACCTATGTTTATTACACCATTATTTACAGTAGGTACATATGGAATCAGCCTAATTGTCTATGAGGAGACAAGTGGATAAAGAAAATGTGGTATATATAAACAGTGAAATACTTTTCAACCACTAAAAACATGAAATCCTATCATTTAAGGCAACATGAGTAGCTAGAGGACATAATGTTAATTGGAAAAAAATAGGCACTGAAAGGGGGAAAAAACACTTTATCTCATTCATACGTGAAAACTAACACAAGTATTGTGGAAAGTAATAAAAGGTCACTATTTGACCTCATAGAAGCAGAGAGTAGGATAGTGATTACCAGAGGTTGGGAAGGGTAGGGAACATGGAGGAAAAGGGAGATGGTAAGGATGCAAAATTACAGTCAGGTAAGAGAGTAAGTTGTAGTATTCAATAGCAGTCAAGTGACTACAGTTAATTATCTTTCAAAATAGCTAGAAGATTTTGAATGCTCAGCACAAAGTAATGACAGATGTTTGAAATAATAAGTATGCTAATTAGTTAGGTCATTATATATTATAAAATCACACTGGACTCCGAAATATGGAGAATTATTATGAGCCAATTAAATAATAGAATAAATACACCTTACAACCTTTGTGACCAAAAAAAAAAAGGCCTAGAACTGAAGACTTCATTTTTCCTCAGGGCTGAGTTCTAGTTTTCTCTTTAAAGATAGTTTTACAGAAAGGATATTATAAATTTTCTTCCTGTCCCCAATGTATTAATTGCCTGTACATAGAACATTTGGGAAGCATGTCTGCATTTGGTCATGATAATTCTCCTGACAGAGTCAAATATTTTTAAATATTTTGGATTTATAGGAATTCTTTTTTTATTTGAACTAGAAATATATTACAAAGGAAATTAAGTAGGCTTTTAGCCATGTTTATTTTGTTATGTTTCTCAAAGGTTATAGACTGAAAACTCCTGATGTGAACTTTGTTGTTCCATTTCTTTCTGTACTTCTTCAGGCCAGATGGAGACTATGCATCTTCACTTAATGGTGGAAACATTAAAGGCATTGAAGGAAATTCATCTGGACACTTACCAAAATTCTGCCATGAGTGTGGGACTAAATACCCTGTAGAATGGGCAAAGTTCTGCTGTGAATGTGGCATCCGAAGAATGATTCTGTGAATAGACTTCCAAAGAAAAAAGAACCAAGTTCAGAGTTTTATGATTATTGCTGCTTGGACAGCTAGAGCACTTCTTCTAGTTATGTTGTGCTAAAAAATATTCAAAATACCTTTTCCAATAATTTTTGAAGCATAATCTTTTGGCTGTGTAATTAGGGGTGTGTGTGTGTGTACATATACTGTATATAATAAAAACCTGATTCCCCAAACTGTGCCATTCACAGAAATATCCACTGTCAAAATAATTTCTAGTGGAATCGTTAATTTAGTTATACCATTTTTGTTGTTCTAAGGGCACATTAAGTATACCTCCAACAACTTTTGTACTCTAGTGCTTACATTTCAAATTCAAGATAATCATAACTTTGAGCAAAAAAATCAAATAAATTGTTTCACTATTGGTGCCTGTCTTCAGATACTATCATAATTGGATGGGATGCTTGGAATTTTGTAATTGAAGAGGATGTTCTCTGTTATAATTAGTTATGTGAGGTCACTTTTCTCACACTCTTTGACAACTACTTTTATAAATACTAAAAAGTAAAAATAGAGGAAGAAACTTATGTTCTTTATTTGGTATACTATTAATAATATAATTTAAAGATCTTTATTCTGTGAAAATAGAATAATGCAGTTGTATTTTCAGAAACACAAGACTTAAAATACAAATATTCTGTCCGTACCTGATTTTCCCATGTATAATGATTGAATATTCTTTTTATTTCCAATAGTGTTCCTAAGTGTCATTTTTTCTTTTTCATAACTTGTCTGGAGTAGTTTTAATTTACTGTTTTATTTTTTGCAATATTTGAAAATATAATTTATTCAATATAAAATTTGCACAAAATTTCTTGCAAAATCTTACATATTTAAAAATATTTCAGTGTATCTGAATTTAGAAGAAATTATTTTAATGCATTTTAAAACAGATTACTTCATCTAATAAATATACTCATCCCTCAGTATCCCCAAAAGATTGGTTTCAAGATCCCTGGATAACAGGATCCTCAGATTCTCAAGTTCCTTAAGTCAAATGGTATAGTGTTTGCATGTAACCTGTGAACATCCTCCTGTATACTTTAAATCATCTTTATATTATATAAAACACCTATTGTAATATATATGCTCTATAAATAGTTATACATATTGTTTTTCATTTGTATTATTTTTTGTGTTATGTTATTTCTTTCCCAAAGGTTTCATCTGCAGTTGGTGGAATACACAGATGCAAAACCCAAGGATTCAGAGGACCAACTGCAATAATTGAAGTAATTAATTGTTAGTATAGAGCATGCAGGTAGAAAGTAGGTGAATTTTAGTTCCTCAAAGTGTAATTACATATAGTTATGAGGAGGTTAAGAGAATATCTAATTTTTTCTACTCATATTTTCCTCTTTAATGTTTAAGATTGAAACAGCAAACACATCACAATAAAAAGCCACTGAAAATGTATTGTTTTAATGCATAACTGACTTATGTAATTAAACACACAAAAAATTATTTTTTCTTTTTATCTTGCCTAAAATACACATTTTAATCATTGTCTCTTTCAGTGTAACATAGTACTTAGTAATAGATCTCTTCAGTGGCTTGTGTGGCCATATTCAGTAATACTGTAGTATTTTCTGATCAATGAAGCCTATGAGAGCATCGATTTTATTAAACAGTATAAGCAAATCTTTTATATCTTATGCAATTTTAACCTTCTGTTTTATGATTCTAATCAATCCTAAAAATCAGTGTAGAAATTTATGGCTTAGAATTTCTCTAAAAATTATTTTTGTTTGTTTTCAGTTTGGGAATGGGTTAAAACCCAGTGGTAATTGGAATTGTCATTTTATGATTTTATATTTTTTCCTGTTTTTTGTTAGTTTTTTTTCCTTTAATCATATTGGTCAAAAAAGAGTAGTCCATTAACTAGAGTAAGCTTGAATTTATGTGACTAATGTACATATTAGATTTCCATTTCAGTACCTTCTATTCAGTCCTAATTGTTACAAATCATATGAAGAACGTTAAATTCTTGTTTTATATAGGATTGAGCACCATTTTTTTGTTTGTTTGTTCAGTGAAAGGGTAGCTAAATTAGTTTCACTTAAATAAATTGGCACATGCGTTTCTCACTGAATTTTACAGTAGCAAGTAAATGTTACAGCGTACTATGTGGAAGTAAGAAATCACCCAATTTTAGATCTCAAGAGATTATTATAAAGTAAGTAGGTGAAATATATTTATGATTTATGAACATGTGATAATGTATTTAAATGCATTTTTATATTACTTTAATATTTTATTTTCACAATGATTTGTTGTGCAATACATACTTCACTTTTTAAGAAATCTTCCTATGCATCTTTATTTTATTTTTATTTATTTTCACAAGTATTTGCCAATGTGGTAGAATAAAAATTAATTGTAAGCTTAAATTTAAAATGTAAAAATTGCTTATGTATTATTCTGCAAATTATTAGCTTGTAAAAGTAAGATCATTATGGCTACTGTTGATTCTTGTCCACTATGTTTTTTTAATCACAAATAATGTCTTCATTTTTGAATCTGTTCAATAAAGACATGAAGCATAAAATGCTACTTGATATTCATTAATGTCATATCTTTTAGTCAGACATGAAAGATACAAACTGTCATCCAAATAAAATATTCAAAATCAGAAGTACAGATTTTTGTTTTTAATTGGAAGTGTATGTGCTCACCAAAGAGAGAAAGCACTACCCCCCCCCCCACCCTCATACACAATAGGGCTTGTTTACGATAAAATCCTTTTTTTCTCCATTTCTCTGGCCTGTCAGGACTTCAGAGCATGCACAAATGTACACCCAGTGTATGTTACAAACTAAAGGACTGAGACTTGACCTGTAGTTGGCCACATGGATCTGACTGGCTCCACCCAGCAGTCAACCACCGCACTATGGGGCCAGACCATAAAAGTACCAATTTTCAGGTAATCAGGTTGTATGGACTTTAAGGCACTGGATCCCATATGGTTGATGGCATTGTTCAAGTCCTGGACATGGCAGCTTGGATATCATAAGGGGCACATGTGGTTCATGCCCAAAATCCTGAGGACACTGGAAGAGAAAGGATTGTGGTATGGCCATCCTTCCTGGGGTGATGTTGTGTGGGGGGTGATGTCTCACTTCATTCTCTCTCATGTCTCTGGTGAATACTCCCACCCTATAGCAAAACCGAAAAAAAAAAAGTTTTTTTAAATGAGAAAGTATCTTTTCTTGGCTGTTTGTTTATGCTTTCAGCTTTTTAAAAAAATCCATTCCTAATCTTTTGGATCGAAGTGTTTTATGATTTCAGAATATTAATATGTTTTCATGATAAATTTTTAAGATATTATTAGCATTCTCTTTGTAGACAGTAAAACAATTGAAATAATAAGAAATGCCAAGATTGATAAGAAATGGCTAATTCCTAGTTAAGCTATAAAATTTAATGGCAAGAAACTAATTGTGATGAAATATTTAAAGACTTAAATCATCATATTTAAATTATTTATTGTTTAAGAAATTTTTGCTGTAGGACCCATGCACTCTCCAGAGATACAGAAAGCAAGAAATCACCTCCTAGGGGGTTGGCCATGCCGCAATCCCTTCTCCATTGTCCTCTTGGGATTTTGGTCACACACGCACATGCGCCTAGTGTGTTTTAGGCGGTTGGATCTGGGACTCATACTGCGGTCGACTACATTAGAGTCCAGCAACATAACCATTATGCCATCTGCTGGTCCCATATTTAAAATTTTAAAAAGGAGTAATCTATTGAAAATATGGTCAGATTAGATATATTTATTCTGTCCTCTCTTTTTTTCTTTGGCTTGAGGTGAACATTTTACCATGAGTAGAAGCTCAAAGAGTGGAACGATAATAAAAGAGTATACAGATAAAAAGAGCAGAGCTCTAGGGTGTTTATTTTTGTGTCATGAATATGTATTTTATACAGTAAGTATCTTTAACACCTAAGGTAGGTTATTTTTTATTTTTTCCCAGCTGGATTAAATTATTAAATAGAGCAGTGGAGAATTATTAAAACAAAGTTAGTGATGAGCACACTCATTTTATTTAGGAAATTTTCAGTTAAATATCCAGATGCTCATTAAAATACAATTTTGCGGCGTCAGCAGATGGCATAATGGCTATGCCGCTGGACTCCCATGTAGTTGACCGTGGTTCGAGTCCTGGACCTGGTGGCTTAAACTCATGCTGGGTGCATGGTGCATGCCCAAGATCACAAGAGGAGAATAGAGGAGAAGAAATTATGGCATGGCCATCCCCCCTGGGGGGTGATTTCTCACTTTCTGTGTCTCTCTGTCCTTCTGGCAAGCGCACACATCCTATAGCAAAAACCTCTCCAATAAATAAATAAATACAATTTTGCTTAGCATATATATGAATTGCTTTTTTGTCACTAGAGGGTGCTTTAGGATAATTTAATATTACAAGCTTCCATTTACTATTTTAAAACCCTCTCAAGAATGTAGGGTTTTGGGGTTTGTTTTTTGTTTTCTTTTTGGTCAATGTGAAATTAGGGAGATTTATGAGTTGTTTCTGTTTTGGTGTTTTATTTTTAATCATGTTGATAACTCAGAAATCATGTCTGACTTATTTTGGACACTAGCTTAATAATTGATCAAAATATTTAATCTTTACACATTATAATAGTTTCTTAGCATATCATTCATACAAAGTACCAAATATTCATTAAATTATTACTTTATACCAATATTTCATCTTGGTAGTATAACAGTTTAGTAGGTTGTAATCTCCTTTAACATAAAGATCTTTGGGCCAGCAGGTGGTATGGTGGTTAGAGATCTAGACTCCCACAGGGTTGACTAGTTCAAGTCTCAGACCTGTTGACTTGCTTTCGCACTTTCTCTCTCTCTCCTCTCTCCCCTACTCTGAGTACATGCCCTGTAGCGAAATTTAATATTAATATTGATTAATTCTTTAAAAAATAAAATTTTTAAAAAGATGAAGATCTGGGACCAGCAGTTAGCGTAATGGCTATGTCGCTGAACTCCCATATAGTCTACCGTGGTTCAAGTCCTGGACCTGGTGGCTTAAACTCACGCCAGGTGCATGTGCGTGCGTGCCCAAGATCCCGAGAGGAGAATGGAGGAGAAGGGATTGTGGTGTGGCCATCCCCCCTGGGGGGGGGGGGGTGATTTCTTGCTTTCTCTCTGGTGAGCGTACGTGCCCTGTATCAAAGACCTCTAAAAAAAAAAAAAAAAAGATAAAGATCTTGCTTCCCCAATTATCTAGTCTAACTTAATGATATCTAACATTTGAGATTGGCATCTATTTAAATAGGTGCTAATGCAGAACTAATAAATGGTGCACAAAACTAATGCTTTATGCATACAACCTTCAGAAAAAATGCTTTATTCACTCTTTATTATATGAAATACTGGGATCAAAATAAAAAATAAGACGTGACTAAGTCCCTGCCCTTAGATTGATACAATGTATTTGGGGAAGCTGACAAATAAACAGACATGATTTTTTTAAAGGGATTTTTGCTATAGGGTGTGTACACTTGCCAGAGAGACAGAAAGTGATAAATCATCCCCAAGAGGATGGTCATGCTGCAATCCCTTTTCCATTCTCCTCTTGGGATTTTGTACACGCATGCACATGTGCCTGGTATGAGTTTTAAGTCGCTGGGTCTGGGATTCAAACCTTTAGAACACTCAATAATTTTAGTGGCATAGCAAGTATGTTTTATTATTTAAAGAAACCTTTAAAATAGTGCATAAATATAAAATTCTTCAAATTATGTAAAAATCTACAAAGAAAAGAAACAATATGTTGTGCTTATTTCTCCTAGAAGGATATTTGGTAAATTGTATTTCTTCATATTTATATTTTATATTGTAAAATTTTAAGTACTACAAATTACTTTTATAATCTTTAAAAGACAAGTATTAATAGACTGTTTTTCACAATTACTTGGGTGTGACAATATTTTATCTAAAATTCCTACCTCCTCCATTCTTTTCTTTCACATAGATGCTTCCTTTGTGATCTTTTTAGTAAACATTACCATGGTCCATGGTTCTTCTTGCATAGGTACAAAGATTGTTTCTTTCTTTTTTTTTTTTTTTTTTTTTGGAGAGGTTTTTGCTATAGGGCGCATGCACTCACCAGACAGAAACAGAGAGACAGAAAGCGAGAAATCACCCCCAGGGAGGATGGCCACGCCGCAATCCCTTCTCCTCCATTCTCCTCTTGGTATCTTGGGCACGCAGGCACACGTGCCCAGCGTGATTTTTAAGCCACCGGGTGCGGGACGCGAACCGCGGTCGACTACGTGGGAGTCCAGCGACATAGCCATTACGCTAACTGCTGGTCCCGGTACAAAGATTGTTTCTTTCTGATGCCGTTACCAGATAACTATTTTTGAGGGGATAGGGCTCGCATACTTTACCATAGTTTGAGTAAAAAACACTAGACAAAGTAGAAATTAAACAATGTCATGTATATCAATACACGTGAAAAATTCACTTGATCTGGAATGAATTTTAAATTTAAATTTTACTGTCTGTAATGGATGTTTGTCGTGTTTGTGGCTAGCATTGTTTGAAAATCCTCCTATGCTTGGTGAATTTCTGGTATTGAATCTCACCATCTCAAAATCGTAGTCAGAGTTTAGTCTTTCATCCTTTCTTGCAACTAGAGAATAGTCATGTGACTTAGGAACTGCTGAACAGACTTGGATTCTGAAACAAGTCATATAAAACAGATACAGTGCAGTCTCCATTTCCTAATGAGGATGCTGGAGTTTTGTTGAGAGACACTGAATTTCAAAGGTAGTTGTGGCAGAAAGTCGAGATGTGGCATCTTTATTGCAAAATGTGGCCTGTTCCCCATGGTAACACTTTAGATTATTGACTTTTTAATTTTATTTTAGATTTTTGGTAGCAGTCTGTCATAATTTGGGCATTCTTTCTGGTTGTGCAGCCTCAGAACTTTAACTATGGCTCTTCCAGATATTCTATGAATGATTCAATAGTTTTTTAAAAAAATAACTTTTGGTTAAACTACACTGGAATCTGCTGCCTGTACTCAGAACTCTTAACAATCATATTTGGTATAACCTCCTTCTCTTTTACAATGACTGTGGTACTTTGGGAAGTACATAAAACCATATTCTGTAGGAGGGACTCTTTAATATACTGCATTAAGACAGCTTCCTCATCCCAATAATGGTGTTAGATAATCACAAACTGAATTTTAAGAAATATACTTTGAGTGTAATTATACATATCTTGAGGCCTAATTTGAGGATTATCAGTATATACAAAATCTTTTTCACAATGTTAGACATTTAACAGACTCTCAATAAGTAATATCAATGACTTATTGCATAATTTTGTACATAAATGCATGGTATATGTTGCTCAAATAAATATTTAATTCCCATCAGACATTGTTCTAGGTACAGTGAACAAAGTAGTCAGAAATCCCTGCCCTTGGGACCAGCAGATGGCATCATGGTTACGTTGCTGATCTCCCATGTAGTCGACTGCTGTTTAGTCCCAGACCTGGTGACTTAAACCTCATGCTGGGCGCTTGTGTGTGCATGCCCGAAATCCTGAGAGGAGAGTGGAGAAGGGATTGTGGCATGATCATCATCATCCCCCCTGGGGGGTGATTTCTCGCTTTCTGTCTGGCAAGTGCACACGCCCTATAGCAAAAACCTAAAAAAAAAAAAAAAAAGAAATCCCTGCCCTTTTGTAGTTTACATTTTACTTAAGGAATAGTGAAAATAAAGAATGTAAATAAGCAAACGGGGGCCAGTGGGTCATGTGGTGGTTGACATGCTGGACTCCCACATGGCTGACCATGGTTCAAGTCCTAGACGTGGTAGCTTGCTTTCTCACTTTCTGTCTGTATCTTTGGTGAACTCATGAGCCCTGTGGCAAACTAAAAAAATAATAGTAATGATAAATAAAATACTTAGAAAAACAACTACAAATATAAATGTATATTTATAAAGAGTGGGTGTAGGAGGGAAAGGGAAGAAAGAGTGGAAGTGGGTAACAATTTCAGACAGGGTATCTAGGGACAATTTCATCAAGAAAGTGATATTTGAGCACAGACCTAGAAGAAGATGTGACCCATTATTTAATCCTTTTTGTTTACTTCATTTATTGTTTCTTGGATTATATCTCCTTAATGTTTAGGCTTTCTGTTAAATAATATTCAATATGGTGGAAATATGCAGGTGCACAAGAAGGAAAGAGCACTTCGTACAGAGGTTATTTATTTTACAGATAGGAGCCCGGAACCTCTGAATGATGTGATCATGGAGAGGAGTAGGAAATTCGGTCAAGTAACAAGGCAGCCACATTGTACATGTTTTAGAGGCCATATGATTTAAGGTGATTCAGGCTCACTTTGAATAGGGGACTGACATGATGCCACTTAAACATGTTATCTGAATATATATGTTATATAGCTACCAAAGTAATGAGAAAATCAAAGGAAGACAAGGCTCCTATTTCTCCCTCAACTAACCATATGTGTTGATCAATTAAGTATTCTTAGCACTTCACTTTCAGAAAAGCAATGTTGAAACAAACTGAGACTCCTGCCCCAGCCCTCCTGCCCAAGGAAAACACAAAAGGAGCCCTTTCCTCACCTCACAGTACTGCCCTCCAGTCCATAGGCCCAAACTTATTAGAAATAGAGCCCTCTTTGCTATTTACCTATTTGCTTAGAGAGACAAAGTTTAATCAGTAGTTCTGTTTTCTTAATATAGTACCTACTGTTCACAAACAAACTTGCCTTTTATTAGTATTTCTTCATTGTAAATAATTTGAACAGAAGTTTTATAATCAAGGGTCAAAGATCTTTCTATGTTTTCTTGAGAAAAGAGATTTCTATTTTGTACTAATTTAGGGCAAATTCACGTGGGATGATTCAAATCCTGAACAGTATCTGAATCAGAATATCTTTTCAAGTTACATAATCACAGATCATTACCCAGCCTATTAAATAATTGCGCTTCGGGCAGTTGCCCAGTTCTCTTCTCATTGCTTGACATGGAGGAATGTGTTTACATGGTAAAGAATATGACCAGTTAGCAGACATCATGGGTACTGCAGGATTCCTCAGGGGTTATTGACATGTCAGGAAATAATTAACATATTTGGATAACAAGTATTGTTATTTAATATTTATAATAGGTTTAGAATTAGCAGATTTGAAATTTGGTTCGAGTTAAAGATGTAGAAATACAGAAATGCATATTTTTATTTATTTATTTATTTATTTATTTATTTATTTATTTATTTGATGACAGAGGCACTTCCAACATAGTTTTCACAGTGTGATCCACCCCTCATCTCACTTGGTCTGGATCACAGGCATAAGTACTAGTGAGGTCCTGGGACACAAATGCAGGGCCTTTCCCATGTGGGTTCACAGTGCTACTGTTGTGCCACTCTGGCCTAATGACTATTTATCAACGTGAATGTAATTCAAAGATTCTCAATGGCAATGAAGAGAGAAATACACCTGAGAAATGTGTATACATTTTTTTTCATTTTTAAAATTTATTTTTACAAATAAAATGTATTAAGAAATTAACAAAAAAGGTAAAAATGAGCCAAACAAATTTATAAGGCCATGCATAGATTCATCTTCTGTTTTCTCAATCCTTCAATATTTGGCTTAATGTCTGCATTTTCACCAATTTCTGATGATGGGAGTAAGGGTAAATTAAAAGCACAAATTCAGTGCACCTATTGTTCTTATAAAAATTTCAAAAAGTAAATTTGACCAAATCTTGGATGATGGGGCTATGTAGAAGATAAATTAAGAATTTAAAAAGTGAAATTTCAAAAGATGCTTCATAGATCTGATCTCTATTTTGCAGGTATCATGATTGTCTATGTAGAAAATGTCAGAGACTACAAAAATCTAGAACTAATGAATGAGTTTTCAAATACAGAAGGACAATATACAAAAGTCAATTATTCCCATAGGCCAGCAATGAATAATACAGATTTGAATTTTAAAATACTATTTACAATAGTGCATATACACATACACTCCCAGATAAATAGTTGTGCATATATCTAACAAAATATGTGTAGTATATGTATGCTGAAAACTATAAAACATTGATGAAAGAACCTGATGAAGATTTAAATAGAGAAATACACCATCTTCCTTAATACAGAGGATAAACATAGTAAAGATGTTAACTTTCTCCAATTTCATCTATAGATTCAACACAATCTCTGTCAAAATTCCAGCAAGCCTTTTTACTGGTCTGACAGATTAATTCCAAAATGTATATAGAAATGCAGAAAAAAAGGAATAACCAAAACAACTTTGAAAAGAAAAGGGGAAAAAAAGGAGAACCTTAAAGAGCCAAATTTCTAAACACTAAGCTATAATAATCAAAACTAGTGTTAGATGGATAGACACACAGGTCATTGGAACAGAATATAGCACCCATAAACTTACCTACACAAATATAATCAATCAAATGTAACAAAATTGCAACGGTAACTCCATACAACTTTTATTTGGAACAGAACAGGAGTCTCACCTCGGATGATTTTGTGCCCCAGGGATAATAAATTGAAATATTTTTGATTGATACTGCTTGGAAAAAGATGCTACTGGAATCTAATGGGTAGAGACCAGAAATATTGCTAAATAATCAACAAATGCATGGCACAATTACCTCCCCAATAGAGAAAATTAATTTCTTAGTTTGAATAAATATACCATGGTTATGTAAGACATTCACATTATAGGATGGGAATTTTGGTTAAGGGTATGAAACTCCCACTCTTTTATACACCTGAAAATGTTTCAAGATAAAAAGTCAAAACTGTGTCACCATTTGCAGCAACAGACTTAAGTTAAACATTTGATAATTTCACCATTTATTTCTATGTAGGCATCATGTACTATAGCTAAAAGTATTCTTTTGAGGTCTATTGCAAAATGACTTTAATTCGTCAATTACATTTAATTAAATGTATAAATATTGCCAGTCATATGTTATATGTTGAAAAAAAATTTTTTTGGAGAGGTTTTTGCTATAGGGCATGTGCGCTCCCCAGAAAGACAGAGAGAGAGACAGAGAGACAGAAAGCGAGAAATCACCCCCCAAGGGGGAATGGCCACACCACAATCCCTTCTCCTCCATTATCCTCTCGGGATCTTGGACACGCATGCACACATGCCCAGTGTGAGTTTAAGCTGCTAGATCCAGGAATCGATCCAGGAATCAAACCGCGATCAACTACATGGGAGTCCAGCAACATAGTCATTATGCTAACTGCTGGTCTCATATGTTGAAAATTTTGAGATCAATATAAGTTTTCAAATATCTTCTCTTCAAAGGGCTTTTCCTATTTCACCTAACCTAAAATAACAGCTTTTACCACCAATATGTCTGATTGTTTTTTCCTATAGAACTTTTTTGTCCTGGCAATGTATTGTTTCTGCTCCTGGAATATGTGTGCCAGGAAGACAAGGACTTTGTTGTACCCACCAAGCCAGAACTGGCACATTAGAGTTGGATAGAGATAGATGCTGAATAAATATATGTTAAGTGAATGAATTATCTGTATTTGGGTTGCGTATTTCCATTAGATGGTCGGTATGCAAAAGTTGGAATTTCTGTAAACCCCTACCTGGCTGTGAAAGATTGTTCCAACCTTTATCTAACTTACATGAGTGAAAGAAACATCTCTTAAGAAATGTGGATTGGTTGACACATTATTTTTCACAGCTTGGCCAGCCCTGTAAGCTAATGGTCAAAGAAGCTGGATCCCACATGGCCAACTACAGTTTGAATCCCATCCCAGAAACACTGAAACACATGCAATGTTTGTGTATGTGTGTATTGTATGTTTATATAATATATATATTTATATACACAATACACATACACACACTTTGTATATGTATATATATATATATATATATATATATACACACACACACAATATGTGTGTATTGTATGTATCTTGTATCTATACAAAACACACATACATTGTATATGTATATATATATATATACAGAATACATAAACACACACTATATGTAAATACATATAGAAATATATAAATATAATATATAATAATATATGGATGACATATATATATATATATATATATTTGCATGGCCAAGATCCTAATGGGTTGGAGATACGAAGGTAAAAGGATTGCACCATGACCACACCCATTGAGGGTGCTTTCTCCCTTTCTTTCTCTGTCTCTTTCTTCTCTTTGGTGAGCACACACACTTCTGGTAATTGAAAAAACAAAAAAGATTGAGGTCAGCAGATGCCATGCTGGTTAAGGTGCTAGACTCCCACACGGCCCAAAACGACTTGAGTCCTTGATCTTGGGGCCTGAAAATCACACCAAGCATATATGTGTGTGTGTGTGTGTGTGTGTGTGTGTGTGCTCAAAATCCTGGGAGGAGAATGGAAAAGAGATTGCAGTGTGGCCATCCCCTCTGGGGAAGTGATTTCTCACTTTCCATCTGTTTGTCTTTCTTTGGCCATTGCATATGCCTTATGGCAAAAACCCAAAGGAAAAAAACAATAAAACAAAAAAATAAAAAGATTTGTCACACAAAAGGAAAAATCCATTTCCTTTTTTCTTTCTTTTTATTTTAAGCATTTTTTTTTTTTTTTTTTGAGAGGCTTTTTGGCTACAGGGCGCATGCACTCACCAGAAAGACAGAGAGACAGAGAGACAGAAAGCTAGAAATCACCCCTCAGGCGGGATGGCCACCAGGCAATCCCTCTCCTCTGTCCTCCTCTCGGGATCTTGGGCACACACACATATGCACCCAGTGTGAGTTTAAGCCATCGGGTCCAGGATTTGAACAGCAGTCTACTACATTGGAGGCCAGCGACATAGCCATTACGCTAACTGCTGGTCCCTATTTTAAGGGTTTTGCCATAAGGGTGCGTGCTCTTGCTGGAGAGAGACAGTGATAGGGAAAGTGAGAAATCTCCCCCCAGGGAGATGATCACACCACAACCTCTTCTCCATTCTCCTTTCAGGATTTTTGGCACACACACACACACACACTGTGTGTGATTTTCAAGCCGCTTGTCCCAGGACTCGAACTGCGATTGGCCATGTGGGAGTCCAGTGCCATAACCACCATGCCACCTGTTCACCCCATTTCCTTTATTTTCTTCAGCTCAAAAGATGTTAGGGAAGAAAGGGACAATGGGTTTAGTGATTGTCATTTTGAATTTTTCTGGCAGATAGTTTTGTTTCTACCAAAAGACTTTTTATCTCTCTGACTGGATGCTCTGCAAATCAAGCTCCTTCTATTTGTAAGAGCATTTAGACCATTTCCAGAAATGTTATAAGGTTTTCTCCAATTAAATTTTTAAGTAAAATGCTCCCACTTGAAACAAATTATTTCAAACATGATTTATGAAGATGGAAATTGGCAAATGTATGTCCACCTCCCACATAGAAGCATAGGCTTATTATTGATTACTCTTTGAGCTGTGCAGTAGAGACACACACACAAAGGGATGGTCAGCTCCTCCTGGAAAGGTGTGGGAGGCTTCAGAAAAGACGAGACTCTTACACTGAGTCTTAAAGGAAAAAGAATGAATAAGCAATCAAGAGTAGTGAACTCCAAATTGCAAGAGTTGCTACTTCTATTAACTTTCTTCATGCAAAACATATATATATGTATGTAAAATTAATTTACATTTAGAATAGTAACTTATAGAATACTAACCTCTCCCTAACTTACAAAATTCTTGCCCTTTACAGAAAAATGCATTTTCTTACCACTTTGTAGTGAATGTCAAACAAATCCAGTATATTCCCAAAATAAAATAATCACTTAGAATATATTTTAAAATCAAAAATAAGTTTGTGGGTCTAGGTGAATACATATATTTTAAATTTATTTACTTTTTTTTTTTTAGAGAAATTTTTGCCATAAAGCATGTGTGCTTGCTGAAGATACAGAGAGAGACAGAAAGCAAGAAATCACCCCCCTCCAGGGTGGAGGGCCACACTGCAATCTCTTCTTCATTCTCCTCTCAGGATTTTGAGCATGCACACGCACAGTCCATTGTTTTTTGTTTGTTTGTTTTGTTTTTGAGAGGGTTTTGCTATAGGGTGTGTATGCTCACCAGAAAGACAAAGACAGAGAGATAGAAAGCAAGAAATTACCCCCCAGGGGGGATGGCCATGCCACATTCCCTTCTCCTCCATTCTCCTCTCGGGATCTTGGGCAGGCGCGCGCACACGCCCGGCATTAGTTTAAGCCACTGGGTCCGGGACTCGAACTATGGTCAACTACATGGGAGTTCAGCAACATAGCCGTTATGCTAACTGCTGATCCCAAATGTTGAGTTTTAAGCCGTTGGGTCCAGGACTTGAACCATGGACAACTACATGAGAGTCTAGCAATGTAACCATTATGCCATCTGCTAGTCTCT
Source organism: Tupaia tana (assembly GCA_026018925.1). Classification (NCBI taxonomy): domain Eukaryota; kingdom Metazoa; phylum Chordata; class Mammalia; order Scandentia; family Tupaiidae; genus Tupaia; species Tupaia tana. The sequence goes on from JAKSZU010000008.1 coordinate 34,220,347, forward strand.
AACCTTAAATTTAGTCATTAAAAACCATTGGAGCTGGCATTTGTCAATGCACCTGCCTATTTTGTTGTCTTGTCCTATAATGTTTTGATAAATTCTAGTTTTTCTTTATCATCAAGTCTGAGAGAAGTTTCCCAACAAATACAATTTAGAAATCAAAGAAAATTCAAAGGAAATTTTGAGTATATAAAACTGTAGGGTTATATTTTCTTAAATTAGTTATGTTCTGTAGACTTAACATATCCATCTTTAAGAAAATTATATTCCCTGGAAGAAATATATTTTCTGGATTCTTTAAATAGATTTTAATAGTAGGCTGGGAGGGCTGGCTCTGTAGTGCAGTGGTTACACACTGCTCAAGATAAGCTATTTCTCACCTGGTGACTGCATTTCACAGACCAGGTCTGGTCAGCCTGAGCCATGCCCAGTATGGCACAAATACCGAAGATTCAATGGGCTGAAGGACTGGAAGAAGGGGGTCACAGTATGACCAGACCCTGTAGACAGTGCTTATCTCTCTCCCCTTGTCTCTCTCTCTCTTTCTCCCTCCTTCCTTTACTCATTCTAAAATGTGTGCACTCACCCTATTATGAACAAAATAATGAGATGACATATTATATCTTTACTTACTAACTACCCATATATCTGATTTTCACCTTAGGAGCTGTAAGGAGATTAAAAGTTCATACATTGTTTCATAAGGGATAAAACAAACAAATTACTTAAATAAAAATTATATCTAAAATAAAGTACTAAGATGAGTCTGAATCTGGTCAAATGCATAGGCAACTAAATGTGGGCAATTAAGGAAGAGATATAAATGTAATCTAGAATTATCATGAAATCCATAGCAATTGAGGAAAAGAATTGAGGAGTCTGAAGTTTGAGCAGCATTTGCATAGATTTTGAAAAACTTTCCAAGAAATAAAAATATAACAAGAATGCATGTAGAGACATGGAACAGGTTTTGTAATGGCGTGCCACTAGGAAGTAAAAAAGGTCTTTGCCGATCTAATTGTACTTCAGAAAACTAAAAACAACAGAAAAAGCCACACACACACACAAAACCAAAAATCAGTAGAACAAATGTTGAGTGTGCACAATGTAATGTAATGTTCCATGCTGAAGATTATGAATGTATTTATATTCTCCTTGATTTGATTGTTATGCAATATGTGCATGCTTGGAAAAGCCATACTGAACCTCAAAAAAGTGTACAACAATGATATGTATATCAGATATTACATTAAAAAAGACCAGGGGTGAATAAAGACGCAAAGCTTACATGTACAGAACACCACGAATATTATCCAATTTAGAGTACAGAATGTGTATTTCTGAAGAATATTGATAGTAGGGTAGCTATTTACACTGGCTGCCAGTAAAAAGATGGAATAAAGCAAAGACACTTTTTGAGTTCAGGTTTCCCATGGATGGGCTTTAAGAGGATTTTCTTAATCCTGAAGGAGTGTTTCCACCGGCATGTTCCATGAAAGCCCATTTCAAAAGATGTAATTGAGGCCTTTTCTTTAAAGCAATATTCCTCTTGTTACATAAAACTTCAAAAAGTTCATAGAAAAGTAGAATTAAAGTACAAGTTAATTTTGGAGCAAAAAAAATGTTGAAATTCGTGCAGTTTCTCATAATATGCATTTTCCATGAACTTTTAAAAGACCTCTTTTTTTGGAGAGGTTTTTGCTATAGGGCATGTGCACTCACTAGAAAGACACAGAGAGACAGAGAGACAGAAAGCAAGAAATAACCCCCTAGGGGGATGTCCACACTGCAATCTCTTCTCTTCCATTCTTCTCTCAGGATCTTGGGCACACATGCACATGCGCCCAGAGTGAGTTTAAGCCACCAAGTCCAGGACCCAAACCATGGTCAACCACATAGGAGTCCAGCGACATAGCCATTACGCCAACTGCTGGTCCCTTGACCTTTTGAAGAATTATTATTATCTATACTATTATACTAACCATTCATTAATTATATTTATCATATGTTAAGCTAATGATTTTTACATAAAAGAAGTATTCTATAGTCAAATACATTTTGGAAATACTACCTTAGTGTTGAACTTTCTTTGAAAACTATATAAATTAATTTTCAGAGTTTTTAATATACTTAAATGTATTATGAATTACGAACGGAAAATTTATATTACCTCAAAAGCCCAAATCCTACCCCCACCTTTTTAAAAAATTTAAGATAATACTTCAGCATCTTGTAGTCCTGTCTCAGCTCTCAGCTAAATTACAGGCTCCCACCACAACAGACCTTTTTAAAGTTGGACCAGGAACTGAACTTGGGCTTCCATGTGGTCCCAGCCTGTGAACAAGTGTCTTAGCAGCATGCACCACTATGGATGGGCCTTTTTTCTATTTTGTAGCATTAATAAAAGTTAGGATTATTTGGCACAAATTTTAGAAAATATTAACTTAAAGCATCTACATATATATTTGAAAAAAATGTTCATTGAGATAAGTCTCTAATTTGAGGGTAAAGATAGTAAAACATAATATACAAGATCATTATTATTATTATTATTTAGAGAGATTTTTTCTATAGGACATATACGCTCACAGGAGAAACAGAGACAGAAAATGAGAAATCACCCTGCCAGGGGGATGGCCATGCTCCAATCCCTTCTCCTCCATTCTCCTCTTGGGATTTTGGGCATGCATGTATATATACCCAAATGAGTTTAAGTCGCCAGGTACAAGACTCAAACTGCAGTTGACTACATGGGAGTCCAGTGACATAACCATTATGCCATCTGCCCATCTCCCAAGATCATTATTAACCAGCCTACCTTGCCTCTCCCTATCTTGCCAAAGGCTAAGACGCAAGAAGGGAACTACAAGAATATGTGTGTGGGTAATCTTTTCCAAGCATTTACATACAGTATATGCCAAATAAATGTTTTTGAGTGTGAAGTTTTTATACAATTCAAATCTATCATAAACAAATGATAAAAAGCAAGAAGGAATTTTCAATAACTGTTGTTAACAAATACTGTAAAATATTGGCCTTTACTTTGTCACAATGTCAGAAAGAATTTTTTTCCCCAAAACTATTAAGGGAACAAAATAGCCTTAAAGGAAACATTCTCAAGGTCAGTTTTAAGAGTTTACTTTTGGAAATGTCAATTTCCTCATTTCTCTAGCTAATGGTTTACCAGTGGCACTAGTTTATCAGGGTAGAGATGTACTGCATGTTTGATCATGCTTTATGGTGGAAGGAAATGTAGCCTGTTTAGAAAAGTTCATCTGAAGGAATAAAGACAGATTGGTGAAGGATCCATTTGTTCCTAAAAAGGTTTTTTCAAGTTCATTTTCTGAAGTTAACAGTTATAACCAAAGTGGAACACTACTGGACCTAAATTCCTGTTAATGGGGCACTCCAGTAAATTCTGTACAAGCATCTACATAATTCTATACTGCTATGTGCATTAGTGAAGAGGAAACTACCTACGAGTTGGGAAAAGTGAGAAGAAGGAAGGGGCCATACCACACATTGCGGGTGTCACCACAGTCTCTCCTGAGATCAAATTAAACCACTGAGCATGTATCTACTAGATATAGATGGCGAGGGAGCTGGGAAAGAGCATGGAGGATGTGAGTTCAGCAAAATGCAAACTGGCAACTGTGTTAGGACTTTGGCCTGCCTAGCATGGTGTTTTCATTTCCTTTTATATGTGAATGAAGATTGTTTTCTGACCTTTCCAAACAGGATCTGGTGTATACAAAGGTTTCTGTTAAAGGCTAGAATTTTACATGGAAAGTAAGATTATGTTCTTGTTTTACACAGTAATGGGGTTCTTGTTGATTTTCAGCAATAAGGTATTAAAGGTCATTTATTCAATGTAAGTGATAGATGAAACAGTGCAGTTTTAAAAAATCTTGGCTTGGTGGGGCCAGCAGTTGGCATGAAGGTTAAAGTACTGGATACACACGTGACCTACTCTATGGTTCAAGTTCCAGACCCAGTGACTGGAAAATCACACCAGACATGTGTGTGTACTTGCCCAAGATCCTGAGAGGAGAATGGAAGAAAAGGGATTGTGGTATGGCCATTCCCCCGGGGATGACTTCTCACTTTTTCTCTCTGGCCATTCCCCTGGGGATGATTTCTCTTTTTCTCTCTCTACACACACCATATAGCAAAAACTAAAGAAACAAAAACAAGCAAACAAAAAATCTGTTCTAGGCCAGCCAGTGGTGGTTAAGGTGACGGGATCCCATATGATCAACTGCACAGTTCAAATCTTAGACCTAGAGGCTTGAAATGAACTCTTTTTTAAAAAAAAAATTATTTTATTTAACTTTATTCATTTATTAATTTTTATTTATTTTAATTTGACCAGAGAGAGAGAGAGAGAAAGCTGCCAGGTTCGGAACTTGAACTGTGGTCGGCCATGTGGGAGTCCAGCACCCTTAACCACCACACCACCTGCTGGCCCCGAAATGCACTCTTGGTGAGTGTACATGCATACCCAAAATCCTGAAAGGAGGGAAGAGAAGGGATTGTGGTGTGGTTATCCATCCTGGAGGTGCAATTTCCCACCTTCCCTCTTTGTCCCTCTCTGCTTCTCTCCAGTGGGTCAACAAGCCTATGGCAAATTAGAAAAAAAATCTTGTTTAGAAAATCTTATTGGGATTCATTAAGTGAATCTGACAGTCTTAATATGTAAGTTGATACCTTAACAATTTTTTTTTTTCCATAGGCACATGCTTTCCCTAGAGAGAGATAGGAAGAAGGAAAGTGAAAAATCACCCCTTGGGGGATGGCCACACCACAATTCTTTCTCCTCCATTCTCCTCTTGGGATTTTGGATACATATGTACATGCACCTGGGGTGAATTTCAAGCAATCAGGGACTTAAACTGCTATCAGTCATGTGGGAGTCCAATGCCTTAAGCACCATGCCACATCCTGGCTCCAGTTGATACATTTTTTTTTTTTTTTTTTTGGAGAGGTTTTGTCGCTATAGGGCGCGTGCGCTCGCCAGACAGACAGAGAGAGACATAGAGACAGAAAGCGAGAAATCACCCCCCAGGGGGGATGGTCACGCCGCAATCCCTTCTCCTCCATTCTCCTCTCGGGATCTTGGGCACGCACGCACACGCGCCCGGCGTGAGTTGTAAGCCACCGGGTCCGAGGCGCAAACCGCGGTCGACTACGTGGGAGTCCAGCGACATAGCCATTACGCTAACTGCTGGTTTCCCCAGTTGATACATTTTTTAATCAAAGGAGAAGTGTTATTCAAAGTAAGCAATTGGTTTGTAATACTGTTTGAAAATATTTTAAATACAGATATAGTGTCAAAATTAAATATACATATTCTATTTAAAAGACCAACATATACAACATATATTATTCTATTAAAAATAAACTTCCCTAATTGCAAACTCATTTAGATGTTTCATTATACATAAATGACAAAAGTAATTCCATATTAAGATTTAGCATCCTTAAACTAGGTAATTTTCTTTTTAAAAAATTATTCTTTATTTTCATTTTAAAACATTGCTGTATCATTTACTGAAGGCACTGTGTCACATATTCATGTTTAATAACATCGCTTGACATCTCTCTTAAGTTGTCTTTGACTTTTATGTTGCTTTTTTAAAGTGTATATAACTGTCTTATTCTCATGGGCATTGTCTGTGCATCACTGTTAACCCTACAACATGTCCAATTCAGAGGATAAATATTTCCACTCAATATAGTCTATTACACATAGTAGCCATACAATTATTTTGATAATAAAGCAATGTTAATTTTGAATCCTGGTAATCTTTACATATTCATATACTTAATGTCTTCTGATATATTTAAAGTGGTTTAAAACGTAGTGCAACTATACTTTACATGAATCGTCTTACAAAAATCAGTACAGAATTACTACCAGTACATATTCATCCACATACATATGAAATAGCTCCAGCGTTCAGTTTCTACTGTGTCCATCTAACACTACGTTATGACGTTTAGCTATTCTAATCCATTTTTTTCGAGGATACATTCGGTAACTTCTAGGAGACACTCTGCTCCCCAAAACTGCACAAATGAATAGATTCTTGGAGAATCTCACTGCAGTTCATGTTTCTAGATTTGCCTCTGTATGTTTTTCAGTGTTTTTTAGCACCTCTCAAAATTTTATTCCAACAAGTTTTTATCTCATCTAGTAATCTTTTTACAAAACATGGAGAGTCATCCTGTTTTTTCTGTTCCTTGAAAAGTTTCTTCTCTTCCTAGAGAAAAAAAAATAATTAATTTAGTTTCATATTTTATAAAAATATGCATTTAAAAATATTCAATCTTCCATTTCTGTTGGGTTATTTTAATGTTTTGATATAACAGAAAAGGGTAATCTTGCATGACATTTTTAACTACAATTTCTCACTATAATTGATTAATATATAGGAAATACAAGGTTGATGTGGTCAAAGATTTAGGATTCATGGAAGAGCTATGTTAGCTGGCTACCACCTTCACACTTTGATAGTAAACATAATAATTTTGTTTGAACTTTCATGAGAAAAATATTTGTAGATTATTTAGCTGAGATTTTTAACACAAATTATCTATTTTTATTATAAGGAATAATTAATATTGAAAATGTTCAGATTCTTTTGGTACACTTCATTAATAAGGATATACTTGACTGAGCTTGTGCTTTAGGGTCCACCCCAACCACCTGGCCTTCCCCAGAGTATATCAGATGCCTTCTTTCTTTTTTTTTTTTTTAAAAAAAAAAGAATTATATTTAACTTTATTTTATTTTATTTATTTATATACTTATTTATTTTTAATTTAACCAGAGAGGGACAGAGTGAGAGAGAGAGAGGGAAAGTAAGAAAGCAAGTTGCCAGGTCTGGGACTTGAACTGTGGTTGACCATGAGGGACTCCAGCACCCTTAACCACCATGCCACCTGCTGGCCCTGCAGATGCTTTCTTATAGCAGTTTTAGCACTTGAGGAAAATCTTAAAAAGGACTGACTGACTGTAATGGTGTAAGGGGAAGTATGTCACTGCAGGAAACTGAAGCTGTATGGGAGGCCCAGATCTGCCTCCTAGACAAACCTAAGACAGGCCAGACAAAGTAGTCTATAGTCCTAGCTAACAGAGAGGTTAGGGCAGGATCCCAACATGGAGAAACACTGCCAAAAATTTCTCTTATACTCCTTATTTTTCTCTCTCTCAGAAAAAAATTGAAAGAAAGTAAAAGAGAGCTATCTGTACAATCTATGAAAATGGAGAAAGAGATACCTTGCATGGAAGAGACATATATAAAGCGGTAACTTTGTGTGGACACGGTAATATTCATGAGTTCTCTGTCCTGGGCATGTGGGATTAGTGCAGGATAGGGTAATTCTTTATTAGATAACAACCAGTTAGTTATTGGGTATTCTCTAGGTCAGATATTGCACTCAATGCTTTACATAAAATACTTCCTCTTCTCTGCTTAGTAACAGTCTGAACTTCATTTTACTTTATTTCACAGATGCAATTGAGCTGTAAAGTAGATAAGTAAGGTCACAAGTCAAGTAATTGTAATGTCGAGTCTTGACCTTGTTTTCTCTATTTTTAATTTAGTCACGAATTTGGATCTCTTTCAGTAATAGATCCAGTAACACTAGCATCTACCTTTTGAATAATACATTTCTAAAATTATACAACAGATTTCAAACATAAATGTGGAGAAAAGTTTTTGATATTTTAAAAAATCGAGTTCCAGGACAATCGTTTAAAAGTACAAATTGAGAAGCCAACAGATGCAATGAAGATTAAGGTGCTGGACTTCCACATGACTGACCACGGTTTCAGTCCCAGACTTAGCTGCTTGAAAATCATGCCAGGTTTGTGTGTGCGTGTGCCCAAAATCCCAAAAGGAAAGTGGAATAGAAGGGATTGAGGTGTGACCATCCCCCCCGAGAGGATTATTTCTCACTTTCCCTCTTTCTGTTTCTCTTTGTCTCTCTCTGGTGAGTGCATCTACCCTATAGCAAAAATCTAAAAAAAAAAAGTACAAGTTGGAGTTTATTTGATGAACAAACTTTGAAATACAAAGATGTGAAAATTCCATGACTTTTCCTCAGAGCCAAAGAGCACCCATTAAAAAAACAAAAATAGGCAGGTAGGTGGTGTGGTGGTTAAGGCAATGGATCCCACTTGGCCAACTCTTTGGTTTGAGTCCTGTACCCGGTGACCTGAAAAACATGAAGAGCGCAAGTACATATGTGTCCAAAATTCCAAAAGGGGAATAGAATAGGGACTGTGGTGTGACCATCCCACCGGGAAAGTGATTTCCCATTTTCTCTCCATCTGTCTCTCTCTGGTAAATGCCACATGAACTAATTAAAAAAAAAAAAAAGACAAAAACAAATTATCTTGATTTTATCTAGGAACATAGGTATGTTATCTCCCTTTTCTTAACTTTCCTTCCAAATTCTTTTAAAAGCACTCATTGTATATTTATCTTGCTTTTAGCTCATTTATTTATTTCATTCATTTCAAATCTTTCACTTAATAGTAGAATTCTAGGGCTTCCTAAGTCCAGTTGTAGGCTCACACTGATTTCCAAAAGGAGTAAGAAATTTCTATGTTGTCATGAATATACCCGTCAAATAACATTATAATAATAATGGGAATGTTGGGACCAGCAGAATCATTGGATTCCCACGTAGTCAACCATGGTTTGAGTAAGGACCTGACAGCTTAAAACTCACACCAGGGTTGTGTGCATGTGTGCGCAAAATTCTGAGAGGAGAATGGAGGAGAAGAAATTGCAGCATCACCATTACCAATGGGGAGTAATTTTTCATTTTCTGGCTCTTTGTCTCTCTGGTGAGAGCACATGCCCTATAGTAAAAAATCACATTAAAAAATAATAATAATTGGGACCAGCAGTTAGTGTAATGGCTATGTCGCTGGACTCCCATGTAGTCGACCGTGGTTTGCGTCCCGGACACAGTGGCTTAAAACTCACGCCGGGCGCGTGTGCGTGCGTGCCGAAGATCCTGAGAGGAGAATGGAGGAGAAGGGATTGCGGCGTGGCCATCCCCCCTGGGGGGTGATTTCTCGCTTTCTATCTCTCTGTCTCTCTCTGTCTGTCTGGCGAGCGCACGTGCCCTAGAGCAAAAACTTCTCCCAAAAAAGAAAAAAATAATAATAATAATGGAAATGTAAAATAAGAACCTATTATTCTCCTAAAAAAGACTATTTTTTTCTTGTTCCATCTTACTTAATACATTGTTTTAAAGTTTAACCAGATTCAATGAAGTATTCTGCATATCTAATTGGTAACTGTTTTTCCTATTACTATATAATTTTCTGTAATAATATCTAATAATATATGGGTATATATAATGTATAAATATAGAAAATTCATATACTGTTACAGGTTACATATACTGTACAATCTATACTAATAAAACAGGTATAAGATTATTCCTCATTGTTATTATTTTTGCTTTGCAATCAAGGATGTTTTTCTTCCTGTACTTGTTTATTAGTTTATTTTTGCCTACATAAATAGTTTATAAGAATTTTTGGCTATTACCTATTAATGTTTTGTTACTTTTTTAAAATAATGCTGTAATGATTTCCTTAGTTGCCTCTACTTTGAGATAGTTTTTTTTTTTTTTTAACGCAGTTTAAAGGGACTAGGTTTTTAAGGGTACCTTATTTCATTGATATTATAATGAATTTTTTAAATCAACCATTAAAAGAGAAACAATTCAAAGAAAAATGTTAAGGGATTGAGTAAAAATATGTCAAACCATAAAGAAAATCATGCAATTACTCTCACCAAAGTCTTTGTAGGTTGGACTTTATGCAGTGAAGGTGGTTTTCTTTCTTTAACCTTAAAAACAAAGATACTTTTACCATATTAAATATTAATCTTTCATTGCACCTCCCTTTAATTGTAATTGCTAATTTTCATATTATTTCAGTTTATCTAATGTATTCAAAAATCGACTTTAAATTTCTGGTTAAGATAACAGACTACTAATTTCATTTAGAAATAAAAGATCAGGGAAAAGGAGAAAGCCAAAGAGGTTAGTCTTCTGAATACCCTAGAGCCATGCTTTTACAGGTATGCCCAGCACTATGTTGATTGCTGTGAGGTAATGAAAAATGAACACAGTAGGGAATGTTACAGTGGAGATGAAACTTAAATTTAAATCAACAGGAAAATAAAGCTCTAATTAAATTCTTAAATCCTGGCTACAAATTTTATTAAGTACCTCTTATCAGAAGCAAAATAAAATAAAACAATAGCAAAAAGCTCATAGCATGCATGACTCATGAAGAAAATTCAACGTAGCTGACTGTCTTTAACATCTTCCTTTACCTTTCAAGGAGAAATGTAAACTGGAAAAAAAAAAGTGACTTGTATCAAGTTAGGTAATGTGCTAATATGATTTAATTCCAAGATTTGAAGTATTTGTGTGTTTTTTTTTTCCCCTCTATAATTATTCAATTTTGGAACATGGTGGCTCATGCAGAGCTTAACACAAGGGAGAAAGAGTTGCAAATATATAACATACCTAGAACATTTACTGTTTTCCTAGGCCAAGAGGTAATGTCATTCACCTGCTCTGCATTCTTTTCCATTGCACCCAGACTTGAGAATTATATTAAACAAGGTATTTCCAACAGACTACTACTCAACTGGATATGCAAGCACATAAAGCCTGTCCTGCCATTCTTGCAGTAGGCACTACTTGGAAATCACTATAAGTAGCAATGAAGACTAGTCATCTAGTAGTGGTAGTATGATGTATTTATGAATCTTGAGCTGGACTTAGAAGAATGCATAGAACAGGATAGATTTGTAAAACCAAAAAGAAATTCCTTCTAGAGGATCTACACAAGAAATAGCACAAAACTATAAATAAGCTTGGCAAATACAGGACATCAAAAGGAGACTGGCTTCCAACAAGTAGATACAGCAATGAAAAATGAAGTTGTCCATGTTATGTAGTCTTTATTTTCATCACTGTTCAATAGAATTCAAAGATAATCATACCATTTTACTTTCTATGGAAACCAGTGGTGTGAAAAAAATTCTTTTTTTTTTTGTCACAATTTGTGTTTCTTTTCAAATTGCTGCCTTAGGGCACACACACTCACCAGAGAGAGAGAGAGAGAAAGAGAGAGGGAAAGTGAGAAATCACCCCACTCCCCGAGGGATAGCATGCAGCAATTTCTTATTCTCCATTCTCCTCACAGAATTTTAGGCATGCACACAAACCCTCCTGGCATGTTTTTCAGGCCACTGGGTCTAGGACGCAAACTGTGGAGTCTGCCATGTGGAATCCAGCACCTTAACCACCATGCTACCTGCTGGCCTCACAAGAGTGGTTTTCTAAATTATGAAAACTATAAGAAATATTTTGAATTTATATGGCAGCTGGCAAAGGTCCCAGAGTGGAATAATAGTGATGAAACATTATATTAAATATTAAAAACTTTAGAACTAAGCACATGACGTGACTTATGCCACTGAATCTTTTCAACATTCTCCAATGTTATTACTATATTTATCCCCATTTTGCACATATTTAGTCTCAAGATAATATTGCTTACAAATTTTTTTTAATTCATAACCAGGAGGCTGCCTGATATCACAGTGGTTAGGTGCTACTATACATAGGAAGCCAGATCCCATGTGAATAACCAGAGTCCTAGCCCCATTGGCTTCATGATGGGCATGCAAGTAACCAGGATCCTGACAGGATATAGAACTGGATGAAAAAGGACTGCAGCATGCATGGCCTTGTCCCATTGGGTGGTACTTCTCTATCTCTCTGTCTCTCCCTTGTGAAAATGGATATGTCTGGTATTAAAAACAAAAAAAATTCATAGCCTCTAGTACAAAAATAGAGAAAAATTAGCCCTGTATGTCTATATGTATCAATAGTATTATTAATAGTATTACACAGTCAGAAAAACACTTCCACATCCATGTTTGTTGTGGCACTATTTACAATTGCTAGGACATGGAATGAACTCAAATGTCCAAAAATAGACAAGTGGATTGAAAAAATGTGGCCTATGTACTCTACGCAATACTACTCAGCCATATAAAACAATGAGACTCTGAAACTTGATACAAAGTGGACAAATATGAAAGCCTTAATGTTAATCAAAGCAAGCCAGACTATGAAAGACAGATTTTTTTGTGTCCCCACTCAATATATACTGAATATTCATGTTTTGTAGCAGAAACTGAAAGATTGGAAGAGAGGGCAACTGTAGATACTAGAGACAGTATTGGGGGGGATAAAAAGGGGTTAATAATAGGGGAGGGAGGGAAGGGAACAGACAGAAAAAATACATTTGATTCACACAAAAATAAAAAATATTTGCTGATGATAATGTATATGGTAATGTCTTTGTCTTGACTAATATACACCGTATTCATGCTAGGAAAAACCATGTTGTACATTATAAAAATGTATAGTGATTAAATGTAAATAGTAAATATATAAAAAAACAAAATAAATAAAATAAAATATTATTATCATATTTTACCTAGCATCTCACTGTCACTAACCTCTTTGCCCAGCCTCCCTATAACTGGGTCTATAAGTGTGAGCCCCATATACCGCTTTCAGGGTGAGATAGAAATCAAACCTGGGCCTCCCAAGTGGCCTCATTGTGCCAAGTGGCATCATCAGTCAGCATGCTCTATCACAGCTGGGCCCAAATTGTTAAAATCATTAAAGCAAAAAATAAAAAAAGAAGAAAATTGTACACACACACACACACACACACACACACACACACAGTTTTAACATACAAGCATACAGAGATATTTGTTAAATACATTTGATTTCCTATTTTATTAGCCAGGAGTTCTCATAAACGCATACGTGTGTGTGTGTGTGTGTGTGTGTGTGTGTGTGTGTGTGAAAGTTTTAGAGATAAAAATTTGCCATTTCCCACCCAATATGTCACACTAGCCTCCCTCAGTGTTATTATGGCACCGAAGTATCCATTCACTTGTTTTTCACTCCTCTTTCAGAAACGTTAAATTTATCCTAGCCAAGAGATGAACAGGCACTTTCCATCTTAAGCCTTTCCTCTTTGAGAACTGAGTATATATGTCTTAACGTTAAACAATAATAAGCACGTAGAATTCTACAATAATGGATATGATCAAAAAATGATAGTATTCTAGCACAAGAGTAATTTATATTTTCCTTTAAAGTAAACAGTCCTTAGCTTACCTTGCTGGTGCAGTTCAACAGTATTAATGTGGTTTTTGAAATTCTTTCTGCTTGGTCATTGAATTCTTCACTGTTATTCGTTTTATTGCATTGCTTCAACTTGCGGACAGCCCGATATAGAAACTTAACTTCCTATTATAGGAAAAAGAATGGCTGTGGTTCAAGTAAAATATTAAATTATAAGCTTTTTTCCACCCTAAAGACAGCTATATTGCTAAGTAAATGCCCCACCTCCACCCTAGCCTTTTATTCCAGTTAGTCACCTGATTAACGAGTAACAGAACTGAAATTGATTAGCTCTTAGGTGACAGCATGAACTACCTAAAACTTGGTTTAATGATTATCTAACTCTTATAGTTTCTTTTCTCTCTTATGTATGTGTGACCTTATCACTATGGGTAACATTTTTACAAGATTATTTACTTTTAAGCAGAATAACCAAAGGAGAATACCTCTGGAAGCAACAATGATGAAAGGTATGTTTTTTCTCTTTGTTATTATTTTTGTATATTTTGAGCCATAAATGAATAAATAAGAAAATAAGTAATTAGAAAATAATGGGCTACGGTCACCTAAAATATAAGCTTTTCAGATATTTAATGTAAGAAATTAAAAAGAAAAGAATTTATGGTTTTAGTATGCTATACCATGCAGTTAACTCAGTTATCATGAACTTAAGAAAGACTTATCAAATTAGTTTCTGTAGGGAGAAATGACAAACTTTTGAAGATTTTATAAATTGTATTATATCAACTAGAGATAACAGTGTTTTCAACTGAAGCAAATATTGAAATAAGAAAATTTCAAAATGCCTACAACTAAATTGCAAACAATCACTTTAACAAGTACCTTCCTGCATATGAATTTTAGAAATAAGAGATAGGTCTTTGAATTTAGCAGATTTCCTAGTATTTTCAAGGCGACAAATAGAATGGTAAACAGAGGGAAAAATGTTATCTGATGAGCATAAAACTATTTCTAAAATTAAAGTATAAAGGAAGACCATAATATAATTTAATGTATCAATGGAATTGTGTGGTTAGAGCCAAAGGAATGATATTAATATAATTAATACAATTGTCTAATAGAGGCACAAAAAAACAGAAGTTTCTATAAAATTATTATAATTTGAATGATAAATTAACTATAAATAGTTATCATTACCTTATTATCATCACATGAATTTTTTTTAAAAAAGTTAGATGCATTTTGCTGGCAATTGCTACAAATATCTCTCATGCTGTCCTGTAATAAATAATGTTAGATAATACAGTTAAAACTGAGGACATTTCTAATACATAGTAATTATAAAAATAACAGTCTTATATCTGGAATATATATGTATTTTTGGAAAATAACTTTTGTCTGACTCAGTAAACTAGGCACAAAAAATAGTTTTCAGCATTTTAAGAATAAGCAATTATCTATACAAATCTCACATATTTGGAGCTACTTCTAGACTCCACAATTTATTACCAGAATTTAGAATTTGATTCATTTAGGGAAATAAAAGTATCTATTTTAGAGATTATACTATATAGACAAAGTACTGTAAAATTTGAAACCTTGAAGTCTAAATAAATTTTAAATGTCATTTGACCAATTTCTTGCTACCATTGGATGAAAAGGAAAATTTATATTAGAATAAGGAGAAAACCTCTTCACATGAGACTTAAAGCTAAAATTTATTCTCCAACACTTTTAACAGTGCAATTTGTCTGTGATAGTTGAGGCGGAACTTTGCTGAGAAACACTGAGATTGAATGAATGAGTGTGTGCATACTATACTGCCGGAGTGGAAAGGTGAACTCATACATCAACATTTTTCAATCTAAGAAAAGTAGTAAAAGAAGCTGGGGAGGCTTAGCTGCAGTAACACAGTCCTCTCAATGCTGGAAGCTGTATGGAAAATCAGATTTTGGTTCCTGGGCAAACCTGTACATGCTGGTTTGCATGCACATGTCTGTGTTCATGATTGACTAGGGAGGGATGCAGGAAGAAGAATCGCTGGAGACCCTACTGAAGGTGTTTGGCTCTCTCTCTCTTATTCTCTCATGAAAGAAGAAAGGAAGCTTTAAAAAAGATGGGGATTTCCTGAATCAAAAATTTAGTTGACATATTAGAAAGAATTTACTAATGATTCCGATTATCTTATATGCACAGGGTTACACTAGCAAACAATGACAAATCCCATGCTATCAGAGCCTCTAGAAGGTTTCAGGCAATCTTGATCTATCCCTATACTGATGTGACATAGAAGCAGGTTAAGAAGTGGAGCAATGGCAAGATTTAATGATAGATTTCTAATCTTCATCTAAGCTTGTATTATTATTTTTGAGAGGTTTTTGCTATAGGGCACATGTGCTCGCCAGAAAGACAGAGAGAGACATAGAGATAGGAAGTGACAAGTCAGCCCCCAGGGGGGGATGGCCATGCTGCAATCTCTTCTCCTCCATTCTCCTCTCTGGATCTTGGGCACGCACGCACATGCACTTGGCATGAGTTTAAGCCACTGGGTCCGGGACTCGAACCACAGTTGGCTACATGGGAGTCCAGCCACATAACCATTACGCTAACTGCTGGTTCCAAGCTTGTATTATTTGTATGTCCTGTGAAAAGCATATGTGCTCTCTTGGTTTATCTTGACTATAACATGTATATATTAGGCTCACCCAGCCTCAGTGGTGTAAGCTGCTAAGATGCTGCTGCTCCGGAGACTGGGACCACGTGGGAGGTCTGGGTTCAATTCTCAGCATTAAAAGTATACTTCTGTAACTCAGTGACTTAGGAGGAGCGGGAGGATCTTGAAGTAGTAAGATCATCCTAAATGTTTTTTTTTTTACTTTTTAAAGAACCAGTAGATGGTGTTATGGTTACATGGCTGGACTCCCATGTAGTCAACCACAGTTCAAGTCCCAGACCCAGTGCCAGGCCTGTGTGCATATGTGCCCAAGATCCCAAGAGGAGAATGGAGTATAAGGGATTGTGGCCATCCCCCCTGGGAGGGTGATTTCTTAGTTTATGTCTCTCTGTTTCTATGGCAAGCACACACACCCTATGGCAAAAATCTCCCTAAAATGTTTTTAAAGCATATACTGTTTTATCTGCAGAAAGTAGAGTTTGAATAGATATCCATTCAACCATTGAACACTTACAAAGCCCTATTGTGCAAGGTCTTCTGCTAAAGCCCTATATGGAAACAAAGATAAAAAAAAAACATGGTCCTGGTTTCTTGTGCCATTTGAAATAAAGGGTGGATGCTGCATCCCTTGGACACATTTACATCACTTTTTATCTTTATAAAAATATGCTTTTGGAAACAGAAGATTTATTAGTGCCAACCATCCCAGTCATACTCCAAATATCTCAAACATTAAAGATATATTTTCTATAACCATTTCACAATGTCGTTATACACATAAATAACCAGATCATGGAGAATTATTTGTCTTTTAGGATTTTTTTTCTCCCCTATTGACTTCCATTTAATCCCAAGGAGGACCAAAAAAAATCATACATAAAATTTTCTTCAATAAAACACAGGGCATTTAATTTCTGTCACACCATCCTTCGAAAGAAAAGGAAGACAAAGGCACACTGAGTCTGTATAATAGGTCCCAATTCACCAAAGAATCATATAAAAATATACCACAGGAATAATGTCAATGTCTTGGAGCATTGTAAAAAATTGCATAAAACATGAATATTTGAAAAGCCATTGCTTTTTTTTTTTTGGAGAGGTTTTTGCTATAGCGCGCGTGCGCTCGCCAGACGGACAGAGAGAGACATAGAGACAGAAAGTGAGAAATCACCCCCCAGGGGGGATGGTCACGTCGCAATTCCTTCTCCTCCATTCTCCTCTCGGGATCTTGGGCACGCACGCACACGCACCCGGCGTGAGTTTTAAGCCGCTGGATCCGGGACGTGAACCGCGGTTGACTACGTGGGAGTCCAGCGACATAGCCATTACGATAACTGCTGGTTCCCAAAGCCATTGCTTTTGAATAAAAGGCCATTGCTCCAGGTAACTAGTAAAACTCCTTTATGGCAGATCTACAGAAAGATAAGGTTTTACCATTTAATTCATTTGCCAAATGTTTGATACAGAATGTACTGTTCTTATCATGCCTTTAAAGGTTTACTTCTATAGATGTCACATTATTATTCATTAGGTTACTTAGTAAATTTCATGAATACATTTAACATAGATCTATGTTTTTTTCTTTTTGGAGAGATTTTTTTGCTATAGGGCGCGTGCACTCGCCAGACAGACAGAGAGAGACAGAGCTAGAAAGCGAGCAATCACCCCCCAGAGGGGATGGCCACGCCGCAATCCCTTCTCCTCCATTCTCCTCTCGGGATCTTGGGCATGCACGCACACGTGCCCGGCGTACCGGGTCCGGGACTCGAACTGCGGTCGATTACGTGGGAGTCCAGCGACATAGCCATTACACTAACTTCTGGTCCCCAGATCTATGTATTTGAATAAAGTTTTCATTCAAAATCTAACAAAAGAGTAGCTTAGAGTAAGAATCATAGAATCATAGCATTAGCAAGAACTTTATATATCTATCTCTTGATTTAACAGAGTGCAATTACTTTAACAAGGTTGCAGTCATAGCTTCTTATATGCATCTTTATATAAGTGAACATTTCTTTAAGTTTATTCTAAATACGGAAAATCACAAAAGAAAAGCTATGATTGTATCAACTGAATTGCAATATTTTCCAAGGTAAAATGTGATTTTTATATGACTTGTTCCTGAAATACATGATGTTCTTTCAATTTGTAGAATTAGCTCTCCTTTCATTTTTATGTATTTTTTCTATTTAAAAGTCTTTTCTTTAGAAACACTAACTATATATAAAATGGATTTTTCTCTTTCACTTTTTCTTTTATGTATTTATCTATTTTCTAAAATTTTCATTTTGTGTGGGTTTTCTTACCACCTTGTTTTCCATATGCCTATTCTAATTAGGGCTTCATTTATGGTTTTATTCCATTCTCAAATTTTTCCTTTAAATATAACTATCTCACTTCATTTTTTTCTGTTATTTCTTCAATGAGATTATATTGGTTTTAGGTCATTTTACTTTGTTTTCTTGAAGAATGTTAAAAAGACATGTTTGCCATCTTCTGTTGATTTTACAGATAATTAATCTTTTATCTAAATTCACTTTCCTTTGTCTATGTATTTATGCATTTATTTATTTTGGTAATATAAAGCATAGTGTTTCCTTTTGGATTTTCTGGTTACTTTTTGTAGGCATGATAAAAGTAAATTAAATTATTAATCAATCAATATTTCACTTCTCTACTCCCTCGTTAAGTGGATATATTAGCTTCCCATTGTTGCTGGACAAATTACTGAAAACTTCACAGTTTCAAATGATAGAAATTTATTCTCTCAGTTCCGAAGTCCAATAGCCTAATTATCAATGTGTCAGCTCAAGACTTTGGCAGAGAGTCTATTTTTTGCCCTTCGTCTCCTCTGGTGCTAAAACCATTTCTTGGTGTTCCTTGGCTTGTGGTCACAAGGTTCCAGTCTCTGTCTCCATCTCTCTCTGACTCTGTCTCAGTAAAATACATATAAGGCATTTAGGGCCCACTGGACAAAAAAATAAATAAAAATAAACTCACCATATCAATATCCTCAAATTAATATCTTCAAAGACTCTTCCTTTATGAAGACTCTTTCTCCTTATGTATTTGGAGGAATTAGATTATCATATCTTTGGGTAGCCTTTACACAGCCTACTACAGAGAGGTATATTTGACTGCACATTGATAATGAGTTTGACCAAGAGGCTTTCTTTAGGTTATGGATATTAGCACATCAGATAAGAGCAGAGGTTTGAGAAGTATGCCAAAACTGAATTTGGTTCCTTTTGTTCTTGACTTTCAACATGAGAAGACTATTTGATAGTAGCGTGTATTCATTATCTATTACTGCATAAGTTACAACAAAAGTAACTTAAACATTTATTATTTTATGGTTTGTATGAGTCATGAATTTGGGATCTTGATTGAGTGCTTCTGACTCTGCATCTTTTATGACTGCTCAGGGAAGATGTTAGCTTTGTAATCACTTGTCAATAGGACTAGAAGATCCACTCTCAAAATGCCTCATTCACAAAGAGATTGGCAGGAAGTCTCCATTTCTCACCACTTTAGCCTCTCTAGAGGCTTTCTTGAGTGTCCTTACAAGATGACAGTTGGCTTTCTTCTAAGTGTGCAGTGCAAGAGAGAGCAAAGAGGAGGCCTTATTCCTTTTAATGACCTAGTCTTGGAAGTAACACACTGTCATTTCCACCTTATTCTATTGGTATGAAGTAAGTCACTAATTCTAGTCCACACTCAAGGGAAGGAGAATTAAGCTCCACTCTCTTGAAAGGAATATCAAAATTTTCTGTAGATGCTAAAACTAGCACACAGCTACTCATTTGTCTTATGACCCAAAATGAAATATGTGATCATTCCTAGCCAACTGCTTACCTATGAATCTAAGATGAATACACAGTGTGGTATGCATTTTGTGATTGTTTGTTATGTAGTAAAAGCTGACTGATAGAGAAGTATTGCTTGTTGGTTCACTTGTCCAAAATTAAAGTGACAAGAGACAAAGGTAATGAACTGGGACAGCTATTCATTCTTACCCAATTGCTGTGTTCTCTATCACTGGATAGTTCTCATCTTAAATTTTTTCTCTTTAGGAGAGAATGTCAATATGCCTCACAGTGAATCTTCATGGTCATATGTACTCTACGTGAGCTAATGTCTATTTATCTTTCACAGCTGATTCTGGTCAGCAGCTACATAACTGATTGCAACTTCCTCTATCTCCTCCTTTTATTCATTTTGTAGGGCTGGTTGTAAGGATTGAAAAGTTTTGCCATTGAAAATGAAGATTCATTCTCAATTCTGTTGCCATTTTAAAAAAAATTTCTATCACAATATATTCATGGCCCAAACCTTGTGCCATATAAAGACTTACTCGTGGGCATTTTAAAATGTGCTGCTAATTTAAGACTCTGTATTCAGTATGAAATTAGAAAAGATATATATTCCTGGATTTCTACTTAAATTGGTATAAATTTTACCATTTGCCAAGTAGTTTATCAGATTATATCGACAGTATAAACTGCTAATTAATTTCTAAAGTCATATTCTTTGATCAAATACTTGTTGAGCATCTACCACATGACATTTAGTAGTAGGACTACACTGTGATCAAAATTGGATATGGTTCTCTTCTTCAAAAAGTCTACTCTTCTGTGATAGAGACAGACATTGATCCAATATCCACATTCAATTTCCAACTTGATAATCATTTTGAATAAATGGTATAGGTTATCTTGAATGCCTATACCAGAAAAATATACTTAGGGACCTCAGTGAGGACTTCTAAGAAAAGTGGATGTTTCAACTGAGATAAGAAGCATGAGTAACCCAAGAAAAGGACGAAGGATTAGTCCATGTGTAGAAAACAGTAAGCATGGATACCTTGAAGTGAGAGTAAACATGGCAAGTGTGTGACTGGAAAGAAGAGAGCTAGGGAATACAGGAATATGCCTGAGAAAGCAAGAAAAAATACTGGTTTCACATAAGGCAGGGAGTATAGAAGAGAACAAATTATGCACAATGTTAAGAACACATAAGGAATATTGAACAATATTTAATAACAGTGTATTTACAAACAGGAAAATACTATTCTAAGATTTATCATTTCAAAGATAATACTGATAGGAGTATGCTGGATTGTCTGTAAATATTTGAAGTTCAAGAAAGTATATGGACAAATTTTTATAATGTATTACATAGAACCTAAGATAATAGCTATTAAATTGGAAAGTAGGAGAGAGTCTGTAGATTGGTGAAGAGAACTGAGAAATATTTAGAAGCACATTTAACATGATTTGAAAATAAAACTTGGGAAAAATTGACATAAAAATGATTCCCGAGTTATGTGGTGTGTGCAAGAGAGTATACTGTGTTGCTATGTACTGACACAGGAAACAGTAGAAGAGGTGAACTAGATAAATTATATGTTTGACTTTAAACAGGTGACATTTGAACTGATTTTCAGGGATTCAAGAGTGGATATCAAACAGACACATAATGAATTCAATTAGTTAGAAAGACAACCAAGGGGATAGATTGTTTTGGATGGGCTGTAGTTTATAGTGTAAATGCCAACTAGAAATCACGTAAATTGAGTCTAGTACAAAATTTATCTACACTAGGAAAAGAAAACTAAAGTTAAAAATGAAGTTGATAATAGAATAGTACAATTCTTGATTAAATATAAAATGAAATACTAAGTGGATTTTGTTATTTGTTTTGAGGTAGTGTGTATAGATAAGGAAATATACCTATAATAAAACATAAAGAGAAAAAATACTATGTAGAATCATATATTTGAATATGTATGCATATGTATACGTAAACATACATATACAGGAGAAGCTCTCTTAATTACCATTGATTTAAATGATTCACTGGGATGATCAATAGTTTCTATTTCTTCTATAAAATCATATTAACTAATGCCCACAGAACACTGAACATTCCCAACTAGTAGTTTAGTTTTTGATATTTTCTCATGTAACTTTGATTTCACCATTTCGGATGCATATTTACTAAATCAATTCCTTAATACTAAGTTACACTTATTATTTAATTATAAAACTTAATTAAATACTATATAAACCAATGAAATGAGAGCTTAATCTTGAAGACTTTTAGTTTTCAGTCTGTCAGGTAAGGAGCATGGAAGTCAGCACTTCTCTTGCCTTTGGGATTATTACCTGTTGAGAACATGTATATGTTCTCTACTGGGCCAGTCTGAGGTATATTTCATGTTGGGTAAATTCTCTTTACGCTAAATTATAGGTAGTGATTGAATGTATAAAAAAATAATAATAAAAAAGAAAAAGAAAAAAATGCAAATTAAAAAAACGTCAGCACTCCAATTAACACATAAAAAGCTGAATCCACTGAAAAATTAACAACTATTCTTAGATCAACCAGAGAAGTGAGTTCACAGGACAAACTGCTACCCCAAAACTGGGGAGACAGTGAGGTGGAAAAAATGAGGCCCCAAACTTGGAGTCCTAACTTATTAAAGTAGAGACCCAGTAGCAGAAACCTCCACAGGAACCAATGTGAGGTAGAAAAGCTTGAACTGTAACTGACAAATTGCTGGGAGTTCAATGTAAGACAACTCTGAGAGTTGAAAACTCTAGGGGCCACGCATTATCATGCTTTACCTTCAGGAGCACTACTTAGTAGGTGTTCAGAGTGAATATCAGAGAAAAAAATCCCCCGTGCTCTGTCAAGAGATGAGGAAAAAGAACTATTAAGAGCCAGAGTCTTCTATTGTCCTTAACAAGATCTGCCCTCAGGAGAAATTATTTTATCATGGCATAACCTTCTGGGGTTTTTCAGAGTCTGACATACTTGGAAAATGGAAATATCCATCCCCAGGCCCCAGTTAGCCTTCCATATCTTGGAAGGCCATCCTGTACCAACTAAGGGAGGAAAAAAACTGAGAAGCATGATAATGTCCACAGTCCAATAGGTTCACCAAAAGACTAAAACCTGATCACAGAACTGTAGAACACTTTCCTTCATCCTATACCTTACCATGATATCACCAAAGACCTATTTACAACAGTTCCTCTTAGCCAGAACATCATGATCAGCCAATAAGAAAAGAGAGTGCTAAAAAGCAAATTACTCTGTGAATATTGACAAACTGATTCTATCTTTTATGTGGAGAGGAAAAAAATCAGAATAGCAAAGTCAATACTGAGGAAAAAGAACAAAATTAAAGGACTAATACAACCTCACTTCAAAACTTACTTTATAGTAAGTAATCACTACAGTGATTGGACCAGCCCCATGAAATGGTAGTTAGGCAAGTGGATCCAACATGGCCGACTGCTCAGTTCAAATTTTCAAGCCCAATGGCTTGAAAAACATACAGGCACATGGACATGCATGCCCAAAATCTTGAAAGGAGGGAGAAACATCGAGGAGAAGAGAACAAGGTATGACCTTTCCCCATGGTGAATGCTTTCTCATTTTCTCTCTCTTTCTTTGTCTCTGGTGTCTCCCTTTGGCAAAATAAAATAAAATAAAATAATAATAAAAACCAGTAATGTGAACTATAAACTTAAGAGTGATAATAATGTGTAGATTCATTAACTGTAACAAACGTACCACTGTGGTAGGAGGTGTTGCTAGGGAGTTTGTCTATGGAAACAGCAGGTATATGGGAACTCTGTTTTCAGCTCAGCTTTATTTGTTGTGAACCTTAAATTGCTCTTAAAAATAAAGTTTATTAAGACCAGCAAATGGTGTGATGGTTACATCGCTGAACTCCTACATGGTCGATGGCAATCTGAGTCAGGACCCAGCAGCTTAAAACTCACTCAAGGTGCACGTGAATGCATGTCCAAAATCCTGAGAAGAGAATGGAGGAGAAGGGATTGTTGACTTGGCCATCTTCCTCTGGGAGGTGAGATCTCACTTTCTGTCCCCGTCTCTCTGGTGAACCCACAAAACCTATAGCAAAAACCTCTCTTAAAAAAATAAAGTTTATTAACCTATCTAATAGCTGTTCTTATGAAAATGAAATAATTTTGGAATAAATTTAAAAATGATAAAGTAGGTATGGGTGAGATAACTAAAATATTGTGGTAAATAAAAAAAAAACTCTAGTTAGGTGCTACTCAGATTACATTCTAAGTGTTTAAGGGCCTTCCAAAGATTGATTATAGAAACTGTAGAGGATGCACTGAATGTTGATTGTTGTAAGAAAAATGACAGGAAACTCAGATCTGTGTGTTTGTGTGTGTGTGTGTGTGTGTGTGTATTTTTTTTTTTTTTTTGGTAGAGGTGTTTTAGCCTTAGGGTACAGGGCTCACAGGAGGGTACAGGGCTTGCAGGAGAGAGACAGACAGAGACAGTGAGAGGTAAAGTGAGAAATCACTCCCCAGAGGGATAGCCATGCTGCAATCCCTTCTTCTCCATTCTCTTTCTGGGATCCTGGACACGCATGCACACACACACGGCATGAGTTTCATGACACCGTGTCTCGAACTCAAACTGTGGTTGGCCGTGTGGGAGTCCAGCAATGTAACCATCAGGCTATCTGCTGGCCCCAGGAGAATCCTATTTAAAAAAATATTTGGCTCATTGTTTAAAGAATAGCAAATAGGGGCCAGCAGGTGGCGTGGTGGTTAAGGATGTTGTATTCCCATCTCCCACCTGGTGGCTTGCTTCCTCACTTTTCCTTTCTTCCTCTCTCTCTCTCTCTCTCTGCCCCTCTCTGGTCAAGTTAAAATAAGTAAATAAATAAATAAAAAGTTAAATAAAATAATTCTTTAAAAACAAGAATAGCAAATAAAAATATATTTACATATTTAATATTTAACAATGGTCAGCTATGTATGTCTTTATTTTAACAATGTCTTACTTTAACATTTTCTGGTATTTTAAAAACTACTAGTTTTTAAACTAGGCTAGGAATAGGCATTACA